>JAGFBZ010000074.1:0-1200000 GCA_018398805.1 Hirundichthys speculiger | reverse complement strand
TCCAGAAGAGTCGTCAGAACAGAGCCAGCCTTCTTTATCAGTTTGTTCTTTTTGTTAAATATCTGGCTCTGGTGCAGGTAGCTCAAAAGATGACTGCAGATAAGACTGCACTCTTCATAGCAGATTTATAGAAGATATGCAACACCTTGCTGAGAACATTGACAGTAGCTTCCTGAAAAAGGAAAGTCTACTCTGTCACTTCTTGTAGACAGAATCTGTGTTACATATCCAGCCTAGTCTGTTGTCCATGTGAACACTGAGGCATTTGTAATCCTCTGACACATCTGGTTCTTCTTCCTAGATGGAAATGATGTTAAATGTATTCCTGGTCCTCCTAAAATCCACAATCATCTTCTTTGTGTTTTTCACAAGATGGGATAACTGTTCTCACATCATGCCACAGAGTGACCCACCGGTTTCCTGTCCACCACATTTTTAGATAAAATTTAAATGAATATGTGTTTTAAAAAGAGTAGTAAGAGAGATAAAACTAAGGTGGTGAGTTACTTTATATAGCATATTGCACAATAACAGTAGTAAAGTATTATAATGCACAAGGTTTTTTTTTAGTTCTCAGCAGAGTTTGAGCTGTCCCTCTGGATGTTTTGTACCCTTGCTGCATAAGGTAAAGGAAGTCCTTCATTATAGGTATCAGGGTAAATGCGCAAGGTGAGATTTATGTATTTATCAATAATAAATCTAACTTGTTTCAAATACTTTCGACCCCGTATATGTATTCAATATACACTAGTTCTGAAACAAATTAGACTGATGAATATGCACCACATTAAGCTTATTAGGCCATTTATATTAAACCTATGTAATTCAAATGGACATTTTATATGCAATTGAAATACATAGATTTAAAGATTAGACCTAAATATTTCTGTGAATGCACCGTCTCCAGTGTAACAACCAAACAGAGTGAAGCTTACAAGGACGCCACTGTTTCCATTACAGCTTTCAAAATAAAACCAGTTGTAGTATTTAGGACACCATAGCACTAAAGTGACCGTGCAAGAATCAATTTAAGCCTAAAAGTGTCTTCTGAGAAATTGTCTTCAAAGAAGCTCAAAGAAGTATCATCACTGAGCCTATAGCCTATATACTGCCTATAGGCAGTAAAACTGAGATGCCCACTCTGCTTCAGCAGGCCTACGACTGTGCCTTCCATGGTGTATGTTGTCCATCTGCTGTTATATGCCTTTGTACAGGAAGGTAAGATGTGTATCAAACTCAGAGTCCTGAGAGTTGCGTATAATATTCAATTTGAAATATTATTGTGAGCAATATTCCACATTCTGATTTTGGATAACAAAAAAAAAAAAAAAAAACAGAATGAAAGGAAAGAAAAAAAAGGATAAAAAGAAAGGAGTTTGGTTTTGATTTCTTTGTAACTTTGTGAGTGTACAATGCCTCTTTGGAAATGAACTGAGATCTCCGTACAAGGCCATTTCATTTTTGATCATCTCAGTCTCCAGTTGCAAGGTGTCATCTACAATTTTTTTTTAACTTTTGGATGAACCAATGTTACAGCTCTAAAAATATAACATGGGCTTTAAAATTTATCTTAATGTTTTTTAATTGTAAATGTTGCTACATTAGGATCCATTTAGCTCTGACAAATAGTTAAACTTCAACAAGGTACTTCAGCCTGGTTGACTTGATACAATGACAACTAAGTGGAGGTGTTCTCAATATCCGTTTTCAATGTTACTTGTGTGGTTGTAATCTTGCAGACTTGTCTTATGTTATGTGGTTTTTTCCATGTGCACTCCATATGCAAAATGAACAATGTCATGTTCTTACTGGCAAAATAACAGAAAGCTGCAGTTTCCGATAACTAAACCACAGCCTTTCCTTTCCTTTAAGAAGAGGAAAAAGAGCTGATAAAGGTAAAAGACATCTACCAAAATAGCTCTAAAGCTTATTTTTAATTTAAGAAAATATCAGTGCTATCTAAAAAAACTTTATTATTACAGACTTTTCTGAACAGCTGGAAAATTACACTTTTACGAGTATTGACATTGTTATGAATTTCAGTATGGGAAAAAATATGTCATTTTTGTCAAATTTACTTATCTTCAGTTAAATGAAAAATAAAATACAACCTCTTAAAATTCTAATGTTTCACATGTCAGGGCATTATGAAAAATAATCTGGACCCTACTGGGCTGTAAATTTAGATAAAAGTAGAACAACAACACATGACTTTCAAGTTTGAGACTTATGAAGTGCTGAAGGGATATTCACACTTTGTGTGTATTAAAGCCATGTAAATCACAAACCCACCAGTACCTCATGTATCTCATCTGTTGTTATCAACAGCATGACAGCTGTCTTAGGCTCTGATCTCCCCTGACCCTGAAATTAGTATAGAACATGAATGGATGTAAAATGAGAAATTCATCAACAGAGTACTCATCTTATCACATGGTTTGGACCATTACCCCAAAGGTCCATAACCGGCAACAACAGATAAGGTTGAAAATGTGAATAACATGAACTAAGTAGCATTAGAAATCATGTGACAGTGTGAAAGTGAGCAAGCATGGACTTTGTAGTTATATTTTTTATATGTGTGGAACATGGTGATTGTGTTATGGTCCTTTGGAGTGCAGAACTGACATTTCTTCCTTTTTTCCCTGAGCTGGGGCAGATCCAGCGTCAGGTGGAGCAGGACAAGATTCTGATATTAACAGTGAGCCTTTTTTTTTAATCATCCTACCATCATACCTCTTTATCATCCCTTAATCCAAAATCCATATCCAAAATCTCAAACATCAGTGAAACTAACCCACACAACAGACTGCCAACCTGTCTAGAGTGTCCCTCCCTGTCATCCAAAGATAGTTGGTATAGGAGCTAGCAGACCCCAAAAAGGAATCTTAACCTTTTTTTCTTTGCTTGTCTGCATATACTTTTATGGTTAGTGCCATAATTTGGTAAAACAGTTTCTTTATTGAAATTATTATTATTTTTAAATTGGATATACTGTATATCAGAGGGGAACCCTCAGGGCCTTCTACGCCTTCAGAGAAGGCCTTAAAAAATCAAAAAATATGAGTATCAAATTATACATAGATTATATATATATATATATATATCTCATTTAATTTAATTTAATACAATATATTTAATAAATTTTCTCTCATTTATGTTCTAAAGTTAAGTTTACTGTCAAGTTCACATCAGCAATGAAAGGGTTACTGTCCTGAAACATGTTATCCAATCAGAAAAGTCCGGTTAGCTGGCTCATTAATCGTTTAGGACTTCGTGAATCCCGGGGAAGGCCAAGCTATGTGTTTTGGTTTGGAGAGTGATGGGAAAATTGACCAATCACGATTTGATTTTAAGTGGGCGGGACAAAAAAAAAAAAGATTGTAGGCCTTCATGAAGTCCAACAGCGGCAGATTCTTTTGGAGCTCAAGTCAAAGGACAAACTTTATGACGCTGCCATCGCCCACTTCACAAAGAAAGACAGATGAATGGATTTCATTTTCATGTAAGGTAGGCCTATGTTACAAGCCACCTTGATTATTATTTTGAGTGATTACATCGTGCCAAGTGGACATTCAGTTATTTGTATTAATTGCGGAGGTTGTCTGTAAAATTTCCAGTGGAATTCGTGCCTTTAATTCCTTTGCCTTTAATTCAATATGTAAACTTATCAAACTTATCAGCAGTGTGTGGTTGGACTTTTGTTATTTTAGAAGCCCCCCCCCCCCCCCACACAGGAGGTATAGTGGAATCTATGAAAATTGTGACTTTTGACATCAGTATTCATTGTGCCATACCTAATTGCGTATGAAGAGGTATTTGCACTTCAATCAAACTTAAAAAAATCTTTGTATTACCAGCTTTGTGTAAATTTTGCAATATTGTGCATTTGAAATTGTTTAGTTTGAGGATGCTCATGAATTTATTTGTCAATGTGTGTATGGCTTGTGTGTAGCGCTGTCTATGGCGAAGAAATGAGCCTCAGTGTTGATGTCGGTGTCAGCAGAGTCATGGGGTGACGTTCTGGGTGACCTCATTTTATATTTCCAGATTTTGGCTTATGTTTATTTAATGTTGCCTAAATAGTCTCCAGTTTTATGAAGTTACTGTTGAGAAAGTTTCTTGTTGCGGAGAATGTTATGTTATGGTCTATTTGTTCAAATCCTTGTCATCGTTAATTAAAGGATTGCAGTTGTTAAGCGCTTTGAATTAATCGTACTGTTTCTTTTTTCCGTGATGATTTTTCTTCTCGGCAGTGAGGGCCGAGGTGAAGGCCCAGCTGTAGTGCTCACGGTTCGCTAAACTAACATCTACTCCAAGATCAAATTGCATATACAGTGTAAATGCAATTTGATCTTGGAGTAGATGTTAGTTTTCCTGTGTATATGTGTGAATGAGAGGGAACGTGTCCTTCTCCAGCCCTCTAAAACAGTTTAATCCATCATATTTTCTTAACTCCAAAAACCCTGATTCTGTCAGAGAACAGAGAAGACAAATCACCAACAGTGGAGCATGAAAAGACAGGACAGACAAAGACACATGACAAGCAGTGATGTGGTGTGTGTAGTATGCTGATGTATGTGGTGTTTGTGTGGTCTGCTGTTGAGTATATAAATAAGTCTATGCAACCCCCCTGTCTACATCAGAGCCAAAGCAGTTCAGCAGTGATGTGGAATCCAACGCTTGCTCAGCATAAACCAGTAACCACAACCAATACTACAGGCTGGATCACAGTTGGTGCTGGTGTATTGGGCCAGGGTCATGCAGCAGATCTCCACCAGTGTATCAGATTTTCCTCCATGCCCAACAGGAACCAGCCAGCATGGACCAGCCATGAGCCCAGCCAAGGCGAAGAGTCCACCACATCCCGGAGCCAACAGAAAGTGGTCCAGCCTAGAATCCAGGGAGGGCACCAACCAGTACAGCTAGAGCACACCACAAGCACTAAGTACAGCACCAACAATTGTCCACAGTGGGCAAGAGATGTGTCTCCCCACTCCGAAGGACACAGAACAGATTGGAGGCGCCAGATCTACAAGGAGGGCCCCAGAGCTGTATCACACAAGCCTCCTAAATGTGGAACTCACCATGTCTCATGGGAATCCAGTCAGCAAATGGCCTGGCTGGGGCAAAACGGTCAAGCAGCAGTGAACCGGAGCGACCAAGTCATGGAATCCTCCCACCACAGCAGACCACTTCCAGTCACAACACCGCAGGACACCCAGGACGACCCACCTCACTAAAATCTAGAAAGGCTGTTGCCTTTCTGGTGAAGTGTGCACGGTTGTCTCCTGCAATTGTTGATTCCTTAGTGACTGTTGGAGTCAGTATGAGTGAGAGGGGCCCTGTGATGGACTGGTGACCTGTTCAGGGTGAACCCTGCCTCTTGCACTGTGACAGGTAGATAGACTAAAGCAGACCCCTGTGACCCTTTATAGGATTGAAATAAGTGTGAAAATAAATAAAACTTGTTGTAAATGGCAGATTTAAAATAGCCACGGGACAGTTATTTGGTCATAAGACAGCATCAAATTTTAAAAAACACTGAAATGACCAACATGTTAACTTTATTGCTATAAATAGTGTGTTTATGATGAATGTAATGGTCTTGTAAATCATTCTGCTTCAAATTCTGTTTTTCTGCTACAAGGAAAAGTTCAAAGAAATGAGAAAAAAAAATAAAAAAAAAAAAAAAAAAAGAAGAAAAAAAGCTGAGATAAGTTTTTGTAAAAGGTAGTCTTTAGTTAATTGAAATAACCCCCCAATTCTTATTTTACACTGTTATTATTTATTTTCCTATTGTCTTGATTCAGTATTTCTACTGTGGGAGTGCAACTACATAAGTATTGCGCCATGCAGTTTTTCAGCCACAAGTGCTCGTGCTTCAAACAGGAACAGTCGACGAGCCACTCTCAAAGTAGGATTAAGCATGCCTCCATGCAGTCTGCTCATTTTAATTTTGACATTTAGTGATTTGTTAACCTTTGCTGAATTGAATACTCTACGTTGTCATAAAGGTAAGGTATGCCTTTCGTGTTTCCTTAATTTTTTTTCATTCTCTTGCTGTACAGTTACAATTTTGACTTTTCCACCTCATTCTCAATGCATTTATTCAAGTATGTTAAAATTATTGAAGTATATTGTTTCTTTTGACATTGTGAAATATGTAAAGGTCAGGGAGTACGTGTCAGCTATGGCAGTAATCGTTGTGAAGACTGCAGAGACGGATATTTCCAACCTGAAGATAATTCTCCTAAAAAGTGTGGCGCATGTAGAAAGTGTCAGGAAGGTAAGAGTTGAAGCTTTGCTGAGACTGATACAAAAAAGCTCAATTTGAAGTGATTCAAGAATTAAAATACAGATACAAATAGAGATCAAGTTATTCTTTTTTGCTTCCTCATTGTATATTTTCCAGATTTTAGAGCTCAGTTTTCTAAACTACTCTTGTCTGACACATATCTCTTTTATTGTATATTCAGGAAGTTTTGAAAAAGAGAAGTGCACCAAAACCACAAATACAGTGTGCCAGTGTCGTGAAGGATTTACTTCATCTTCAGATTCTGCCGTATGCAATTGTATCAAAGGATTTGGACTAATAGAAAGGGGTATTAAAGACAGATTACAATTATTTCTTTGTATTTGCCATGTGTACTATATGTCTTTTTCTAATGAATAATTATTTTTCCTTGCCAGGAGGGAGCACTATATGTTTAAAATGTGAAGAGGGATATTTCAGCTCAACCTTCGATACAAGCTGCAAAAAATGGAAAGAGTATGAGCATATTCAAGTGTTTCCACAGTCTGTACATGCGCACTGTAAAACCTTGCGGACTTAACTACATCTACGTTTGGATGTTGTTGCTCTATCTTTTCATTCCAGCTGCAAAGCAGCAGGAGTGAAAATAAATGGAACCCCAACCTCCGATGTCGTCTGTAATGAGCTGTTGGTGGATGAGCGTCAGATCCCTACAGCTTCCACTTCAAAGACGAGTTCTTTTATACGAAACCACTCTGAGCTCTCAGATGAGGGGACTAAAATGACACACATTACCACCTCTACCACAAAACCTCCACGGCAGGACACCAAAGCTGTCCATGGCAGTGAGTTAGGTAAAACACTGGCTGTCTTCTCACATGAAGCAATCTCAGATTAAAGAGTAACGCCAAGTAATCCGTTTCTGGCTTCTCTCATTTTACTAGGTATGTCCCTTCCTCCTTTTCGGGATTGCCGGGCTGCTTATGTTGACTGCTGTGATCTGCAAGCTCTTCATCACTCCTTGTTCTGAGAAAAGACCACCAATGAATAGTATGTTGCAAGTAAAGTAATTCTGTACTGCAGGGGTGATTGTAGTCTTAAGTTTTGAAGTTTCTAGATTCATTTCTCTTATACACAATAACAAGGTAATATAAAGTGAACTGATTTCAGGAATTCCATTTTATTGAAAGTGTTTGGTTATCGTAAAGCCAAGATTGATACCACAGCACATTTTAGAAAAGGGAAAAAAAAAACACATTTTGGCCAGAGCTTAGTCAGCTGCTTCTGTCTTTATGCTAATCTTGGTGGACCAAGCGCGTTTAATAGCTTGTCAGTGTATTTGTTATACACGTGTGACAGAAGTAGTGACAAATCTAAGCAACTCAAATTCCAGTTTTTTCATTTCATAAACTTTAAACACCTTAAATGAGTCTAAGAGACCTATATTAATCTTAAGCACATTTTCTTTTTGTCCTTTTTAAGGAAATTCACATTTTTCATGTTTTCTCCACATGTTACTAGTGTGCTTTAAAACATGGCAAAGATGTAATACTATGTAGTTATGTAATATGTCATTAATATTAATTTCATTATATTGTTTGCAGAGAATGGCTCTTGCCGGACTCCAGTCGAGGAAAGCGGTGATCGCAGTGAGGTGTATCACAAACTTAATCTAGAGCCGTGACGTGAAACCAACCTTGGCGTGAATCTGTCATCCAATGCTGTGAATGGTTTAGATCAGATCTTTTAAGTCTGAATAATTTCAAGGCGATTAATATATTATTGGTTTCATGTTAGACATTCATCAGAAATATCTGTATTGTAACAGGTGTATTTTCAATCTACAATGTAGTCAATGTTTGACCTGTATTTATTTTGTTGTGAAACAATATAGGGTGAACTATCAAAAGTCATTTAAGTACTGGCATTTATCCTTAATGACTTAAACTGCAACAGATCATTTAATAGTATTAATATTACCAATATTATTAATATATTTTTTAAAGAATACACAACAGTTTAACTATAATAGTTATCACAAATTTGAATGATATGAGAGGAAATGCCATATCTACTTGTATGTAGCGTATCATACGCCAAAAAGTCCTGTGACATTTCTGAGAAAAAGAAGAAGGAGAACAACAACAACAAAAAATCCAGTATGACCAGCTGCTAAAAAGGCCATAAAAAAACATGTAATGTTTTTAGTTTCAATTTTTTTTTTTTTTTTTAATGAATTGTATTTGCTCACTCTGTTTCACTGGTAGCAGCCATGAACAGGATAAATGACATAGTTTCTGTGTGTGTGGTTGGGGGAGTTCCCATGGTTAGATAAAAGTGCCTCTATGTTTTCCCCCAATATGAGATGCCACCCCATGTTTTTCATATTTTGGGCCCTTGGAAATATTGAAGCTTTTTAAATGGAAGTACTTTCATGTTGTTTATACCTCAGTGGAGATGGTTCTAAGATTAGGGCAATGAGAGGAGTTATGAAAGCATGCCGTTATTCCTTCTCCCCATTTACATTTCACTAAAACACCAGATCAGAACCTGTCAGATACAAAGTCTACCTTGAAAAAGCTGCAGTTCATTTATTCCTTCCTGTAAGTAAATTTTCTATTCAAAATGGTCATAAATTCTTTCTGATAAGAAAAAAAAGATTATAAGGATTTAAAAACATCGTATTCAAAGTAGGAATCCTGTATTTATTCATTTATCCATTTCTATTACATTACATATTACATATTACATATTATATATTTTGTTTCATTAAACATTTAAATGCTGCTCAAGTATTAACTGTAGAATGCACTCAAGTAAATATCCTAGAAAAATAGCAAAAAAAAAAAAAAAAAGAAATCATCATATCTCATTTAAACTAGTATTATCTATATAAATGAATGATGTGTGCAGAACAGATTACTCTGCTGGTTTTGGTACAACTGAATGAATAATTCTGAACACAGAAACAGAAAGTTTCTGCAGGGACTGTTTGCATTGCTCTGTCTGTCTCTTATCCAGGAAGTTGGTGTGTAGTTTCAAAGAAAATCCACCTCCAGTATGTGACGTAAACCGTACAGGAGTTTGGAAAAAAAAAAACCTGTACATACTTGCCTTTAGTTTTTAAAGGGTTCCACTTTTTTCAACAATTTGTGCTTTTTATGTATGAATACCTGTGTATGTTGACCCTGTAAATGTTTAAATGAATGCATTTATTTGGTAAAACTCACTTTGGGCAATTGAGCAGCAGAGTGAAAATATCAGAATCAAGTGCAGTCCGTATTGTTTTTATTTACTGTTTCTTAGTAAAGTTTTTCTTGGACTTCTTGCCTTAAAGTGTTGTTTTATTAATGGATTGTGTTCAGTTCAACATTAAGGGTGCCCTTGCTGTTGTTCTGTGCAGAAAGACTCATTTTTTCACATGTAAAGGATGGTTCGTAGGTTTAGCTGAGCAGTCAAATTTTTATGTAAAGCGTAACCACAGAGGGGAGTCAGATTAGTTCTTTCAACAGTCATTCTACATGAATATTCAATGAATACTGTTATAGTTCATGTTCATACAATTAAACAGTCACTTACTGCTTTCAGACACAAAGTCCCTTTATTAAAGAGTTTGCAGCACAGTCAGAGAAAGAAAGAAAACATAACAATTCTAATAGACTTTGAAATTCCATCAAAATAATTAGCCATCATTGATTACAGATAACTGTAGTGCAAATACATACCCATAAGGAATCACTGTTGTAAACTAAAACTTCAGTTAGGTGTGTTACACTAATAGCAGCCAATGTAGCCCTGAGGCTTGAACCTCTAGTTTTAAACTGTTGCCATCAGCTCGGCGTTACTGCCCCCCCTTGTTTACTAAAAACAGGGCAAACAAGTCCTTTATACCCCAAGCCATTAAACTTTTAAATATTTCTAGGAAATAGCACCCCAGCTGGCTGGGAATACCATGTATGAGTGGTAGCACCGTGTCTGTCTGTGTTTCGGTTCTGTGTCCTTGTTTTTTTTATGTTATGGTTGTCAAATTGCCATGTGTACCTTTTGCTGCAAACAAATTTCCCCACGGGGACAATAAACATATATCTATCTATCTATCTATCTCTAGCAGAGATTGGGAGTGGGTCACAGAGCCTTTTATTCTCTTTTCATTATCATAATTCTTAGGTTTTAATAGGTTAACATTACAAGCAACGAGTTTCTGTTTTTACCACACTCTCACACAAAGTCTACAGAATGGGTGGCACAATTCATCAGTCACATTATTGCCTTTTGCGGCTATGTAATGACGATTCCGCCTGACTACTGTTGAAAGACACGTACACGCTGGTTTACTGTTAGCCTACGTCAAATTCCATAGGAGGTTTCAGGTATGAAACATGTGGTTTCACTTGTGCGTATAAGTGACAGTCAGAGTGGGGAGTGAACTGATGTTACCATGCACTGTACTATAATGCTGAGAGGGACTATTCATCCTCTTCTACTCCTACAAGATAAATTTCAACACAGAGTTAATGCAAATGAACACCACAATGCTTTAACATCAAAACTTCCAGGACTAGAAGCAAGTCAGGGAAATCAATTTACTTAGTCATGCAGTCTTTTAGAATGAGTAAGGTTGGACATTATCAAATGTGCTTGATTCAGTTATATTTGACTTGAAAACACAATGTCTTGTGACAACAACAGCAAGGCTATAAACAATGTCTGTTATATATGGGCCAGTCGTTTATTACTTAATCAACAGATTACCTGAAAAGTCAAAAAAGTTCATCACAAGTTTTCTAAAAGCCCTACATGAATTTCAGTATTGTTTGCTGTAAGTTTTTGCCATTTGGCAGAGAAAAAAACATCTGGTTCATTTCAGAATGATTGCAGCGCTCTTCAACTGTGTCTCATTTACCAGGAAACCCCAGCCCTTACTCCAAATCCACTGTGAGAAAGGTCTGCAAGACCACAGGAGTCTCACATATGTAGCAGCAAGGCTACACAACCTATACAACCTGTTGTGTGCAGTACATTCTTTGTTGTAAATGTAACTGCTAATCTCTATACAGATACAAACAAATTCATCCCATATATTTTAGAAGACAATCTAACTCCTTTCATCAAGATTAACATAAATTAAGTAGTCACATTTATCAGATCTTCTAATGTTTATGATGGTTGTGCATTAATCAGGGAGGAATTGAAGGAAAACATGGTGTAAATGTTGACTTCACAAAAATAACATGCGTGTAATGTTACTGTGTATTTTTATTCTTTTTTTTTTGTGGGTTCATATTCTGTGGGCTATTTTTCCTTGAAGCCGGAAGCTTCTTCAGAAAACTGTGTGTTCCTGTTTTAGTTTTGTGTTTTTTTTTTTTTGATGAGATAGTCATGATTTGATCTATGTGTACTCCACTGTTGAGAACATGAGCTACAAGTTATGTAGTTTCCATAAGAACAAACAACCAAACGCCCAGTTAATACAGAGTCAATGCGAGCAGCTATCAGAACCTCTTACTCAGATGCAGAAAAAAGTCCCGTAAATGGGTGTCAATCAAAGAGACTGAACATATTATGAATTATGGAAATTTCAAAACCAAACCAGTTTTTTCTTTCATGATTTCATGAGCCAAAGCAATTAACACTGACAAAAAATTAATCTTTTCTTAAGCAGAGGTGCAACATATGAAGTGACATAAATCAGTAAGAAAAGGAGGTGGAGACAAATATGATTTGATCAAGTTTACATCCATTACTAAAAATTTCCAATTGTTTTTAGAAGTTTAGAGAGGCAAAAGATACAAATACCTTACAACACAAAAAAGGTTCAAATTGAGAAATGAAAGTATAAAAAGTTGAACCAAATTTGTCGTTAAGCGCATACCATTGTTTGAAGAGTGGTCTTTCACTTCCTGTAATCACTTTGGTTTCAGAGGGTTTAAGTCAGGTGGGTTGGTGACGTAGTGGGGCGTAAGCAAAAACAAAAAAAAGAAAAACCAATAAAGCAATATAAGACTTCAGACACATGAGCAGATTTCTGATCACAATGAATCATCTGGACCTCCTGACTGCACTTCTACTGCTGTTTGTACAGGATATTTGGACAACCGGACCTGTCACAGACTGTAATAATCAACAAATAAGGATTAAAGAACATTGCTGTGACTTGTGCCCCCCAGGTAAACACCAGATAAAATGATCAACTTTGTGAAAAATAAGATATTGTGATTTACATAAAGCTGTTATTTTTAAAATCTGATAATTACATTATGTGTATGGAAAAAAAACCCTGTTCTATTGACGTTTCTGTGTGACAAAAAAAAAATTCAATTTGTTTCTGGCTTTGAAGGTACTCATCTGCAGGACTTTTGCTCTGAGGCTCATCAAACTATCTGTCGCCCCTGTGAACCAGGGTATTACTCAGAAAACGACTCAGTCTTTGCCAGCTGTGAGAAATGCCGGTCGTGCCAACAAGGTGACACTCAACACAAATGCTGACAATAGATTTAACATAGCTAACAACAGACTAAAACTGATCTTGTCTGTCTACAGAGTATACTAAGAATTGTACATCGACCACAAGTGGAACCTGCGCTTGTCGGTCTGGTTTCCTGTGTTCCAACAACATCTGCTCTGTTTGTGAGGAGAACAAATGCATGATGGGGGAGACACTGAAGAGGACAGGTGAGAATGGGCATATTTGTAGGTAAAAGAAAGAGGTTGTTGTAGAAGCATGTTGCTTATTTTATTTTGCTTCATTTCATTCTTATGTGACAGCACTGTGTCCTGGTGGTTAACACTGCTGTCTCACAGAAAAACGGCTCTTCATTCAAATCTCCAGTTCACATAGAGCCTGAAGAGAGCTGGGATAGGCTACAGCAGATCCCTGTGACACTAAATAAAAATAAGCAGGTATAGATAGTAGATGGATGGATGAATTCATTTGCTACTACACCAACAGAGCTTGCCTGTTTAAAATATAAATAACTTACTGCTTTCTCTTTCATGATGTGAAAGTGTCATCAGTGGCTGACCATGTCTGTAAATGGAAACAAGTTGTGGGTTGCAAACATGTTCTCCCATAAATGCTGGTTGAAATGGTGTGAGTAAAAAGTGAGAATAATATGAGTACTATTATCTATCTGTCTATCTATCTAGAAACCCCTTCTGGTCCATGGTTGACAAAATATTCATATGAGTGTGAACCTAAATGCCCTGGGAATCAATACTTCGATGAAAAAGAGGATAGCTGCAAGCCACGAACGCAGTAAGAACCATTCAAGCAATTACCAAAACCTCTTCTAAACCTAATCATTGTTTCAGTAACGTGGCCATTACCAAAATGTCCGTTTACCCTGGGGAAATTTACAATCATGTGCAAAATAACTTACACACATGTTCGGTCTTTTTTCCAAATCTACCCCTATGAACTTTAACATTTAACATGTTAATTAAGGCACACAGAGTTATGTTAGTTTTTATGGTTTGACATTAAGGTGGATTTGCTGGGAAGTCCGCCTCTGGGAAGCTGTCTTGAACTTTTTTTCACTTTCTCACTGAAGAGTGAATGGACTCCTGACTGCCCGAAAATGGCTTCAAAACCACTCCCAGTCTGGTGGACAGCAACAATTGCTTTTCTAAGATTTTTGCTGATATCTCTTTTTATTGATAATGAATAAATTAATTGTATTTGCTAAACAACGTGTGGCTGCTACTCACTCTTTTAAATTTCTGACTGCACTTGGTTTTTCACACAGTGGTATTACATTTTGTTCAGGTTTTCATCAAATAAACACTGAGACAGTATAATATGTCATTCATTGTTCATCTGAGGTTGTATTTACCACACGTTACAATCTAGTGAGGACAAGATGATCTTTATGTCCAAAACATTAGAATTTACAGAGGGTGTTCTTTCTTTTTCAACATAAATTTATTTCTTTGCATGTTATATTCAGAACAATCAGATATGTGTTTTGATGCACGTGATAAATGTCTATATCAATGTTCTTCTTACACTGAATTTGACTGAACGAAATAGAAATTTGATTCCCACCAACAGCAGTTTAAATACGTAACACCTGGAATTTAGAAATCATAATTCTCATATATGAATTGAACAAAAGCAATTGGCAGAAACTGTAATTGAATGAAAAAGTAAAGTATAAAATCATACTAATATAAACAATTTGTGGTCTGCAGGTGCAGTGATTTTGATCTTGCAGAAAGTTTTCCAGGGAACAAAACTCATGACGTAGTTTGTGACACACCAGGTATGTTGAATGAACACGTTCTGTTAGCAGAGAGTGGAGTCTGTTGATGGTGGAAGTATATGGATGCTACAGACGCCTGAAACGACTACGTACAATGTTGTTTATTAAACTCGACTAACATCTAACTTATCTCCAAAAACAGGAGGAAATGCCCGAAGCTCCAGTCATGTAATCCTGTACATCAACATTGCTTTGCTCATCCTTGTTGTGTTTTGGTTTTGTGCCTGCTCAAAGAATCTGAGGAAGTGCACAGCAAGTAAGCAAGTGTAAAGAAAAAAACAAGATCAAGAAAAAAATTGGTGGGAAATTGGAGGGTAGAAAAATGGGATTTTGTCAGTTAAATTATTGTTTGTACAAATTCTCTCTGCCTCAGATACGAAACCTATCCAAGTGACCTTGACAAAAACCAGTGAGTTTCACCTGTCAGAGGAGGAGAGTGGGCACCGGGTCATCAGCCAGGATAAATCCCTGGACAGCAACATTTCTGGCGAGCTGCAATTGGAAAAAATCTCCATTCTTTCATAACAAGATGAGTCAATCAGTATGATATGCCAAAAGAACTAATATAATATTTATGGAACTATATATGTCCTAGAATCTTCAGATATTTAAATATGCATTTGGAATGCATCTTTAAAATTTAGAAAGGTTGATCTTCAGTGGAATAGATCAAGGAGGGCTTTTGTAGTTTCTGCGTTAATATTTACGATGTGCTTTACAACTGTTTGCTCCAGTATGACTACTAAACAGATTAGACATTTGTGTTTGATTTTGTGTAATTATACAAGTAAAAATAGCTCTAATATTAAAATGCAATCGTGTCTCTCATTTGTTGCCATGAAATATCGTTAATTAATGATTAATGGAGGATGAATTGGGTGGCAGAATCCCTGGCTCCATTTACAATCTGTTTACTTAACAATAATTTGAGCTTTGGTTTCCCACAAAATTTAAAATCAATAAGTTGTTTGTTTAAAACATCTGCCTCAATGATGTGATCTTTTCCTAAATGAACTGATAAGTGTGTCTAGGTTAGAGTAAATTTCAACATATTGTGTTGTGATGTCTGTAACTAGCACTTGTCAGAGTTCTTTACAGTCCCTTTGCATGTCTTTTTTGTAATTCTGTAAAATTTTGTATCATATATATATATATATATATATATATATATATATATATATATATATATATATATATATATATATATATATATATATATATATTAGGGCTGGGCAAGTTAACGCATTATTATCCCGTTAACACATTAATTTATTAACGCCGACATTTATTTCATCGCGCTTTAACGCATGTTGCTCACATGCTTTTGTTTTGAAAAGTCTGTTACTGGCTGCTGCGGAACCGGAAGACAATTATCAGGTAAACATAATGAAAAGCTAAAACAGACATGGAGAACGGTAAAAAAAATCCGTCAACTTTACAGTTCGGGTAGCAACTCATGTAGCAATATTAACAATTCTGTCTGAAAAAAAAAATTTCCTGTCATTCCTTCACGTTACATCAAATCTGCTCCATGTGTTCACTGCTATTCTTTAGCTCAGTGGTGCGCAAACTGTGGTACGCGTACCACTGGTGGTACGCAAGCGCTCTCTGGTGGTACACAGGGGAACGTCAGGACCTTCCACATTTTCACTTTTGTTTTTTTTTTAATTAAATCAGAAACATACAATGCATTATAAATACATTTCAAACAAAATTGAGGTAACAATTAATAACTACAATAAGGAAAAAACATCTCTCCTGTGAATTTAAAACTAATTGAGAAGGCATATGTGGCTATATTTTAAAATTGGTCATCATGGTGATACTCAGACAGCTGAACAGTTTCTCAGGTGGTACGCAGTGTTAAAAGTTTGAGAATCACTACTTTAGCTGGTTACTTCAGTGCGGCTCCATCTAGTGGCACAGATGTGTAATGACAACAGAAAGTTCCAGTCCTCGATTATAAAACAAATTCAGTTTCTGTGGCCCATTTTTTAATTTTGTATTTTTGATCCAAGTCTAAAATGGAAATATAAAAAAAACAGGCATTTTTTTTTCGTTTTTCTGAGTTAGATTAAAAAAACGTAATAAAATGTCACTTTTTAATTTTTTTTTAATTTTTGATTGACAATTGAAAATGGAAAGAATGAATGATACACAGATTGGTAAAGTTACTGAACTTTAACATGGACATTTTCATTTTAAAGTTCTCCCAGACGGAGGATTCAACAGAAACAAGGTTATTTGTAACAACTGCCAAGTTGAACTCCCTGTTAAAAGTTTCTGCTGTTACCTCAGAAATTTCCTGTTTTAATGTTCTGATTGTGCTGAGCCACAATCATTTTGTTGGATTTTGTTTGTAGACTTTTTTATAATTTTTTTTTATTAAAACAGGATGACATTAATGCCCTGGCTGGCAGTGGCAATAAGCTTTATTTTATTTGAAAATTTTTAAGATGAGATTTACACTAAATATGTGTTACTGACAAGTGATGATGTTAAAAGTGTTTGAACAAAAAAAGTTATTACACTTTAGTTCATATGGGAGCAGAACATTTCAATAAAAGTGCATTTTGCACTTCCTTCGGTCGCCAGCAGGGGGACAGACGAGCGGATTTGGTCCGGCTGATCATATGACATATGTCCCACTTCCCTTCCTCTCTGGAAAACGCCACATCTGACAGGGAGGGAGAGGCAGCTACCACCACAGGGGAGCGTGATCACCGACCTCAAGATGCTGGCTCTAATAAATCGGCTTTTGGACTGGTTCAGGTCTCTGTTCTGGAAGGAGGAAATGGAGCTGACGTTGGTCGGCCTGCAATACTCTGGAAAAACAACATTTGTAAACGTGATCGCTGTAAGTCTTCAGCGGCTACTAGCCACCTTGCTAACAGCCTTGGCGCTAATAATGGGATCATAGGCACCGAGCTAGGCGCGAGCTATCATAAACAGTCTGGTCTCGAGGATGTAAAAGCGATGTACTGTTGCTCTTCTGGTTGCGCAACACCCATAAAAAACACCTGCAGTCACGCCAGGATGTATTTGTTTTGTCAACACGTCAGCTGAGCGAATTAGTTTGCTTAGTTTGTGGGTTACCTGTCAGATGATCATGGTCGTTCATGCTAAACCCCAAAGCTGTACGGTGACTTAGGATTTTATCACATTTAAGCTATGGGACGTGCAGAGGTTTTGGGCCATCAGGGTGTGACATGTTGACAGTTGTAAGAACAGACAGACAGGATGGATCACAGTCAGGTGTTTTGTGTCACTTTTTCACACCCTTACCAAAAAGTAGTATACTCAAGTATACAATAAGTATACTTAAGTATACCACTTTTTGGTAAGGGATCTTACAGATCTGCAGTAACTTAGAAGAAGCTGATTCCATCTTCAAAATACATTCTGAACTAGCTGCTACAATTTTAGGAGTATTTTACAAACTGTCTT
Source organism: Hirundichthys speculiger (assembly GCA_018398805.1). Lineage (NCBI taxonomy): Eukaryota > Metazoa > Chordata > Actinopteri > Beloniformes > Exocoetidae > Hirundichthys > Hirundichthys speculiger. The sequence goes on along the minus strand of JAGFBZ010000074.1, from coordinate 1,182,036 downwards.
GTGTTATTGTAAATGTTTTATTTTTATTTTTGGTACCTGTTTGAGGTGACATGTTGCTGCTACACAGTGAGGAAGAGGATAGATTTGCCATTTCTTTGCACAGCTCAGTTAAATGTAAATACAAACAGAGGCGTTACTGCTGCAAAATAAGATGCAAATCCTTACAAGGCTGCAGAAACTGGTAAGAGTCTTCCTCTGTGACTTTGTTTAAATTTTCTTGAGCAAGGATGTGTCAAAAACTGGTTCCTTCTTGTGGAGCAGTTTACATTGTCTAATCACTAGGGTGTAACATTATCATGTCCTTCCTCAGTAGCTTGTTGTGAAAAAAACTTCTTGGTGGAGTGTGGATGTGGTCACAAGAGTTTTCACACATGCCCTTGCTTCATTAGCTCTGCCGACAACCAATCAAACTTAACTATGTAGTGTCAAGTGTTTGATTTGTTCAACCCTTCAAGTCAAAATGTTCCCTGCTATATATGGTATGCTTCTGTTGGAATGTATTCAAGCTAATTTACAAAATTAATTGGGAAAATAATCATATATTTTCATCAGTTATTTAACTGAGTAGTAAATCTTGTTTTTCTATTAAGACAAAAAGACATTCATGGATTGTATTTGAGTAATTGCAAACTCAATCTTTATGTTTTGGTCTGACATGGAAAAAGGCATTTAAAAAATATCAATAAACTTTTATAGCTATTTCTTAATCATTTCAGGCCCTTTATTTCTAGAAATTAAGGATTTGTTCATAAATAAATATTTACAAAGCAGAAATGTAGTCAAATTAGTTTATGCTGTTCACGGCTTGAAGTAACAGGGTATCAGATAAGAAATTGGTGTTCAGAGAGGCTAAATGACTTTACTCCCTCCTTTTATGTTAGAGATGAGGAAATTGCCCTAAAAGTAAGTGACGCAGAGTTTGAGTGCATGAATGGCTGTGGCGGGGGTGGTTCCTCCTTTCTCAGTCATAAGACTGCTGCATTCACTTCCACTTAGCCTCATCAGGTGACTCTGGTAAGTCATGTGCTGTAAAATATGTGTACATCTGACAATGTATGCGGTTACACTACAGTTCAGAGAAAGATATCAGCAGCTTGTTTAGTTTGATATGAAAGTTGAATTCATTGTGTGCTGAAGCTGATCTTCTTATCCTTGTGAATAAAGTCATAAGCACTTACAAAACCCCGAACATTTAGAGATAAAGTAGTTTCTCACTGGGCTTGTTTTCAATTTGGATGTATAAATAAATGATTTTAAGAGGATATTTTTCTTTTAAAAAATGACACTGTTTTTTCCCCCCTTTTTTATTTTGTCAAGACTTGTTGATAGATCTTTTATGTCATACACAGCAGAATTTACTCATCATCTCTTCCTGTTCTGTGATAAAGGTCATTTTTAGAAAACTTGATAAAGGCTCCTGAGTTATTAAAAAATAAAAGAAGAAAGAAAACATACGCTAACAAAAAAAACCTAATCCTCAACTTTGTCTTTCATTAATATGTGTTTTCTTTATCTTTGTTTTTTTAAGCAACTATTTTCATATATTTAAAGGGCCAGTGTCGTAATCTGGCTAAACCTTTTTCTTTTTAAAGTCAGATTTATATGCAATTTGATGTTGCAGCAGATGTTAGTTTTCTTGTGTGCATGTGAGCGTGAACGTGTCCTTCACCAGCCCTATTTGACTGTCTGAATTAACATATTTTATTAACATCTGGAACCCTGATTCTGTAGAGGACTAAAATCACCAACAGTGGAGCATTAAAAGGACAGAGACACAATTCAGGGAGTGATCAGTATGGTGTGTATGATGATTTGTTTGGTCTGCTGTGTTGCATATAAATTAATTAATTAAGCAGTGGTGTTAACCTCAAACACTTTCTCAGCATCATCCAGTGACCACAACCAGAGCCTTGATTTTTTTTTTTTTTTTTTAAGATAATGTTGAAACTACCATTTTTTTTTTTTTTTTTTTAATGAGTTTTATTATAAAAAAAAAAAATTGTAGAGGGGGTTATTTGTGATATATAGAAGTTCCAGTGATCTGAAATACAATTTTGTCCAGGTCTGCTGCATAGCACTTCATTTTTCAGCAAAGATCTGTAAAAGTGAAAAGAGGTGCCATTCAGGTCGTCGATGGGTTTTTCTGATTAATTGCATATTTTACTCATATATTTGAAGGACAATTCATCATTCATCCACTGAAGCAAAGTTAGGAGGGAGGGATCTTTGCTAACTAATACAAAAACTGCCAAACCAAAGTTCATGAAAAGTGGTGAAGAGTTTGAACATGTTAAAGGAAAAATCAACATTGATTATTTTCAGCAAAGATTTCTTTCTGTGTCTTTTCTTTCAGTCTGGGCCATTTCAGTGAAGATATGATCCCCACTGTCGGGTTCAACATGAGGAAGGTCACTAAAGGAAATGTCACCATCAAGGTTCAGTATCAAACTGGAGTTTTATCAAGCTGTTTAAAGCTTATTCTGTATATAAAACAGGGTTGGGTTTTAGGCTTTTATTGATATTGAAAGTAGTACTGGTATCATTAAAATAACCTAACAATCCTGACGTAGCATTACAACTTTCTGTAATTTAAAATAAAGGTAATAAAAGTAAATATATTTATCTTAAATTACAAAACATAACCAAGTTTAAAATTCTAACTGATCCCTTTTCTGTTATTTTCTCTGTAATTATTCATTAATCACATCAGGACAAAAAACCTGGAGAGCATCGCTACTGATGCAAACCATTCTCTGTATATTTTTAAAGTTATTTGCATAACCTCAGACACACTTTCAGTGATGCGTTAGTTCACTGTATCTATTTGTTTCTAATGTGCTAGCTTCACATCTGTATTACCGGCGTTGCTCTCTATACTTTGTTCATATTAACCAGGACCATTAAGTAAGCCACTGATCGTCCTTCAACACCTCACAATGCTCAGCACGTCATCTCCTGGTGAAGCTTCACAAAATATTGATCTAAGAATGAAGACGTGCAGAAAATGTCTGCGGTATCGGAACAGATCCAACATAAAGTGCAACAACACATTACAAGCATTGAGTCCTTAGAGTTGATAATATAAATCAGAAGTAGCACAAATGGTCCCTTATCTGTGGTTGTCTATGTTTAGTTGTGGAGTCTAGGAGTTTATTACCGGTTATTAAATGGAGCATTTTGACCAACGTGACTCTGCTGGGTTGAAGGACTGAAATGACCACAGCAAATTAGTTTTTATGAGAAGGGAATGATGCATTGTTGATGACCTTTCAAATCTGTGCAAATTGTGCTCATCATTTTGCAGATCTGGGATATAGGAGGGCAGCCGAGGTTCAGGAGCATGTGGGAGCGGTACTGTCGGGGAGTTAATGCAATCGTGTGAGTATCCAGTGCCTTTCAAGATTTCCATATGGGAGAATTAAACTGTCACAAACGTAGCAGTGTGTTTAATGTCAGCTCATGTGTAAAATAGTTTTTGATGTTTGTCATTTTAGGTACATGGTTGACGCGGCAGATCGAGATAAAGTGGAGGCATCTAGATTTGAGCTTCATAATTTATTAGACAAACCTCAGTTGCAAGGAATTCCTGTAAGTTTAAAAAGTTTAAGATCGTGCGTAATTTCTGTTGCACTCATGCAAAACGATGCGTGGGGTTTTTTTTTTTAGACAGTTTCAGATTTCATTCCTAACTTTTTTTTTTTTTTTGGTCTCCTTAGGTTTTGGTACTCGGTAACAAAAGGGATCTCCCCACTGCTCTAGATGAAAAGCAGCTCATCGAGAAAATGTAAGCAGGCTTATAAATAGGAATAAAAATAAATAAATAACATTTAAATTATTTTTCTAAATTCCACAACAGTTTCCCTACTTTTTCAATTTTATGATCCTTTCCACATCCATAAAAGTTTTGTTTGATTCCAGAGCTGTTTTTATTTGTAGTTTACTGGCTCCCTCTACTGTTAAGTTACAAATGTGTCTTATCAAACAAGCGGCAGGTGAATGAGTTTGACGAAGAGTTGGAATGCATATTTATATTTATTGCTGTAAACACTTTCTATTTACAGGAATCTTGCTGCTATTCAAGACAGAGAAATTTGCTGCTATTCCATTTCCTGCAAAGAAAAAGACAACATTGGTAAGTTGCAGTTAATTATTACGCTATTAACTTGTTGGGAGCAAGACGTTTTTAGAAAAGACAATTAAATCTTCTCTCGAGTAGTTTTTTTTTTTTTTTTTTTAAGATTGTTTGTTTGATATTTCATTTTGATATTTCTGTTCCATTGTTTGAAATTCACCTTTAAGGAGGGCATCTGTTTTTTTTTTTTTTTTTTGTGGTTCTCCCTTTCCTCTAGTGTGCTATTTAGCTTTTTTTTTTTTTTTTTTTTTTAAATCCAGACACTGCTTAAAACACATAGTTGTTCAGAATTTCCTTCCTTTTTTTTTTTGCCTCAAACTAAGAGCTGCTCCTTTGTCCATTTCTGACCAGTCAGGTGAGTAATCAGAGCAGAGGAGCTAAAACGGAGCATTCCAGACAGAAGGAGGCAAGAAGTGCTGTTGCAGTGCTGAGAATGAGGAAATATATATTTTGTGAGGATTGAAAGACTATTTTATCAGGCTCCAAAAGTTAAATTCTGAACTTGTATATGACCATGATTTGGGCTCTTTAATTAGTAGCAGCCAAAAAAACAGTTATTGTAACCACTAAAAGTGATAATAATAGTTTTTTTCTTAAATGTTATATATCTAAAGCTTTACAGCATTGCATTGTGTGTTACTGTTCAATTTACAATGTCTGAATCTTGTACCTGCTTCTCACTCTAACGCGGCACGTTTCTTTGATTCCAGATATCACACTTCAGTGGCTCATCCAGCACTCAAAATCCCGCCGGAGCTGAAAATCCAGGAGTTGTTTTCCAGCTGTATTTGCCATGTTGCTGTCATCTCACACTTTTACCACTCTGCAATGATGTACAGTTGCATCATCATCTCACCTGCTGCACTCTTCTGCTAGTGTCATACTTTTTTTTTCCTGTGATTCTTTCACAAACCCAGACAATGCACTAAAAAAAAAAAAAAAAAAAAAAAAAAAAGACAAAGGAAAAAAAAATGTTGGTGCCAGATTTAAGAATGGTAATTGGCATTATCTGAATCATGAAATTGTATTTCAGCCAGTTGCATTACCCTGTTGATCATACCAAGTGGTTTATAACATAACATTATATTGGGTATATTACAACACGCTTTTGGAGGAAGGTGTTTTTGTTTTTTGTTAACAGGCCTCACATATTAAGACAATTTCTTCACCATTGATGCGAGGAGATGGCTGATATAGACATGCAGACTTTCTTAATTCCCTCAAGCTCTGCTCTGTGATCGTCTTTGACTTTCACTCTTTGCTTGATCGAAACATGTCTATGGTTTTAGAAAATTGTGCATTTAAGTCAATTTAGGCAGATCTGTAAAAATATCAAGCTACTATGATTTTTACCAATGTGGGATGTGTGTATGAATATATGATTCTATTTAAAGTCTGAATGTACTAAAAGGTAAAACTGTACAGGATTGTGTGGTTCATATTGGTCTCTGTAAAATAGCCTCAGTTGAATGATGTCCTTTGTGCTGCCTCGAAGCTGACAGAGTGGCAGAATTTAAAGTGCCTTGTGCAGTGTCTCTCACCTCTGAAGCTAAGCAGCATGCAAGGTGTGCCTACCTTGGTAAAGTTAAAACACCACCACTTCATCATTTATATATATATATATATAGATATATATAGATATATATATATATATATATATATATATATATATATATATATATATATATATATATATATATATATATATATATATATATATATATATATGTACACAATATGATAAAATAAAAAGGCATGCTTTTAATTTAGACATGGCTCTGTTATTCCTTTTTTGATTATTCAGATTGTAAACAGCAAAAAAAAACACGGTTCATTTTAAAACACTTGGCCAGGTGTTTTACTGATTTATTTATTTATTTATTTTTAAAGACTGCATCATTCTTGAAAACAAATCACTCTTCAAACTTGTGGTAAATACACAAAGTTATGGTTGCAGGCATTCTAACATTAGATAGTGTTCCATGAAAGCATCTTTTCTTTTATATTTTTAATGTGAATTTAAGAACTACTCTACACCTGCTCAAGTGTCGTCCCAGCAACAGTTGTAGTCTCCCCAACCTATGGACTATCCACAAATCTGCTGGTTTGTGGTTAACTGGTTAAACTGGTCCAAGTGGTCTGGACCAGTTGCAGTAGGCAGACCACTGCATTTGCTACAGTCCCTTTGTCCTGTTTGTTGGACGTTTTATGGTATGGAGCTTGTTGGCCTGATTATTAATTAATAAGCGTTAAGGTCATAAATTGGAAGTACAATACATGGGCAAGACATCCACTTCTTGACTTCATAGATTTGGGTCAGAAGTGCCAGCCACTTTCATTTAATACAGCATTTTCTGTGAAAAACGGTACCTGTTCTAAAATAAAGTAATATTTTTTAGTTATTAATGAATTAATAATCATAATTAACCAAAAACCTAACAATACATCCTGCATAGGTTTCATATACATTAACTACAGTGTTTTGATCATTTAATCATAGGAATAATATGAGTAATTATGAGGATAATACGGTCTATTGAATAAATCGATCTACAGTAATTAATGTGCATGTTGCAGTGAGAGAAAGCTGCTTGCATTGTAAAAGCGCTTTGAGTGGTCCTTGGAACAGAAATGAACTATGTAAGAACGTCGTTAGTGTATTCATTATAAATAATAATTAATGACTAAATAATATTTGTTAATAATTGTTAAAGGGGTACAGTGAATTTTCTCAGTGAAGAGAACTTGTTTGTGCTAATTTTTACTCTGTGTCTTTCGGAATAATGTAAATGTAACCAAATAACGTTTCACTCTTGTGTCTATTTTCTATTGGTCCAGAGGCATAGATTGACAGCAACGCGGGCCAATCATTGAACGAGCCCTCCATGCTACATAAATGACGACTTGCAAGCAGGTCCAATCACAACTTCAGAACTGGGAGATGCTGGTTTGTTGACAGGAAGTGTGTAAACGAAATCACTACCACAACCCCTTCGTTCTTTCAGTGTAGTCTTAAGATCCAGCGGACTTCACATTTGGGTAGTCCTCGGAGGTATGTGGACTTGAATTATGCGTTTAAAGATCGACTTGAGGCAAAGATGCAATGGAGGTCGATAGTAGTTGGTCTGGTCGTGCTGAGACTCTCTGTCAGCTGTGTGCTGTGGCTAGCCTTCGGACTGGGACCTAACCTTAGCTTGGGGTTCAACTTCCACTTCAGTTTTAATTTGCAAAAATTAGACTTGTTGTTCAGGGAGGAAAGGGGCACCGACGTGGGAAGTCACACGTGGTCTCGACGAATAAACGGCCACAAACATGAAGAGACTACGACCACCTGTGCAAAGGTTGGGAGGAGAGGAGTCATCCAAGAAATCCTACCTGAGCCTCTTCGATGGCAACAAGGACGAGTACGTCCGGAGATACAGCTCCTTCCCAGACACGCTGAAAGTAAAAATGAAAGCCATGGCCAAAGAAATGTTCTATTTCGGATACGACAATTACATGAAATATGCCTTTCCAGAGGACGAGCTGAACCCCATTGACTGTGAAGGGAGGGGTCCAGACGTGCTAAACCCGTGAGTCATTATTCAACGACTGCACCTCTGACACTGTTATGTAGATTTCACGCTACTGGGTTGCCAGTTATGAGGCTTTACTCTGCAGGACGCGCTTTGCATTTGGTTTGCAATCAAAGTAGCTTCTTGTGCAATACTACACCTGTCAGTGCTGCCCAGAGCTGAACAGGTAATGGCTCACATACTAAGGGTATGCAAACACAAGTTTCATCATGATACAATATAACATCATTAACCTAATGACGATTCGATGTTTTCCAAAGAGACTGCCACATACAGTTTTGATTTGATTCACTTCAAGAGCTAGCGATCAATATGAGACAATATCTTATAGATGAAATATAATTTCACATATCTATTTATGGGTTCAACTGGACAATTAAATGGAAAAAAAAATCTGTTCCTTTAATAATATAGGCAACAAAGAGCACTTGATAGCATGTACTTCTGAGGATTACATGTGGCCACTACCTCGAGCTGCTCCTGGGGGATACCAAGGTGTTCTCAAACAATTTGAGAAACATAATCTCTCCAGTATGTGCTGGGTCTGCCTCTACCTGGCTGGACGTCCAGGGGGCATCCAAACCCAGATACCTGAACCACCTCAGCTGGCTCCTCTCACTGTGGAGGAGCAGCGACTCTGCCCCGAGCCCCCTGAATAGCTGAGCTTCTCATTCTATCTCTAAGAAAGAGTCCAGACACCCTTCGGAGGAAACTCATTTCAGCTGCTCGTATTCGTGATATCATTGTTTTGGTTCATTACCCATAGTTCATGACCATAGGTGTGGGTTGGAATGTAAGTTGACTGGTAAACAGAGAGATTTGCCTTTTGGCTCAGCTTTGTTTTTACTACAATGGACCTAGTAAAGAGTCCTGCAGATAAAGCACGATCCATCTGTTGATCTCCCATTCCATTCTTCCCTCTCTCAAGACCTTGAGATACTTAAATCCCTCCATTTGAAGCAGCACCTGTTGTATAGTAATGATATAGTAGGGTTATACTTGAAAATCTTCATGCTCAGATAAACCTGTCATTATTTAATCAGTTCATTGTTTGGTCAAGTGAAGAGACTTCACTTGACCATAGGTGAATGACTCCTTACTCATTTTGTGTATAATAAAATCGAGATCACGCTGTTTCTTCTGGTCAACATTTAAGGAATTATTTAAACAGCTTCCACCAGCATTTACTGTGTTGGCCTGAATTATTTATATTTCATCTGAAATTTAAGTTTAACATGAAAATTCAACATCTTATGTGAAGTTTGATAAATGCAATATGCCTTAAGAGATAGTGGATAATCATTTTTAATAATTGTGATTATAAGTTGACCAAAATGATTTTTTTTGTGTGCATAATTGAGCAGCTGTAGCATGAGGTAGTACTAAAAGTAATTAATACTGACCCTACAAATGCAGTCTGTTCAAGAAGATGATGATTTAAGATGATGAAATTTGTTCCTTTCCAATCCTTTATTGTCAGGTGATTACAAAAAAACTCTATCTTTACTCAAAATAATTACCAAAACTGCTCTTTAGATGCAGATAATGGGGTGCTGTTGCTCCTGTTTTTGATTTTTTTTGTGTTCTATGTTTGGATTTCGTAGCCTGTGTGGATAAATAAAAACATATGCATTATAAGAGAATAATAATCCTAATCAGATCAGCTTTATTTTTCTTAATACACTTAATAGACTTTCTAGAGTCTGGTTTTCTTCTTTTGTTTCAGGTCAAACATCAACATAAATGATGTCTTGGGGAATTATTCCCTTACTCTCATCGACACCTTAGACACCCTACTGGTAAGTTGTTTTCTACCCAGTTTCTGTAACAGCTGTCTCACACAATGTTCTACAGATTTGGCAAAGTACACCCCTCATGTCTTTAACAGAAAAAAGTTGAAAATACAGGAATAGACTTTTCAGTTTTTGGCCTCAAGTGATTTCCAAATACAATATTTGTAAGAGTCCTGCAATGTTTTTGTTCTCTTCAGTTTATAAAACTGCATCTTAAAGCATTCCTGCACTATATTGTCTGTAATGGTGGTTAGCATTTCCTCTCCAGTAAGTTTTGGTTTTTGTCTCAGGTGCTTGGCAATGTGACTGAATTCCAGAGAGCTGTCAAACTGGTTATAGATACTGTCTCTTTCGACAAGGACTCAACTGTGCAAGTTTTCGAGGCAAACATCAGGTATCAATGTTACTTCAAGCTGTACCATTTTTTATTTTTTAAAGTTGCACAAGAAGAAAGTGTCCAACTTGCAGTAAATTTGGATGTTTGCATCTGAACATGTTTTGTAAGGTGATATCTTTTTAGTCATTTGGTAATGTTTGTCACCTGACAGTGAAATAAGGTGTGACTGGGCCCTGAGAGCTGTTTCAGTTTATCACTATGTCAGTTTAAATCTCTTTAAATTATTTACTGAAATGTTTTCATTCTAAGTTTAGTCCTCTTTGTTTATGAATATAATACACTCACTTCATGAAAGCTACTGTCTCAATTCTACAAATATGAAAAGCAAAGCAGAAGCACATCAGTAAGGCTGGTATAATTTTTGCACCAGACCAAGTTTAACTTTTAAAGGCAGACTGTTGATTAAACTTCATAATCTCGATCTCGATGCTGGCCCTGTTCATGTGAAGTATTTTGTACAATTTTTGTGCGACAGGTCAATCACATAGTTAGAATTGTTAATTATTTGTCTTTGAAGGATTTTGGGAAGCCTTATCTCCGCTCATATTCTACTGACTGACCCAAAGCATCCTTTTGGAAAGGTGGGCTTTGAAGGTTATGATAATCAGCTGCTACACTTGGCTCACGACTTAGCTGTCCGCTTGCTGCCAGCCTTTGAGAACACCAGCACGGGAATCCCTTACCCCAGGGTGAGGATATTAAAGATCTGTTAATCATTCTTTGCTTTGTGGCCAGTTACAGTATCAGAAAGATCTGTATAAACCATCCTATAAAAACACAGTCAGCACCTTCATTTGCACGTATCCTCAACACAGGTGAACTTGAAGACTGGAGTTCCTGCAGACAGCATCAATGAGACTTGTACTGCTGGAGCTGGGTCTCTACTGGTGGAGTTTGGGATTTTGAGTCGCTTGATTGGAGATTCAACATTTGAATGGGTAGCTAGGCGAGCTGTCAGAGCTCTGTGGAACCTCAGGAGCAATGAAACCGGTCTGTTGGGTGAGTACAGCTTGCAAGTTATGTCAAAGACTTAACTGCATTTTTCATGTTGTTATTTTCATTTTTATATCTCTTTGTCATGCCAAAGGTTATAAACATCTTTCTGTGGTTTTCTGCAGGGAATGTTGTTAATATCCAAACGGGTCAGTGGGTTGGCAAGCAGAGCGGTCTTGGAGCTGGTATGGACTCCTTCTATGAGTATTTGCTCAAGTCATACATCCTTTTTGGTGAAAACGAGGACTACCAGATGTTTCAAGCTGCCTATGACAGCATACAGAGCCATCTCAGAAGAGGGTGAGTCCATTCTGAAAGAATGGGACACAGTGAGGTTTTGTCCATTCAGTACCCGAGTGTGTGAGCTTCTCATGAACAGGATTGGTCTTCGTCTGTCATTGGCTAAACAATGAGGACCCAAACGTGCTGATGGTTTTCAATATTATATTTGTACTATGGGATTTGGAATGTTGAAATCTGAAACTTAAAAAAAGTTGAATGTTGTCACTGGCATTTGGTGAAACCAAAAAAAAATGTTGCACGTAATACCTCCTTAGTAACCACTGATAGGTAGGTGTTAAACAATATAGATAATCCTCTGTTCTAGTTTCCAGCAGTACACAGAAAACAAATGTGAGCACGACTTTGTCTTTTGTTTTGTATTTTGAATGTCTGTGTTAATAAGTCATTATGATAAAATGTCAACCTTGATGCTCAGCTTCCATTTCACATCAATCTAACAATCTAACTTGGGTGTGGGAGGACTTTGGGGCGGCTATGGAGAGTGACTTTCAGTCTGCTCCGAAAACATTCTTTGTGGACTTGGAGAACACATTTCACTGTGTCTCTCATGGTACTTTGTAGGTAGGGGTCTGTTTCAGAAAGTGGGTTATGTAGGAACTGAGTATGTTGAACTTGAACTCGGGGAAACTCAATCAATTTTTGATTTCGCAAAGTGAGATTTACCCCCAAGGGTTCAGTTAACAGGTTTCAGAAACCAGCTTGTTGTTTTGTTGAACCTCCTTTCTGAACAGGGTATGAACTACTGGGTCCATTGTTACGAGCTAATCAGTCCCTATACAGATAGAGCAAGAGTTTGGTCCCCATTGCCACCAATAATTTAGATTAATTCTGGGCGAGTGTAGGACAATGTCAGGGCTGTGATTTGTCACTGATTCTATAAATCACTTTTAAGGACAAGAGTCAGAGGGGTCCCATTTGGTCACCTCAGGATTATGTCTGTCTTTTGCAGATGATGTGGTCCTGTCAGCATTATCAAGCTGTGATATGGATCTCACCAAGTGTGAAGTGGTTGGGATGAGAAACAGCACCTCCTCATCTAAGACCACGGTTTTCAGTCGGAAGAGGGCGAAATGCCCTCTCCGGGCCAGGAGTGGGGTGCTGCCTTCAGTGTGGAGTTCAAGTATCTTGGGGTCAAGTTCACGAACTGGGGAAGAATGGAGTGGGAGATTGACAGGCAGATAGGTGTGTCATCTGGGGGAATACAGACTCTGTACTGGTCTGTTGTGGCGAGGAAAGAACTGAGCCAAAAGGCAAGGCTCTCTGTTTACCGGTCGATTTATGTTCCTACTAATCACTTATGTTCACAAACTGAGGGTGGTAGCTGAAAGAACAATAGTTCAGATACAAGTGGCCAAAATTAGCTTCAGTTATTTGAGAGACACTTTAAATGGTCTCTGGTCGAGAGATTGAGGTGGTTTTGGTATCTGGTGTTGATGCTTCTGAAAGCTTTTTGGATCCTTTTTTTCAGTTTTAGAGATGCTAAGGTGCATTCAATGTTATAATACCATTTTCTTTTCTTTCTTTTTTTTTTTTTTTTAAACTCCAGACGAGAGTCTTGCAATGAAGGAGAGGGTGACCCTCCTCTCTATGTAAATGTGAACATGTTCAGCGGTGAGATAATGAACACCTGGATTGACTCTCTTCAGGCCTTCTTTCCTGGGCTGCAGGTTAGGTTATGTGCTTCCCACTATGAGGGAACTTTTCTTTTTTTTTTTTAAAAATATATACATATATCTTTTGTGTTCAAGTTAAAATAAAGCTATGCTGCTCTGACTTACAGGTGCTGAATGGCGATGTCGATAATGCCATTTGTTTACATGCTTTTTACTATGCCATCTGGAAACGCTTTGGTGCCCTGCCAGAGAGATATAACTGGCAGCTGCAGGCTCCTGATGTGCTCTTTTATCCTTTAAGACCAGAGCTGGTGGAGTCAACTTACCTTCTGTACCAGGTAACAGTATTGACCTGTTGTTGTGCAGCATTGATATTGGTGTTTGTTGGTGAATGTTGTCTTGGAGCTGTCCATTATTTTTCACAGGCGACCAAAAATCCCTTTTATTTGCATGTTGGAATGGATATTCTTCAGAGCCTTGAGGAAAATGCCAAAGTCAGGTGTGGAGCACATAGTGGTGTTTAATATTACACATGTTCCTGTTTATTTTTTTTTTTTTTGAGCTTTATGATGCATTTGTGTATCTGTCTTATTTGCAGATGTGGATATGCCACTCTCCACCATGTTGTGGACAAATCCAAAGAAGATCGCATGGAGAGCTTCTTCCTCAGCGAGACCTGCAAATACCTTTACCTGGTAAGTTATAGCCTTGGCATATTTTGAGAAATTCAAATGCAATATGAACATGAAAGCATAATATTACTCTAGGTATGTTCGTAATACAAGCAGCTGCAAAACATTCAGTCTTTTCCTTCATGTAGTTTAGAGACTGGTATGTTGGACTTAGTGACATCTAGGTCTTGTTTCGACCTGGTATTAACATCCATCCAGAATGAGCTGATCACAAAAGGACAGCCTCAAGTACAGCTATAAATGCATGCAGGGTGCATTTGAGACTTTCTTATGTGCATACATATTGGAGTAAAATCTGTTCAGAAGTTGCAATAAGAGACGCATATGGAGATGCATGTTAATTCCAGGTGTGAACAGAGGCACTTAGAGCTGTCCATGTGTGAATTGTATGTCTACACATGCCCTTAGTGCTGAAGTTGTAGTTTTGCAACCAGCAAAATTCTCTCCATTTTGCATGCACAACCCTAAACCCTCCAGACCTGGTTTTTAGTTTTTCCTGATACTGTAGAAACATAGTGGTGAACTACGACAGCATTCATGGAAGAGAATTCCCAATGTGGATATTAAGGGCTCATGTTAACACAACAGTTTGAAGTTAGAGATGATTATACACTAATGTATAGAAGTTATATAATCTCTTGAAAGCATTGCTAAATGCTCTGTTTTCTTTTTTTTTTTTTTTTTAACTAATGTTTCTTTTCTTTTTTATATGAATTGCAGCTTTTTGATGAAGACAACCCACTTCACAAATCTGATAACAAGTACATCTTCACTACTGAGGGCCATGTTGTGCCTATAGACCAGCGTTTCAGGGAGACGCAGTGGAACGATTTGTTTCCATGTGAGGAGGGAGCGTTGACAGAAAGTGAGCCAAACCACCAGCCAATCCAGAGCAATGTCAGCAATGTGAGCCCATCATCCTCATCGAGTCCAACTCACTGTTCCCCATCATCTTCAAATGATAGTGGTCTGATCATGTGTTTGCTTTAGTCATAATCTTGTGTTCTCTCTGCAGTGTAACAGGATACCAGAGGAACAACGGTACGCTCTGCCATTAAAGAGCATCTACATGAGGCAGATTGACCATATGGTGGGACTTTTTTAAGCAAGAGGACAGATGTGGTGACATTAGTTTGAAAAGGTGTTCAGTGTTCCCCCTGAAGTGCTGATGCCATGACCTTGGTGGAGACTCTGTTGATCAAAATCTTTGTCCTCACGTTTCCACTGCTCTTGTTCTACAAAGAACACTGAACTAACTGAATCTTGAGGAAGCAGTTGGCTTACTCTTTTATTAAGTTCAAAGTGTGGGTGAGTATTTTAGTTATTTGGTAGATGAGCATGAAATCAACGAAAGTGACACCTCTCCTGTTGTAAAATGAAGCATCATCTATCATTTAATTTTTGTCTGTTTATGAAATCAGATTAAGTGGTTTTAGATTAAGCAATTTTCTTGCTGAGCAAAAAATGTCTGGGCAGGTATGACTGTGTAACCCGTGTGTGTCTGTGTATGCATCTTTAAATCACAGCTGAGCTGTGAATCATATCACTTTTATGGGAACAGTGCCATTAAGCCTCACTAGCATAAAATACATAGGCTATAAAAACACTCTAAGAACAAAAACATCTAAAGATGATAAACAGTGCCTCATTGCATTTGAGTCACTTGACTATATCAGTGCATATTAAATAAGGGCTGCACATTGACAAATTTCATTTTATGCATTTAAAACCATTTGTGTTCTTTTTTTTTCAGTTGAAACACTTGTTCAGGTCTGGTTTTCTTTCATACTTTTTCTTAAGGGAGAAACAAACAACATGAGGGTAAATTGCATCCTACCTGTTAGCTGTTAACATATTTCTCACATTAGTGACTACATACAGTGCTTATTGGAGAAAAAAAAAAGTGTTGATCACTCATGTGTTTTGTGACTCGATTTCTTATAAAGGACAAGTAGATGTGCCATGACCCCGTTAGAGAGGTTCGGGATAACTCTAAGTGCCTTCTATTTGTCTTAGTCTTCTTGAAGTTGTGCGGTGCATATTAGTTGTGGATAATGTTGTTGAATATGTTTCAAGGCCACTGTTGATATTGCACAGAAAAATGTCATTCCATGTGTACTTGCAGTTTTACACAAATGACATGAGCTCTTCTTTTCAGACTTGACAAACCAAGCCATAAGATATGCTTTTGAAATGCCAGTTAATGTTTAATAGGTGAAAGTTCTTGTGCATTATTCCAGATTTAGCCTCGCTTAGAGGAGAAGGAAGTTGTCATTAGCTGTTTCTTTTTATTAAGTGCACATCATGCTTAATAATTGATATGTGTTAAGAACTCAGGGTTTAATAGAAATGCAAAACAAATGAATGCTTTCATATGAAATAAAACTTTCTTGTAATGTTGTCTAATACAGTATCTCTTAAGATAGTCTTCAGTATTTATGTTGTAATTGATGGGAGAATGTTACAAAGCTGAGGTGAAAGAATAGCAGCACTAAAATACAGTTTTAGTTTTTTAAAATGTAATTTTAATATAAAGCTCTTCTGAGGTGCGCACCCTGACTACACATTGTGCTAGCTGCTTTTCTCAGTTACAGTTTCAAATCACATTTTAGAATTTAGTTTTTGGCTGTTTGAAGGTGGTGTTTAACTGAAGATGGCCTCATCAAGGCCGTATCATTCTGAGAAATGTTGTCCCAGTCATTTTGTTTCATGTTGAGTTGAAGTATTGAATATTATTATGATTTCATATATTTGCTTTATTTGGAGTTAGATAAAAATAATAATACAACTTTATAGTCTGGGCAACAAACAACCTAAATGGCAGCTAACTTTTGCTGCTTAAAAAAGGTAGAAAAATTAGCAAATCTTGCATTTTAACATATAATCATTTTATATGTCAGTCATCAGTTACTTTAGGATAATTTGGCACAAAAACTGCAAACAGTTTTTCTCTGTTTGAGATTTTACAAGCACACAAAACGTCACTACTGGATGCATGTTTTGTTTTATGTGCACAGAATCCCTAAAATGTCATGTAATTGATTCGATAAGACACATGAACTTTCCAGCATGTGAATTTTGATGTCCAGACAGAAGTGGGGTTGCTGCTTAAGTCAGTCTTTGGGCTGAGCTAACTCAAGTAGCTTCTGATTGAATGTCTATATTTACTGTATGGATACAGAGGTAGATGGAATCTTCTTATGCAACTCTGCAAAAAAACAAACAAACAAACAAAAGCTAGAGTTACTTTTGTCTTTTTGCATTTGATTAGGAAGCAAAAACTTGATGAAACAGTGAATCCATAAATTTTGAATGCATAACATTATTCCTTTCAAGTTTCAAAGGCATGAACACCTGTTCATTTTTTTCTAGGTCAACTCAATGGAAATATTATTGCTGATTAAGTCTTGGATATAAAATTCAGTGACTTTTTGAGCTAAACTTTAGCAAATATTTGTTAGTTACAATACTATTTTTGATTACATTGTATAATCAAGCCTAATCTAACTGCATTATAAGGGCACATAAGTAATACCATAGAAGGGGAAAAATTCTGAATGAGATTCTAAATATTTCTTTAACCTATTTGTAAAGCTGGAAGACTTGAACTGAGCACGTAAATGAACCCAAAATATTTGAAATTAATAAACAAATTATGAACAAGATTTCCCTGTGTCCCATTAATTCATAGAAAAAAACAAAAGGAAAAAAAAGAAAAGTACTGAGTTTTCTACAGAAGCTTTAATAGGTTTAATTGAGATGTACATTTTTGTGGGGTTTCTGTACAGGATTGTTTATTCAAAGGCTTTCAGAGAGGGATTTTCAAATTAAAGTTAGATACATCTACCACTCAACAATGTTACAGATCACCATTATGTTACCAAACATCATTACCTGTCCAATATAAATCAGTTTTAATTATATACACTGGCCCTTTTCAACTACTGCAAAAAGTTAAAGTTGTGGCTTTGTTGAATTATACTACAAACTGTACAGTTGTGTGTCTATGCATAAAATCCATTTCTAGTGACAAGTTCATTTTTGTATCTAACAGGCTGAAGTGCATTTGCAGGTGGTGAGGCCGTCTTGTTCGCTCTTTGGCTGTATACTGACTGCTTACTGGAGCATGTAGACACACTGCATTAGCTGGACATCTATTCACAATTGTGCATGTGAGAAGATATCAGTTTATGCTGATAAAAGCTTTTGATGTCTTAACTAATTGGTCCTCCAAGGATGAGTTCAGGAGACTCAAGAAAGAAACTTAGCTTGACTAAAAATTCAACTCATCTGAAATCTGCGCATGATTTTCTGACTTAATAGCTGTCTTAAGTCTCAGTTGACAAGAAGTATTTTATCAAAGCTACCAGTTAGTTAGAACATAACAAATTGATTTTTTTATTGTTCTTTTTTTTTTTTTTTTTTTTTAGCATTTGCTGGTTTGAAGATGGTTCTTTGAAGAGACAGTTTCCATCTCCAGCCCTCAGTTTGAATCGAGAGAAACTTGTGGAATGTGACAGGGCTACCGCCGCAACCTGAAAGAAGAGAGTCACACTAGTTAAATGGCTTAGTCTCAGGTGTGGTTGCACGAGCTTAGCTTTACTCACCTTAATTTGGTGCCTCTGCATGGCTCTTAGAAGAGACCACAGTCTTTCAGGTTTTCTTTGATGATGATGTCGGTGACGGCATCGAACACAAACTTGACGTTTTCTGTGTCTGTGGCACAGGTCATGTGCGAGTAGATTTCTTTGACATCTCTGCGCAAGTTCAGGTCCAAGAACTGCATTTTAATGTAGTTACCAGCATCCTCATAGGTATTGGGTCCTAGGCAAGACAGTAAGAAGAGGACATTTAATTATCTTAACTTGCCATTTTCTTTGATATGAGCTATAATTCATGAACGGTGATGACCTCACCATCATATTCGGGGAAGCACATGCTGAGATGAGCTTTCTTGATCTTCTCAGTGAACACATCCTTCTTGTTGAGGAAGAGTACAATGGATGTGGTGGCAAAGTAGCGGTGGTTGCAGATACTGTTGAACAAGTGCAGACTCTCGTGCATTCGATTCTGAAAGTAAAGTCCCGTTCAAAGTCAATTGGAGAGCCTTTCAAGACCACCAGTTGTTGATTACTCAAGAATAATATCACAAAAGGTAAAGAAGAAGTGTCTAATAGGCTAATAAGCCTTTCATACCACTTCATCATCCTCCACCAGCACCATGTCATAGGCGCTCAAAGCAGCAATGAAGATGATACAGGTGACACCTTCGAAACAATGAATCCACTTCTTTCTTTCTGACCTCTGGCCACCCACATCGAACATTCTACATAGAAACAAAAAAGTTAATGGTTTCCATTGTGGAGCTCAAAAAAAATCTGTTGATGTTATTTTCTTGAGAGTAATTGCACTGACTCACCTGAAGTTGAGATCTTTGAAGGAGAACTGGGTCTCAATGATACCAGTGGTCTTTACTCTTGATCGGAGCACATCCTGCTCAGTGGGCACATACCCTGGTTGGATCAGTCGCTCGAGGTCATTCAGGTAGCTGCGGGAAATTAGATTCAGTCAATGACAATTACTCGCATGAGACGATACGTTTTTAGATCTAAGCTTCTGATATCTTACTATCCAGCGGAGTCGTTGAGTTGGTACTCTGAGGCCCTGTCAAAGCACGCTTGAATGCCAGAGTCCTTCCACAGACGTAAAATGATATCTGACATTTCTTTGGGCATAGTGCCTTCCTCAATAGTATCGGCAAGGTGCATGAGCTTCCTGGCATCATCCTGCAGTAGGATCCAAGGGGACGATCACACATAAAAGTTATGTTTAGTTATCTGCCAGCAAGCTGAAATCAATTTGGCTTAAAATATACTTTGAAGTGTGTCGTCACCTGCTGATCAGAGTGGCCATAGTTAATGTTGAGTGTGTTCATGGCCTTCACAATGGCCATGATGGACTGCAGGGTGTTGCTGTAGATGATGGTAATAAACTCCAAGCACTCTTCAAGTGAATAACCATCTTTGTGGATAATTCTGTTGAGATAATAAAGGGTTGGCAATTCAGTTAACAGAAAGGTAATGAGAAGTGAGAAGCTGCTTGGATGCTGACTGTAATGCCTTACTTCATCTGTTTGACAATAGTGCTCTTCCCAGATTCTCCAGCACCTACAGGAAAGAAGACAACTATATCAGATGTTGTTTGTGCCAGAACTGGGCTTTAACGGCAAACCTTATTTGAAAATTTCTAACTCTTGTGTTTTGTGGCATTGTTTTAGGTGAAGTGTATAGACTTGTGTTTATTGTTGATGACATGTTTCATCAGACAGTGGAAACTATAATACTTCTTATTCCAGGCCTAATATTTTTTTTCATGGCCTGACCTACATTACCAGGATGGGATGCTTAAGCTTAATATGAGAGCATATCTGGAATAAACTAACATATATTCAAAGACATACAGTTTATATGCTAACTAATTCAAATAGTAGAATATGGTACTTGGCAACACAATCAGAAATTCAGGATTCCTATATGTGATAAAAACCTTTTAAGTTCAAAACATACACGTAATTGAATAAAAAAAACTTAGTTGACATTATAGAGACAACACATTATTCCCTTATAGTATAGTAATAGCATTACTATTCTATTTGGGTTTGATAAAGTATCTGTGCCCTTCATGCTTAAGCCCTTTGTGCTGGAGGACCTGCTGTATCAGGATTAACAGAGGATTGTCTTGTGTGATTATCAAAGTGTCTTAGGAATTCAGTGACACGGACAATTAAGCTTTTACTTGTCTCAAACATATTACAGTTCTTTTCATCACAGAAAAGGTTTTGAAACTGTGTAAAAACAGTTAAAAGAATAAATGAATGTGGACTTATCCGTAGCAATGCCTTCACATCTCATTATAATGATTATTAAACATAGATTAAATCAAGTCTTGGAATAATTCAAAGAGAAACAATGTAACAGTTCCTTCAGGGAAAACTGTAGGGTCTCAAGCCCAGCTTTTCATAGAAAACATGCAGTAGATATAACAGCTGGGTTCATGCATCTTCTAAACTTGAGCTCAGATAAAAAGTAATCTCAATTACTGTATGGGATCTAAAATATTAATAAACCACGGCCTGTTAATACATCTTAACCATTTTGGCTCCTGGATCACTGAGCCAGCCTGTCTGTCTTTACCTAGCAGCAGCAGCTTGACAGTTCTTGCATCCTTGTCAGCATCCTCCTTCAGCTTCTTCTCCAGCTCTCTGGAGCGTTTCTCCTCAGCGCTAGCTCCGGCCCCCATCCTACTTTTCCCGGCTTGGGCCCCTCTGCTCAAAAGCCAAGTGTCAGGAAAAATGGAAGCAGGTCCTGGCTGCTCGCCTTCTACTGTCTGACTGGTGCCTTGAAGGACGCGGCTGATGCGTCAACCGCCTGCAGCGAACACTGGATAAACTTCGGGTATTTTCTTGTCTTACGAAAGGATTTTGGGCACCGTCTGTCCACCTGACCAGAGGTGGCCAATGAAGCACAAGGACAGGAGTGTTATAGGGCAGAGGTGCGAAGAGAAACATACATACATCAGTGTGGGAGTGCTCTAACCTTTAGGGGACTTTGCTGCGCTCAGCGGAAGATGAACATCGGCTCAAGTGCTTATCTCTCTGCTGGTCTTAGGTGCCTTCAAAAGACAAGCATGTTAAACTAAACGGTTTGGTTCTGGGTGTTTTATGAAGCTGAGGACACTGTGACCACGAGTACATTCACTCCACAGTAGGGCCATGATAAGAATGAAAACTGATCTGGGAATGAATGTGGTCTTTCTTGCATGTTTCGATTTCTGAAAGAAACATGATAAGATTGTCAAAATCTTTGCATTCTCTTTTAGAACCAACACACATTTATCTCAACTTTATCCAACATAGAAGCCGGCTAAATTGGGTCAGTGAAATACACAGCTGAACCCACAACTCATAGTACAAATATGTGTGAATATTTCTTTTCAGATACTGCAGACTGGAAGGTGTGTTCACAAGTGTTTAAAGAGCTTTGTGGTTTCACCAGACAGATCTCATTGACCTCAATCTGAAGCTGGTTAAGGATCCTAATCTTCTCACTTTCAATTATGCGTGCATGAATGTTCAGCATACATATGTATGTGTGTGTGTGACCACTGAATAATGTTTTCCTACCTATTTAGGTAATCATTTTTTCCTTTGCTGCTTTTTAATGTCCAATGAGTTTTCATGCAGGAAAAATGTTTTGTAAATCAAAAATGTTAACACATTATCTTTAGAATGGCTCTTTGGAGGAGTTGACAGTTGTAAAACATCTGAGTCACTACTATGAATGAAAACACTAATGCAGATCAGCAGTAGTGGAACTCATCCCCACACTCCTATTGAGTATGATTTGTAGATGTGTGATTCAGGTGCTAGATCTTCCCATTTTATGCCTTTTTATAGTTCTAGTCTTAAATATTCCAGGAGGAATTTTGGCCCTTTTACCCTAACCACATGTGCTTGACAAATGCAGAAACTAGTACCCAGCAGATTTTTTATAGATCAATGACATTCAGAAGCACCCTCAAAGCGAGGAACTGTAATGGATGAATGCACAAAGTTAAGGTGTTCCTGATCAGCAACGATAGTAAAATCCTCATATCAAGAGGTAAACTGCTAAAAGACTGTATAATATAACAGTTCTTAATTGCCCCCTTCTGTGATGGACTGGTGACCTGTAAAGGGGTGTACGCCTGCCTTTCTCCCGAAGAGAGCTAGGATAGGCTCCAGCAGATCCCCGTGACCCTTCAGATAGGATGAAATGGGTATAGATAATGGATGGATGGGTGAATGGAATTGCCCCTTTTTTTTTTTATCACTTTTGCCACTTGTTCCACCAAAAAGAGGATCTCAGTAGTTTTTCCACCACTGGCACATGGGTACTTCAGGGCATTGCATATCTGACAGCATTCAGTTGATGCAAAAGTTTGTGAATTATTAACAAATCCCTACCAAAGACAGATGCGATCCTCATGCAGGTCTCAGTTACAGACAAAATGTGAATCTGAACACTTTCATTTAGTAACTTCTTATAGTTCAGTAATAAGAGCATCTGTACAACATGTTTTAATTTGAAGATGTGAAGATGCCAACAGTGATAAGAAGATTCAGTTATTAAGCAGATAGATTCTGGTCATGCCACAATATCACATGTAAGTTAAATTCAGAACTAATTCATTTTCTTCTTTTTATACAACTGATTGTTGATTTATCTTTAATGACCTTATATGTTCTTATAATATTTTAAGTATAGCTACATTATATACCTGGGACTCGGAGCAAAGCAGAACCGATGATGCTTTCTCCGCAGTAGTTCACCGGTGGGAGGTCGTTTTAGTGATCAGTGCATTAAAAAAAGTCCCTAGTATCCTGATACATCCATGTGTTAATTTAATTGTGGCCATGAGGGGAAGGCACCTAGCACTTAATTGTTTTTTTTTTTTTTAACAATTTTTTTGTTTTTCTTACAGTGGACAGATTTTAGGAACTTGTGGGGATTTCTCCTGCTATTTTGCAGTTACCTTTGGATTCTTTTCACTACTTTTAGCACTGTTCTTCAAGCTGTCAGTGTGATCTTTGCAGCAACACTTCAACTTACCAATCTCTCCTCTTCATACCAATGATACGCTTTTTAGAAGATCAAACTTTCGCCACCAGACTTTGTCTGCCCTTTCTTCTTGGAAGGAGCGCACATGCAACTCACACTTCTAATCTCGCCACATAAACATTTGCTCATCCTCCACTGTGAGAGATTATTCAGTTTCAATAGAGATGTTAAATAACAAGAAACTCCCTGCTCTTATTTGTTTAACTACTATGTTCTGCATGTAATGTATACTGCAGCAGGTAATAGAAAACAAAAGAAAATGTATTATTATAAAATATAGAGCTTTAATTTATTAGTTAGCAACATTGATGAGGAAGAAGAGATATTTATACAAGTCATTATATTAACACCAACTGTGCACATCATACATCACCTCAATGACCTGCCTGCCAGAGAAAACAGATGCATGTTTGATATATGCAAACTTGTTTTCCATTTTTTGAGAACGAGAGAGCGAAAAGAAAATCACAGTCGTTCAAACCTTTCAGCATTTCCCATCACTAAAACAATTCATATTCCCAAAACAAGAAAGACATTCACTGACATCCACAGCAACATCGCATTTTAGACAAATTACCACATACATACACTGTACATGCCATGCACATTTAAAATCCGCCTACTGAAGATTTTTGTATACTTTTGTCTTCAAGTATGGCGATCAGCTTGTTAGTGGTTGAACCTCGTTTTACTGAATAGAAGTTACTCAGTCAGTAGGTCTGTATGAAGTCTGTGACACTAATAACAGAGCGGCAGGTTGAATCTGCACCAGCACAGAAAATAGCTGTGAAAGCTCTGCTGTTTACCAGATGATACAGTCAGGACAGCACCAGTCATGATAATTCATTCCTAAGCAATGAAAATCTGCACATTTGGGTAGGCTGAGTAGTTTACACGAACAGCTACATGAAAATGGTAGGAATGCAAAAAAAAAAAAAAAATCTAACTTGTATAGACAAACAGTGTAATATGCCACAGATATATGAGGAAGATTTACGATAATATTTATTAAAATCATCAATTTGGCAACAGAAGGTGCTTTGTCTAATATATATTTTTAATCCCAAACTGTCACATGTTCATACATAGCTGCCTGCTGGAATATCTCATCTCCACAGAGAGAAAGGAGAAGGCAATGTTATGTTTTCAGTTTTTGTGTCATTGAAAAGAATCCGTTCCCCCCAGATAACAGCTTATCATAAAAATTGCATTTGTTAAGAACACAACTTTGAGATGTGATATTCACATATAAACAAAACAAACACTCGGCAGATTTGTGACGGATCACTACAGGATATAAACAGCTATGTGACATCCTTACTTGAGGCATGAGCAGATCACATCCATGGATGGAAAGAAGTCCAATACCAGCCTCTGAGGGCTTTTCATTCACATGTCGCTGTGTGTCCATGATGCGTTGTCACAGCTGCAGTCCGTGGGCATTTCTACTGTCCTTCAATGTCCCATGAAATGCCTTTTCTTTTTTCATATTTCTGCTTATATTTTACATTTTAAAAAAAGAAGAAGAAAAAAAAAGAAAGAAAAGAAACTGTCCAGTATACAGTAGATTGTTCTGGTGAGGAGGTTTAGGGAAGTTCAACAAAGTAAGACTTCCTGACTCAACTTTGAGCTCAGATACTGAATACTGCCAGCAGTCAAATCAAATCATCCAACATGGCCACCACTAACGGTTACGTTCATCTGTCCATGTCCATGTACGGATACTCTCAAAGTCCTGGGTTATTGTTGCTGTTTAAAAAAAAAAAAACACCAAACATAAAGATAT
Organism: Hirundichthys speculiger; assembly: GCA_018398805.1. Lineage (NCBI taxonomy): Eukaryota > Metazoa > Chordata > Actinopteri > Beloniformes > Exocoetidae > Hirundichthys > Hirundichthys speculiger. The sequence goes on along the minus strand of JAGFBZ010000074.1, from coordinate 1,157,093 downwards.
TCCCAACATAACACATTGGAATAAACAATAACACTAACAATAATATTATTATAACAACATTTGCACAGATTTATCTATTCACAAAAACAGCTTTTCTAGATAGGTACAAAGAATTACTTTTTACAACCTACAATAAATATTGTTCTTTTCCCCCCTGAACAGTTAGATAAAACTGTTAGATGCTTCCTGTTGCAGTGTCTATCTTGTCCTTTTATGATAATTTATTATTTCACTGGAGTCATTCCTCTAAATGGAAGGCTGAAGTGTTCAAGAGGTCATGTGGAAAGGTAGACAAGGGTGGTGCTTGAATATGACAGGCTTAATATGGAGCACACTCATGTTTCAGCCGGAGTTGTCTGCTCGTCGTGATGCCGGCGGTTGCGAGGCTTCTTCTGTTCTTTTGACTCCTTCAGGCTTTGGGGTTTGTTGTCCCCAAGGCTGCCTTCTCCAAACTGCCAGTAATCCTGGCAGTACTGGTTGATCAGTCCCATCTCTGGCTGGCTGAGGATGGTTAGCAGGTCCTTGTACTGACCGGCGCTCGGAGTCCAGGCGCTGGACTGGAGCGTGGCGGGAGGGCCGGGCTGCCCGTCTCTACCAACACATTGTTGACCGTGCGACTGGAGAGGACCACAAGCTGCAGTTTCACTAGAGTGTGTTTGAAGTTTTTCTCGGTGGACGTGCACTGGTAGATGCCGCTGTCAGATGCCTGCAGTGACCGGATCAGAAGACCTTGTTCTGTTTTCAGGACACGACCCTCTGAACGAATCTGGAATGAACACAAGCGAAAAATTTGAAACTTGATTATAAAAGTTTCAGCTGTAGGACCTTTCCATACTATTGAAGTTGCTTCAAGCAGAGCTGGTTTTACTTATGGATGCATGTTAACTCATGAAATAAAGCAAATGAGACAAAACATGTCATATCTTCGGTTCATACAACAAAATAAATCCAAAGTCAAGATAAGATTTTCTTCCATATTGTCAAAGCCTTTCCTGATATAGGGAAAAGATGTGCTTCACTGCACAAGTCATGCTCACCTCTTTCCTCCTGTCGCTGTTTTCCTTCTGCAGGTGCCACTTGAGAGACACATGAGGAGACCGAGCCTGGCATTCCAAGAATGTCGTGCTTCCTTCCACCCCATACTGAACCGTCTCCAGAGTGTTCTTATTGGCTACAAAACAATATATGTGTATACACTCTGTACTTAGATTACAGAAAACGTTCTATGGTCTATTTAGGAAGCGATACTTACTGTTTGAGTTATAACCTCTGCACTGTCGGATTGGGTTTCCATACTTTACATCCTGTCGACGGCTTCGTCTAGAGGGGTCGATCAACAGGCAAAAATTAAAAAGCTCAGCTTCAAATATACTTTGAAAACATCAAGTTGTAAAGTAAGAAACCTGCTGTCTGGACGCTCACCTCTTCTGTGAGGCAGAATATCTGGAGCAGGATTTGCCATCCCAGGCGCAGTATGGGTCCCGGGCCAGACAGCAGTCAGCACAGGCTTCCCCATACACATCACAGCGGTGAAGAGCCAGATGGGTCACACCCAAGACAGACCCCACATATAGTTGTTGCTTATGGAAAAAAAAAAAAAAAAGAAAAGACCAGTTAATTTAAGCTATATCAGATCTTAACTTTTCTGAACTCTCTGAAAACATCTAGTTTTAGAAGTCCAGTTGCTAATCATTTTCAAACAACGAACTACAGTTTGTAATTTGGAAATTTACAGAAATTTGGAAAAACTCTGAAATATGATAAACAGATGCAGTTGTTTGTGACAAACCTGGTCTGTTTCATTCTACAATTATTAGTTATTAATTAGTTAGTAGTTATTCTGTGTCAGCTTTTCATATAGGCACCAAATACAAAACACACACACACACACACACACACACACACACACACATATAGAGTTACATTCTTTTTAGTTTTACAGGTGCTCACTACAAAAATCAAAGTAATATTTAAATAAATTATTCTATTCCTTATTTAGTTATTTTCATCTAACCCCCCCCCCCCCCCCCCCCCCCCACCCCGTATGTCACATGAAGACGCCCTTGTTAGGCCTCTTCATAGATGTATAACTGTGAACCCCAGAGCTACAATCTCAATATTGAATGCCCTGCTTCTCAAAAGGAACACAAAAATATTAACAAAACCCAATAACCTTGTATTAACAAATGTGTAATTATTAGTGATTAGTAATTTATGAACTATAGCAACTGGAGTCTTTTATTCATAGAATTTCTTGTTTCAAGAAAGTAATTCAAATCTATTTGACTTTCACATTATAACTATTTACACTCATACCTCTTAAAAGAAATCTAAAAAGTGGTTGGTGCCTATCTTGGTTTTTAATTATTTATGTTATTTTTTTAAGTTCTTAGAGAGTGAAGCGAATCTTTAGACCATTTCCTACAGTGTCTTTAAGTTTTTCTTTTGAAGTTCCTCTTCTTTTCTCAACTCAGGGATCATTATGACAGGTCTTAACAACAGCTTTAAGGAAAATCTAGGCTTTATTGAACTAGACACAGTGTCCTTTCTTTTTAGTTTAATTGACTATCTATTGTTTGTAGAATTTACAATTTTATTTGAATTACTTGACCTAACTGAGTTCTCAGGAACTTACCCGTTTTGATGAAATCTTCATGGTGGTAATTGGGGTGGGAACCTGCAGTGATATAGTTCACAACTTTAAAAAAGCAGACAGAAAGTACTAAAAGTGCTATTTTACTATAAGATTACAAATCAAATATACATGAATACACAGAAGGGCAGATAGAGCAGTGACTGGACGTAGGACTTGGAACATAAGACTGACCTTAAACACCTCTACCTCCTCCAAAACCAGCTCCTCTGTCTGTAAGTCATCTCTTGGCAAGACAATGACTTTCTGAACCGTTCCCCGATCTTAAAAAAGCAACACAGAAAAGAATGTTTCGGCTCTGCTGTCTTGACTTTTGACTCTTAAGAAAAAAAAAAAAAAAAAAAAAAAAACCCCATCTCAACTCCAATACTACCCTAAAATGTTGAACAGATGATGAATCTTATTGGGACATATTTCTATTTAATAAGATGATTGTTTGAACATGAGCATGCATTGATATGGTAGTGTCAGATTTGACCTTAAAACACTGACCTGTGCCTAGGAAGAGCACCTCATAGCTTCCATCTGCAGCTCTGACTTGGTCGACAGCAATTGTGGTGAACTCATAATCCACGTTGGTTCTGACCACTAGGGGGCGCTTGTGCACTGGGTATACGGCATTGTACATGGTGGGGTGGTTTCTCATGAAGTTGATAACCTCATCTGGGTAATCCTTTGTGGATTTCATGTTTGGGGTGAAAGTGCCTCCTGGACACTATTGACAGATTGAAAGTTTCTTTGTCAAACTTGCTCATGTGTATTTTCCAAAACAAATTAGTGGTCAAAAATATGGTGATATTGACTTTCTTTCATTTTGAACACACCGTGCCAGGTCGAGGGTAGGGGATCTTCCCACCGTAAGCCACCCACTGATAGTTGGGCCCTTCCTTGTGGGCGAAGGGTCCATTGAAGACCATGCGGATGTCAGCCATAGAGTAGACGCACACTGCTGAGCCTTTAAACACAGATCTGGAGGAGGGCAGGTGAAAACAGGCGAACACACATTCAGCCAGAGGATTCAGATGAACTCACTCCCTGAGATAATTACTGTGAGGGTTCTCTGTGGCTGGTAGATCCAACTTCCTTCCCACGTACTCAGTCTGCCTCTTACAGGAATGCACTGAAACATTATGACGCATAAATGCACTCTCAAACTGACTCAAGTAGAGTCAAGCTGTCTGACACATTGACATACAAACACCCACATATTGCAGAGAATCGCCAGAGTACAGGCTCTTGCTGCTGCGTGGTGGGTGTAGTATGTTTGTAACTCCTGTCACGGGCCCCTTTCATTAGCACCACATGTGTCTTTATCGGCTGGGTTTAACGTGCCTGATGCCTATGCTGAAGATGAGAACAACAATATTTTTTCCTCAAATACATTAATCAGGGCAAGTTTATTATGACTCTGTGCACACCTCTTCCTTATTGTGTGGCAGCACAATCTCAGTTTAGCATGTCTAATGCTGCCTGGTGAATGACAACCTGTTATCAAACGTACTGTATGAGTGAAAGTACAGGCTCTGTCAGTGCCTCAGAGAACTGCGTCTCCCTCTGGGCTCCACACACACGCTCTGTCTTGTCTTTGTAGCTAGATCATGTGACAGGCCATATAGCATTGCAACATCAGAGAGAGCAGACACCCTCAGGCTGAGTGAAAATGAGTAAAAACTTTGGGGAGAACCCAAAATACACCCCCCACCCATGTCCATGCTGAAGTTGTTTCACTCACCCTGAAACTGAAAAGACTCCATAGATGACTGGGTTCTTAGTGTCTTGCGTTGGCTGGATATACACATCTCCTAATAGATAATGACAGAATTTATTGCAATTAGTTGCAGTTACAAACCATGAACAACTATGGACTTATTTTATTAAAAACATTAAACACATTCAATTTGTTCAGTTAGAAGTGGAACTGCTGCAGTTTTAGTTTTAAAAGTAAAATTCCACAATTTGCCTAAAAAAGGCCATATACTGTATTACTATGCACAGTCTGGCAAAAAGATTGATCTTGATGGATGAGCACAGATGTAGAACTCCAAAACTCTTTCCCACTCTTTGCTGTGTTTCTGCCCTACTGAATTTGACCTCTCTGAGCCTTAGACTATAAAATTATCTGAGCTGTTTAAAGGAGAAAACATTCTCTCATAGACAACAGAAAAGATAATATTAGTGTCTTATTTTAAATGATCCCGTGACTTTATGAGACTTTATGATTCTACCTGGTTCTGGCCAAAGTAATTCTAGTTGTGACATATGGAGACTTTTTTTTTTTTTTTTGCTTCCTTGAAGGGGGAGTTGAGCAAGCTCCCCATGAATTATGGTTACCAGAACCTCAATAAGATCCTGAATACTAACTCTTCCAAAGCTGAAACTACAGTGCCCTGGTCTCAGCAGGGAATAGAAGTGAAACAGAGATGTCTGTTGAAACAGGGCTTTAATAAGAGCCATATGCATCCAGTCACTGTGGGGCTGAGACAGTGGCGAACCCTGAGTATCCTCTGATGGTTTCATGAGAGAAAAGTGCAAGTAAAAACAATACAAAGGGAACTTTGAAAGAAATTTAAAGTAGAAAAGCTGAGTCCACATAGGTCTTTTTAATGTTTCCATCCATGGGAAGCTAGTAAAAGGGCTTGGCTCACTTGTATGAAAAGGCTTTGAACAGTTAGGACAATAATTACCCATAGTCAAAGTCTTTAGAAAGCCCCATTACAGTGAATAGGCATGAAATACGATCCTGTCTTTTCAAACCTGGGAATCGTTTTTTTTTTCATGTTATATTGGAAGCTAAAAGCATGGTGTTAATGTTTCACACTACAATAAGATGTAGAACCTGCTGCTCAAATATCACTTAAGAAACAACATAGCACAAATATGCATGCAGAGATTAAAGCGAAATGAAATAACACTCAATTTGATCCTTGTGCTTTTGGCTTTGACAAGCATGGATTAGAAAAGCAAAAGGAAGCTTAAACTCACATTACTTGTGCAAAAACATAATTTCAAAGTTTCAAAATAAGGAAACTCCTTTTTGATCATGAGTTTGAAATCTTACTCTTTACATAGCAATGCCGGAAAATGACAGGTAATAGTTGCTTAGTGCAATAAACATTAACTTTTGGGAAAGAAAGTAAAAATTCATAGCCCAGCGCCAGTTTGTCAGACCTCCTGGCTAAAGAAGAAAAGAAATCAGCAGAAAACTGGAATGAGTTCTATCATTCTTAGCTTTCTCTCTGATGATTTAGCTAAGACGGAGTCTTTGAGGCACTCTGAGCATAACATTTCCTAAGAAAACTCATCTGTTGGTTGGAAGCATTGTAGAGCAAATGTTTTTGGAAAAAATCAAAACAAGTGAGAAGGTGGATTATGCAGTCAGCAAATTGTCACTGGAGGAGGGGAAAGACTTCCCAAGAAATACAGATTGTAGATGATCGTCTCCTTGATACTCACCCCAGGAGATGAACATCTACTATATATTTTTGAATAATATATTGAACACCTAATCTTTTTATGAAGACTAAGGAGGTTTGTAGATTTTAGTGACAACAAAAATAAAGTAAAATAAAAAAACACATTAAAAAAACTGAATCAATATTTTAGTCCATAAACGCAGCTCAGTAAAGGTATCAAAACTACAGGGTCCACATTTTCATTCTTCTTTTTGTCTGACAGAGAATTTCATCTCTTTTGGATCTGTGTGTCTTTCTGTCTTTATGTTCCTAATCTCCCCTGGCAATACGCTGAATGCTTTCTCATCTGTTGGCTTTGCCATTTGAATGTGCTCCACATTCTCCCTAGTGTCCTCATCCAACCACTCAACCGTCTCTGCTGGGCTCCATCAGCACCAGCAAGACTGGAGACGGAGTACATTTCTAACAGACTGTCTGTGGTTTGTGGCAAGAACGACCACAGTGCTGTGGGATGTTACACTGCACCTCAGGACCCACAATGACATCACCACAAGTTGTCATCAGCACTGAAGCTAAATGACCCACTGCACTGTGGAGACGCTACTAAAGATACATGAACACTGACAGAGGAGTGCTTTTCTGTCACACGGACCGAGTGCTCTTGATGCATTACAAACATTTTTAAAGTGTCGCAGTACGAGTAAGAGATGCCACCATGAATTAAGCTTGCAGCTGGGACTTGTTTAATACTACTGAATGTGGAGCCTCGCCCATTTAATCAGATTCAGCAGTGCTGAATAAACGTGTGATCTATTAAATCAAAAAATCAAATACTTGCATATTGGTTTGTATTTCATATAGTAAAACTGATAAAAACAATAGCCCTTCAAAATTTTGTCACATTAATTACATATTTTTTTAAACTCTCACTATCCACAATCCAAAATCAGAGAAAAAAAAAATACCAGGCTCCTCTGCGGCATTAGCGGTGTTCTAATGTGATTTACAGGAATTCAGTGTACTTGAGGGAAAACAACCAGAGCAGGGGAGAGTTCCTGGTGCCTTTGTGCTTTATTACACAAATGGGAGGTTTGGGAGGCAGAGCTGCAGCACAGCAGAGAGGGCTAAGGAGATAAGACCTACATATGTACTTTGTGTCAAGGTTCTCAGGTTCTGTTTTAATATCTTGAAAGACTTTAGTAGGTATATCTCTTCCTATGATGTCCAGATGACCTTTTAATACAAATTAAACAAATTGGGTCCCCCTATTGTATGTTTTTATAAAGGCCATTGACAGTAGGTCTGACAGATCAGTGTTTAATTACTGTCAGACTATATGGGTCCCTCTCTCTTAGCACTATGATTATACTAGTGCCAGGTACTGCGCTTTGCATATTTTACATGTTCCTTTGATTCAAATGAATAAGCCAGCTCATCAGCTCTTCACCAAGCTTTGCAGAAACCTGATAATAACCAATCAATATTAATAAAAAGCATCTAAAATGTGTGGGGCTTGAAGACAACAATTGGGAGTTATTTATATTGTTACTTGTTTACCTACTTTTTCTAAATTCTATTTAAAAATGCACATAGTTATTTTTTTCCCAAAACAATTAATGGAAATGAGTGAGGTTTTAACAGACCATGACAGAAATCCTGTTGAGAATATCTTTCCAATTTAGACTTGTTTCCTAACAATCAAGATATAATTTTTTTTTCATAAGAGCAGTATGCCCGAGACATGTGCAGAATTTGAATGGTGTCACTGGTCATTAAGGTTTGATCAAGAGCAGGACTCCTTTTCTAAAGAAAATGTAATAAACTTCTTTTTTTTTTTTAAGCTTGGCATTTCCAGTCTCATTTGTTTTTGTAAATTTTAATTTTTATTGTTGTATGTTACACCATATTTCCAAAAGTATATGCTCACCCATCCAATTTATCAGAATCAGGTGTTCCAATCACTTCCATGGCCACAGGTGTATAAAATTAAGCACTGAAGTATGCAGACTGTTTCCACAAACATTAGTGAAAGAATGGGTCGCTCTCAGGAGCTCAGTGAATTCCAGCGTGGAACTGTGATAGGATGACACCTGAGCAACAAATCCAGTTGTGAGATTTCCTCACTCCTAAATATTCCACAGTCAACTGTCAGCTGTATTATCCAACATCAGCGGGTGGCCTCACAAATGCACTTCTGGAAGAATGGTCAAAAATCCTCATAAACACACTCCTAAACCTTGTGGACAGCCTTCCCAGAAGAGTTGAAGCTGTTCTAGCTGCAAAGGGTGGACCCATGTCATATTGATTCAGGAATGGGATGAACTAAAGCTCATATGTGAGTCAAGGCAGGTGAGCGAATACTTTTGGCAATATAGTGTATATAAAGGTACATAAGAATCAACAAACTAGAGATTTAATTTTTCTTTCATTCCTTGAAAACTATCCAAACTTTATTTTTCAAGAATTTTCGAAAAATTTGAATAGAAAAAAAATGAAACAACTGTGTGTATGTGTGCAAGGAGCCACTCGTACCAGCTGTCATGAAAAGTTCGGGGACGCTAAAAATCCCTTCTTAATCCTGTCAGTTATGTGAATGACAGAAGGGCTGGGATGATCCATGGGGAGCTGGACTGATTCCAGATGCTCATTGCTTTGATTACTCTACATGCGTGTGCATATTTGCCTTTTTTTCTCCAAAGAAAATTCTCATTAAAACATTAATGGAGCTTGGAAAGGAAAAAAAAAACCCACTGTCTCAAATTAAGGAAGGTATGTTTTCAGAATGGCACATACTCATACTATACACATGTCATGCTAATATTGTAAGTAATATAAATATTAGGATTAACATGTATGAGTCAGTAGTACCTTAATCTAAAGCCCCAGCTTCCCTGGTTCTCGTATTCTGCATAAGAAGAGATGTGCTGCATACTTCTGGATATGTGTCCCTACAGTACAGTAAAGCTTTTGGCTGACACGCCACAGAAAAATCTGAGTAAATGTGGATTAACATCATAGTGAAACTATGCAAAGCAAATGTGAAGAGAACTCCGCAAATGACAATGTTGTTGATACTGAATCTGCCAACACAGAGCCCATCTGCAGACCCTTGTTTGGAGTAGATGTGATTATGTGGTCATTTATGAATGCTCACTTTCCATCTGCCAACTTCTCTTTGAGGTCAGACATGTTCATTATACACTTCACACTAACTCCAAGCAGATCCATTACAAGTCAACCTAAGTTCTGGAAATCGCTCTGCCACAGTTGCAGTTTGACTCCTCTGAGGGATAATAAACAGTATTTCTCATAATTTTTAAACGTACACAGTTTTAGATGATAAATGTTCGAGCGTGTAAATGGACAACAGGTGGTGCGTACAGGACTAAACTGATGGGGGAGGACTGTAAATCATCCAGGGAGTTCAGTTGGGGTGGTGGAAGAATCCTTCAAGAGAGAGAGAGAGAGAAAAAAGGAACTCACTTAGTTCATCAAAGTGTGTTTCAATGCCATCAGCTCCAGGTACTGAGCAGATGAGACGAGCCTTCAGGAATGTGCTCCACTTGTTGACCAGGCAACAGTGTCCACCGTCGTCGTTCTGTAAGGCAGAAATCCACAAAAGTCAACCATGATCCAGTGGCCACTTCAATAATATCTGAATAACAGCTGTTTGAAACAACTGGCCAAGCTAACTGACGTGAGCCTGTTGTTACTGGGCCTCAATGAATAGAGATCAGCTCGATGTTTCAGTTGACTGATCTGGACAAGAGGTCAGCCAACTGCTACTACTGAGGTAAAGAGCTGAGCTTTGGGAAAAATGATTTGTGGGCGAGAGCTCAACACAGTCCAGATGATCTGTGGGGATGCAAAAAATGCATATGTCTGTTCTTCTGCAATAAAGTTTAATTAAGAATAAGAAATTTTCTTGTGAACTTTGCGTAAAACTGACAGTGAAATGAATTTATTTTTTATCATAGTATTAACTTCAGTCAAATATGGAGTACATTATTGAATATATATTAATGTTTAGGTACATCACATTATGTGTGCAGTAGGTGCAATTTATGCATCAGATAATAAGATTCAAGGGAAAATAGGACACATTTCAAGATAAATAAGAAGAATCCACTGTGCTATTGTTCATAGCAGAAGTTAACTCAAGGCACTGCTTTACTTCAACGTAATCTTCATAAGCACCTTACAGGGCTATAGGTATTTAGACTGTTTATTAGTTCTACTAATTTCTTCTAATTGACATAATCAAAGGACGCATCTCAACAGCAGAGAAATGGCTTGACATATTTTCTTCTTAAGTCCATCTATTAAAAATTCTTAAGTATTAAATATATCATAATTGGTGAGTCTGATTAAGAACAGCTCTAGCTTTGTGGAGATGTCTTTGCATGCATACATATATGGATCAAAGTAAACTCACAAGAGACTCACAACAAATGAAATATTTTGAGCTACGCTATTGATGCAAGCTGTTCATATTTTATTTCATGACTAGTCACTGGTGCATGTTCAAGTTTCGTGGTCAGCAACCACTGATTATCACAGAGGATTTCCTTTTGGGGCTTCAAAAAAGAACCACAACTTCCCATTATGGAGACATATGAGCCTTTTACTAGTGATTATTGCCATGATCTCTGTTGACTGGTGTGATAACTCACCAGGCAGATCCGACCTATCCTGGACTGAGTCATGGGACTCTGGCCCATCTCAGACGCTTTCTCGCGGAAAAAGAAGTAGAGCTTGTCATCATTCTTCTCAGCGCTGTCTGGGATGAGATGTGCATGGACGAAAGTGGGATCTGTAGGAAAGAAAGGATATATTCTTAGCCTCTGATTTGATTTCATTCAGATGAGACAACAGCAGGCCTAAAATGGACTTTCAAAGGACTTTCAGACAGCTTAGTCTGAAGTATTTTGTACAAAAGTATAAGGCTTTGATGCTGTAAAATAAATAGCACCACACATACAAAAAAACAAAACAAAATAAATAAAATAAAATTATATGTTTAGATTGTGTTGCCATATCTGTTTTAAAAGCTAACAAGTTCATCTGCAGCTCTAAACCGTTTTTGGCACCTGTAGTCCTTCCTCCTGTTCCTCTTAGCCATTTAAACAATCACTTACTGACATGTTGCCAATGTAAACTTAACAGTCATTAAGTGAGTGCAGTCAAGGCCAATTCTTTCTCCCCCAAGTTAGAAGAAAATGATGCAGTACTGCAACGTAATTCAATAGGTTCCACATCTGCCTTTGCTCCACCTTCCACCAAATTTCATAAAGTTTGGCTTGGGACTATTTAACACGGTCTTGCTCACAAATGGCCAAATGTCATCATTTGTCATCATCATTCATACCAAATAACATTTTGGTGCTAACACAAGTGCTAACATTAGACTTTAGCAATTTTATTGATTTAATCATATGAGGTTGATATGTTCTGTAGTTAGAACTCTTAATTTTTTTAAATGCTCTTTGTGTAGTCAGTTTCTTTTCTGGAGGAGTGATGGTAGCACAAATATGGATTGTTGTAGACTAAAACTGAAAAATACTGAATGAACCCCGAAATGTGTTTGTGAACAGAATGAAAGCTACAGATTTTCTAATGGATGAATCAAGAAGGAAGAGATTTATTAATGTTCACTTACTGGTCATAAGAATCACGACAAACAAAATCTGTTTCTGACTTCCTGACAATTTTAAAAGGAAAAATAGTAGAATGAAAGCTGAGGACCTACTTTATGAGGACTTCAGTCACAAAGTTAATGTGATGGCAAAGAAGTGTTGCTACTTCCCAGTGACAGTGCCCAGTATGGCATTACACTGCAGTCCCATCGGACGATTCACTGGGTCACTGCTGGACTCACAACACAGATGGAGCCTCCCTGCTGTGACAGACCAGGGTCCCAAAGAGGGACGAACTAAAAACCAGGAGGGGAAGTAACCAGGACCCCTGTAATGAGGGGGATGGGTAGGATGAAAACGATTTCACGTGGCTGATTAGCAGGACTCAGGTGTCCTGGCTCAGTGCATCACTGGCAGGGGACTGTTGTCAGGGCAACGGGGTCAGGAGGAAATATTGGAGCCCACACCACCAGTGGGAGCCCGTGATTGATTCTGGAACATCTGACTTGAGTTTTATCACTGTGACAGACATGGTTAGGGTAGAAGGCTATTCTGATTCAATTACATTCGCTGATTTCCCCCTGCTACTACACTACTGACCCTGTAACAGACTCTGCGGGTAATTAGCATGGTGAATTTTAAATTTCAGGTGGAGCGAGTTAGAAATATCAACATTTTTAGTTGGCACGGCTGTAGGAATAAATGAGTTCTGCTGGGGATTCCCAGGAGAGACCATATTTCCAGAATCACAGCTTCTCTTCATTGCCTTCCTGTGAAATCCAGGATAAAATCTAAAATTCCTCTCTTGCATAATCAGCCCTTAAGGGCCTAGCTCCCTATTAGCAAAAGGAACTTTTAGTTCAATATCATCCCAACAGAGCACGTTGCTCTTAAACTGCAGTCTTACTTGAGGTTCCTAGAGTTTCAAAAGTAGAATGAAAAGCAGAGCCTTTAGATTTCAGGTTCCACTCTTGTGAAACCAGCTCCCAGTTAGTCTTCAGGAAGCACCCATCATATCTACCTTTGAGATTAGGTTTAAAACTTTTCTTTTTGATAAAAGACATATGCATTCCCTTCTTGTAGGTATATGTCATTGTTATTCTATATTGCTCCACTGCCACCTCGTGCTTGCTCAGGATGGAGGACTGCACAAAAGAGAGGATTTTACACAATCTTTTGGGTTCCTTATCTAGGCTGTTTTTTTTTTTTTTTTAAATGAATTAGCCTTACATACATTTTGAATTTTGGACTCAATTGGAATAAATTGGAGAGAAAGGAGTAAAGAGTGGAAAAAAAGAAGAAAAAGAACCTGGATGCATACTGAGCTGCAAGCTGAAACATTACCATTTAACCATCTGGAGTTGTACTGATCGGTTCTCATGGCTGTCTGCTTCCCCAGAGTACGGAAGATAGCGGAGTCAGTTCCCATGAAATCAATGTAGACTCCTGCATAGAGCTCTCCATCTGTCAGTCACAGAGTAAAAAATAAAATAAATGCAGAAGTGAAGTTATAATGTCTGAATTCAATTTCATTGGAAGATTACATTAAAAAAAAAATTACATAATCTCTCAAGGTTGAATCTAAAATCATCATAATATTGCAATCATAACTATAATCATTATAATGATCAGTAAAATTGCAAAGGACAGCAGTACTTCTAAAGGTAATTTCATGTCAGCTGGATTCATGGTTTATGGGTTAAATGGGCACTAAGAGCCAAAATTCACTTCAGACAAAGGTAGACCTAATAATATACACTAATCAGCCATAACATTAAAACCACCTGCCTAATAAGATGAAACCCCCACTTATGCTTTGAAACAGCTCTGACTTGGGGGCATGAACAGGGACCTCTAGGGATGTCTGGCACCAGGATATTAACAGCCGATCCACTGAGGCAGGTGGGGCCGATGGCGCACGCCACAGATGCTAAAATGGATTTTAATCCGGGGAGTTTGGAGGCCACGCCGGCACCTAGGGCTCTTAAGAGTTATTCCTGAGCAGTGTGGGAGGCCCCATTGTCCCACTGGTGGTGGTTTCGCTGAATGGTGTGCATCAATGTACAATTCACAAGACTGCTAAGACCCAAGTTTCCCAATAATGCTTTGCAACAGGATAATCTATGTGGTTCCGTCAGTGGTTTTAAGGTTTTGTCTGATCAGTGCCCATGGTAATGATTTTAATCTATGCAAATGCCTGAAACTGATATGCCTGAAACTGAGATTGATATGTGAAAAATAAGAGTTTATCAGAAAGTTTCTGTATAGAACCTGAGAGAAAAACAATTAAAAAACCCAAGAGAAGAGGCAAGACACAGGTGGCTTGTAAAATAAAGGCCTAAACCAGGGAAGTCCCAGCTCTCTTTGTTGGATCAGTGTGGTAGGTCTGCCCTGATAATTATGTAAGAGAGCTTTGCACAGGTCAGCTGTAACTGAGCTCACGGGTTGCAGCAAATGAGAAGTTCTTTCTCAGGCACACACAAAGACACCGACATACAGAACACACACACCCACCCACACCCACATACAAAGCTGATGACAACCTTAGACCACCCATTGACAGGGGACACATGTGTCTGACCAGATAAGGAACTACTGATAGACTGCTTGTTCCCCCAAACAATTATTGTTGAGTGATTCGTTGCTCCAGTCACTAGTTTAGCAAAAATGTCAAATATTGTCTTGTTTCAGCCTCCAAATGCAATTATTTGTTTTGCATCATTTGTAAAAGAGAATAGCTTTAGCTTTTGGACTGTAGATCAGACAGCAGCTAGCAGTTCTTTTCCCCCTTTGGACTTCTTATTGATCAAGAAAATAACTGAAAAAGCAAATTCATCACAATAAGAGATCTGTGGTGGATATTGACTCATTTTCTTGAAGTTAACACTGATTACATTTAGAACTAATATTTTACAGTCTAAATGTGATTACAAATAATCCTTTTCAAAAATGCACCTTACATGTGAGATGGATTTCTTTGAAGAAAAAAAAAAGAGGTACTCACTGATCAAAGCAGAGACACTGTTAAGTTTAGGGTCATAAGGACATTTTCCTTTCCCAGAATCCACTTTGCCAGGTTCAAGACGGAAAATATATTCCTGTTAATAGAGGGGAATATTAAATAATATGTTATGGTTTTATTTGAAGTTTACAGTGTTCTTTAGATGTTTAAAACAGTGTTAAATGATACAATATAACTAACAATGAGATTAACTGGTTAAAACAGTAACAATGAGAAGCTGTGGGATGAGACCCAGAAGGCACTGAATAACACCCTCTCTCACAGCACTATTGCCTCTGCTCTAGTTATCAGTGAGGAGGAAGCAGGTCTCATCCACAATGATGTTAGTCACAAGTATTCATTATTCCACAGTTAAGGATGACATGTTGAACATCTGTGTCAACACTGATGTTTCAATAATGTCTGACAGCTAAAAAAAAAAGATATTCTGCAGAACAGGGTTAAAGTCAAAGCTGTGGCTGTAACCTTCATTTGGATGTTATTTTTAGATAAATTATAAGTCACAAAAGATATGGCGATGAAAACATGAATATTTATATAAATCAGAAAAAATGACAACATTTGTTTGGGTGAACAACTTTGTAGATTCAGCTGAAAATCTAAAAGAAAAACAGTGCTTTCTATGAAGCCTGAGGATCAAAATCTTGTCAACAAAAGTACAAAAATCAAAAGTTTGGGAAGAGGCTTTGTTCTTTCACAGCTTGTGTGCCTGTGGTCATACTTAGCAGGTATAAAAGGATAAATGTTGTCTGAAGACTTCTTTTTTGTTGAGTGCTACTTGAGAGAGGCTTCTTTTCTACATTAAAAAACTGTGGTCATTTGAACATTTTGACATTGCTGTGGGACTCAGTAATGAAAGAAAACAGCAATTAAATCTTATTAACAATGTTATCCACACTTCTCCATCTGTAACTTAAAATAAGGACTCCAGGTGGGCACCAAACCCTACAAAAGTCCTCCAGCCCACCTCTGCGTTCAAAGGCTCTGATGTAGTGTCGCTGTCTGCTGCTCGACTTGTTCTCCCTGCTGACTGAGGTGCCTGTAGATAGTGGAACCCCTAAAAACAGAGACATGGCACAGTGGGCCATCTCATTATCAACACTTGAGGGCCCAGATTAAGGCGAAATTCAACTGACAGTGACCATGACATCAACCAAAGAAGAAAACAAACAAGAAGTTGTAGAGAAATCAAGTAGACTCAACAAAGACGAAGAATTCTGAAAGATGGAAGAATTAACATCAAAGAGGCTCAAAGTGGAGTGAGGAGAGCCCAGTGGGGTTCAGCAGCGTTTAGTAGCCATGTTTGATTAGAGTGTGTGTCATGCAAAGATGCGTGTAAACTCCATGCAAAACAGGCGCAGTGCTAAGAAAGAGAGTGGAAAAGAAAATGAGATTCAGAAGTTGCACAAAACCAGATTCTGCAGAGTAAAATAAAAGGAAGAGATCAAAATAAATGGTATGGCTGTTTATGTAATAACCAAATGCAATGAGGACACACTTCCCAAAGTCCTTTTTCCTTTTAAAGCTACAGCAGGTGGTCTCCTCAGTTAAAATGCTTCCTGAGTTTTCAAAGAAAGAAATGGCTCTGTCAAAATCTCTCTGAAACATGTCATTGACATAGAAAAGTTACAATTTCTCACTTTTTCTCCCAACATTTTTATATTTGAGATATTTTAGTTTCAGTGAATCATTTGTATATAATTTATTTTATAATTACATTTCTACACAGCATGCATATTTTTGTAAAGTGAACTGTATGATTTTCTTTTTAAATCTCCAGGATTGATCCATGAAACTAAACATTGCAGATTTTCCACTGTTTTTCTTGCAACATGTTTAAGTTTTTGATGTTGAACATCAGAGGTTAATAAAAAAAAATCTAAGGAGGAACAGCGTCAAGGTGCCACAAAGACTAACTGAAAGTGAAAGAAAAAGTTTGAAAGTTAATAGTCAAATTATGTGAAACCCACTGGGAAGAGCACATGGAAGAGTTTCTGAACAAGCTGTTTATGTTTACATCTAATCTTACGAAGGAAAATCTTTACAGTGTGAAGTAACACAACTTTTGGGCCTCGGGGGAGAAAGTGAATGACAAGAGGCAGACTGACCTTTACAACGAAATCTGAAACCTCCATTTAAGCCGTGAGACTAAACAATCAGAGTGGTGAATGTAAGTGTGTTGACTATAACTGAGCTGGCAGCTGCCGCAGCTCTGCGTGGCCATCCGTGGAGGGAGGGGTGAGCTACAAGACCGATGATGGATGAGAAGCTCCATCAGTAATGATGGCCTTTCAGGGGCTCTCAGCCAGACAGAAAGAAAGACATGCCACAGGCTCTCCTGTGTGTAAACAGGTAAGGGGGGAGGAGGGATTTTCTATAGATATAGATACACCTAGCTATACCCAGAGGTAAGAGAAGATTGAAACTTCAATGATTTTTAAACAGAGGCAGCAATTTTGAAATGATAGTGGAGATCTGAAGGGGACCCGCAATGAACAAATGAAACGGGGCAAATCAATGAAAACTAAGAGGTGGAAAATGATAGAAGGGAAGAAGAGCCCATGAATCTTGGGGGGTGAGAGCAGAGAGAAGGGATTTTCTGACCTGAGATTGATTGACTGATATGGTTCTTTAAGATCTAGAGAGTAAAGGTCAAAATGTCTCCATGGATGCCTAGATGTGTCTTTGGTTACCTGTGACCTGCGTCCACGGTCCACATACGTGCAGATGGGGTTGTACGCTCCTGTTCCACACACATACAGGTGGGTCCGGTTCCACGGCTCAATCAGACGGATGAAGTTTCCACATTCTCCCTGAGGGAGGACAAAACAACACGCAAGAGGATTTAAGGACTTCTTTCGCAAATCTGATCATGACAGTCCAAAAAAAAAAAAAAAAAAAAAAAAAAGGTTACATAACACATAATGGCCCAGCTTTTTTGGTTAATAACTTCTCTGCTTGGCTCAAAACCATTGTATCTATCTGCTCCTCTGTGTGCTGGCTTGTGGCTTCACATTATACTACACTGTTAGAGTGAAAGTATAAGTGTGCGGTAGAAGCCAAGAACAGTGGAGTCTCTGGGATGTGAAGTGAATTTGCTGCAGGGATTGTGGTTAAACACAATTTAAACTTGACGAATGAAAAACATTTTGGTTTGACCAAGCAAGGCTGTTGAAAGGAAATGTTGGTTTTATTAAAAGGAAAAAAAAAAATCCATTGAGGATTAAGACATGAAGTTCAAAACAAAATATTTGTCTTTTGGGGCTGAGGACAAAGACGTGCTGCTGGTGAGAGCAGCTCTATTTTTTTTTCTTTTTTTCTTTTTTTTGTCTTTTCTAATCTCTGTGTGTCTGAGCAGCTGTCTGCCTTCTTGGTCTCAATCCATCCAAATCATATGCCCAGCAACAGAAATGAAGATATCTGTTCCGATTTGTCCATCATGCTTTCTGCCAGTGACAGCTGGTGAAATAGAAAGGATGTTCCAGTACAAAAAAAAGATTGTAAGCAGAATGGGGGGATGAGCCATTTTGGCTGATCTTAACAACATGACAGATGCACAAGTCAGAGGTTTCAGAGGGTGTGTTTTGAGTGTGTGCGTGTTTACACATGTGGGATTACGTGTATTATTCAGCATGCAGTTGTGCACCCCCCACAATAAGCACCGCGGGGATGATTGCCTTTGACCTCCTGCCTGAACCGATGTCCCCCCCCCCCGAATCGCTGTTGAATTGTCATCATCTGTCACTCACTAAGCAGAAGCATTGCCAAGATATCTGGCAGTAGCCAATTTTATTTCTTCTTCCAGGGATGAAATTTCAAACCCACCCCTAATGCACAGAAGAACACACCGAAGCTCACACATGCACACATGAATATATATTTATATATGTAGGCCAATACAATGTAGCCGCAGGCCGTGAGCGGCGTAGGTCACCAAGCACGCATAAATGAACATTCCAGTTGGATAAACAGCAGCCTGTTCTCACTACCAGCAGGGGAGCGCAGGGCTGTTAGCCAGAGCCTCATCACTCGCACGCTGCTCACCGCTGCAAGCTCTCACCCAAAACATGGATGAAACGAAACGTGTGCGTGCGTGTTTTTCAGAATGGTGGTGTTGGGGAGGGGGATGTGGGGTTTTGGAGGGGTTACAATGAACCAAATCAAAAGAGATGAATGTGTTTTTGGTATGAATGTCAGTGATGAGTCGCCAGGCGGCGGATGTCTGAGTCTTATTAACACTTCAGACGGGCCTGCCGCTTCATTTTCTCTCCTTGTCTGGACAACAAAAGGTAACATAATGATTCCGCTAAAAGCAAAGTAGATTCTGTTAAAATGCAATAAATGAACATGGGAAATGTAGGTGAGGATATGCTTTCAGCTGTCACTAAATACAACTTGGGTTGCAAGTTTTGAGTCACTGCAAGAGCTTAATTGGTGGCAGCTGTATGCAATCAGCAATCAGGGATGCAAAGACAGTAAATAAGAGCCTCACGGGAAGTTGCACCCTAGGAGGAGCTTTTTAATGTCGTCTGCTGACCCCTGCGTTGCATTTAAAGCACCAGAATCACCAAGAGGACATGTTGAAAACACATTTTTTATTTTACACAGAAGTAATAAACCAAGCAAACTGTTTACACATCCGGCTCAAAGTAAAGGTTTACACCATTGCTTTTAACATATAACATATGCAGTGATGTCACCTGCAGGGGAGTTAAACTATAAAAGGAGAGGTTAAAAACTATCATAAAAAAGGTATTATTAATATCATGTGTATCAGGTAGTGATAGCAGCAGTAGAGACAGAGGGAAGGAATCATAAAATAAAGTCAGGTTTCAAGTACTTGTTTCATTTTGATGAAATATTATCTATTATACATTTTTTTTTCTTTTGCAGAGGGGGTTTTAAATCTCTCTATCACTCCATAAATAAAAAAAATAAATAATCTGGCCATGTTGGTAGGAAAAAGTGCTGTCATTCATACTGATTTATATGGATATGAACAAACCTCCTATAACAGCCTGAAGGAAGGAAGAACATTTCTGGCTCAGAGTTAAAAAAAAAAAAAAAAAAATCTTTTAACTCTTTACAGACATGGGTTGTTACATTATACCTGTTAAATGGAAACTACAATATAGCTGTAAAATTTTCCATAAATAGAAATTATCATGAAACTTTCCCAGTTCCTAGTTATATTGCATTGCATTTCATAAATTTATGCTCAAATACATTTAATGATGCACTCAAGTAAAAATGCACTGATTTCCATAAATGTCTAATTGACAAAACACAATGTAATAAACACCTCAATATTCATTTTTCCTTCCAGTCTTGTCTGTCAGATGGCATATTTGGGAAACAAAACAGGATGAAAAAGCTAACCTTTTCACACTTTTTGCACTTTTATTGATTTGTCAAGACTCCAATTCACGTCTGGGAATTAGAGGTTTTATTCAAACACCACATCATTTCATGGTAAATGTGTTTTAAGAAAGATTTGATCAAATCCAGGATGTATTGGAATTGATCATTTCTTTCTCTCTTCAAATTTGACTTTTTAGAGGTCTGATTCCCAAACATGCAACCACTAGATATTGATTGAAAAAAAACAGTTCTCATCTCTACTACTTACATTGGTGTCTTTCCCTGACAAGATACATTCAGTCTTCCTCTGGGGTGCAACAGGCCAGTGAATCTGATGGAGAAAAATAAATGGGTCAGTTAGCTGTAAACGCATGTTGAGTTTGTCCAGTTCAGTATTTGTGTAGAAATGTTCTTACTATGAGCGGCTCCTTGTTGATGTCATGCAGATCCAGAGAAAGGATGTAATCTTTGCTGCCGACATACATGCGGTCATGATCCTCGTCCATGCGAAGGATCCGATAGTCGGTTGAGTTGAGCAGAAAGGAGAAGTGGTGAGCGGTGCCAGTAGACTTTAATTCTGTTGAAAGCCAAGAAAAAGAAGAAATTAAATGGTTTTGTTCAAACTAGACTGTGATTTCAGTGAGCGTAACTCAATAATAAAATGGTAAAATCAAAAACAAATCACAGACATATTCATAGGAGATGTGTAAGCTGTTCATTTTTGACATACACACAGAAATTCAGTATGTCAGCGTTAATTTCATGGTAGTAGGCTAATGATCCCACTCGTACCAGCAGACTCTTTTAAATTAATTTACAGGAGATGTTTGGTCTTCCTCCCAAAATTGCATTCTGATTTAATGCAGTTATAACCAGCTATAATCTGATTATTGACAAGCTTGACAAAGGAAAGAAGACATTAATTGATTGTCTCGAGGCTGAACTGAATGCTAACAGACAAACATGTCACTGGTTATGGTAATTATAATGAATACATGACCCGCCTTCTATTAAAAAAAAAAAAAAAAAAAAACCTCTAAATTGTTGATAATGTCCAGGTTCTGGCACTTTGACCTCTCATATTTTTTCAAAACTACCAGGCTGTGATTCTGATTTAAAGCTTGCCTTTATCTCTTCTGAATTCCAAGAAAAGCAACAGCAAAAATAATGTGGACTTCCAACGGGCTTAGCCCAGGACAACATTACCAAATACCTTACCCCATATCACTGCTGAGACTATTTTGAAATAAAACTGCCTTGAAGTGGCTCACACACTGTTCAGGGCAGCATGTGGGCTTAAATACCCAAATACTCTAAAGGGTGTGAGAGGAGATGAGCATGGATCAACTGGATCCTATAGAAAGCCCCTGATGGTTCTCCTACAACCTCCTTTGCTATTAAAAAAAAAGGAAAAAAAAGTAGTGTGTTTTACTTTCACTCCCTCAACTTGCTTGGGAAAGTGGAGATTGGGAAAACTGATTCTGAGCCTGCACTTGCAGTGTTTTATTTATATGGAAAACTTGACTCGATGGAGGACCTGTCTAAATTCCACTTTAATTGGACCAGCCAAATGACTCTACTCTTCTGTGTAGCCAAGTCTGACAGACAGAGATAATGAAAAAGACTTGACAAGACTGCTACACTTATAACAACTTTACTGAAACAGAAGGAGGCAGAATGTCTTCCTACTTAGCAGGGAGTAAGACAGCATGAAGCTCCCCAGCTGCAGAGGACATATTGAAATTCTGACACGAATCCTCTCCTAGAAAGTCTCTATCTGCTGCTTGTCTGCTGAGCTCTTTCAGATATTGTGGAATGGTGCTGTCACCGTGCAGTATCCTGACATGCAGGAAGTAAACAAAACCAGACATGGTTTTTACCTTTACAAGGCTGTCTCTAAAAACATGCTTAAATTACTTGCCGGGATAAAGATTCTAAGTGTTTTTGCAAAAGGAACTCCAGGAAATATTGCCCTTAGTAATCCAGAATTCCAGCTCACGATTTTATGTCACACATATCAGCATCACTGCTCACTTCTCCAGCTGTATTGCAGGTGTTCTTATATATTTCCTACTGTCGTTGCTTCATGTTGAAGTGAAACAAGCAGTGAAGTAGCTACAGTTAGAGACTGAGTATCAAAAATGATCTCACACAACATCTAGTCATTCGCTACATTTACGTGACAACTGATCATTTTCATAGGTTCAAGTTACCTGCCAGCATATGTTGATGATTGCTGCACATGTACACGTGCTCAGCACCTTCACTGTGCCCTACACAGAAAGGAGTTTGTTGGATCATAAACTACATAAAAGATGGACTTTACTATGTCCAAAAACTGAAGCCATTGAAGGATAATACACATCCACATCAGGCATGAACATTCGCCTTTGGTGATCCAATCACAAGTGGGCGTGTCCACGTACATTGTTAAGGCATTTTATATCTAGTTTTAGCACGAGGTGGAATGCAACATGCAGCCATAGTATCTTTTTATTTATTAATTTTTCCTGTTTTGCCCATAGTCAGGACTATTAAAATCCCAGTTAATCACCAATTAAGATGAATTACATCTGCATTTGAAAACATCTGAATTTTAAACTTGACTTATATAGATTGCCTAGTTCATATTTAAGAGTTCAAACTCATATCTTGCTGGAAAGCCTGTCAACTATTTCACTCATCTAAAGACCACACGTGTAAACACAACCCTTTCTTTAATAACCATTCCCTCTCATCTTTATCTATCAAACGTTACAAGAGCTTCAGAGGCAGCAGATGACAACAGTGGATATTCAACATTTATCACCTGTGGACTCACAATCACTGGCGACAGAATGGGAACATGCAGGTGGTGAATGGCTGCCACAGGTTCGACACTAAGGTCACCGCCAACAAGGGCTGACAGGCAGACTGACAGATGACCTACTACATTACAAGCAAACATTTGTCAAAACATACTACTCATTAAGAGTGCTCACCTTCCAGTGCCTAAAAGCCTGCCATTTACCTTTCATGTCAGTTTTCTACTCAAGATCACAGGATCAAACCTTTGAAACCCTTTAAAATAATGTAATTACGGAGACACTTGCAAGTAAGCTGTGGTTCCAGCAGACACACGGTTTTTGCCTTGTTTTTGAAATTTAAGTTCAATAACAGACTGCTGACAGAAAATAGGAAAGATGTTTGATGTCGCACAGCAAGAATGAAGAAAAGAACATCTTTTCATGGAAATTCTGTACATTCAGTCAAAGTCATACATATACTAACACCATTCATTCATCTATTTTAATCTGTGTAAAGTGGCAATCTAACACCCAGAATGAACAATCTTTGCGAGACAAGACATGCTCAAACGCATTTTCTTTGAAATAATGCCTGTGGCATGGTGAGATAAGGGGTGAAGTATGATAACAGTCCACCTCAAAGTGTGTATACAGTCTATTGTCAGCAAAAATGAATCTTCCCAAAAAGCATTCCTGTGGGTTGCATCTCAGCAAAAGTTGTCCTCTGAAGCCAAGAAAAATGTTTCAAAACAAAACACAGCCTTGACACCGTGTTAAATGGCTGGATTTACAACCAGCTGGTAAGTTCAGCAACAATGGGGCATGAGTGTCAGGATCTGGTGTATATCAGCCAGTTTCCCAGTGAGGTCTTTGGAGGCTAATCACTACCAGACACACAGGCAGACGGAGCAAAATCATCTCTTTCTTCCCATATGAGCTAATTGCCTTCAGTTTGTAGGAGACTTTTCTGTTGTTGCTGTTGGATTTTATCACATCTGCTGTCTGAGCATATGAATGGCAGGAGTCTGTGCCAGGTGTCATCAGATAAGAGGCGAGATACACCCTGGACAGGTGACTTGTCCATCATACAGAGTTGAATGACAAAAATAACCATGCATACACACACTCGCTCCTGTGGACAATTTAGAATCATCAAATCACCATCGTCATCATCAATATTGTAACGTTTAATGTTTCTGTGTGAGGTTATATAACTGATGTTGGCTTGAATAAAAAACATACCGTGATGACTTACTTGCTAAGTAGAAGTTGGATTTATTAAAAAAAATTAAAAATTATGAAATTGATCAAATATTTGTTGTTCTTTTATCAAATTATCAAAACATGTACGTACACATTTACACAAAACAATGCTGTATTATTAAGACTTTTCCTGGAAACTTCATGAGGCCTTGTGCTTTCAGCTCACTGGTGACAAGCTCACATAAGAGGTTTGGACCAAACAATCAGCATCCCAACACCATCATATGCTTTGCAGTAAACTGGAATCGCAGGTTCATCTCCTGCTACAAATTTATGTGTTAACTATTAAATTGTATTAATTAAACTGTAATAATTGCATTTTGGCTTTTATTTTGTTTTTGTTGTTTATTTTTATAAATTCATTTTTAAAATGCTGAAAAATAGATTTTCTTTAACCTGGGGAGCAGTGGAAATAATTTAAACAGATGCTTGAACACATAAGGTTTTAGATATACGGTATTACCTTAGGGGGCTGGAGAGTATCCCACTAGTCATAGTCCAAGAAGTGAAGTACATCCTATAAAGACCACTTATTAATGACTTACTGGCTTCCTTGAACTATTTATTGCTATGCATTAGTATTAGTTTATGGTTCAAAAGAGGCACCAGTGTTGTGGTTCATCTGAAGCTTTACTAGATTTTGACTGGCACTGCTCATACCATAAATACCTTTGTAATCAAAATGATCTGCTCCTAGTGAATTTATTACCTTTGTCTAATTTAGACTTTTTACATCTTACTTTAAGCTTTCTGCAAAACAAACATATTCAGTTGTTACTCATAAACAGATGAATATCTGGAGGAGATCACAAGCTGTTTACAGCCTGCTTTCTTAATTAAGGGTGCAATTTTAGCGGTATAACAAGAAGAACCGTTCACATACTCTGAAAACGGGTCCCGAATGATGACAGCAAAATCAAGTTCTTCTTTTTAAGTCTTGGGAAAACCATGAAATTGCAATGATGTTTTGAGTTGTAACAAACAGGCATACTGCACAGCTGAATGCTTTAGCGCTGGGCATAGATTTCACCAGAGAGAACTTTTTACTACATCTGCTCTCTTCGATTGGTTGACCCTGAAACCCTCCAGCCGCTTGTTCCAAACCCACCCACCACCCAGCTGACATGACTGACTCTCTCTCTCTCTTTTCTGGTACAAGTGAAACACTAGATATACAAGTTTTTTTTTTTTTTTTTTTACATCTTTTACATGTTACATACATATAGACATATTTTGTTTATGTTTTATATACATGGGTAGCATTGTTTCTTTGAAAATACATATAATCTTTGGCAAGACTTTGTACAAAGTTGTAGCCTTGTTGGTATCCATCAAAGCTACCCCTGAATTGTATTTGTAAGGAGATGAAGGAGGATCCACTCCCAGACAATGCTAATACTCCTTTTCATGCCTTTAAGAATTTAGCCCCTTTCTTTCCAACAGTGTTTCTTTTGACTGAAAGAAAAGGGGGTCTGTGGGAGCAAGCAGCAGAAAATCCCACATACCTGCCCAGGCATCCATGGCATGTTGTCTGAATTCCCCAATCTGCTCAAGTTTTTCCATTCTGCTAAAGTAGAGGTGTGGCCCCACCTTGCTGAAGCTTGTCTGCAACCAAGCATGCAAGGATGTGTCCCTTAAGTAATTAAAATTTTCAAGGCTGTCTGGAAAAGTTCTGTGACTTAGAAATAGTTGAATAGTCTTTAAATCCACACAAGCAACTTACTTCTCTTTGATCTTGATAGCAGGGACTTTACAACTTAAAAACAAAACAAACAAAAAAAACAACTATCATTTAATAAAGTGCCCTTGCTGTTTTCTTTTTTTCTAATTTCTTTTTCTTGTAGTTACATTGTAAAAAGAAGACCAAACACTTATAACACTTATATTTTGTGATTGCTAGAATCTCATATACTTAAACTAGCATGTCATCTAAATTACTTCAAGTCACTGCAACTACCAGCTGCTCACCAAGATGTTAAAGCATCTGCCTTTCTGACACCCATGAACACATGAAAAACTTCACCACTGAATGGCTAACAATTAGCAAGAAATCAAATAGCAAGACAAAAATTAAAATGGTGACACTATGCTTGTTAAATACTGCAGCTGACGACAGGTTATCATTACAATTTAACCTTTAATGACCACAGAAATAAGATCAAATCAAATGTATAAACATACCTAAAAACCTCCTAGTACGCAGCTTACTCAGCATTGTGAGGAAATCAAACATAAGATTCTGTAAAATTGGCAATGGTTTAGTTATCACATTTTCATACATTACAATACTCTGGATGAAACGATAGAATAATCTTTCATTCTAACAGTTTAGTAAATAATTTTCCAGAAATGTCACCAGGAGGCTACTAAACCATCATCTGAGACAACAATCAGTGGAATCAGATGAGCCACTTCATACTGACTGCAATGTTATCAAAGTAATACTTTTTGTTTTAACCACTGATAAACAATTTTTGAATGAAAATAAACACTGAAATGAATTCTCTTTGGTGCCTCCAATATGTTAAATGTATTTTTTCCAGGCAAAGCATCTTACACACTGATCTGATCCTCTGCACCTATTCAATGTCATCCAGAAACAGTTTATTCTGTGTACTTTAGAAATGGCCCTTGGAGATGACACTTGAATCCACAGGAACCAGATCATTTTTTGTAGCATTTATGATGAAAATAATTTATCCAGCTGGCCAGGTTGTATTTTTTAGGGTTACCTTTGCTAAGATAACATACTGACTTGGTAAAATATGGACTTTGTAGTTATATATTTGGCCTTTTAAACTATATAGGGCTCCCTAAATTTTTTTAATTCAAATGCTGAATTGTAACTTACTGGAAAATCCTTTCCCTACCAGCAGACTGGCCTGGTCATCTCATTTATCCAGTGCTAGTAATGATAACACTGTTCTTCTCTTAAGGAGATTTACTGTGAGCTCAAGGGCCAGTCCAATCATAACCAGTATTTGGAGGAAAAATGGTTCCTGTGCAACAGAGCAGAGCAAGGTCTAGAGTTGGCAGATGGTAAATTTGGAATCTAACCACCCAACAAGACAAACTCCTCATGGCTGGAGAGGCAGCTGAATGCCAGAGAACTGCCACAACTGCAGACCGGCCAACTAGCAGGTATGAATGAGGCCTGGACCTGGATGGACTTCATTTTCCAAATCAAATATGTACATAGTACCTTTAAGCCTAGAGCTGAAGGCTCAGAATGCACAAACACAATTTGATCAGTTTTGGAAGATGATGTCATGTCCTGTGGACTAAAGGTTTTTGATGAATTGGTGTTTTAGAAGATGGTTGAGTAAAAGTCTCCTTGTGATATTCAGTGCAACACCAAAAGCGAACACTGAATGTCTGAGGCCAGAATACCATATCTTTTGTCTTTGAAAACAGGATGAAGAGGTCGCTGGGGATATCAGACACTGAACGGGCAGCCTGGGAAGCATTATCAGCTCAACCTGTCGCACTGTTTGTCTTTTGTATTTGCCTCAGTTCGGCTCCTCATAATCAGCCTCTCACCACCTACTGGAGTGAGCGCTATTGACTCGGAACATATGTCACTGAAGCTGATTGCCGCTTACCTGCGCCTGGCAAAGAGAAATAATTGGCAGCAGATTACGTCTTATCTCTGGGCTTCCGGATGCTGTCACTCAGATGCTCTTCACGCTCGTCTGCCACTGATAGACTGTGTATATTTGAGTCTCTGTGTGTTGATAGAAATTAAAGTAGAGCTCCCTGATCCTCACATCAAATCAGTCATACACCCATCTCGCTTTGCACAAATTGAAAACAGAGAGATTGATTTAGGTAGTGAGTTCACTTCCTGAGTGGATATGAGAGATTACAACAAATCTATTTCTGCTGTCTCACATGATAGAAAAGGTTAATTAAAGGCAGGGGAGAGGAAGATCACCGCTTTAACTGACAGCAAAGGTTGCATAGTTTCTCATAGTCTAGTAGATAAACCTGACCTTAATTAAATGTATGTTATACAACAGCTATACTTTGTGTTGCTCTTGGAAAGGGAAATGGGGAATCACATTGACTGAGGCAAATATAGTATAAGTATTAGTTTTGCCTTTCCAATGTACCTCTATTGGTTTTCTAGAATTATCAATTTTTATTTTCCCCAAAGGCATACTAAGGAAATTGTATACTAACATAAAATAATAAACAAATAAAATATAAATAAAAAAGTAAAACTTTCTTTGCATGATTTATTGGATTTACCAATAAATACTTGCCACACACTAAAAAAAGGAGCTTGAGGTGGGTCTAAGGCCAGAACACCATCCTTCTCTGAGCATACACTGCAATGGACAGCTGCCCTCAACGGCTTTGCAAGGCTACAGGTGAAAGGTTAAAGGACATGAGAGGTCCGAGGTGAAAGCTCATCATGGCCTCCTTGCACTCGAGAGAGCTGGGTGGTCATGATGATACTGGGGTGGTATGTTTGAGCAGAGAAGGACTGGGGAAAAAATGGAGGACTGCAGCTTCTGAGATGTCAGATGTCAGATAGAATAATTTATTGGTTAATCCTCTGATAAACAAAATGAGGAATAAAAAGGAGGAAGGTCATTTTCATAAAAGGAAAAAAAAGCCAGTTTTTAACTGGTTTGAGCTCCTCACTATGAATATGAATCAACTATGACAGCAAATCAAGACATTTGAATCTCTCATCCTCATCTTCAAACCCTTGAGAGAGACACTTCTTACAAGTACAATATTCTGACATCTTACTTGCTTAAAGACTGACTTAAGATAAAACTAATTATTAACAATCACAGCCCAGAAGTATTTGAGATAAAATTTGTACTGAGACTATTTTTATATATGGAACAACATGTATCTAAAAGCACACTTTGTAATTTTTACAGAAACAAAACCCCATGATTCTCGCCAAGAAACATGAGAAATTCCTATTCATGCTGGGCTTTAACACTGTAACAACCTGCCTTTCAGGAGATCCGTTTTCAGGTCTGCTTCTTTATCTTTCTCTACAGTACAAATCTCTGTAACTTAAAGAACATGAAATCAATCAATTGGTTCCTTATTTTTGTTATGACTTACTCCTGAGGAGCAGTGTGGGTCTGTGGCTGGCTGTTGCATGCACAAATGTTTACATGGGTAGGTATATGTGGGTTGGTGGTCATGCTGATGCTGCACGCTGCTGAAATGATGATGAAGCTCTGTTTGTTGTTGTAGCTGTGTTGTCACTTGCAGCGGGTTTTGTTGGGGTGGCGGCAGTCATCAGTGGTGACAACGCAGTTTACAGGGATCACGAAAAGGGCTGAATTATGAGACAGGGCTGGTATGAATGAGTGAAAAATCCTCCTCTCCCTAGCTGACCCCTGACCTGGCTCTTAGAACAAATACTCTCCGTCACTGTCAGCTGTGCTAACACAGAGCCAGATGCAAAATGTTCTCTCAAAAGAATCCCCTAATTCCTATTTATAGATGGCTCCCAACTCTTGATTTAATTACTTGTACTGAAATGTGCATCTTTCCTCAGACAAGCTGTTCATAGATCAGTTTTCTTCCTGTTTATTTGAAGTAGATTTGAGCAGAGACTAATTTTCACAACAACTTTTTGCTTCTTTATCTTTCAAGGTCATGGCTATAGTGCTGTTAGCTGGGGGCAAAAAGAGGAGGGTAATTAGAAGGTAAATTTAGAGAGACCATTAGCAGCAAGTGTTGACTTTGGGTCTACCAGGCACAACAGCCACCTCTACCCACTCTGGGTGTTCCACTCTCCAGTCCGGCACAGACAATCTACTCTATTCCCTCTGGTCATTTTTCACCCACAACAGCAAATGCTGTGGTAGAGGAGTGAGACTGAAGGTTGGAATCCCGAGGGTAGGGAAGCCTGACAGCTAATCTAAGAACTTCCATTTATCAAAGCAGGCAGGGGAGAGAGAGCCATGGAAACTCTGAGTCGAAGTCGGGGAGAGTTCCACTGTGCAGCCAACACACAGAGAGGCTGATATTCTCTATTACTG
The DNA here is from genome assembly GCA_018398805.1 of Hirundichthys speculiger. Classification (NCBI taxonomy): domain Eukaryota; kingdom Metazoa; phylum Chordata; class Actinopteri; order Beloniformes; family Exocoetidae; genus Hirundichthys; species Hirundichthys speculiger. The sequence continues at coordinate 1,126,939 of JAGFBZ010000074.1, read as the reverse complement.
CGGAAGGGACAAAGAAACAAAGCTAACAAAGGCACACAAAGACTCTTTAATACCGATCACGAGCTGAAGTGAAGACAAAATACCCTGGATATGTGACCAAATACACAAAAACACTGATTAGGACTCAGCTGACAGCTTTGGTAAAAAAATGGAGAAGGTAAAATAAAAAGTTAAAAAGTTAAAAGTTGTGCTAATGTAATAAAAAAATTAGTTGACAAAGCAAAGGGGAAGCAAAATCATATAAAAATAAAAATCATTCCTTTCTTAAACAAGCAAATATACATGTATCTGAGAAACAAACAAACAAAAACCCAACAATAATCAATATACTTAAGAACAAACTGCTATATATAAGTCTGCAAGAGTTTTTCTCATAGTATTTATTAATATTATATATGTATATATATATACATATATATATATATATATATATATATATTATATATGTATATGTATATTTGTGTGTGTGTGTGTGTGCATGTATATGTCTTATCGTAAAAACAGTACATTATTTTGTTGTAGAGCTCTGCAGAACACATCCATTCAACCCGTCTGCCACTTTTTGCCATTTTTTTATGTGATGACAATATAAATACAACTGTGGATATAGTTAGAGTTGGGTTGGATGCAGTTGTACTAATGTGCTCTTCTTGTCCTCAAAAATCAATGAATGTGCTGAGTGTGAAGATAAATTTATGAGGTGACTCACATAAATTTAAATTTGTGCTTTAGATGGAATGATTCCTTGAAGCACGATGTGTTCAGACAAGGCTGAAAAATATTTCATAGTGCTCTGCAGCTCTTCAAACTGAACAGGCTTGAACTCTTTTTTTTTCTTTGCAATCTTTAAATCAGCCTTTCATTTAGATGATTTTAAAGCGATGGCCAAAGTCAGATAACCAAAAATAAAAGGGGGCTTCCTCTATGCTATGAAATAAAACCAAATTATCTTCCAGTGAAGAGTGATGAGGAAAGAAATATCTCAAGATAATTTACCATTTTCCTGTTCTCTGTCAACCATTTCAGACGGAGCATTTCTGCCACCAGTGCATCCAAAAATATCCTTCAAAGATGTTGTCATGCACATAGTTTTATCGCAAATTATAGCATCCATATCAATCTTAAACGTATATTTTGACTTATCACCATTTTTCCTTCGACACCTTTCCTTTTCCTGACTTGTCTGATCCTGCCTGCTTCACCAGCTCCTTGTCTGCATACCAGTCCACTAAGATAACACATCCTTTTCTGTTGACTCCGTCACTCCTTTCTTTGGCATCGAGCGTGCCACAGGTGGAAGAAGAAGTGAGATGCGGGAAATGCGTGCATTGGTGATATATTTTGCTGTGACTGTCAGGCTTACACTTCACCCACTGAAAGGATTTTGCCCTTGCAGGAATTAAGAGGGTTGACAAGTGCCATGTCTAATGAGGCCATGCTTCCTTTCTAAAGTTCAAGTTCGAGGGTATTTCTAAAAATGTAAAATAAACCAATGCTAGAGGCTTTTCAGCTCTATCCGCTTGTGTTTTGTATAATTATTCACAAGAAATGTTCAAACAAAGGGTGTTTCACTTTTGCTTCCCAGTTAAGATGGTATTTGTGATATTTTAATGAATGACTTTGTCTCTTTTGTCCACACGTGCCATTTTTCTCATGTACCAAGGAGAAGGAGACAACAATGGACAGCACAGAGGTTTCCAGCTCAAGCTGACTGGGAGGACGAGGCCATCTGACAATCACCCTTTTTTTTTTTTTTTTACTTTAGCAAGGGAGCTAAATTTGATGGTATATTTTAGTACATTTTTCAAAGGAGAAATTAATACACATCATCTAATAGAAACGCATATTTCAACTAGGAAACTCATCTTTGAATTAAATAAATATGGGAAATGCCTTTGCACTGCGTTGGTCAGAGCGCTGTTGAATATCAGCTTGTATTAAGAGCAAAATAAAATGTGTGTGAAACTTCCACAGTGATCAGGCAGGGCAGCTAGTTGAGCTCCCTGGTTCCAGACATCTGTGACATTATAATACAACGACACACTAAGAGCTGGTTGTCAGAGGCCCATCTGCTGCTGCTTGGTCAACATAATCCTGCATACCCTGCTGCTGTACGCACCCACTTGACCCTATGTCAGCGCTAGACAATGGCAGGGTCGACCACAACCAGGTATGTGTCAGCGCAGTTCTCTGGTCAAGCCTTGTACACTAATGCCATATGACAGGCTGGGAATGACTGGATAATCAACAGATATACAATCTTGCGGCGGGCTGCTGTGCCGTGTGGCGAGGGTGTTCCTGTTTAAGCCTCCTGAGAGGATGTGTGTTAAGATAGTAGGGAATTAACTTTAATATATTCCAACACAGTAGGAGAAAGACATTGAAACCTAACAGCAGATTAATATCCTTTGAAACTGCCTGAAATTACTTAATTAAAAAAATTATTATGCCATGTTCATTCCTCATTCTTCAAATGACTGATATAGTTCAGTTGCTTGTCCAAACTGTGCAACTCCAGCGATATCACTGGCAATCTTGTTACTTTGCTGTTGCTTTATAACTATTTTACCCAATGCAATCTTTCCAAGATGACCTTCTTGTTATTTTGTTTATAAATGTCTTCTCTCAGCCAGTATGAATTGTATAGATTTTTGTAATCCCGAATTTGTCCTTCGTTATACCAGATACCAGCAAAAATCCAGCAGTGGCTCTACCATAAGACAAAGCTGTAATTTGTATTTTCTGTCCAAGATCAACTTTCTATGCCATTATAAGATGAAGAACATGGTAAATATTATCCCTGCTGGACGTTGTAAACATGTCAACTTAGGTTGACAAATATTACAGTAATATCCTATAAAATATAAAGATTTCATGCAGCAGATATTACTAATTGAACACTTTCATAAAATTCAGGATTTCTCGAAAACACACTGCCACAAGAGACATTCCTCATCCATAAAAATCAATCCTGACATTCCTCCAGTAAGCCGCTTCAGCAGTGCCCAAACTATGACCCATAATCAACAGATCAATAGGTCATTGAGTGGTTAATGGTGAAGGCAATTAGACTCAAAGAAAAATAATAATATAATAAATTAATGTTTTTAATAATAAATGAAACTTCACCTTTCAGTCCTTTGAGCTCTGCTGCAAGTTTGACTTAGAAAAAAAAACATCACTCAACAGCATTATAATGAATTCATAAGCGTATTCTCAAACCTACATACACTGATATTCCCTGCCAAGTGATTTCAGGTAACACCTGAATTACTGTGACTTGAAAGCAGTCCAGGGAAAATATTTTTGTCCTCAAATGTGAGATGTTATTTTCTAGTGTTTCATTTTTAGTCGTAGGGGTGTTTATACAAAGTATCTTCTATCTTCGAATCCTTCCAAGAACAGGCGAAATGAAGGAGTAACAGTATCTGTGTGTCCTGGAATCAGCTTGGTGTGTCTATTAAATCCAGCTGCTTTCTCTTCAGTTATCATTTGACAGCAAAAGCAAATTTATGGCTGTCTGAGCATGTGCATGAAAAGCCAAACTGATATTATGTTGGCGAACACCAACCACTGACAGTAAATCTGACATCACACTGCATCTTTTCATCCACTGTCTTGTTTGTCTCCCTTTAAGCCACAACTGTTTTTGTATTTTGGTGAAAGATATTTAAGGCAGCCTCACATCCTACTAGAGACATGCACACACAGGGGATTTTGATTCAGACATTGTGTGAAAACCATCAGGGACGTTTGTTGAAAGCTGTGGAGAGAGGAGAAGAAAAAAAAGCAGCAAGACCAACTGGTGAAAATCATCTGACTGAGTGAAGAGAGTTCATGTTAACTTGTGCATCTGCTGTCTGCCTGTCAGTCTGTTTGCTTGGCAGAAATAGGAAGAAGGCAATGATGCTGTGAGTCAAGGGCATTCATTTTTTTCCTTACTGCATGTAAGATGGACATGGTTGTGGTGGGAATTGGGGAAATTTGTGGTAAGGGGTTAAGAAGCAGAGGTGGGGGAGGGGTTGCAAAGAGGAAGGCAGACAGCAGGAGCTCTATTGATCATTGTTATGGAAATAGTTGGAAGTGGGACCATTTTAAAATTCTCACACATTCACCTTTTGGTGATCATAAAATAACAAAATATTTTTGCAGACCTCAATGACGTGTTTTTTATTTTCATTTTGTTGTTTTGTTTTTTTTTGTACTAATCTGAGGGTTAAATCAAGATGTCCATCAAAGATGCAGACAACACGACGCAGCATGTGGCTTATTGAAATGTAATGTCAAAGACCAATAGTCAGCTTAGACAACCATCATCTTTGGAGGCCTGTTTGTTTAAGTACCCTGACAAAGCACGATTAACTTCTTTATGGGCCGAATGTTTTAAAAATGAGTAGGGCTTCATGGGAAATAATTATAGGCTGAATACAGTCATTTACATTCCAATAGGTTAATTATCTGCTTTGAAAGTGAAAAAAAAAGTGTCATTCAAGATGAAACTTGTTGGCAGCCATTACATCTTTAATGGATAATCTGGATTGTCTGCTAAAGGTGGGCCCCACACTCTCATCCCTCCCTGCAATTAAATCAAAGGTACCCCAAGGTCAGGCTGAGTGACAGGCTAACAGACCCTTAGATTACTGTCTCTCTGTCTAATCTTTTTTTTTTTTTTTTTACTTTTCAAGCTGACCGGGGAACCCCTGCTTACATCTTACAGCATCCATGACGTTTTTCATGTTTGATAGACAGCTGGGACATCCTTCTCCGTGACCTCATGGCCTTTTTCTCACCAGCAACTATAAGGGTCAACATGCAGGGGATGTCGGTTTAGGGGCTCTGAAGAGACTGTGTGTGAATAGCTTTAGTTTGGGTCAAATTCATGTTAATACACTTCCTAAATAAGAATCGTCAAATGTCACTGAATGGTGAGTTTTTTGCAGAAAAAAAAAACAGGTGAGAGAAACAAGAAACAACAGAAGGATAAAATCATATAATCAATGTCCACTTCAAAAATGTGATGTGGTTGACATGAGCCCATCATGTCAATACTGAACAGCATTCACAACACTCCAGGAATCAAAGAAACAGAATGCCTTCTTCAGATTACTGACTTTATCAATTTCCAGAAAAAAAAAAAAGACTGCATGCAGTGAGTCAGAGAATGTCTTTGATTTCTCTGGTATGTTATTGCTGGCAGATCTGCTCAGGGAGTTCTAGTGGAGATAGATAAGAAAAGTTGTACTGACCTTTTTGACAAAGGCACAAATGTATTACAATGTAACACATTTGTGTCTCAATGAACATGCTTGTTACTTACTATCGATTTTCGTATTGCATATTTCACTGTTTTGGGCTTTAGACTCACATATTACAAAACAAGTCTGCACTCAGACATCCATCAAGTTTAACAACAGAAAAAAAACCAAGTCTCCATTTGATAGTGAGAGATTATGAGATGCAGTGAAATAAAAAAAAAATGATAAAGGAGGAAGTTTTATCATGTGGAAAGAAGCAACAGGCATGACTGTGGAAAACCTTAGAACTCTCATCCTCCACCCTATCCTCAAACGCTGTGCTGCAGAAGGTTGGTGACAGAGGCCAAAAACCCTCTTATCACTGGCCATCACACCGTGTCATAAATCAGTGCTTAACCACTCTTCACTGATAAGGCAACCAAATACAGACACAAGAAATTGAGAGATACCCCCCTCCTTTCTCACCCTGTTCTTCCACATCCCCTTCTCCTATCATCATCATCTGTTTTCCATTCATCAGATCTGAACGGCAGACATGTTATTTTTTTTTTGTTTTTGTTTTTTTTTTTAGTTTGGGGCTTGTTTGCTTGCAGCTTGCCATATTTTTTTTACTGTAGCTTTTCTGGCATTCAGGTGATGATGATCTGAAGTACTTGTGAATCATTCACAACGCTGGCACAAGAGAGAGACAGGAGTGCTGAGAAATTATCTTTTGACTGTCACGCAATCAGGTCTTGCGATTTAAAATAAGAATGCAGGAAGAAACCTTTTTAAATGGAAATTGCCAAAAGATCATCATTGTCATAGTATGATTATCCCATTCTCATTAAAAAAAGAAGCTTATTATTCTGTTTTGTATAAGAAAACAGAGCATAAGAAGTCATTTCTACAGCTTCTTTCTTTTCATTGCTGTTCATTTTGTTTCCCAGAATAATTACTATAAGCTTTGCAAGTAAATTTAATTAAGCACTTTACAGGGAAGAAAAAAAAGACAAAAAACAACATTTTGTGAGTTTAAAAATCCATCCACGGAAATAGGAAACAAGACATGAGAAACTTGAAGAACCTAAGCTGAATAAGAGCTCAGTCTTATGCATAAACAGAGTACGATTCTCTGATACTTGATACTAGGTAATTAACACTTTGTTTAGCCTGTATTATATTGGTAATAGTATGGTGTTTTGTTAGTGTGCATGTCACAAACAAGAGCATACACATGATGCAAGTGTGCAGAATCTACAAACAGAAAACTGTCCTCTTGAGAAAGCACTTCTTCCCTTTGACACCACAGAAAAGTATCAGTCAGCACCAAAGCCTGTTTATCAGGGAGCAGTCCTCCTCTATGGCGCTGTTTACACCTGGTATTCAAATCTGAGCGATCCAGTCACACGTGGAACAATGCCAGTTGTGTCATTTCACACCGGGTGCTAAAAAGTGTCTCCACATACATCTTGCATGGAAACTTGTGATCGGATCTCACTCCTCGGCCGTACACGCAAAGAAACAGGTGCAAAATATCCACCTGTAAAGACTTAATGTGTTGTTGTTTATTTCATCTGTAGGAGGCTGTGATGCAGTAAACCACGCCTAGTCACCAGGAAAAACAAAGAGAACACCCTTCCTGTCTGATTTTTGTCTAACAGATGAACTGCATGTATTAAAAAATAATAGCAATGAGAAAACCTCCAAAAACATGCAATATGTCAGAACTTAGAAGAAAAAGAGAAACTAAATTAGTCACATTAAAAGAACATAAGTTCATGAACTCATGACATTGTACTTGTGCGTTGTTGTTGTTATAGCTCCTGGTTGTTGTTTTTGCACTTTAATTGTGACGCGGTTGTTGTGTGAGTGAGTAAGTCCTTCCATCTAGACAGAAGATGTCAGTTATGTAGGTTGTCCTTCAATGTAGCCCAACCATCTCCAAATGTGGCTTTGAGTCACTGGATCTCAATGTGTGTTCAAATGGGTACCCTTACTTAATGATGCCTACCTGTGATCAGATCACTTAGGATGAACTTTAAAACCAGGTGTAAACAGGGCCTATTTTTCACAAATGCAGCCCATGAACAAAGGATTGCCATGAGCACATGCTCGGCCTTTTCTACACACAGACTCAACACCAGCTCTGCAGTCAGGCTGACTTTTGAGACGTTGGAACAGAAGACAGTGGCTTATGTGTCCTCTTTCGGCTGATTCTAAAAGCATCATCACTCGTCAATGAAAGACTTCTTTGTATTATTAGATTTCCTTTTGTTTGATGTGAAGACATTAATTAACATGATTGTGTTGGCCAAAACATACTAATCAGTAACAAGACTTCAAATACATATAATCAAATGTCCACTGTTATTACAACTAAAACTAAAACTCAGTGACGATAAAAATGAATGAATGAATAAATAAATAAATAATTCATTATTCAATATAGTACAACATTTTAACTTCTTCATTTACATAAGCTTTTAACGGCACACCTATCTAGGCCTACCTAAAAATGCTTCACTAATATAATCATTTTATCAAGTCAGAACTAACATCATGAGTGTGTTTATATAGTTGACTACATGCACATTTTCTCAAGTCCAACCTTTTTACAGCCTTCTTTGAACAATATATCGTGGTTCTAATGATACACTACATGCAAGAATTTCATTCAACAATACAACGGTGCAGTGTTGGGAAGCTGAGATAAATGAAGTTCCTTTTGTTTGGTGATATAAATGGCTCATAGTGTACTGCAATGATTTGTGACTAATTAATCATGCACAGATGGTTTAGTAAGACATTGTAATCCAGCGACGGTAGAGAAAAGGTAAATTTCACACTGTGCACCAATCCTGTTTACTAACGACATTGGAATAATCTAAGCCATAGACTAATGAATTCCAAGCATGTTAGATTTTCCAAAGGCGATTACACTTGAACAAAGCATCCGTTAGACTGGAGATCTTCCCAGTGTCAAACGACAGTTTGTATTTCCTCTGTCCCATTCTCAGCTGAACTGACCACATTAAAAGTAGATCTGTCAGCCATGAAAAAAAAAAAAAGACTGTGGCTCTGTGTTTGTGCCAAGAAGTGCTGCCGTTTAGAACCTCGTCGAAAGGCTGTCTGTGGACATCCATCAATCCAACGCAGTGAACCACAGTGTCCAGGGGAGCATCAGTTCATCTTATATGAAATCTTGCAAAACAAGAGAGACAATAATCATAGCCAAGCTTTGAGGAATGGCTGTTCCATTTATGTCAATTGGTGGAAAAAAGAAAGAGGCAAATGGTGAGGGATTGACTGGAGTGAGCAGAGGGAGGAAAGGGACATAGAAAGGTGCCCAGAGCATTAATGCCATGCCAAAGTTGTATGCCACTCCCCCTCTGCATCCCTGCTGGGAGGCGAAAGAAGTAAATGAATGAAAGACCCAGCCCACCCAAACGCCCCTCTCCTATTGAGTCCAAGCAGTCCATTCACAGGGATGAGTGAGGCGTCGACTCCAACAACAACAACAAAAACAGGAGCAACATTGGAGGCCTTTACTCCCATTTCTCATTTATATGTGCAGGGACACAGACGCAAACATATGGCACAAACATGGACAACATTGCCAAGATACCATGAAGGACACCTAGACAAGGTTCCTGAGAACAGGGCTGACCAACAAAGCTTGGAAGCAAAGGGGCGTGAAAAGGGCAGGCTTTGAAAAAAAAATCTTGGCATCATGTCAATACAACGGCAACAAAGATTAGGGCTGAGAGGCCATCTCCTCCCTGCACAATTATCAGGAAGCCCATCAGTGTACTAACCCAGAAACAAGGGTTGGAAACCTCATGTTCCACCACATTCTGCCCTTCCTGTTTCTGCCTCACAGGCTTGATCTCACTCAGAGGTCCAAGCTTCAAACTCAGCCATTACTTACCTAAAGCCACGGCAGCTAATGGAACTTTGGAAATACAAATCTGATATGAATTAAATCAATCTGACAAGGAAGGTTCTGGCAATTGCCAAGCATTTACAATCTCAAACTTTGAAGGTGAGTTCTGTAATGATGTTAGCATCTGACATAGACTCAGTTTTCAGTTATGCTTCATGCAGAGAAAATGTAGGCAGAGCATGTGAAAGTGGGAGAAGGTTAGTTGCAAAAAATGAACTGCAGCTCTGACAGGAGAAAGCAGAGAAGGAAAATATGCTGCTGTTCTTTGAATTCAATAGTGAGACATCGAGGTGTCATGATCTGCAGCAGCCTCCCCGAAGATCATGGTTCGGCTCAGCAGTAGACTTCATTTCAGCCACAATCACAGAGACATTTGCACTGAGAGGCTTACTCTACTGATCTCCAACACCTGAAAAATGAAAACTTTTCAGTGTATCTGAAACAATTACTGTGAGTGAGGGACTCTCACTGGGAATCTCATATAAATTAAGCTGCGTAACTCACATGCAGACACATGTAGTGTTTGTTTGCAACATTTCAGATCAATTTCAGAACAATCATCATAAATAAAGGCCAGCCTCTGATGAAAAACCCTGCTTCAAAAAAGTTTCAGGTAAAGGCCTTAACCTTTTATTTGTGGAAACACAATACTTTGGTATCGATAAATTAATCAAAACAGAAATTGGGATTCAGTCCAAAATATTTTCCTATTTTTACCTCCGCCAAGGAGGTTATGTTGTTGCTGGTGTTTATCTGTCTGTCTGTCTGTCTGTGTACAAGATAACTTAAAAAGTTATGGACGGATTTTGATGAAATTTTCAGGAGTTGTCAGAAATGTGAAAAGGAAGAACTGATTTCATTTTGGCTGTGATCCAGAAGAAATCCTGGATTCTGGATCACTTTCAAATTTTCGATAACATTGCGGTCAATGGTGCCAAAAATGTTGTTTCTCAATATCTCTGTTAATTATTCCCCAAAACTCATGAAATTTGACTCAGGGATTGACAATGGGAACCTCTATCAAATTTTAAAGGCTGATCCGGATCTGACCCAGAACGCGGATTTTATCGCAATCTGTAAATCACTATATGGGGGAACTGTTGCACTTGGCGGAGGTCTGCGCTCTCCGAGCTTTTCTAGTTCAAATTACAACACTTCTTCTAAGATAATGACATGACAAAAAGTATTAAGAAAGTAAACAGTTTGCATTGGTTTTAATCACAATATTTTCACCAAACCTCATGGCCAGCGCAATGGCACAAGGCTGATCCACGGAGGCTGTCTGAGTAGTCACCAGATGAAGTTAACCATCTCCTCCAACACTCACACACAGCTAATGTGAAGCAGACAACAATTTGTCCTGAGCATGCCTTTGTGCACCCACACTCCTCTCCTCCTTTTCATAGTCAGATCCCTCCATTTATCCACACTCTGGCTGAGATAGCAAACCTGACACTGATGCCCTGTAGTCCATTAGTGCTCTCAGAGCGCCTGCTGGATTCTGCTGTTGCTCCCCTCACATTTTCCTTCTCCCAGCTCATCTTCCAGACAGTCCTCATTTCTCTCCCAGCTCCTATCTGACGCTGTCTTTCTGCATCTCTTCTTCGTCTCTTCTTCTCTGTCCTAAATATTTGAGCTGAAATAAGGCAAGTTCAAAAAACATTTGCAGTACTTGCAGTTCAGATGCATTTTATGCTGTTTGTGATATCCTGACAGGAGATTCTGTCATTGTCCTGTGGTTGTACTCCAAATATTTCCTGCTGAGAAAACCTCTGAATAATAAGTGTAATTGGATTTAATGCGCTGTCCTGACATGATTTCAGACTTTCATGTTTTCCACATTTTTTTTTAATGTTTCAGATTCATCTTAAAATAGACTTGACAAAATTTGTTTCCCCACTAAATCTAAACACAGTTCTTGACTTGTCAAAATCAAAAACAGGTTTCTGTTGATTCAAAAAAAAAAAAAAAAAAGAAAAAAAAAGAAAATCAAAGTAAGTTGTCATTCCTGGACTTTTGTTCCAACTTGGATATAAAAGCGTTCAAATTAAGGCTCTGTGTCTTTCAGCACATATTAAATTCAGCACACATCAAATAAATGTAACTTGAGAATGTTTTGGTTAACAACCAAAAGAGCTAAATTTTATCTGTGACCAAATATTTACAGATCCAGCTGCATAGCCATTTATGACAGAATGCATCAATAGAAATGTTCAAAATGGCCACCATAACAATGAGGTCAATGGCACTGCAGTAACAAGATCCCAGCACTGACAGACAAATGAAAATGAATGATAGCTGTCGAAGGTAAACAAGTGGAGAGGTGCCCTTGACCTGCTGTCTCTTTAATTTCAGTTTGGACTGGCCCCCCCACCACGACTCCCACTCTTCGCTCACATCTGGAGAGCATGTCCAGCCGGGTGGAGCCTTTGCACAGAAATCAATCCTTCACTTACCCTCTTCCCTCACTAAACTCTCCATGCCAAGTTCACTTCACTCTGAAGATCACGCCATGGCTTCATCAAAATCTACTGTTTCAGCAAATTTATTTTCACATTTGTCTTAACTAAGCCTTGCAGGCTGGGTGCTGCTTTGTTTCAGGGTTTCCTGTGAGCAGACGAGACAGCAAACATCTGGGGAAATAAGCACAGGGCTGTGATTTCATCCCACCTCCTCTCTGTGGAGAGAATCATTTGAACCCGATTCAGTTTGTGAGGAGTGACAGGTAGAGGCTGCTATGGCAACCGGACCAAAGCAGTGTCATAGATGGCAAATCTTTATACAAGAAGCTCTGCTAGAATGAGAGCACGCACAGACACATGCATAAACAAAGAATGCAGACATATAAGTATGGGGACTTAAAAATGAATATTAAAAGACTCCATTCCTCCCTGTCACGTAAAATCTTGGACAAACTACCTCTTGTAAAAGAAATTACCACCTCAAACTGTTTATAACCCAAAAATGTGTCATACATGTTCAGTCCTCTGCCTGTCTGCTCTGTAGGTGGTCCACCTATATAATAATTAGCCCTTATTGATTAAAGGCACATCTTAAGAATGATAAACTCTAATGTGCTCAGAGGTAAACAAACACAGGGACTGCACTAACCACATTTCTTATACATGCTTCTGGAACATGAGGAAATGAAAAGACATCAGCCTGATGTACCACTGCGACTTACGTCTATTTTTATCCTGTCTGCCACATTTTGTTAAAAAAAAAAAAAAAAACTGGCTACAGCAGGGACCATGAGACACAAACACACTTGGTTTAACACTGTGATACACATTCATCATAGTGTGGTTGTTTCTTAGCTCCTGCTGAATGTTGACCCTCTTTAAGCATCATAAAGAAAACTGGAAGGCTATTTAATGAACCCTGCAACAGCATCACCTAAATCAAGTACAACTGCAGCAGTGGAATTTAAAAGACCAAAGTACCAAGTTTAGACTTTCATAGTATGCTAAATTAAGAGTGAGTTGGAGCCTAATAATTATGATTTGTATAGAAGTGATGAACATCTGAAATACCGCAGTAGGTGTTGTGGGAAAAAAAATGTGTGCATGAGTGAAAGCAAAAGCTTTCAACGCAGCCTACAAGATTGAGAGAAGAAAAGGTGTGAACAGAGGAGAGGAATTAACAGAAATAAACAAAATTTAAGTTCTTGAAACAGATTTACCTATAAAGAGCAAATTCTGTAGCATCCAAACCAGAACTTTTATTGTCTGTTAGCAGTTTTTCAACTCTTGTGAACTCTTGTGACGTTTCAGCTCTGAGAAGAACCATATCTTCATATTGCTGACTGCATTATTCTTACCAGTTTAATTTCTGAACCCACGTATAAGTCGATTGCTTTGTCTGTTTATTTAGAGGTTCCCTGCATCTTAACTTGCTCAGTAAGCTGAGTTTACTGCTGATGAGGCTCAGTGTGGAGATCTAGTCCTCCCCCGGCTCAAATAATTAAACCTCTGCCTAAAGTGCCTAATAGCAGGAACAATAAATAGCAGAATGATTGTTTCATTTTGATGTCGTGCATTTTCATCACCATGGAGGGAGATTTAAGCATTAATAAGTGCTGGCATACCAGCTCAGACAAATTATGATAAATGTTTTCAATCTAGTTCCTTTCATCAGCAGTAATAATCTGCATGTGCGACATAATAAAGGGTAATATTTGCCAGTAATCACTGGAGCAAATATTGCTGAAATGGGCAACAGAATGTGGACACATTTTTTACATTCAAGATTAAGACTTAAAAAGAAAAAAGAAAACACTCTACTACTTATTAGATACATTGCAAATACTTCTTGCATATGTTATGTCCACACAAGTTGGGATTTGTTTCAAAACGGTGTTTCAGAACAAAACCAATGAAAGTCCACTGTTGCTTTTCAGCTTTGTGCCAGAAACATTGGTTGGAAGAGATCTCAGTCCACATCACAGTACCATAAACACATATCAGACGCTCATCCTTGGTCACTGGACATGCATGTGTGAGTGAAAACGGGTTGAAAACTGGTCTAGAAAATATTTTATAATGTGTCTCGACAAAATAGGTCAGTGTTAAAACACCGTCCAAGGGTGGACCAGTAAATTCAAACACCTCCTTAAACAATAGATCCAACAACAAGCAAGTTTCCACCAGGATCATCACTGTTTATGGTCCACATGAAAACATTTTCCTTCACTGTTTGCATTACTTGGAAATGTGTGTTTCTTTTTTTTTTTTTCATGTGTTGTGAGGATTGGCATTTCTTATTTTCAGTACTTTTACTTATCTGAAGTATGTTTCATTATTTGCCTGTGTTGTATTTGCAACACACGTGTTGTTCTCAATTTGCTGGCGTTCTGTCCATCTCCATGTGTTTTCTCAAACTGCAGTGTGTTGAGCTCTTTTAGCCACTGGAGCTTTCATACGAAAGAAAATCTGGCTAATCAAGAGACCACCTGCTCTCTTCCTTCTTTCCCTTCACCTGTCACGTAGGCTAAAACACTGTCCTGGCAGTGGGTGGCATACTGGGGGCCCATTTTTCCTCAGCTCAGACTACCCGCCTCTTATCAAGAGGCAGAGAGAGACAGTGTGAATGTGGAGTAAAGGCAGAGGAGGATGATGAGGCAGAAGTTGGAAGGGAGGTAAAAAGAGCAATCAACAGACGGGAGGGACACTATATTTAGCAGTGGAGCTGTCACCTTATGTTTTGCTCTCCTGAATAATCATAGTTTGACAGAATGCATCCTGCAGTGCAGAGGTTGCTGGAAGACACCCACAACCCCCTCCTTCACCCTTAGCATCTGTGGAGAAAACATACCTAAGCATTGTAACAACTGCTGTGGATTGCGCCACAGCCACCACACATTACTTTGTGGAAACATTTTTGCGGTGCCACAACATTCTTTACATAATGTGTCATGTAGGCAGTTTTGGAGATCAGACTGGACCAGGTACAATGATTAAAGCATCAAGAGTAGTTTGAAAAAATGATCTGTAACATTCATGAAGAACATTTACAAAAGCCTTGCACTAGCCACAGTTTTTGAGGATAACATTGTGTCAGTTTAGTGAAAAGGATGGATTAGAATTTATGAATCGTCCAAAATGTATTCAAATGGCTTCTTTACAAAGCTGAAATCTCTGTCCTCTTTCCTTTTAAATAAATTAACTACCTTTTTAATTGACCACAAGAATCCGTGAAGAAAATCATTGACATCACAACTCCCAGTGGAGCTGATAGTCATCATTACGTGTCACCAAAATAGCATTGTGTAAATCTGTGATGTTTATCTGTGGAAAACCGTGTCTTAGTACGTTTAACACCTCAGATAGTGTGTAAATCTAATATGATAATAACCGCTGTGACATGGTCTGATGGTATAGCTGATTATTGACAGCAATCTAGTTGCTGAACAGTAGGAAGGTTGCTGGATTATGGAACTGATATACAGGTTTGGTTTTGCTCTAAGTTGTAGGATGAGTGTCAGCTCAAGTTTATGTCATCGTCAGAGGCAAATTTTGGAGCTCTTAAGACCAGCACTGAAGTAAACTGCGTCGTGTTTGAATTATTTAGCCTGTCTTCACTGATTTAAATGAGATGAGACTAAATAAATGGGACAAAATGATAGAAACACCTGCCAGTATGTGTTTGTAGACTGAATGCCATCTCCCAAGAGATGAGAAAACTTAACAAGGTGGTATTTTGCAGCCTCTTTAACTTTCTTTGAAGGAGGCATATTAGGACAGCAGTTTAGGGGCCGTTATGTATGTGCTTTTTAGTATCTGTGGAAAAGATGCAGGAAAGAATCTAATTTTGTATTTGTCTTGACTTCCCTGATTGGACGAAGGACTCATATTCAGTGGCCGAGGATCGTGCACTAGCAGATAAGTTAGTTCTGGACAGGCTTTCACCAGCTCATTGATTGCTCAGGCTTGATTGCAACAAGGCTTGGCTGAGGCTCCTAGCTGCATCTCCAATGTCATAATTACATAAATGAACATGGAGTTGCAAGCTTTGGTATCCCTTGAGCAATCTGGGGGTAAGATGTAGCTTGTAGTGTGACAAGGATGATAAATGCTTTCTCTTTCACCAAAGATGTCACAAAGATGGCAGCAGCGCAGGACCACCTACATGGAGAAATGTCACACTGACATAGCATGCAGAAGACAAAAGCCTCTTATAATTCTGCCGATAGAACATAAAACGTGGAAGCTGTCTATTGTTGTAGAATTAGAAATAGAAAGTTCAAACCCAATGGCAGCTCCTAATTATTTCAAAGAATGAAGAGATGAAGGACATGTCATGATTTTTGATCTTCACCCTGAAAATTGTCAGATGAGCAGACAGTGAAGCCTTTGTTCAGATGTGACAACCATCGACCCATTACATGCCACAAAAAAGACTGTCCGAGGGAGGGAGGGAACTACAAAGGCAGGGGTAACTTCAAGACTGTCCCTGGTAATTAGTCCAATTACAGGACGGCCTGCCTTTGTCTTCCCTCTCCAGGGTTTCTTCCCAGACCTATCCTTGTGCCCAGGTGTTCTTCTGTGGACTACAGAGGCTGAAGAAAAACAAAGTTAAACACTTTCAAATGTGCCTGAGGATTAGCCTAACAAGCTATTACTTGTTAATATGGTGCCATTCTCCCAGAGTTTGAGGGCAGTTAACCTTGGGTGTGACTGGCTTCTGTTTTAAGGGTCACAACCTTGCAGAGCCTTGCGCACTAAAATAGCATGTGATTATAGACCTAGTTTAAGAGTAAATATAGGAGTTCTCAGCGGCTGATTCAAGCCAGTCTCATTCATTCAGTCTTTATGGGACAGAGTTCACCTATCTGCAAAAACGTGACGCTTTTGCAACCCATCTTAAGACTTTTTCTTTTTAGCATCAGCTCCATTGGCTGACAAACAGCAGAATGTTGAATGTGGACAGAATTCTGAGATGCATTGTTGTCAGTGGTTTTTCGGCTCTTTTGAAGTCTAGTTTGATGATCTGATTTGAATGAACATTCCTTTGGTCTAATCTGCTGTTTGCTCATTTGGTCCTTATCACAGTTAATAACTCATCCTACACTAACACACTCAGTAGCTGCTTTAGGCAAAATGATCAGTTAGGTTTCAAAGTGGTGTGTTAAAAAAAAAAACAAACAAGAACAACATTGAAAAACTTGATAATATCTGTATTTCTGTTATTTAAGAAATGAAGATTCTTTGTAGAATTATCTTATTGTACCCTGTAGGCATGAAACAAACAAACAAAGAGGAGCACTGATAGTATTTGTCCATCTAACCTATCTAATAAAAGGGTTCAAAAAGTAAAAAATAAAGCTGTTGTTTTTTTCCTGCAGAAATTATACTTGAGTCATGATGTTACATGAAAAGAAATTGATTGGGGCTTTCATTGTGCAGTTACAGAAAAATATGCATATATATATATAAAACACCTCAGAATGGCAGTGTGTGTAGAGTGGGCTTTCAAAACAAATATTTTTAGTGTTCTCACAATACGGTGCTCTAATGCTCTTTCTCTGTATAGATTTTTCTTTCTCAAGAATGGTTCGCAGCTATGTCTGACGCTTTTATAATATCTGAGAGGCAAAGTATGAGTACTCTCGTAAAAAACTTGGAAATCAGCCAAACACAGCAAAATTCTTTAAACCATGGTTGTAAAATGCAAATAAACAGTAGAAAAGTGATACTGAGTGACCTCTGAGGATGAACATGTGTAGGACTGGCTCATCTGCAGCAAATTCAGCAAGGCTGTACATTTGATTATATCTGCTGCTAAAATACAGCAGCTGACATTTGTAGCTCTCCTCATTGTTTTCTTTTATCATATTAATTGAAATGCTTATGGAAAGTTAACTGGATTATGCTACCAGAAGACACTGCATCCACATGACAGTGGTATACCGTTAATGTGAAACCTATTGCCAAGTTCTTTGAACACATAAAAGAACATTTAAAAAAACACACACATTAAAAATTTGCAAGGCTTTCTCATTTATAAGGTTGTAAAATCAGTACAATTTGGGAACAGATTAGACACAAGTATAGTCTTCAGCTATCTAAATGAGCTCTGTCATTCAGAAAAATAGCCTCCAGAACTAATTAAAAACAAAAACGAATAACTAAAAGAAATAGAAACTAAATTAACTATTTCCAATGAGCAAATATGAAACCATTATAGTGTGAAATCCTCACTCCCTTCATGACAAAGACAATGGATTCCAGGGATTAAGCAAAAGGGAATAAACATATTTGAATAATATGTGTGGAACCCAGAGATGCCTCCACAGTTAAAGCCTTCTATTTAAAAAGTTTAATGGATGCTTCCTTTGGCAGATCTCCTTCTCACCATCCACTTTCATAAAATTTGGCAAGGTAGTTTTTATTTCTTTTGCATCATCTTGCTAACAGACAAACAAACACCTTGGCAGTAGAACATAAACAAGCATTTCTGATATTCCTGTATGGTCAGGATGCCTCAACTACTATCCAACTTTAATGAGTGTTTTAACTTTGAGTATTTCTCAGATTTACAGAATATTAAAACTTGAGCAGACTTCTCACAAAGACCTGAGCTCTCAAGAGTGGGGATCTCATCGAGGGATGTGGATCTGAACTTGGACCCTTATTAATGTTTTCTTCAAAGAAAGGAACAATAAACTTTAAGAACAGCCATAGACATAATGTTGACACCTGACTGACAAAGCAGCAGAAACTGCACTGCTGAAACCTGTTTTAACAGGACAGCTCAACACACAGGGTCTCATGTGGCATTGGCTAACATTCATAACGTGCTGGATCAGCACCCAGAGTGTGTGCCCAGCCAAGTGTTAAATTTGACTTGATTTCAGAAGGGAAGCTGAGGTCATACAAAGGCCTGTTTGGGGAACTAATAGCAGCCATGCTATTAGTTGAAGACAAATTCTCCAGCCCTGACAATCAACAGCACATCTCCTCATTCTTCTCGTTGGCCCCTTTCATACAATTAAACCCCTTGTTAAACTGTGGGCGCACAAAAGCCAGGCTTACCCAGACCTGAATTCAGCCGGTGCCACTAGTTAACCCATTCCAAGTAGCAAACAAGATGGAAAATTCAATGTGTTGCACCTGATTTAATCTGCACGTATGTGGACAAAACCACACAAACTGGGTCACGGTACACGGCTTCATTTTCAGCGCCTTACCTTTGAAGGACAGGAAGATTCTGGGAGCAGACAGGGGTTCATTGGAAGGGGGCAACCCCCCAGATGATAAGGCCAGCAGGGCCAGGCAGCCAAGACAGTTTGTCCCACAGCATTGTCCCCTCTGTTTGTTAACAGAGGAGTGTCCAGGAGCTGAGAGAAAGACAGCAATGATGATCAAATCATAATTAAGCCTTCAATACACAAAACAAGCAACAAAACAATTTGTTTTGTTGTTGAGCTACAAATGCAGATCAGTTTGCTTCCCTGTCAACATCCACTGTATTTACAGGCTTTGGTTCATGGTTTATTCTTTGGGTTTTTGATTCCAAAGAGGTGAAGTCAAAGAGCTGAGGCACAAAGGTAAAAACTGCAGACAATTTTGCTAACCTTCCACTCATGCATATTTGATGATTATATAGTAGGGAAGTCCAAATCCCCAAGTGGTTCCCAAAATCTGACCTTTTCATTTTAAACAGTTGCGCACTACATGCAAAGCAATATTATTTGAACGATAGTGGTTGCAGGCGTCGGAAAGAGCGTGTGCTGGCTCAGATTTTCGTTATCTCAATAGTTTCTGATGAATCTATCATTATTTATCATGATGATGCGTCTTTTCTGAGCAATTGTTCTCGCCGCTGCTCCTCTGTGCGCATTAATATTTGAAACTGGAGGAGCCTCCTTCCAGCTGCCAAAAGAAGCCGCCGTCGCCAGAGGCTCGTCTCTCTCCATGCACATCACCACTCCACATAATTGTGAAATAAGACGTGGATTCTGAAAACTGTGAATGGATTTATGAAGTCTTGTCTTTATTTTCAACAAGAGTGACATTTACCCATTACAGGCTCGAGTTCCTCGCGCCTGGCGCGCAGTGGCAGCGCTCACAGATTAAATCACAAAGAGCATCAGCACGCTCTTATCCTCCACTAAAAGAGCTCAAGATAATATCCTCATAAAAGGATCTGAAGGCTGTTCAAGTTGTCTGCGTGTGGACGAGCTGGCACAACTGCGCGTAAAACCAGCGCTACAACTCGTAAGAAATGCAGTTTGAGGAGACGGATTTAGAAACAATAAAGCAAGATTGTTATGGCAAGGGTGTTTTATTGTGGTCATTGCAGGTCACTGATCTTCTTTCAAACGTGGATAAGAGTTTTATGTCAAATCGTCAGTTTGGGTTTAAGATCAAGTTCTACGTTGATCCCCAGCAGGCAGAAAGCAGACGGTTTACCAAAATAAAGCCCGACTTGACTTTGAGTTATGAAGACATGAGCGTGGACCACGTGTCAATTAAGAAGACAGTTTGGGATTTTAAATGATTGCTTTTTTATTTTATTATTTCTTTAAAAGTAAGCATGTTGCAAAAAAACTTGAGATGAGCACAAAAACTCAACATTAGCCACCAAATACACACATACACACAAACAGACGCAGCTCGTGAGTCCTCCATGATTCCAAAATAGTATTTGACATTGTAAGTCATTATAAATGTCTTCCCACGCGACAGAGTCATCAAAATGAGAAAAAAATAATAATTGCGTTGATAAAGATAATAACAACAAAGACAGAAAAGCATTTTCAGCATGAACACATTTAAAGAAGTTAATTCATTGGGGTTTCTATTTTGCACGCATGACAAATGTCTCTCTCTCTCTTTTTTTTTTTTTTTTTTACAGGAGCGCATCTGTCACAACAAGCATTTTTTTTTTAAGTTATTACGCATCATGGCATTGCACTATTACCTACCTCTTAGTTACGTCCAGTGAATATTGTGCTCTAGCTGGTGAACATTTAAAATCATCCACCCAGATTGTTTGAGGTCTTCAGCCCACAGGCGTATCCGCCGCTGATCTTGCACGATTATCCCAGTGCCAAAAACAAAGGTTGGATTCAAATGAACTAGACGCAGTCGCTTTAACTTGAAGTGATCTCTAAACTGCATGAAAGGATTCCGTATGTTCCACCGGCGGAGGTGACAAACAAAGAGTTGTTCCTGGAAACAAGCAGTGGAGAGGAGGCTCGGCGGTGCGCAGCGGCGCTCAAGTGTGTAGTGCGCGAAAGCGGATTTTGCAGGTGGATAGACTGAGGTCTCCCGGCTGTGGACACACCCATGGGGGAGGGAACCTACCTTAACATCCGTGCGCCCCGTCCCTCCCCAAAATCTGAGATAGAATCACTTTGCTCTGCATCTTCATACACTGGGGACTACAAAAGCAAACTTGCCAATATAATAACAACTGTTAGTGAAAATGTTCCCAGCAGGGAAGTGTGTGTGTGTATGTGTGTGTGTGGGTGTGTGTGTGTGTCCAAAATGTTTTCCTTTTAAACTGAAATTAGCTGTTTAAATCTCCTCTAAGTGATCTGCACCTTTAAACAGATCATTTTGCCTGCATTTACAGATATTATTTTCCCAGTAATTATAATGTCACATTTTCCATATGTTCAGACTCCCCAGGAATTATATGTTCTAATATTTTCAACAAAGAGTGCATTTAGGTGTGCTGTTGAGCCAAAAGCATGTCAGAAGTATTGGTTACTCAAAATTTGATTAAAAGTGTTGAAAGTAAAGTCTGAAATAAAACCTGTGGCTGCAGAATCTCTTTTCGTTTCTGTTAGTATTCATCTTTGTGGCCAAAATATAGACGTATTACAATAACAATTAGATTACAATTAAACTCTGAAGAGTTCTCATAGTAAAGTCATCCACATGCACATGTCACCACTGATTAATTAGAGAATGATGGCAATATATACTCACTGTAACACAAGAATTGTGGGAATTTGTCTTAGTCTGAACTGCAGATATTTGGTTGATACTTTGAAGAACCAGTGAAAGTTTTTTTTTTTTTTTTATGAGACCACTGCAGAGTAAAAGTCCAAGTGGGGTTATTTCACAGCTTTAATTAGCCTGTGATTGCCAGCTGCTGATTTATAATTGCTGCTTGGAGCCAACACTGAGTTGTGTGTCCAGTTTGAGCAAAACAATTGTTCTTTTTCTGCTTGTTTTGGCAGTATCATGGCACGGCACAATCTTTGATGTTTGAATAATGTATGAATCATTTACTATGTTTTGATTCCGGCAGAAGATGAAGGAAACAAAGCCTGCAAATTCACACAAGATACTAGGGAAATATTGCACATAAGGGAAATTTCCTCCAACACCTTGGCGACCTGACAGAGGATCACCAGCTCTTGCCTCAGATAGGCATCAGATATTCATGGGCAAATGGAGCCTTAAATCTCTTAATCTTGCTTGATCCCCTGCCCGATCACACTGGCTTATTTTCCTTCTTATCCAGTCAACACACAATGCAGCTGACGCCCAACATGCATGCTTATTATTCCATAAAAGATAGATACAGTAGCTTAGGTTTGCTGCAGTCCTGGGGACATTACTATTGCCTTACAGATGTGTGAGGCCAGAGAGGAATTTGAAGGATACATCATTTAATCATGGTTGCAGAGTTTATCTGCTCTTTCTTCTATGTTTCTTAACTGGAACAATATTGTCACACTGGCAAAACATAAAAGCTACGACGATACTTGTATATGGGAAAGTTTTACTGGCAATTCCAATGGGTTATTACTCCCAACGTTTATACATCTGTTTTGTAAATATTCAGTACAAACGGGCCTCTGAGGCATCTTCACTAAACAAGACACTGGATATCTGGTTGTGGCTTTGAGCTTTCTGTCTTCTGAAAGGCATCTTGGAAGGACACATATTAAATCAATGAATGCTAAAGAGGCTTCGTAGAATGGCTCCAGGCTTCACTGCTCAAACCAGGGAAAGGATGAGAACAGCAGCATTAGCCAGCGTTAAAGTGTTACATTTCCGCTAACACGAGAGAAACTCTGAGAAGCGAATAACACAATACCTACATGCTCATCCGAACAAGGCAAGAGATATCGTTTGATGCTTGAGCCCATCTGAATCTTGGACAATCTTGAAAGATTGTCAGAGTCTCATTCGCCCGCACAAACACAAAGAGACACCCAGCCTGCCGTATGCAGGTGGGAATTCATGCTTGAAGGGTGGCCTGCGCACCAGATCCAAATAAAAAGCAACTCTCACGAATATCTGGAGCAAAACTCTCAGACCGTTGTCAGAACTCACAAAGAGTGAAGACTTGAAAATATATCTCCTTCCCCAAAGTTCACCAACCAGCAGCTCCAAATGGAAATGTCTGGGGAGAAACCAAGGATCAATGTGTCACTGCTCCCCGTTCTGTTTCCAAGGTCTGTCTCTTCCCATTTTCCTTCTTCGCTCTTTATTTTTGTCTGTCTTCTTCTGTCTTGTAGCCAACAGCTGCGTGTTGTTTCCTATACTTCTTTTTTAATCAACAATACTATTCCCATCTTCAGGCCTCTGGTGGCCTTACCATCTGTCACTTGCGTGAGACATGAGGAAAGCAATTATTGAATCCTGGCTTTGAGGAGCGCCCGCCTGCACAAAAGTCCCTGATGCTTTCCAGTTTTTTTCTCCATCGTTCTGTCACAACTATCTGAGGGGTAAAAAGTGAAAGATAATGTAGAAACCAAAGATCACAGTTGGGTACAATAACATAGAGGAAAACAGTTATTGGGATTCTGTGAAATCTGATGATGAGGTCTTTTTATTCTGCAGAGGAGAAGCCAGCTTTTAAAATCTGAATTTGAATACTGCCAGGGGGAAACTTTATTCTTACCTCTCACAGTTTTCTCACAGATGTCATATTGCTTCAAACGTTTATTTTTACAGCAGTACATTTGCCAGGCTAAATAGAGGCACATTATTAGTTTGACTTATATCTGACTATATATATATATATATCTAGTTGAAAATGTTGTCCTTTTTCCTGTAAGACTTGAAGGTAATGCTTTATTATTGTTGTCACTCTGGTAGAGGTTTTATTTTCAAGAACTGTTCATACGGAATTACAGTTAACAACACTGTAAGAATATAAATAAGAACATCACCATTTACATAAGTAATTTTGATGGAAACAGATGCTGCAGTGAATATAAATCCCAGCTGAATAAGAGCAGAGGTCATTATCTAATATGAGTGTTATTGTATTGAATTAATTTATCCTCTAGCCTTTTGCCACCAATGACTCCATCATCCACAGAAAGTAATTATTAACAGGCTGTGACAACCTAAGCCTCCGTCCTCTGGCTTCCCCACATGATGGGAGACAATCAACAACTGTTCATTACTGATGAGGGAGAGAAACAAGAAACAAGTGCTACCGCACAGCAGTGTACACATCTGCGTATGTGCACACATCTAAATGACACAGACAGATGTGAGAGCACACACATTCTCACACAATTGACCACACAAATTGCTGGAACAACGCACTTGCAGCCGAGCATGCTGAGACACACACACAGTGGCCTTTGGCGAGGGACACATCAATTGTGTTGAATTTAATGAGGGAACATGTAGTCATTCCTCCACCTCACCGGGAGAGCTGTTACCTTTTGGTGTGATAAGATATTAAAAATTCACACTGTTTCTGCAGCACTTTGACTGGTTTGGCAGTACGCTCATTAGCATTTAAATGGGAAAAAGATAACTTTGCACTTCACAGAGTCATACCTCCATCACAAAACTGCCAGACAGAGAGAGAGAGAGAGGGAGAGAGAGAGAGAAGTGAAGCCTTGAAACTTCGACTGATTTTTGACACTTGAGACCGGAAATAGTTCCATCCTATAGCAGAGTGCTGGTCTATTTTGTTTTTATACCGCTCACATAACTTATTCATTCTGTCTTATGTTGTGGTGATATTTTTAAAAACAAACTCAATCATGAATTTGGCATTTTTTTTTAGCATCTTTTATTTAAAATCAACACTGCAAGAAGTATGCAAAAAGTCTAAATGTATATATCCTATTTGGTACTAAAGACAAGAAAAACATTCATGGAAGTAAATAAATAAATAAATAAATGAAATAGAAATGCTGCCTCCTAGGTCAGTTTCTTGTTTTTGGAGCACTTCCAGATGTTTTTTTGTGTTAACGTTACAGCCACGTTGTGTGTTCGCTTAATAAATACAGCAATATTTGTCTATTATTCTTTATGCCCACAGGAGAGACATTCCCATTCAAACCCCACACTGTGAGCCTTAACTATAAAAATAACTTGGATTTTTTTCTATTTTTGTTGGCCTAGCATGATGCTAGGCATGTTGACTTTAAGACACTGTAATGTTGAAACAGTTTCAGTGATTCCTTGCAAGTGAATCTAGATGTTTAAGCTGTTCTCCAAATGCTGTTCAGAATGTACTTTTCTCTCTTCAGTTACTCACCTATGAAATGCCTTTTGAGCCATGAACTAAAGACAAAGAGCTCTCTTTCTCCCCATCCAGATCCCACCATGCTTGGCTCATTGTCATATTTAATCTTGGATTTGTTCTTTGGTCTCTTGACAGAGAAGATGAGAAGAAGACTATGAGTCAATTCAACTGGAGCTTTGCAAAGCTAGAACTGGGACAGCTGCCTTTTATAAATGACACAAGTTTGTCTCATAGTACCTGGCTCACATATCTTCTTCCTGGGAACAGAGAGAAGAGGGCAGCTGTGGTGGGATGATTTGGTATGAATTAAAGCTGTTTCCTAACAGGCTCCATGAGGTCTGATCCTGCTCCCTGCTTGCATGGCGGATTCTCTCCACCACTTTCAGCTGGCTTACAGAGTGCATTACATTATCTTAACTCTTATTCTCCCTTGTCTTTTGTCCCTCAAGCACAAAAAAAACAAACAAAAAAAAAAACAAAGAAAAGAACAACAGACAATTTATATTTAGGATGACTTGGGGTAAAGGTGGCACCGCCACATTACCTGTGGTTGGTTGATGGAGGGGGGTTGTGTAATAGTTTTCCCACGCCTCATTGTCAGCATGGGTTTCCTGAGTTTCTGGTCTGTCAGTACCATTTCTCACTGGGCTCCAGCCACAGGTCTCCATCTAGGGGGAGATACTGTGAACCAGAAAGGAAATGACTCGGTTTTTTTGCTCCACAGGCCACTCAAAAGTGGTGAGGGTTAGAAGTTGAACCCAGTCTACTGTAGTCTGTGGTCTGAGAGGGGAATACATGAGACTATTTTGGTTTTACCATAGCTGAGTGAAAACCCCTCTCATTGTGTATGCTTTTTGTCGAGTTTTTGGTTTTCTTCCAGCTTTTTTTTTTTTTTTCAGCTACTGAAAGAAAAAGACTCTCAAGATAGGACTTTGCTGTTTGACCACTCTCTCAGATGACTTATCCTCATTATTCTTCTTATGCATTATTCCTATTCAAAACATTAGGTGATCAATGCAGATCAAGGGGCAAATCAAAAATGTGGTAGGCGTACATTGTTACACCTTGTAGCACATGAGCACCTTGGTATATATACTATTCAAAAGTCAAAGAGTCGGAGTAACTGCAAGATACATGAGCGTGCCATGCTCTGCAACAGATCTGCTTTCAGTGTGATTCAGTGTTTCTTAACTCTACGCAGAGAATTGATTAGCTGTTCTTCCCTCTTTGCTAAGTAACAATGATGTGAATAATTAAGGCCACAAAGTGAACCATGTTTCTCAGTTAGTCCACGTTCAAAGGTTTGACCATTATAAATCCTCCATCTGAGTATGTAGTGTTTTTTTTTATGCCCGACAAGCATGTGGTTATCTGCTGGTCTGGTTGAAAGTTTTGAGCATATAGTGTTTAGTGTTTACTAGTTGGTCTGTATTTCACTTAGCTTGTGAAACAGTTCTGGCTTGACTATGCTGAGTCCCTTGTCCTTCACCCTTTCTCCAACCCGCGCCTCCCCCACTCATCGTCCTGTCATCACTCGCTCTGATGAGGCCGTGAAACAGGTGGCTCAAGAATTCAAAATGACATAGGAGAGACAGTGAGCAGTTGTGTGTATGCTTCCATGTGTTTATGTGTTTATGAGTAAGACTGAGGTGGAGAAGGTTTTTGAATGCAGATCTGTCCATGAAAGACAGAATAGGAAAGTGAGAGGCCAAGCAAACAGAATAACAAAAAGAGAGGTACTGCATTGGTTATTTCAGATTCTCTGTGCTGCCTGGACTGTTGGCCTGCTGCCAGGATACCCTTAATCAAGTTAAACTTAATGAAATCCATCTTAAAGCATGAACTATAAAGTATCAGAGTTGAAGAACTGGAACCGATGATAGATTGGACCATTTACACAAGACTAAAGAAGTCACGATTGTGATAGTTAATTTTAAACAGATAGTGTATTTCAGTGATAACCAGAACATGTTTTATTACAATAAAGAATGTGTTTGAACCCATCTAACTGTGGACAGATTGAAGTGTTCTCAGCTTTGTAGAAATACTGCAAATCTATGTGGACATCTGTTCCCAGAATTTCCAACGCCAGTTGTGTTGAATCAGATCCTGTCCTATCTTGTCTGGAGACAGCATGGCAGATCAAGAGCATACTCTAAACTATGTCTTTCTCTGTGGCTTAGTATGCAATTTAATTAACTGTGGAAATGTTGTTGGAGGGATGTCACAACTGTCAGTGGCTCTCCAATCAGTCCCAGAGGAGAGTCACTCAGTCTTATCACCGTCTGCTTTCCCATCAGTGATCCCTCGTCCAAACACTCAAGTTTCTCATCGGTCCTTCGCATTTCACATGAAAAAAACAAAACAAAACAAAACAAACAAAAAAATATTACTGGAAATATTCGCACCACAAAATATGGTACTTTCGGCTCACAATTTCTCAGGTGAAAAAAGTAAATTTTGTTCAGTTAAAAATTTTCAATATCAGTTGCTTTATCAATGCTGTACTTTGCTTTCTAAACATATTGACAATTATAAGGACATTCGCAGGGGACAGTGTCCAGCCCCACACAGCCGACAGTAATGGACACATCTGGCTTCTAATTCTCCCAAAAGAGGCAGAGCCCCCCGAGTCGAGCCAGTTGTTCCAGTATTAGCAAGCCAAAGTAAGCCAACCTAATTATCTTCTCTGTGTGAGGATTTCAGCCAGATAATTTGTCTCTGTATTTTAGATTTTTTTTTTTTTTTTGGGATGTAATGAAACAGGCTCAGACTCAGTTTGTTTGCTGTTTTTAGGTATCTGTCATTTGTGGGCAGGAGGCTCCTTCCTTTTGTTGCAGATAACTCACACAGAGCAGACATGTTTATTTCATTATTTCAGACCACATGGACAGCAGCTTTCGATCTGTAATAGTTACTGAATAGATTGAGCGTTGCTGAGCCAAAAGCACAGATGCCATGTGTTTCTCTTCCAGTGTAAATTTGTAGGATTCCATTGTTCCATTGTCCATCAACAGATGTAAATCTGAGGATTTTTTTTCCATCCAACGTCTGATAGAGATTACACAACCACCCAGCTAGATGTGTTCCTGAGAGAAGTCAGTTCAGCATCTGAACATGCTCCAGCAGCTTTCTTCTCTCCATATAAAGGATGCTGGTGGTGGCTCATAAAGTCCACAATGGCACATGAAGCAAAACTGACAGATTCAATCCAGAATAATCCTCCACATATGTGGCACTCATTTTTAGCTGTTAAACTGTGGTGCATCTCTAGATATGGTAAGTGTTTTGTACTGGCTATAATGGGCATAACATCATGTCTAAATTAAAAGGAGAGGTTCTGAAAACCTCTGAAAATACATTATTGAACTTGAACTTGAAGTGTGGAGTCCATCTAAAGCAGCTGACAGGCTGCTGTTGGACTTGACAAGTTAATTCAATTAGTCTTAACATTATTTCCTTTTTCAAGATGTTTCAATGCATAAAGCAGCATATCCTCAGCACACACAAAGTATGCATAAAGCAACAGCACATGTAGACGGCAGGCTGATTGAAACAGGGTAGGCGATCAGACAGACAGCACGGGGAGAGGTGGCGCCTGTCATGTGGAATGGATCTCATTAAAAGTGTGCCCCAGGTCGCACTTTGATGGACGGGAAGATGTCAGTCATCTGCCAACTAGATTAGCTCAGACTGAAACCCCGTCCTTTCTGTCTGCCCCTTGAGAGGCCGTAGAAAACCAAGTGGGTCCGAGCAGATTCTTACAGGTGCCCCCCAGCCTTTCTCAATTCTCTCACCTCTGGCTCGCCACTCACAGAACTAAACAAGCATACCAACTTCAAATTTGAAGAAAAAAACAATAATACCTGCTGTGTTAAAGGGCAAGAAGTTGCAGGCCTTTTTCACAGTTTCTAACTGGTGTATTAGGCTGTCTTGCTGTCTTGCTTAGTGGTAGTGCTGTCCCTCCCATGTGGGAGGTCCGGGTTCAAATCCCTGTTGCATCAGTAAGGTCATCCGGCTTAAAACTTGTGCCAAACCAATCATGCGGATCACTCTGCTGTGGCGACTCAGAACAGGGAGCAGCTGAAATGGAAGTCTTT
This sequence comes from Hirundichthys speculiger, assembly GCA_018398805.1. NCBI lineage: Eukaryota > Metazoa > Chordata > Actinopteri > Beloniformes > Exocoetidae > Hirundichthys > Hirundichthys speculiger. The sequence goes on along the minus strand of JAGFBZ010000074.1, from coordinate 1,097,696 downwards.
TATGTTTTGGTTTTTAGGCTGTTTTGCTGTACTGTATCAACACATCAACACAAAATAAAATAAAATAAAATAAAATCATACAATTTTCAAATTCTGTTTTTATCTGGTTTGGTGTCTTTTTGCCTCCTCATCGTCTGAAGTGATTTGAACCTTCAGCTTTGCACTTGTCTTGGATTGTTTGATGGATTATGCCTTCTTTTTTCTCCCTGCCTTGTTTATTGGCTTAATTTACTAAATTTTCATGTGTGACTCCATTCTTGCTAAATAAACACTTGCATTTTGTTCTTACCTGGCTGTGGCCTGCATTTGTCATCCTCTCACACAGTTTTATATACTGTATAGACCAGTAAACCAAAAAAAAAAAAAAAAAAAAAAAAAAGAACTGTTGAATTAAAAAGTTAGCCTTCTGGCTATAATTGGGTATATTTACATTTTAAATGTTCATTAATATAGAATGTCCCTCTACACTTAATAAAGTGATTAAAAAAAAAGGCATTCATTTGGCCTCAGAAGCAACATTTAAATCTATTGTACAGTATGTATTAAAATCTCAAAGCTACATCTTGAAACCGATTTCACATCCAGACTTAAACAGTAAAAGGCAGGTTTAATGGTCACACTTAACACCAAACTTGAGAGCTTAAATGAGGATAATACTGTTGTCTTTGTCATTCACTTTCAACAATTATGTTTACATACAGTACCTTTGTCCTGGCAATGACTGATCCATCCATCCATCCATCCATCATCTATGCCCGTTTAATCTTATGCAGGGTAACGGGGATCTGCTGGAGCCTATCTCAGCTCACTTCGGGCGAAATGCCCAATGATTGATCCCAGCTTAAATTGATGTAGCATTATGACTATGAACAGGGTAAAATTGCTATCCTGTATCATTACTTAATGTTTATTAATAATTCTCAGTTTAAAGGGACTGTTCTGTGAGACTGTTGTGAATGTGAAAGTGCTGCAGATTTTTCCCAACTTCTTTGTTTTTTCTTTCCTTTTAAAATTATTTTTTCCTTTACAAATTTCTGGAGCTCTCATGAACAATCTAATGAATCTCTAAGGGATCATGTTATAATCACCATCTTCAGTTATTTCAATTTTGTTTCAGAGAATTGATGTGTTGTCTTTAGTTTCCATGGCACACAAGTCAAAATACCATCAGCTGAGTCTTATCAAAACTGATGAATCAAAGTCAGAAGATTTAAGCTGCCATAGAGTGTAGAAGTGCTCCAACTGTGAGTCATTTAGCATTTTCGATGGAAAAAAATGGAATAAGATTTTTATTTATAATAAAAAAAAAGAGAGATCTTTATAAGCAGTGACCTTCCAGACTCTCCTGGTTGCCTTGCAACCCTGTACTCACAACAAAACTAAGTGAGCCTGGCCAAGAAACATAAACCTCTCCAAAAGCTTTAATTGTTTCAATAATTTCACTGTTTTATTGATTAAATAAATAAGATTTAACCAGTAAAAAATAACAGCTACCCTGAATAAGCCACTGAAGAGCTATGTTTTGCTGATTCTTTATTTCTTGTCTTAATACTAAATTTAACCGCAGTGGCTGTAGTTTCATATTTACTGGACATAAGTCAGATTCATCTTTCTTTTCAAGTAACCATTGGCAAACTGACAGTATTTTAAACAAATGATGAACTGTTCTTGTGTCTGAACTAGGTCTCCCAGAAGAATTACAGCAGGCAGATCAATGGCAGTAAAGCCTTTGCGAAAGGACAGAGTAATACATCCACGACAGAAGTTTTCTGAATGCCAGTCAGGCACTTTTTCCCCAGAACCGGGCATGTATTTCTCTTTTACAGAGCTGCAACAAGGATTAATTTCTTATTGACTGTAACATATCATTAAATGTAACTAGTGAAATTAGCAGGCAGTATAATTCCAGAGTCCGCTTTTTATTCAGTCTCTCCCTCACTTTGCTGTTTTTCTTACAGAAAAAAAAGAACATGTGCTGTAATCACACAGTGGCCTACTGTTTATCCCAGCATTCCCAAGAGTTCATGTCTCCAGCAATAGACCTGTGGCATGATGCCCAGGACAGGAGCCACGGATGGCTCACTCTGACAAGTATGCTTGTCAAGGCTGTGCTAGCATCACTCAAAGCAGACATGGATTCCCAACCATCTCTGACACGCTGGTTGACGTAATACAAAGTCCATCTGAATTATGTCTACATCTGAGGCTGGTAAAATTGAGAGACTGTTTTGGCAAAAGATAGAAATAATTCGGGCTATTTACAGCTCTGAGGATGGGTGCAAGGAAATGTGTCAGTGCTTAATAACCCACATTGGCATTTTCATTTGTGACAACCCCTGCAGATATATGAAGTATCTCACATTTAATCCATGCTGGAGTCTGACCAGCATGCAGTGTGTCATGCTACATGCATCCTAGATGATAGACGGCCAAAAGTACTAAGAAAGATATGAGGAGTTGTTGTTTATGCCCTTCAAACACAGCAGGTGTATAAAGCTCATCAGATTTGAGCAGTAGCACCAAAGAAAAATTAGCAAATTTTTCGAAAGAGAGTCTTTCAATCCAGTTCTCCCACCTGTTTCTACTTCCTTTACCAGACCATCACCATTAAAAAATATTTCAATTATTTCTTACAAGCAGAAATAAAGTTATAACTTATAACTAAGTTCTGTGCAAAGGTTTGTGCACCCTCTTTTAATCCAGGTTTTTTTGTATAAAGACGTAATGAAAGCAGCTGATCATAATGGGTCCTTCTGGGTTTTAGACAAACACAACCTCAGATGAACAGCAACATTTAGCTGTTTTCCCCATGCCATTATTCATTCAACCAAACTGAACCCAAAAAAAAAAAAAAAGATCAGATGGGAAATATTAAGTAACCTCATGATTCTGTAGATTATAGATTATATCAGTAATCACTTGAAGTGATTGTTTCCTGCATGACTTGATCAGTCTCTCACATTATTGTGGAGGAATTTGGGCCCATTCTTCATTACAGCATTGCTTCAGTTCACTGAGATTTTTGGGCATCTGCTCATGTACATCACTCACTTTGTAGTTTTTAAATCCTGCCACAGCATTTCAGTTTGGTTGAGGCCTATTCTAGAACCTTGATTCTTTTGTTTTTCACTCCTGGGTCCTGATCCGTGTCCCAACTGGATGACCCAGTCTCGACCATGCTTTAGCTGTCAGACAGATGGCTGCACGTTTGCCACTAGAATACTCTGGAATACAGAGGAATTCAACTCTGTGATTGCAATTTTGTGGATAAAACAAACCCAAATCATCCTCACCCAACCACCGCCCTTGACAGTATGAGGTGAAGTAATTACATTGTCTGACCTTGGAATAAATTTGCTGAGGCATCCACTTATGGGAACTTTCCTGAATGTTTTTTGCTTATGAATAATTTTTCTCACTGTAAAATGTTGAAATGAAAATTAAGTATTGCAATGGTTTTATCACAATTTCCAAACTGATGTGCAGTAACAATTGTTTATCTAAGATCATTGCTTAAGTTTTTCCCTTTTGACCTTGTGTTCACATACATTTGAATGCTCTCGACAAAGAAAAAAACATCTGCTTTTATAGAGGCCTGCAGCTGCTGACGGTCAATTCATCAAAGATTGATTATCAGCTGTAGCTGTGTGCAGCTACCCCCTTAAAGCTTGTAGAAACATTGTTTTATTTTGTTAAATAAGTTCTGGCAAGGTTAAAAATTGTTTTGTTGTTTTTAGACTGAAGATATATTTTCCTAATACTAATAAGATTGGATTATTTGTTTTTATTATGTTTTCACACACACACACAAATACTCACAAATGCAAAACAAAGGGATAATAGAGGGGTTGCTAACTTTTGCACATAATTGAATGTTGAAGGTTCATACGCTTGCTGCTGAGATCATTCAGTGCTTAAAATTCATAAACTTGATTTTTGGACACTGCTGATACCTGCACTAATACAGACTCTGCCTTTCACATTTCTGTTGCTCAGGGATAAGGGCTGAACTTTGTCAGATCTGTTCTTGGACTGTAGCCAGATTGTAAATTAATGTATATGGTTCCAGCGGATGGACAGAACTCCCTGTTTGAATCTCTTTGATGACATTTGGCATTAATAATTGCTTTAAATATTTTGTCATCTTTTATTAATTTATTATTCCTTGCAATGGCACATGATACACACAAAGCATCACAAGTTTCACAATAGGTATAATAAAACATGCAACGATCAAAGCCTAATGAATGATGGCTAATGGAATAACGTTCAGATACAAACTGCTTTACCAGTGCCAGCATATCTTGTTGAAGTAGCCAGCTCATTCTCAGCCCCAACTCGTCATATATCGAGGTTTGATTGGGAGCCTTGTTTCTGAACGCACAGGGTGTTCCCCAATGGTTAATTTTTAGATGTGCAAGATTTTCCAAGCTGTTATGTTGGAGGAGTGGGACTCAACACCATGGTAACATGACAAATATAGGTGAAAGCTTTTGTTTCAATGGCTTGCCATAATGTTTTCTCACCACAACCAAGTACTTTTAATGTGTAACAAACTAGTAGGCCACAGCAGTGGAGTGAAGGAAATCAAAATAAAGACAAAAGAAAAATGAAGTCAAAAACAGCATTCTTAGCTTTGGATTTAAAACTTAAAACTCTTGATGTAGAGTGATTAAGTCACAGTTGTGAATGAGAATGCAATGAAGTGATCTGTAGAACTGATGCACCTACAGCCACTTTAACCTAAATTCCCCCAAAGGCTTATGGGAGTTGACAACGCAGACATAGAGCAATATAATATTCATACTTCCTGGTGATAAAGATATGACCATCAAAGTTAATTGTTTGGCTAGTGATGTTGTACTTTTACAATCTAATGTTTTCATTAGGGCAAACTGTCAATCTCTTGGCATTCATCATGAGGTCACAGGGGGGAAATAATGGTCCTTAAGTTTTCGTCACATCAGCTGCAGGGTCAGAGGGGCTCAGCAGTTGGTGTGATATTAACCCTTTTTTCCTCAGGGATTATGACTTTTAGGCATTGTTGCAACATGAGCTACTCCAGAGCACCATGCTGGGACTTTGCTGCCAAGACACCCTGGACCTGGTTCTCTGCGGGTTCTGACATGACCCCTCACCCGTCAGTGCTTACTTGCTGAACCAGGATTATGTAAAGCGATATGTATGGGAAATGTCAAGAGGCACGCATGCTTTGCTGATTTTCTTCAAAATGTTTTGAAGTCTGGTTTGAAGCATTTTAATTTGAGTAAATCATGATAATTCATTAGTTGCAGTTTATTAGTTTGACAGGGATGCAGTTCAGATGGAGGGCTGAGAGGGGGCAGATGTAATGACTTCCATCCAATAAGTTACAATGGAGAGAGGTTGAACATAAAGGGCGAGGGTATCACAATATATGTAGTAATCCCCTCCTGAAAACAGCAGGGAGGGAACCCCACATGCAGGTCTCCATGAGGCACAAAAGACCCCCAGCAGTCCCACATTTCTTTGCTCCCCTCTGGAGTGACATGCCATCAGATGTCTGGGTGGATGAGGATGGGGCGTATAGTTAGTACAAACAACTTTATCATACATACAACTGTTGATGTTTAGATGTTTAAATTGCAGAAAATGGCTTTTAGAAGGAATTACGTAGACCACTGGGATTCTTTTCTAAAGCCAGCCCAATAGTTGACCAGGATTTGGCGTTAAAACAGCTCTGTGATCTGTAGGATTATGAAGATGAGGGCAGGAGTTAATATTCCCAATGTAAAAGGTAACAACGGATATTTGATTTATGAAAATTAGGGAAGTTATGTACCTAGAACCAAAAATTTGCAAAGATGTCCACAAACAGCCTGTTTTTACACAATAAACCATAAGAAAATAGCACTGCTGTGTCATTATTTAGAGGTGTGAAGTGTGGTTGCTGTCATTGTGTAGATAGTGACACATTATGGATATAGTTGTCACATTAAACAGCATGCTGCCATAAACGCTTTCAAATCTACATTTTTTTCCAAGTGCTCAGAAATACTCAGTTGGACTACCTACATTTACATCTTTTTCTCATTAAATGTTGCTGAGGTGCCTGCAAGTATCCAAAGCAGAGCCACAGCGAGCGAGCGAGAGAGAGAGGGAGAGAGAAAGAGAGAGAGAGAGCGAGCAATGAAGTTATCAAGCTCATGCTTCTCACACGTTGTTGCTTTACTTCCATTTCCCCCATTTGACTGTCACTCACCCCGATACTGTACCACTCTTTGCTACTCTCTTTAATCATCTGTCATCCCTGCTAATGCGGAGCGACTGCTGGGGTCACGTAAGAAATCAGACACATCTTTTAGTGTCACTTTTCATTAACATTGAAAGTCAGGTGAGACTGGGCCACTCATTTAGAGTGCAGGCATAGGAACCTGTCAATGAAGTGAATTTCCCTGTTCCCAAATTAGTGTCTCCTGTAGAAATATATACATGCACATATATATGTATGTATATATATATATATATATATATATATGTGTGTGTGTGTGTGTGTGGTTCTGGATCAGAAGAGATGTCTTACATTTAACAGTTGGTGCCAGTATGTTCTGATTCATTCTAAGAAGAAGGTTGTTCTGACTCAGGGGTGTCCAACTCCAGTCCTCCAGGGCTGCTGTGCCACATGTCTCAGATGTTTTCCTGACACAATCACACCTGATTCTAATGAATGGATCACCATCAGCTTGTCATCCAAGTCTGCACAAGTCTGTTAACGACCCATTCATTTGAATCAGGTGTGCTGAAGCAGGGAAACATCTAAGACTTGCAGGTCAGCGGCCCTCCAGGACTGGAGCTGGACACCCCTGTTCTAACTCAACATTGACCCACAGTTCAAAATGATGCATTGATTCACAATAAAGGCTCTGTTTGTTTTCCTGATTTATTTCCATTTGTAAATTACAACCCAATTTTTCCAAAATTCTCCTTTAAAAAAAAAAAACTCATTTGCAAATTATTGGGGTTAAGAATTACAAACACAAGGTTGTGCTAGATGTAGATTTAGATATAGATGATACAAAATGTATAGGTTTATAAAATGATATGTTACGTCTAAATATTGAGGGAACTCGATGCACTGTAACTTCATGTGGATGCTGTCCCATAAAAAAACCTAAAACGCTAGGGATGCATTGCCATCTCAGGTCATCATACATTGTGAGACGATTACATTACGGACATTAGACCAATGACATTATTGCCAATATGACTTGACAGAGCTGGGTGTTTGCTCTTTACTGTTTTACTCTCTCACAGTCTTTAACAGACCTTTGGCTCCATTCACACAGCTGGAGGAATCTTCCACTTCACTCACAATGAGCTTTCAGGCACAGCTGAGCTCACTGCATGCTGGAGGGTTTAGATTTTAATATTAATGAAGCTTAAGTCTGACACTCACCTGCAGTGCAGCATACAAGTGAGAGGAAGGGAGGGGAAAAAGACCTCGTGCATGTCTGACAGCCCACCATGGGTAGAGAGCTGCTCCCCTATCCTCACAACATACAGTATATGTCAGTTGAAAACCACATGCATACTAATGCATCAGAGCCCATGAGGTGTGACGAGGGATCACCTGTAGCTTAATCTACAGTACATTCTTATTTCCCTACTAAACTGACGACTGCTACCAAGGCAAAGTACACTGTAAAGCACTCTATGGTGTTTCTGTTGCAAAAAGTCTGACTGTATGACAGGTACATATGGACATAAATGGGCTATTTTCACGAACACTTAAATTGTTTAAAATAGTAATCCGCTTTACACCAAAGCATTCCCAAGCCTTCTTTTAGTGGGACGTGACCTAGATCACCTCCACTGGAATTTGGAGGGCATCCTGACCAAACACTTAAACAATCTCAACTGGTTTCTTTTAATGTTGGAGGAGCAGCAACTCTAATCTGAGGACATATCACTGCAGATGCTGCCATAATCCATCATTCAATCCCTGCCTCCATCACTTAACCCATCATCTCTGGGAGACTCTGGGACACTTAGGTTCCTCCTCTTTGGACTCACTCCTAATCTGGAGTGGACAATCTTCAGTCGTGACTTCAGGACTGGAGATGTAAATGTCATCCTGGAACGAAGTCGCATTCACAATTCTTAAACTGCATTGTTTCTCATGAATCCAGTGTTCAACTCCTGGCTATACTTGTTCCTCCAGCAAACTGGCATAAACATCACCAGGGAGACCAAGAAGTGTTGTTCTCATGTAGCTGGAACACACCCTATGGGCTTGCTTCTTCTTCTTTTTTTTTTTTTTTTCAAAAAAAGGATACACCATATAACTTGATTTCTTTTTTTTTTTTTACAAACTATTGGAAAGCATGCACAGTTCTACATAAGCCTTACTTGACTTAAAATACAAAGTCAGCTGAAGTCAAGTCAAAGCTGAAATGCATCAGTGACTGCTGTCAGTTTCTTGGGGAATGTCATCACACTTTCTCAGCCATCATTTTACTCTAACAGTTGTCACACTTTTGCAGCAAATTAAACTTTTCTGTTACCTAACTACCGTGGTGAACTCTGAACATGTACCCAGACACTGTCAGCATGCCATGTTTTTTTTTTTTTAGCAACATGGGCATGACATTAAGGTTGCCCTACATATTAAACTAGTCATGCTCTGAATTGGGGTTATCCCCGCACCCACTCCACCAGACCACCCTCTGGTTGTTCTTCCTTATGTGCACATTGCACAAACAACCCTATTTGTTGTGGCAGTGAGGCCATTTAGAAAGAGGTCGACTAACTCTTGGTGGATTCACCCAGACTGTTATGGATTTACACAAAAAAGCCTCAGGCCACTTTTTCCTGTTAAGCCATTACCTCCAAACAATTATTTTACTTTTTTTTTTTTTTTTAAACTAAATCTAGGCTTGCAGTTACTGGACTTTCAATCATTGGCACTGGCAAATTAAAATGAATGATTTTATTGATGTTTTGTTTTTATTTCATTGGAATTGTCACTCTTTAAACACTAACCAATATTTATTATTTTTGCTTGAAAAATAAAGTGATATGATGATGAAAGTAGAAAGTATTCAATTATTGCTGGAGTTCATACAGTTCATTCTTTTTCACTTGACACAACAGCCATACAGTTGCAGCCTTTTTTCTATTAAATAATACAGAGCTGTGCATTGATTTAATGTTTTGAAAGAGTGCGGTGCAACCTACAGTGTGAAAGTATCAGGCAGCTGACACGTCCTGTCACTGTGACCTGGCACCATCCTGTCTTTCCAGACACAGTTAAGCCTGAATGCTCTCACAGCAAGAGTCCTGTGCCTCACAGCCAACACAGGAAACACAGCTAACTATGCACTCACACACATACACGTACTTGTAAACTAAGATACACATGCAGGATTGTAGCTTGTCAGTTCCTCAAACCTTTCGCCTTTGAAATATTGTCATCTGTTTGCTGTTTCCATGGAGACCAAGCACACTAATGAGGTAGGGTCTGTGTTTCTGTAAGAAATAGCGTGTGTTTTCACAAACTGGGCCACGTATCATTAGGAAGGAGCAGGTAATGTGGAGTAGCTTCCTGGGTCATTGTGGGGTGCCTTTGGCCTGACTGTTACAATGACGGAGCTGAGAGGGCAACTGTCTGAACCCCTACTAAAATAAATGTACCTAAATGTATATATAAATGTTCGTTATCTTGCTGAAAGCTGGAGTTTAAGTTTTTTTCTTTCATAAACAGAGTAGAGAATAATATTTCTGATCTCATTTAGAAATGTCAGACCCAGTAAATCATAATACCATATGTCCTGAGAGGTGGAAGGCTGGAGAACCGTGCAAACATGTGAACCTGCAGCCAATTAACAGTGGAGATAAAGCAGATGGTTTGTTTGGCTGCTAAAATAGGATTTTCACTGAGTCCCGTAACCTTGAGAACCTGCTTCCTTGTCAACAAGTAAATACTTTGAGCTTTGTATTGTTCAAAATAGACATCTATAAAAAAAACAATAACACACAAATCCGTCAAATGTTACACAAAAAAAAATGATGTTGGAATTATCTGCTGAAATATTCAATAAATTAGCAGTTTATAACCTGTACCTTTGAAATGACGTCATACCACGGCATTTAGAGTCATGGTGTTTCCACACTATAACAGGGCAGGAGTTTGTCACCTATGGGTGCTGACACTGACATGTGGGAGTGCACTATGTGACTGGATCAATAGAAGAAAGCAACACGTCTCAATATAACGACCTCCAGAGAGAACTGAGTGAGCAGCGACTGTTATGAAGTCATAGATCAATGACCCAATATTTCACACACTTTAAATGTCTCCTTAACATGCTTCAAACCATTGATACTGCAGAAAGAAAACCTGTTTCATCAAGAAATGTCAAGCAGCTCCTTCACTGCAGAGTGTAACCAGAAAAGCTCTCGGAGAGCGCAGACCTCCGCCAACAATTTCCCCATATAGTGATTTACAGATTGCGATAAAATCCACGTTCTGGATCAGATCCAGATCAGCCTTTTAATTTGATAGAGGTTTCCACTGTCAATCCCTGAGTCAAATTTCATGAGTTTTGGGTAATAATTAATGGAGATATTGACAAACAAAATTTTCGGCCCCATTGACCACAATGTTATCAAAAGAATTGAAAGTGATCCAGAATCCAGGATTTCTTCTGGATCACACCCAAAATGAAATCAGTTCTTCCTTTTCACATTTCTGACAACTGCTGAAAATTTCCCCAAAATCCATTCATAACTTTTTGAGTTATCTTGAACACAGACAGACAGACAGATAAAATCCGGCAAAAAACAACCTCCTTGGCGGAGGTAATAAAGGGGCTGCTATTTAGATTATGCTGCAGTCAGACCAGGTGAAAAATTCTTGCATGATCAGAATGGACTTTGAACTTCTGTGGTCATAATTTACAAAAATGACCACAGAGAGAGAAAACTGATTTTTTGTTTTAACTAACTGGACATTGCTAGAGTAACTGCTTGTTATACATTCCCGACCATTTTTCAAACACCAAACACGAGGTCATATAATCAAGTCTGAGCAGAAAGCCCCTACCCCACGTTAGTTCTGTCATCTGTGAAATGGAGGCCCCTTTTCCAGACTAGGATGACAGACCCCAGGAACAGTGACCAACAAAACCAACAAAAAAACAAAACTCTACACTTTACATTAAGTGCATGTGTGTGCATGAGGGTGTAGAATGAACTTCCCCCATTTCGGGTCAGTCAGACACCAACAGGATTTTGGCTCAATAAACTGTCTGCCCTTTGCACCTTAAAGGAAGTCCATCGGCTCTGCTGAGTGTTAAGCTGCCTCTAGGCAGCTTGAGAGATGTACACAGAAATGCCATGGTTCACCACTGATGACCGTGTTGAGATTTCCACTTCCTAAACGACGCATTCTTCCTTTGCAGATCCACTCAGGCTCTGTGACATGTTTAGCATTGCCAGTAATTAATGTATGAAACACTGCAACAAGAAGCTTTTGATAAAGGTCATAAGATCCCAAAGGGAATAAGCAAATGCTGAGGAAAATGATTGACCTCATGCACATCTGTTAGACTACTTTTGGTTTTATTTCTGTTCAGAAACACAAATAAAGAGTCACATTGTTCAAACATTCTCCTTTTCGGCAGTTCACAGTCTTGTCATTTTCAGCAGCATCAGCATAATGTACCAGCCATCACATGCTTCTTCTTTTCTTTTCTTTTTAATTTTTTTTTTTTAAAGCGGAAGAGATGAGGAACTGTCGAGTGTTTAGTGTGCACCAGCCTGCAGGGAACAAATGTGAGCAATTACTGCTTCATACGTGAAACCAGCTACAGCCACAGATGTAGACAGCTCAACATGTCTGTCAACATGATGGCATATTATTTGGTGCTCCGAGCATCTCATAATCCCCTCGGATCTTTCAGCATACAGCCGGGAAAGAGAAGAGTCGCAGAGAGGCACAGTTGGCATACCTAAACACGCCCATTTTCTTTTTACGTTTGATCCTAAAACATATTTAGTGTCAGTTACGTCAGTACTATCAAATAAGAGCAAAAACTGATACTCAATACTGATATTCGTAAATATCAAAAAGTTCTGATTTGGTGGTATAGCTGATGTCATTGATAATAAAACAGGAATTTGATCAATTTAAGTCCACAATATCAAATTATGTGCTTTGACATTGGATCACAAAATGTCGTATACTATTCAATATTAACATAATTAAGAATATAAAATATAAACACTTTATTTTACATTTGTTGTATGTTCACAAGCCAAAACTCTAAAAAAGCATTAGTAACAGAAAGTGGTTCGGCCTCCTTAGTTCTGCTTCAGTTAGTTTAGGAACAATACACATTTTACAGTACATTTTTCATTCTGCATATTGAGGCTGTTGTGATGCAAGTTTGGTTACGAAATGAATAAGATGTCTTTCTAGGCCTGATATTTTTTTCATACCCTGTCCCACAGAGAGTATCACCTTAAATCAAAGCCTGTTGAGCTGCCTCCTGCATTTAACAAGATCACCAATGACATTGTTTTACTATTTACTCTCCTGAGCCTGGATGTCATAGAAGAAAGGATTAATGGGATTACCTGGTTTAAATCTCCCCCTGTGCCTTTGAGAACAAAACTGCCTCTGCTCACCAAATCCACCTGGAGGTCTGAATCTCCTATAATCAGCTTGCAAAGGGGTAGCTAATACTTCGCTGATGCCTGTTCTGGCTGTATATTACCCTTGAGGGTTGTTTGAGATGGAATTGTTTTATTTTCATAATGCTTAAGGGGGAAGAAGTCAACATGGCTAGTTACTTCAGAAGGTCTTTTACATGCTGGTAAGCCTTTAAAAAATGTTATTCAGTTAACAACAGAATTAGAATATTCAACAACAACGGCCCAATTTTGAAGCCCGATGGCTTCAAAAACTCAGAAAATGGTTTCAGAAGTCACAGTGACTCCATCACACTATGTCAAACCAAAACCATACATATTAAAAAAAATGCAGCTAAAGACACAGCAAGACAAATAATAACAGACTATTTCCCTTGCCATGGTAGACATTTCAGAAATCTGATACTTAACCTCAGTCCAAAATGCACAATACCAAGCAAAAGATACTTCTTAGATGTTGCATTTCCAAAGTTACTTAATTTTGTTTCATGTTGCAGATATAACTTGGCAAAAATATTGTGCCAAAGCAGTTAGTTTCATAAAAGACATTTGAGGGTTACACCAAAAATCTTTTGTAGAAATACCTCTGTGCATTAATCTGAAGTGCCTTATTTTTAGATTATGAGTCTGGGGAAAATGTAAATGTTATATATTGTCGATGCTTTATTATTATTTAATACAGTTGTATTTTCACAAGAAGAAAATATATTTTGTATGTATCAGTTAAGACCCTTCTAAAATAAATAAATAAATAAATAAAAATCAGTAATCAAAACTGGCCGAGAAAATTTCCCGTGTGTATCAAATTCAAAATAAAAAATTTAATCCTTGATAAAGATTCACACAATCTCCTCGAGTTTTGAAGATCAAACTTTAGGTGTCAAAGTTTATTAATTCTTAAGGCTGATAAATAAATAAAGTGAAGTGAAAACAACATTTACTTCTGTGGACTTTGAAATATAAAAACTGGATGGGGCTTTTGAGGATTTTTGTCTCGTTGGCTTCTTTCTGCCTTTCATGTTTACTTAGAAACATCTGCTAATAAAGCTTCAGTGACAGGAGCTGATCTTATCCAGGAACAACCTTTCATAAACTTTGCCCTCCAGATTCATGGCTGTGCATTGTTTAGGAAGAAACAACAAATACAAGCTAACATATCTTAAAAAAAAAGAAAAAAAAAAAAAAAAAAAAAGAAAAGAAGATGCTGCTAAATGGGAAAAAAGATTGTTTTTTTGTATGTGTTGAGGGTAACACATGAAAAAAAAGTGAAAGAAAAGAGGTGTAATGAGGTAACATTAATCAGCATAACATGAATGAAGATAATAAAAAAGATTGGGATTTTATCTTTCTTTGTTCTAAATTGTCCATTTACACTCTCTATTTTGAGGCAGACATTTGCTCACATTGATAATTATTTCAATGCTGGTGATTGGCAGAGATTTTTTTGGTGCACTGAAAAACTAGAATCAGTTCATCAAAAAGTCTTGCTCAAAAGATTTGCTGACCAAATCATTCAGTACATGATCGAGCTCGGCTTTCAACCGTGGTTCACCCTGACAAACACACCAGACTCGAAATCTTGACAATTTAGAGGTTTCCTCACTGAATGTAAGAGATGCAGCTTGGTTTTAAAGTGTTAAGTCTTTAGCAGTTCGGCTTCGCTCTTGAACGTCTTGAGCCTGATTCTGGCAGTTTAAGCTGATTATCTCTGGGGACTCAACTTCAGTACAGATCACTGCAGGTACTGATCACTCCGGGGAGCCTTTGCACTTCCTTGCATTACGGGCCAGCCCAACAATCTATTTATTTTCATTTATTGAGAAAGTTTAAAACAGCAGGGAGTTCAACCTTGTGTGTTTATGCTTATTTGTAAGTATTTTCCAACAACATTAGCCAAGGGATACGGGATATATTCACTCAGTGAGTAAGTAACTGATTTAGTCAAGACATTCATTCATCTGCAGGGAACCACTCATGTTCACGTGCAGCAGCGTTTGCTCGCTTTGTGCCTCGTTTGCAGCTAAACCATCTTGTAGACTTCACAGAGGTGGAACTCTTGTTTGTTCTGGCAGCGATCTGTCTTCAGCACCAACCATTAGAAATCTCATTTTTCTGGCTCAGTCTCACACTATAAGATTGGCCCCTGGTCGAGTGGGTATGATGGCGGTCCTCCCCCACAGACTTTTTTAATGAAGTAGATGCGTTTTCCTGCATTCTGGTGCATTTTTACAGGCTGTTAGACACCTACTTTTACCTGTAAGTAAACATTTGATTCAAAGACTATTTCAGAGGCAGATTCAACAACAAGGTTATTGCACTGTATCATTTTTCGGTTTGTGCTCACTCAATGTTTTCACTCTAACCCAAATGCCCCAATGCATGTCACTTATATCACATGTGACAAAGGTCTTGTGTCCCTGGTCAATAGTCTTGGCAGCACGTTATGTTTCCATGATAACTTGCCTAAAACAAAGAACTTAAAGTCATTGCGACTCAACAACTTTGTGTTGCTGACCCAGAGTTTTAATACATACGTATATTTGTTTGTGCCCATCTAGATGACCTTAACGGCTTGTAAATGAAGCAGTTGGTTTGTCTGCGACTGGTTGCGTTACTTTCTTTTGTCATGTTTAGTTTCACATCCCACAATTAGCTTCTCAGCACACTACAGAACGCTCTTTCGCTCAAGCTTGTGCTGGAAACCCTGAGTTTGATGTCAACAGTCCTGAGACCCCATGTCATTGTGTTCAAACCGACCCAAGTGAACCGCACCCAAGACCAAAACCTCTTTGGCCCGACTTAAATATGGGCAGTGTGAAAACGACCTAATCCTCATTCAACTAAACTGCCTCACTAGAAACTTACCCAATTCCTGGTAAAAGAAAGATACCCGATTATTATTTTTCCATTACAATAGTAAATAAAATAAATAAATAAAAATTCGCCCTGTGGAGATATTGTGTCTTCTTTTCTGCCGCTTTTTAAAGAGTCTTATGTCCATTGTGTCTGGGAAGGGAGCAGATATTGCAAACAATTGATCAGCAGCCAAAGGAAAAAAAATAGCCTTCCGATCTATAGGCTACTACTGCAACTTAAAGTAAACAGGGTAAAGCTTCCTACTCATTTTCCATTGTTTAGTTGAATGTAACATCAATTTAAGTAACACAGGGACATGTTTGAGGTCATGTAACAAAAGAATACAGTAACAAAAGATCTGCAGTGTAAATATAGATAATACAGCTTTCATTTGAGCAGATATGAAATTTATGGATATTTGAAGTTGTGTTGTTTGAACCCACGACGACTTGAAAAGTCCAGTGTTTTTGCAGATCTACAAACTCTAAAACTATGTTATCTGACCCTGGTTTTACCAGGTGATGAGACACAGATGTAGTACGGACACAAAAATTCTGTTTGATTTTTTATTTTTTTTTTTTTGTACTTGTTACCTGTTTCCCATCGATTTTAGAGAAAAAAAAAAAAGCTGAGATACACACTCATCATTATGTTCCCAAATGTCACTTTGGTTTTAAATCTTGAAAGGTCAACATTATCTGTAACCCAACAGCAGAGATGAAATGATATTCTCCCTGTTCTGATTTTGCTTCATAGTCTGATTAATGCAATCAGACAACACGTATAGGTCACACTGTTTTGTGTGTGGCCTGGTTCTAAAAGACCTTTTTAGAAAATGTAATGAAAAGGTTCCTTTCATAGCCTCTTAAATTCACAACAGTGCTTCCCAGATTTGTGTCTACAGTCTATGCACACATGAGTCTTTTGTATGTCTTTGTGAATGCAACTCAGTAAACCATAAATGTGATACACATAAACTTTTATACATTTTTTTTCCTCCTTGGAGATTGCATTTATTGATACATATGAATATGTACATGAAAGCCACTTTCCCTGGTCTTAGTTTAGCCTGATGTTATTCTGGATCCTGACTCGACTACTACATTCATACATTTCTGCTATGAAATATTAGGAGACAGAACTGCTTCACGGTGATCAAGTCAAAAGGATACTTTCACAGGGGAAAGGTGACCAGTTAAAATGCTCTCCAGTCACCTACACATGTGGTAAAATATATCACTGCTGGATGAGAACCGTGATCCTATGCCAGAATTAATCAACCTTAGTGTCATGGACCCAGGGTCCAATAAACATAAATCTGCACATGCATGAAATTTAAACAAATACCTTTTCAGTCAGTGCTGATAGAGCCCATTATAAATGGTACACTTTTTTTTTGTATCATAGGGAACTGGAGTTGAAAGTAAACTGCCAAAACAGCAACATGCATCGTGTGCGTTAACTATCAAATTTTTTTTGGAAGCACCTTTGAGTGCAGTTCCGCCAAAGGAGCAGCAATGTTTACTGTTGTACTTTTCTGTGCTGGCAGGAGTCTAAAGGAGAGGGATATTCTTCGGAAGTGTTTACTGCTCCACCGACTTCTCCCCCTTTTGCACTGGGGGTCTCTAATTACAGAGTCCTTCACATACTGTCCATGCTCACCCCTCACACTTCAAACATGCTGCTCCATTCACACAGTCCGTGAGCTGATAGAATAGCAGCCACAGCTGTTGCAGTGTCATCAGAGTCTCCTCCAGCAGCAGGAGGTCAGAGGCCAAAGACAGCTGAGTTCATGTTTACCTGGAAATGCCAGATATCGTCACTCTGCGGTCAAACCATAGGAAAACAAACAAATGCACCCGATCAAGTATTTTTGAAAATTTTTCACAGCAGTTTCATTGCAATCAGTCTATAGAATTTGAAAAAAAAAGCCACTCTTATCATCAGAAATGACCGCCAGATGTGTAAACGTCAGAGCACAACAATATTTTATTTTTGATAGCATAATCTCATAGAGGAAGAAAAAAAAAAGAATCAAATTTATTTTTTGCCACCAAACCAATGACAGCTGACATTGTCAGGAGCAGTCTGTGATGCTGGCTAAAATCTGGTTTGCGTGTGGATAAGGTGTTGACTGTGACAAACGGTAGTCACTCACAGCTCACCTGGTCAGGGTTAGTCTGCAGTTGTTGTTGAGGTGTTAAATTGTTGCTGCAGACACACAGTTGTGGAATGGACTGACATTCACCTCTGCTAGCTCACCATAGTCCTCAGTCTTGTGCTTAGACTAGCTTGAGCCAGGCTAATGGTTCTGTCCTTTTGTTGTCAGTGGTATTGTGTAGTTGTGTATGGTGTAGTAACTTTAAAAAAATAGACTCTGCTCAACTTTTGCCAAACACATTTTATGTTTTCTGTTGGGACAGAGGGAAGCAGAAATTTGTCAGACTTTCCCTCAGTGAACAAGCAAGAACACCAGTATTAACCCAGTCAGACCTAAGGCCTCGTTTTAAAACATCCTTTCTAAAGCCTGAGGATTTCCTGGAAAACATAAATCTGTCCACCGAAACATTTTATTTTCTGCCTCTGATGCAACCAGAAAAATTCAATAAAATATTTGCGGTGTTAAACCTTCCTCTTTAATTGTGAAAAAACTGACTTTTTTCACCCTGTCTAGCAATATTCTTTAAATGCTGTAATTGTTTGTATGTCTTGAACATTTTGATGCCACACGTGTGTCATTTCATGCTTAAAAAAAGTAAAAGCACATATTTCTTCAGTCAGGTCAGGAGAAATTAAACATTAGAAACCAGTGTCTTTAATATGTTCTTTAATTTAACTTTGGTAGTTTCGTACATTTAGTGCTGGAGAGTGAAAATATTTCATCTTTGTAATAACAAGAGAGCAACAGAATATTGGGTCAAAGAATAACAGCTAAAGGTCAGAGGTGTTCCATATACTTTAGTTAGTGCCAATAAATCACCTGTAAGAGCAGCATCAATAATATGTTTGGTGTTTTTACCTCTTTGTGCTCTCATCCTTGTGGCCATTTGTTCCTTCTAAGGACATAAAATCTATATTTAAGAGCACTGCATTTCTTAAAATTAATTTCTGTTTTAAACAACTATGTTAAACACAGGCTTGCTGCATCAGTATCTGTCCTCATTCAAAAAAAAGATAACTAAAAAAGCACATGTGTTTTTCATTAAGAAGAAAAAAAAGGAGGTCTGTGGCCAGAGGCAATGTTCACCTTCAGCTACCATTGTAGTAGTAGTAGTAGTTGTAGTAGATTTCATTATTGTATAGTTTGTTTATCAAACACACACACACACACACACACACACTCACACATATATGTATATATATATATATATATATATACATATATATATACGTATTTTACTGCATGACCTCTCTGTGGGGGGAGTCAGGTGAAAAATATGGATGATCTGACAAAGGTGAACTTGACAATGATGCTGGGTAGGGTGTTTTTTTTGTTTTTTGTTTTTGTTTTTTCACTGGAAGTCTGTCCAACAAAACTCTCAAAGGACCCCTGGAGTATTTTTCAAAATGATTAACATGTCTCTCTTGAACTCTGACTCTCCCCTGTGCTGAGTTATGATTGTTTTGTCCTTGTTGGAGTATGATTGCATGGGGTGTTTGATTTAAGCAGGCCTTCACTTAACTGTCAGACGCACCGGAGGGGAGCAGGAGCCGAAGTAAAGAAATTTTAAACCTCAGGGGCAAACTTCTCTCTGAGTTCTTTCTTTAACGCTTGCATGTGGGTCTGTAGAGGCATGACACCAAAACAAGAGTGTTCTTAATAATCCACTGCAACCACCTCTGGGCTTTTGAATGTTCAACCTGATTAAGATCTATAGCTTTTGTTGTAAACGCTGTGTTATCTTGGTACATGCAAGTAAACTGAATATGCCCAGTGGAACCCCAACACACTGTTTCCCTTTGGAAAATAAAATTAAGGCAATTGGATTAGAGCAATAACGCCAATGGTTATCATGGTGCAGACATTTAACTATTAAATTATGCTGGCCTAAGAGGCTGCCGGGATCAGATCTTACTTTGTCCCAATCCACATTAAATGTCAGCTGTGCAGAAGTGGGTGTTTTGCTGCTATTAAATGCATGTTCGAATAAGCAGAAGCAGACGTGAGGTCAGGGTTTCCTGAGCTACTACACGGAGGTAACACTCAATATTTCCCATTTTGATATCAATTTCATCATTAAAAAGGACATTTTTAAACCTTTTTTTTTCACTCAGAAAACAGTTTAGTTGATAAAACCTTTTATACAATAAAATAAGCATTTTATTTTAGTGTCTTATGCAACTGTTTAATTTCATTAAAAGAAACTTTGAACGAGAGACCAATGGTGTTCTGCTAGTTGCAATATAATGAAATAATGTTTTTGTTAATTCTTGAAAAAAAAAGAAGAAAAAAACATGAGTTGGGGTTGCACAAACCCAACACTATCTCCAGTTGTCAGGAGAGACACTGATCATGTCTATGTACACGTCTTCAGAAATGTTTGACCTTTGACTGGAGCCGGAAACAGACTTATTGGGTTGTGTCTATTCTTCAAAAAAGTAAATGGTGACTGCAATTAGAGGAAGCCATAGTTCAGGAGCTGGAGGACAGAACACCACGGGGTGACGAGGCATTTGGAGTAAGTGCTTGTAATTCAGATGGAATTTGAGAGAAATACAGCTGTGTGAGGTTATAAACAAAGTTGTGACTCTTCATAAGTCTTAAAGCATTATCTTGGACAAAACTGTCAAAGCAAAGGCTGGACTGAATTATAGGATATTTCAAACAAGCTTTGTACAATTATAATCCTCAAAAATTAAGCACCTCACCGTTTTCATTACATCAGCATATACTAGCTGCAATGTTGGGGAAATTTTGACATTTTGTATATTGTCTAGTGCCATATTTGTGAGTGGAGTCTGCTCCCCTCTGAGCTTGCATGCTCTTTCAGCTGACATGGCTGAAATTAAACAAACAGACCGGACACCGTGAATAGTGAGGCATTTGTGTGTGGACACATTTTCGACTACAGTCCATTACTCCGCCTAGAAACTATAGACAAATTCCCTTTTGTTTGGAGTATAAACCTGCTCCTATGTGATTATCAAAACAGAGGATTGGATGACATTTTGCCCCCAAATATTCAAAAAATGACCTAGGTGATGGTGCAATCAATGACAGAGCCAGCTAAACTCATATTTATTATTAGTCAATACCAGACATCTGTAATGTTAGATAAAACTAAATGTCTGGCTCAGCATTTTGTCACAAGGTCTTTTAAAGATACTCTAAGAGCAAAAGTCCTCCTCAGCCTCCCTGCAGGCTTGCAACATCCCCAGGAGAACATTCAGCCCGTGTCTACACTAATTGTACAGATTGTGATTATCTCTGCTTACGAGGTAATTATGTAGTGTCAGAGTCACTAAATCAGGGCTGGAATGAGGCTATCACAGGGTTGGCTCTCCGGGGATTAAAGAGGGCGCATGTCTGGGCCTCTGGGTTATCTCGATTCCTCTCCTGTTCTTATCTTCAGAGCGTGAGCCTGAAGAGAAACAACAGCCGGGCTACAGCCAAAGCAGATATGACAGAGTTGGAGAGCCGGGCAGGCAATGTAGACAACACACACACACACACGCACACACACACATGGCTCATTTTTGGGGGAATTGTGAGTGCCACTGTGATCAAATGCAATTTCACACCCTTCATCTTTCAGTGAAAGGTGAAACTTTACTTGCAAAGAAAAGCAACAATAAAGCTCTTTTATTTGTCTCCAATATTTTGTCAGTGTTGGCCTTTGTTGTGTTTCACCACCTTCTATATGGAGCCCAGAATTTATACTTCCAATGAATACTACCTAACCTGGTGGTCTACCATTTTACTGCTGGATGTTTTGACATTTTATTGTGTGGTGTTATATACAGCCTGTTCAATGTCAAAAGGAGGCCAAGATTGGCCCAGTGCCACTACTGTCTTAGCCCAACTTGTAAAACAGATTGAGCCCAAGACGACACTGTGAGTGCATAGAAAGAAAAAAAACATGAGGATCTAAAATATTACTTTGGGAGCTTCTATATATTTAAAGATAAGAGTGGATGTTATAAAAATATAAAATTCATATATTTAAAATGACTGAAGTTTCACTTCTAGAATTGGGGTTTTAAAGTCAACAACAGCTCGATGTTATTGTATATGGTATGAATCATACTTTCATTACAGAATGCTTTGTTTCCACAGCCTTGTTACAGTGCCTGTATGTGTTTGTTTGTGTGCTGGATCTCCCAGTTACGTATCTGTCTGCAGGGGTGCTTGTCAATCACTGAAGTGCTAAATGAGCCAAGGCTTTCACATAGAAATCATGTAGTTTAATTATTCAGAGGGAAAAGGGCTGTCTCTAATTGAATTCTGGACTGAATGACATTGAAAGAGAATTGTTTGAATCGAGTGTGTAGATGAGGGGAAGGAACGAGCCATTCTAGAGTTGGAGTTGGAGTCACAACGTAATGTAAAAATTTTGCAGCAGCTTCAGCTGGAACAGAAGTCATGAAGGTAGGTCATTTTCTACTGCAGAACCTCACGTGGTGTTTTAACCATCTCAAGAGCAAAGTTTTTTTCTCACTTCAAGCACCAACTGTGTGTTGGTTCAAATTACAGATTTTCAGTTATGACTGCCGATGTCCCACCCACACTAAATAGTCTCAAAAGAACTGTGTTACTAGTGCTGTTTTCAGTGTTTGTTTTATCACTGCAGGGATTTCTTTTTTGACCTTTACATCTAATATGTAAAGAAATCTTGAACAGTCAGTTTTTCCATATTGGTCTTTACATTTCTAAAACATTTAAATGCACTACATGCAGCAATATGCAATCAGCCAACCTGTAGATTTATCTTTTTTAGATAGGCTTTTTGCAAAAGCTGTAAAGAAGAAACCAAGTGTTTGTAAAACATTGAACATTTTTATATTCAGAGCCCTTATAAATAGTTTCAGTCATTAATTGTGTTGTTATTACTGAACATGTATAATAGCCACAAAATCTGCAAAGTAACACCAAGACAAGAAGTTAAAAAAAGAAAGATTGATAATGACATTTGACCTCACTTTGTTATACAAGGGTAAGCAAGCATTTGTTAGTAGAAAATTTAAATCGCAAATAAACCAAGAGATATACTTACCATATTTACTTACTATAGTTGTATCTACCTTAATGCAATAAATTATGATGCACACACACACCCCTAACTTTCCCTCGCCCGCTCAGGCAGTGTTGTCTCCTTGAAGTTCGGGTCCTCTACCAGAAGCCTGGAAGCCTGAGGATCTTTGATCTTCTCAGCGTTGCACTCTTCTGGACAGAGATCTCAGATGTTGTTCCTGGTATCTGCTGGAGCCACCAGTCCAGTTTGCCTCAATCCCTATTGTCTTTACACCCCACATTTTTTTCCAGTTCTTCTTTCAGCCGTTGGTGTTTCTCGAGCTTCTCATGTTCCTTCTTTCTGATTTTGCCATCACTTCGAGTGGCCACATCCACCACCACTATGTCAGGCTGATTAGCCATCACCAGTTTGTCAGTTTGGATCTGGAAGTCCCACAGGATCTTGACACGTTCATTCTCAATCACCTTTGGAGGTGTACCACATATTGACCCTGGGACCTCAAGTCCATACTCTGCACAGATGTTCCTGTGTATGATTCCTGAACATCTACCATGTTGCCTTCCAGTAGTTCAGCTCCTTCAGTTTTGATCATCCTTCCTCCCCCTAGATAACATCCATCCGCACTTATCTAGTCTCAATGACATTATGATGTCATTCCTGTAGATCCTAATGAGGTGAATCAGGGAGTCAATGTCACTCTCGTTCTTGACGTACAGCTTGATGTCATCCATGTAGAGGAGGTGGCTGATGCTCATCCAAGTTTTGGAATTTGTACCCATAGCTGCTCTTGTTTATGATCTGACTGGGGGGGTTGAGGCCTATGCAGAGCAAGCAGGGGAGACAAAGCATCTCCTTGGTGTATACCACATTTGATGCTCACCTGTGCCACTGGCTTCGAGTTGACCTTCCAGAGTTGTCTTCCACAGCCGTCATTGAGTTCTGGATGAAGGCAGTCGGTGTCCCATTGATCCTGAAGTTGGTGCTCCTGGCCTTGCAGTTGCAGGTGACTGCCCTGTCAACCAGTAGTGATGCCTGGCCCCTCCGTGTTACTGCTGATTCCCTTCTGTGCCCTGCTCATGTATTGATCCACCTTATGCTCACCTTAACCGCTATGATGCTTCCATGTAGAGCTGAGGCAGGTTAGAGGCTGGAAGTTGGATGGTATTGTTCCCTTCTGGGGGTCCTTCATGAGGACAGTCCGGTCTCAGGTTAGGCGACGGCATTCCACACACAAAAATGCCCTCATTTGAATAGGTGTAATTTCACAATACATTTATACATCCAGCTGTTGAGGCCTGTGAAAAGGCTGTTTGCTGTACTTCTGGTTACAGCAAACACAGCATTTTCACAGGCCTCAACCATTTTAACAGACATGTCATAAAGTGTAGTTTTCTCAAATGTTTTCTAAAAAAAGAACAAAAAAAAAAAAACATTTAGAGTTTTAGTCTTAGTTGTATGGAACTTTCCAGAACAAAGGCATGCCGCAGCCGTTCCTTCAGCCATCACTGCTTGGAGTCCCTCTTATGAAAGCAGCCAATTTATCAATCATTGGGACAACTGTGAGTTAAACATTAGGAAATAACCTTAGAAATGTGCTTTAGCACTCCCTTAGTCAAATGGCCTCTTGATCAGTTTTCTGTTTCCAATGTCTTTTTCAGACAAGCCTGTAATTATAACTTTGTCCCTCAGAACATAGTACTTATACTTAAGGCATTTACAATGAAAGGTTGTGTTTTTACTTCAGTCCAAGAATAAAGATGGACAAATGCATAGTTTGGCAGCATAAAATAAATAACTCCAAGTACAGTAAGAGCATTCAAGCCAAAAGAAAATGGTGAGAGGTTCATGCCCCTGTCAGAATAAAAACATACATTTCATATGTCAATTGTAGTGACCACTTTTTCCCAAAAATGCTAGAATGTTTCTCATCTAAGCAGAGAAAAGGGGGAAGTTTTAGTCTGAGAACTCTGAGAATATTTCCCTGTAAGCCCTTGAACACTTCAGTTTCTTCATCTGCTCAGTGCAATAGTGTCTGATGACAACTTTCAAGTTCTGCTCAGTGATGACAGAAACTTCCCACGACCCCATATCCACTCTTCAAATAATGTCTTCCCCTGTCTCTCTCTGAGGCCTTTCCTGTCATTTGAAGCATTGAGCAAGAGGATTTTTTTTTCCATCTTGGTATTGAGATCTCTCTTGTCTCTGGTAACTGTTGCTCGGCTTTGATGTGAATCTTTGTGAAAACCCACAATGTCACTTACAGCACATCAATTTCTCTAGAAACATTTCCATCTAAAAAAAAAAAAAAAAGAAAAGAAAGAAAAGAAACTTGTGTGTACATTAATTCTGTGCTTGGTTCGGAAGGAAGTCAAACTAAAGTAGCATGTCTTAAACTAGCTTCTACTAGACATCTTATTCTGTACATTGTGTGGTTTTATTTTGTATACATAGTATCTTGATGTCAGCCAAAGCAAGTCTTTCTGAACCCAATGCCAATGATTAAACAATGGCCTAGCTTCCATTACTCTATGAAATGAAAAATATCTTACTTAAGCCTTTATAAGAGAGCAAAAAAACACACTGACAAAGAAAAAAATCCATGGCCTTGCATGTGCAGTGTTATGATTTATGGTATTATTTATTTTATTATTATTATATTTTTTGTTCCTGTAATTTTTTAAAAAAATCCTCTCCGTATTTCACACCTGGGATCAGTTTCTGATTTCCAAACTCTTGCGTTAAGTTACTGTGTTAGTCATCCCCTTCCTCTTTGTATATACTATCCGGTTGCCTCTGTTCAGTGCCAGATCCTTGTTATAGATTTATGTCCTGTTCCTGTCTTGTTTTCTGCGCTGCCCTATAATGCCTTTCTCTAATTATTTCTGGGACCGGGGTTTTGAGCCTTATGCCTTTGCAGCACCTTTGATTTGTTCCTTTGGTTTGCCTGCCTGCTCATAACACGGTCTTCATTTGAGCCCTCGATTACACACAAGCATGACATGTATTTGTTTGGGAGAATACAATTTGGGAGAAATGTAGAGTTTCAATTTTTCCACTGTTTTGGAGAAGACAAATAAATGTGACTCAGTTTAAATATTTAGATCACTTTTGTAATCAATTTCAAAACATATTATTAATAAACATATCTGGGTTTATATATTGTCTCTTTATACACCATCGACCATCCCAGTAGTCCACAGTAAATGTATGTGATGGTCTTTAATTAGATAATGATCAATGACCATGAAAACAGTCACAATACAAAGCATGTTTATCTTTATACATCAATGTACAAATCCAGTTGGTCCCAGTGCAAATAAATTGTGATTACCACCACATTGCGCTGAGTGTCTGATTGCAACCACCATTTAAGATGAAGACTGTGTCATTGCTGTTTTGCCCGTGCTTTGCACGCTATTTGCTTCATGGGTGCTGTTGGAACTCTCATCCTTTTTCTTTCTGATGTACCTTACTTATCTCCCATATCAAAGGAAAAGTCACTCTCCTTCCAAAAAATATTGTCTAAGAGCTGCTGAAGATGCTCCGGCTGCTTTCAACTCACTTAAAGCTTCCCCTTCCCTTTCACTGTCAGTGCACGGAATACAGATTATCAGCAGAGCATCCCTTTGTTGCTGCATGGAGGGGATGAGGGTATTTGAGTTTGATCGCTTGGATAACATTCGGAGCACCCAGATATAATTTCACGCAAGGCTCTTTCATGCTGACAGAGCTGCTCACACTGAGATGTTAATATTGTTTTCTTATTTTTGAGAAAGTTAGACCAGAAATGCTCTGCTCACCACCTTAAACAGGTATGAAAAACTCTTGCAGGTAATAAGGAACAAGCGTTTGAGGGTTGCTTGTGTTTCCCTTTTCACATCCTGAGCCGACTGTGTTCTCATCTACTTGTTGGAGACTCTTTACGGTAAGTGGAAGTGGGAGAGCAGTCAGCAGGCAGACAGCTGACTGATGTTGTTGCTTCTACAACATAATGGCCCGGCCTTATCAGTGGTCTTTCTCGCAAAGCTGACAGACTGAAGGGAGTGATCTGATCTGCGTTTTTGTTTTGATTTCCTCAAACTTCTTATCTTTGCATGACTTGGGTGGAATCCAGGTGCAGACGTAAAGTCCAGAGACGAGACAACACGCTATGTGGTTACGCATGACTTATCTTGGCACCAGCTCTGGCATCTGTGGTATTGCTTACCTCACCAAACTGTTTGCATGTTTGCAGCATATTGGTCTGTTTATCTTACTTTCATATTTGGTTTAAGTGTAGTTGTTTTTTGTTTTTGTTTTTTTTATTATAGTTCCGTTTCTAATGTTGTTATGTTTCATTAGCAGCACATAGTTCCAAGCTGATTAATTAAAGGAAGTTTGATATTTAAAAAAAAAAAAGCTCTTTTACTTGGTTGCTAAAAATAACAAGAGGAGATTCATGCTATTCTTCATCTATTGATCTAATTTTTTTTTTTTTTTTTTTGTAACATATACAGTGAGTCCATGCAGGTATCATCGGGCTTATAGGAGCAAAGACAGTAAATTTTTAATTTGTTCACAGGAAGACTACTGTTTAGGAAAACTACGTAATGCAAATCCCAATGTTTTGCAAATACTCAGACTCCTAAAACTCTCCCTCAGCAGTTGGCAGTCACAGGCTCACTATGAAAATTCAAACATCAACATTCAAACATCAGACAGCCAAAATCAGGAAAAGGAAATGTGTTTTCATGAAAACATTTCAGCATTTATTTGGGTGCTCAATCTGTCTCCCGAAGAAGAACAGAATGACAGAAAAAAGGTGTTTTGATCTCTGTTCTTTAAAACTGTCATTCTCCTTCAGACTGTCTTCCCACAACTACGGTCCTCTCCATTTCTGCCTTGTCATGTCGCCTGGAGACATTTCATCTTCCTGCTAACTGCACATCCACCACCACCTGCACCGCCAGTGTCTGCACTCCACTGGACTCTAATCACCAAACAGAAATGTTTTAACTTCAACTTACATTGATAGATTTTGTTCTTTTTTCGTTTGATTTCTTCTTACTGAAATGCCAGTTAATGCGAATGTTGAAGGTTAAGAGTTATTTACAGTAATGTAACTTAGAACAGAACTTGCTGGCTTCACTAAAGCACGAGTATAATTGAAGAAAAACCACCCATGACTTTGATGAAAATCAATAATGCTGTATTGTATTATTGTATTATCATTTTTTGTCTTCCAGTCTGTAGTGTGGACAATATGCCCCTTCTTATTTCTATTAGATGCCAGTTTATTTAGGAGGCAAACATCATGCCATCTGTATGACATTTTAGATGAGGAGAAGATCGCCTCTGAAAAAGGATAGTGGTCCTTAAAAAATAACCTGTGGTCAAAGTCCATAATGTAGTTCTTCAAGAAAAGCACATTGAAGATTTCATCCCTCTCAAACTGTCATTTAACATCATGAAAAAACTTGGGGAAAGCTTTTAAACGGTCCAAAGATCAAAGATGACCAAAGAAATCTTTCAGAACTTAAATCCTTTTGTAGGCAAAATGGTGAAGCTTTTGATTGCCATTGTAAACTTCTCTAAACCCTTTTAATCAGTTATGAAACAAATAGTGTGGGCTGTTAAAGTAGCTATTATTCTTGTGGTTACTGCAGCCAAAGTCACATTATTTAGAGGAAGTATATCATTTATCAAAGTTTTGATAAATTACATACAGGTTTTTAAATATATCGTGCAGCTATCTTGAAATGCATTAGCCATTCATCTGTTAAACTGTAATTTAAGACATGTGGGCAAAACATAATCATTAAGAGAAGAATGTAGAAAAAGTATAAAGCATTACCTCAATCTGAGGTTAGAGTGCAGTGTTACTTACCTCTCCATGGATAAACCAATAACTCTCACCTTCATGTGTAAACCTTTTTAAAGTCATATTTACAAGATCTTTACCACCACACTTCCTGTTTGAGATGCCATCACACATAAAAGGATCGTTTACAAGAGCAGAGGAGGCTTCACAATAGTATATATGGCAGCTGTGAAGGCATTTGTCAAATAAAACTATTAATAGCTCTCATTAATAAAACCTCCATAATCTCCTGTTAAAGGAAGTCTACAAGATGTTTTGCTTTGCCTGGTACAATACAGCTGATAACATAATGCAGTCCAATAAAACAGGGTAGGAATTTAAAGAAATGTCAGACTTTGTAACTGTTTTAGTTAAAGGAATGCTCATATCTTACATGCAGCAACAATTCCTGAAAAGGTTCAAGATAATTTTTCAGAGGAAAAAAAAGACTAACTCCTTCTCGAAAGACAGAGCTCATCAATCTCCTGCTATCAGGACATGGCTCGCTGAGAAACAAAAGCATAACAGTTCGGAGCAATCCAGAATGAGCTCATTCACAATGAAGCATCATGGGAATTTAACTCACTTTATAATGAAACCAGCTTCGGAGTGTGTGGATCAAATGTCTTGCCAAAATTTCTTTTCTCCTTGGGTCACAACAAAAGATTTTCATGAAGTCATTCTTAGGCCAACATCACCACTAAAGCAAGTTTGAAATCTTAAATCCTACAGCTAGTACTTCAGTTGATTATACCTTCAGTCGTAATCTATCTGTTCTCTCTGTTCTTGTATTTATCTTATTTTCTTAAGGCCACTATAAACATAGTTGGTGTTTCTGTTTGTTTATGCCAAGTCGTCCATGGAGATATGACTGCTCAGGACACCTCATGTGCCCGTGTGCCAGATGGCACCTCTTGACTCCTTCTAGAGCAGGTTGATTATGAGTTGAGGAGAATCATCAAGGAAAAGATGAGTAATAACCAATGCAAAAAAAGTCAGGAACAAGTTCAGATATCTTTAATGATTCCATTTCTTTTGGGAGTATAAACCAAGCCAACCACAAAGTCTAAGACACTGATAGATGTGAATCAGATGAGGAGGAAGGCATAAGTTCAGTTTGAGTGAAGGAAGCGACCACTGTACACTGAATATAAGTCAATATTGTATTACATGCAGAGTATCAGAAGTAGCGGTGTCCTCCTTTCTTCCTTCAGGGCATTCCACGCACACCAGATCCAGGGAGCGGCCCACGTCAGATGATCCTCTCTCTGCTTCATACACCGCCGACAGGGCTGTCGTCAGGGGGCTTTACCAGCGGTGTCTGTGAAACCTGAGAATTGCTGGACAGACTTCACACTGGGGGCAAGAGGTGAGGGAGGGATGGTTTAGCACCGATGAGGAGGTAATGCACACCCAAAGTAGTGGCGAAACTGTGGCTTGGTGGCTAGCCACAGGGCTGCCTGAGTGTGAGGAAAGCCAAGCAGTCGCCTCTAACAGGATCAAATTTCCTCACAACTTGTTGCCTGGTGCTATATAAACTCTGGCATGCGGTGATGACACCTGATATGGACTAAAAGGGCCGCTGGAGAGATTCTCTGCACTCATCGTGTCTCCTGTTCTTTCAAGCCCACTGCTCTCTTCTCTTGCCCAGACCAGCTTACTAGTATGCTTCCCATCTATGAGGCCCCCAGCGGATCTTCATCACACAGCTCTCACTCAGGCTCAGTCATCACTGCACTGTTAATTAGGGTCTCCAGAGAACATCCACCACAAATAAAGGGACACTGTAGAACCAGAGGAGCTCACGTCTGCTGCCGTGAAGAGGAAGGCTCCATTGTTGAGTCTAATGTGTCTAAGAGTGTAAAAGCAGTTTGTCTGTATGGTAGAATAATCAGAATATGAATATAGATATATAAAAAAACCTGACAAAACATAAGAAAAAAAAAGAATTCATTTTCATATTTTTACAAATTTTTTAGCTGTGCTTCCACATAAGTTTTCTTGAATAAAATTCCTCAGCATCTTATATGTATATATATGTATATATATATATATATATATATATATATATATATATATATATATATATATATATATATATATATATATGTATATACGTGTAACAGCACTAACAGCAGAAATCAACAATAAAATTTTTTTTCTTTTTTAATCTAACACAAAAAAACAAAAAATTGCCTGTTATAATATATATATATATATATATATATATATATATATATATATATATATATATATATATATATACGTGTAACAGCAGTAACAGCAGAAATCAACAATAAAAAAATTAAAACGTTTTTCTTTTTTAATCTAACACAAAAAAACAAAAAAATGCCTGTTTATATATATATATATATATATATATATATATATATATATATCTATATAATATATAAATATAAAAATATATACATATATATATATATATATATATATATATGTATGTATATACGTGTAACAGCAGTAACAGCAGAAATCAACAATAAAAAAAATTAAAACATTTTTCTTTTTTAATCTAACACAAAAAAACCAAAAAAATGCCTGTTATATATATGTATATATATATATATATATATATATATATATATATATATATATATATATATATATATATATATATATATATATATATATATATATTTCAATTTTAGACATGACTGAATTTGTTTTATAATCGAGGATTGAACTTTCTGTTGTCATTACACATCTGTGCCACTAGATGGAGCCGCACTAAAGTAACCAGTAAAGCCTGATTTATACTCGAACGTCAGGTCGTCTGCGTCACCTACGCAGACGACGCAGAGATGCCCCCCCACCCTACGCAGAGTATGCAGACACTCCGATGCACCTACCCAAAATTGTAGATCGACGCAGACAGTGTCGCAGAGAGGAGAGAAAGGAGACCTCTGATTGGTCAATTTTACATCCGCATAGAAAAGACCGCGTCATTGAAGAAATGAGGAAGTACCCACATCTGTACGATTTTTGTTCTCCACACTACAAAGAAGCACATATTCTAGTAATTCATGAAGGGAGATAGTGATGAATGTGAGTCTAGATACGGCCGAGACGGTGAGGAAGTGAAAAAACGCAAGAGATACGTTTAGTAAGTTTAGCTAGTTCGTGATTGTCGTTTAGCTAGTTCGTGATTGTCCCTCTTGCGTTGTGGCGTGGAAAAACATAACGGAGACCGCACTAGTATAAATCAAAAGTGTCTGCGGCATCTCTGCAACAAGCTGACGGAGACACATTGCCGCGAGAGTATACATGACCCTTAAGAGAATAGCAGGATAGTGAACACATGGAGCAGATATGATGTAACATGGAGGAATGGCGCGAAAGTTTTGTTGCAGGCCAGAATTTTCTTTTTCAGACAGAATTGTTAATATTGCTGCCTGAGTTGCCACCCGAACTGTAAAGTACACAGACTTTTACCGTTCTCCATGTCTGTTTTAGCTTTTCCCTGCCAATTGTTTTCCGGTTCCGCAGCAGCCAGGAACAGACTTTTTTAAAACAAAAGCATGTGAGCAACATGCGTTAACGCGTGATAAAATAAATGTTGGCGTTATGTGTGTACATATATATATATATATATATATATATATATATACACACCATCAATTGTAGTGTCGATAAACATATCTTCCTCTGAAATGCTGAAAAGTGTAAGTGTTAAATAAAGAAACAGGAAACACTGTATTCCTTTTTGCATTCACACCCACCCTGAATTTACTTTGCCTCTTCCTGTTTTCACTCGTCGGTTCACATAGGCACCTGTACATTACATATTTTTTTCTGCTCCTCCAGCTTTTCGAGCTGTAACAACACTTCTGATGGTCTTCGACCAGTCTACGTCTGTCAGCAGATACTTTTGTGATTGTGAATGTGGCAGTTAATCACAGTGGAGAAGCCTGCCTGTACTAAGTAACAGGCAACCATCCCTCCCGCTGATCTAACCTAGCTCTAACCTTTATGAACGATACAAACAGGTTGCATCATGCAATATATGAAACCTGAGGTTTTGGAGTTGGGCTCTTACCAAGGACTAAAAGTCAGGACCACTTTATCTTTGGTGTATCTCTTATTAAGAAATCCCTTGGTTTTTGGAATTTTAATTTCAAATTACTGTAGCACTTTTTAAGATGCTTGCATTGACCAATCAGCACTTCTTACGATAATACATTAGCAAAACTAAGCTCTATTTTTCTATGTATATCTACCTATTTTATATCATGTAATTTAAGAAACTAAACTAATTCCTTATTGTGCAATTAACTGTATATAACATACAAAGAATAAAATGACTAAAGCTGTCATAGTGATTGTAATAATTAAAATAAACATTTATCAGACAGTAAGGTTAATAAAACCAGATAAGTGGGAAGTTTGACATATTTTTTGAGGACACTGCTGAAGCATTCCCTGAATAATACAAATACAATAAATACGTAGAACTGAAAATTACAGGAACAAAAATCCAAATTAAATTATTAAATTATTAAATAAATTATTATTATCAAATGGAGCAGGAAAATTATTTTTGAAATGATTGACTTACCAAGGTACTGATGTTGTGTGTGATGTATGCCAGCAGAAAAACAATCAATATATGAGTCTTTGACATTTGGATCTTTCTAAGTTATGCAATAAACTCACTCTAAAATGTACATTAAATATTGTGGCACTGCAAACAAGCAGGTGATTTAAGACAATCCATTAAAAACTGCCATTAAACAAGTCAAGGTTGGTAGCGTGAAGCCTGAATAGACTAATGATTGCTTCTAGCATTCATTATTCATTTTTATTGAGTTAGATATTAGTTTCCCACTCCTCTAACATCAGAAATCTGTCGAGCTGGCAGCCTGTACAGCCTGCCATAAATTCATCATTTTGCAGAGAGATCTAACAATCGATACCATATTCCTTTGTGAAGATTGAGCTAATGCACATGATTGACTAAGGATTGTAAGCTTGGAGAAATGGGCTGGGGAGGAGGGATCAAGTGGAGGCAGACAAGCAATACATGGCTTAATCCTGGACTAAATCCAGATGTGCAATGCATCAGTATTGTTTGTAGGTCTGATACAAAAGTCCTTAAATGAATGACCCTGACAATATTATTTGCATTGTAATGGATAATTAAAATGCAGGTTAGAAGATCAACCCCATCAATCACATCTTTTATAGGACTATCAGAAATGTGATGTAAAAATGGATTTTGAAAATGACAACTTTTAAAGTAGTTCTTCCCAAACTGTACTGATTTTCTGGTTCTTGCGTTGTCAGCTTGAACAATCCTGCCTGTGGGCTTTCAGAGGAGTTAAACTCTTTGAAGAGTCACTTCAAATGAAGATTAGGACTAGGAGAAGAATTTGGCAGCAGGAGACAGCTCTTTTTGTCTCAGTTAGCAGGGAAATGGAAAACGACCACATATTTCTGTGAAGGTTGCAAAGAAGGAAAGCAAGAGGAGGAAAAAGCAGGATTAAAACAGCAGAGGGCCCCTCTCACTCGGTTCAGGATGTTGTTTATGCTGTTGACAGGCCTTTTAACCTCCCTAAGCCCATTCTGTGAGGTCTCTTTGGGAGCTCACTTTGGGCTTGCAGCCTGTGGAGTCTCCATTCAACCAGTTGCATTATTTATGAGTACTGTGGCTGTTATTCTGACTCCCTTATTGAGATTGTTGATACCTCATCATGGAAGAAAAATAATGAGGGGACAATAAATTTAACTGCTGTCAACAGCCACTTGAGGGAACAACATGCCAGGTTTCTCTCCCCCAGATCCTGATGACATCAGCGATATGTTCTCCTGTTGGACAGGCCCAATAGATTGGCTTCAAGGCCCATTTCACACTGGATTAGTTTCCATTTCAACCGCCATCTTCTGTAACAGAGACATGGTCTAAGGTTAGGTCCTTAGAAAAACTCATATCTTTTGTCATGGGTCTAAAATCAGTGTGACAAACTTTTCTTTTTTGAGGCATAAACTATGTTGGCTTTGGCCAAAAACAGACTCTAATCCAATTGTTTGAAGTCGACCTTAGAATAGGCTTGTGAATCACAAAAAAGTATTGTGCTTGACACATTGAATAAACCAACAGGAGATGACAGCCTTGGTTTGCATTAGCGCATGTAAACAGGTTTCAGTACTCATGAGACCACCATCACTACAGTCACCTTTTTTCCTCACTCAATGTCTAACACATACTTTAGACACACAAACACAGATTATACACACAAGGACACACTAAACAGCCTTTGAGTATATAAAGCACTTCTTGAAAGAGATGTGCTTTAAGTAGACAGCTGTATATGTATAAGCCATAAGCAGCATGCTTCCAGATGTGCACACTGATCAGTCACACGCATGCACAAGATCAAAATTAGTGTCTGTATCAGGGGAAACCAGAACAGGAAAGGACCAAAGGGGAATGTTATCCAGTTCTGAAGTAAAGTTCCAGCACATCACAGACTCTGGACAAACACCTCATTACCATCTGAGGGATTTGTAAATAATATAAGACCATTTTTGAAATTCCTCTAATATAAAGAACATATAGCATCTATGTATGTGTAGCCATCTGACAAAACAAAACACAATCATGTTAACTTCGTTGTGTTGTTCCAAATCTCACATCAACTTCATATACTCACATTCTGTTACTGATTAGTTCTTTAACCCATTGCTGAGTCGGTATTAACTCTTGTCCTGTAACACCTCATCATTATAAATTTCCAGTCACACTACATTAGCTGGAACAAAACAGTCCACTTTAGAGAGGAAAACCCCTCCTGCTTTGACCTCCTGACTCCAGTTCATGCATCCTTCACATTCTGCCACTTTTTTTTTTTTTGCAGTCCATGCTAACACACCATAAAGTGATATAAAACGTTCACTTGTACGCCTGTGACCATTGACATGTGTTTCTCATATCAGATGTAATGATCTACATAGTCGACAGCAAGTTTAACTTGTAATAAAATGTTTAGCTGTAGTTAAATAACTGGCCATTAAATAGTCATTTTTAAGTCTCCTCTCATTTTGTAAGAAGCCGCAGATGTTGACAAGTCAGCCATTAAAAGTTATTAATTAAGGAGCTTTCAAGCATTCATCCATTTTCTGTACCAGCTACATCCTGTTCAGGGGTATGGAGGGGCTGAACAGGTCATGATGAATTTTAAATGGATACCAACATGTGATACTTTATTTCTTCCTCACTGGAAAAAAGAAAATCAAAAAACATGTGACATAGTGATTGGGAATGTGCATGAGATATTTTCATTTCGTGGAATGCAGAACAAACAAGAGCAAGATGCTCACAGCTTTAAAGATTAGTGAACTTCGCCAAGCTACTATAAAACTTTAGACATTAAAGTGAACAGAATTTGACTGAAGTTCTTTTACAGATAAGATTTTGGACCCTGAATTGAAATCATGATACAATCATTCACGGTCCCACTGTCTCTTGTTTTTCCATGTCGCAGTATGACTGTGGTCACCACTGAAAAGAGGCTCAGAACTAGTTCAAATGTGAATGTTTCTTTGTTGAATAAGTTAACATGATTAAATGTGTACCATACAGTGTGTATCATGTATAGATACTCCCATTTCAAGTGGGAACAGTTGTTTACTTTTGTATTTATGAGATTAATCAATAGACTCTGTGGGAAGAACTGGACAAAGCCCCTGTGACATCATCCATAGTTTTTTTTTTTTTTTAATAGTGCTTTTGAAATCTCTTTTTCATCTTACTGCACAGTTCCATGTTTCAAGTGGCTGGAACAATCAGGCCGGGAAGCCAGCTGGGAGACGATCAGCTTTTTTCAGTTACTGCAAGTTAGCCATTTTTAGCTTGGCTGGTTTAGTTTATGCTGGTAATTAATATTACTTTACATTAATTTTGATCAAATCTCTCCTTACATCCTCATTTCAAATGCCACAACTGAAATGACATCCAAAATGAGTTCTGCCAGAGCTGAAACAAGGATTAGCAGAGCTCCGTTGGGAACCACTATTGCTTGGCCAGGACAAGCCTTCTGGTGTAGGCCCGTGGGCTAAGTGACTGTCAATGGACCACCGCTAGTTTTCATTTCAGCTCTGGCAGCATTCATTGTGGAAGTTATTGGCTAGTGGTTTGCTCAGTCAAGGATCCTGACATTATCCGAGCCAAAAGTTGTTCAACTGGAAGACCCAGCTGCAAGAAGCAGAATCAGCCCAGTTGGCCAGCAGCTTTCAAATGGGAGTGAATATAGTTGCTTTAACCTGAACCCCTCTAGGTCAACACAAAAGCAGTAACAACAGTCTCTTAGTACAGCTAACTGGACAACAAACCAAATCATCTGATGACAGTGATGGCAGACAGCCATTAGTTATGCCAGCCGTCAATCTAAAGACCAATCCCTAATTATACATGAGTTTGTCACTTTACATAATTTTACCTGATGTGGTACAAATAACATCCAGCCATCCATTGCAAATGTTTTTTGAAGCAGGTTGTAAATATGTTTATTTCTGCTGTAAATGGGGTCATTTGACATGGGGGGAAATGGATATTGATCTGCTTTTTAGGAAATGCCTTCACACAGCTCAATATTGTCTCTTTTACAATATATACCTGAGAAAGTTATAAAATGTTGTAATTTGCACCATTTTCTATTTGTATTTTAGGTAACTGAAGAGAGGATGAGCAGAGAGTCTTGACATACTTTCTTTACCTTTAACATTTGTGACATGCTCAAGTTTTGCATTACATGAAAATATCTCAAAATAAAGGTTTGTCACATTCAAAAAATCATTTTGTAAAGAATTATGAGGGGATGAGGGGATGGCCTTTGGCAAAAGTTGGTGGACTTTTGCCAAAGGCAAACCTTTGACTCCCAGCAATTTCTAAATTTCTCTCACTTGTCTTCCAAGCTGTCACTCAATATTGAAGTCAATACTGCCCTATAGAAATAACAGGTAACATGAAACATTGCTGTCTTGCTGCTCCTTAGGTTTTATACACTTTTTGCACTGTGGACAAACACATGAGTTCCATTTTCTGAACTAAGACTGGGCTCAATAAGTGCAATTCAACTGAACATTTAAACCTTTTTTAAAAGTATTAAGAGCGTATGTTGGTTAAAAACTGCACTTGTGAAAATACAGATTGAGAAACAGTTATATCTAGCATGGATATATATTGTATTAGCTATGGTCTCAATTCTAATGCTCTGGGTCTTTGTAAAGGCGCCTAGAGACAATTGGCATTGTAACAGGTGCTATACAAATAAAAACTGAATTGAATTGAATTGAATTGAATTGAATTAATTAGCCATGTGCTGCTAGAAGGTGGCTAGCCAGGAGAAATAATTCAGATATGTGGTGTGTAAAAAAACAGAATAATGATTTTTTTTTTTTCTCATGAATCAGGAAGTTCTGTAAGTGGAAAAAAAAATGGAAAACTGCATATAAGGAATTCATTTCCTAGAGATTCATTTAATTTGTCTCGGAGTCTGGCTGTGAACAAAAACTCTGCTGTTTGTTGCATAAAGGGGGGCTCAGTAGAAACCAGCTCATTTAGGTTTGAGCTACATTCTTTGGTAAATAATAATTGAAGTGGTCATTTCATATTAACAGTGGTTTTGCTTTGGGCTTGTTGACAGTGCTGCCTAAAGAGACTTTGGTCACAAACATGAGGGCCCTCTCTGCTCCCGCAGGCCAGCCTGGCTTCATTAACAGAGTTAACCTTTAAAATGTACTGCTGAGTCCTGCTCTGCCCTTGGGTCTGTTATGACTGTGAAGGAGTGGGTGCAAGACTTGTGTCAAATATACTGTCAACCCACTAACTAGGAACAGGTTGAGTGGAGCCATGTGACAGGCAAGCACCCCACTGAGATGGGAAAACTTTGTTCAGATTAAACAGGAAGTTTAGCTTCTGTTTTCATTTTTTTTCTTTTTCTTTTTTTTTTTTTTGTACATTGAAACTGCTTCCTATATACATGAAGTGACTATGTGATACCCGTGCTTAAAGATACACTTAATAAGGTGTTTCACACTGTAGCATTACTACTGAGTAAATGTTAGCATTTTGGGACCATATTTGTATATTAAGATAATTGAACAGCAATATCTGATCATGATTTCAATGCAGCTTGAGGATGAGTGCTAAATTTGAACTAAAGAAAATTTCCATCATGAAAGAAAACAAAATAACTGAAAATATTAACATATATTCTTTAATACATGATGTCCTCCCTCCATCTTGCACTGATTTAGTGGTTTACACTGTGAAATGTGGAAGTTACTATCTGAGATGAAACTAACTCAGATGGGCTGTGGAATTTGTCAACACCAATATATAAAGTATTAATCCCAAATGATAATGGCTGGTCTGAAGTCCAGAACTGCACAAGAGTCAGCCCTATCTCATCACACAGCTGTTATTTTTTGTTCACGCTGTGTTTTTGACTTTATGACGGCAGTCATCTGGACAAACTTAAACAGAAAATGAGTGAGACCATGCAGGTGAGGCTTGTTCACCCTAGTGTCACACCTTTGTTTCCTTAATTTCCTTCACACAGCACCCTTACACTGTGTGAGGTGGTTTCACGCCTCCTTCTCTGCTGGCTAGATGCTTGATGAGGTCCAGATGAGGTCCATGTGGTATGAGAAGAGCTCTGGACACCAGGCACTCCATCAAGCTGCTATTGGTTCCACTTAGATTGATTCTGACATGTAGCTGTATGTTTACAGGTTCAGTGTTATAATGGAAAGAAAATGCCTATAAATATATAGATAGATAGATAGATAGATAGATAGATAGATAGATAGATAGATAGATAGATAGATAGATAGATCACACCTCCAAGTCTTTTATTGATCTCTTTACATCATTTTCTCATAATGTCATGGAAAATTCTGCATGTGATTATGTTGTGGTCAGACCATGTTTATTGTTTCTGCACATGTTGAAGCATGTGTTTTGCGTCACGCTGAAAACTTTAGTTTTTCACCAGATTTGCATCAGGGAAAAGCCACACCAAAGTTTATTCCTTTTTGCATTCACCCACTCTGAATTTACTTTGCCTCTTCCTGTTTTCACTCGTTGGTTCACATAGGCACCTGTACATTAAATTTTTTTTTCTGCTCCTCCAATATTAGAATGAGTAGCCTCAACAACCGCTGACTCCTCCACTTTCTTCTTTGTTGCCCCTCTGAACACTCACATCCATGTTTTTTGTGGTGGTACATATCTCAAGATGGAGACACAAATATGGTCATCCTCCCATGTAGAAGAACCTGTTAGACAGAAATGAATGGTTCATTCTTAGGTAATGAAAAAAATATTTTCTTCAGGAAAGTGATTACATACAAATATAAACATAGTTTCTAATAATAGATTTTTTTTTTTTTTGCTGCATTTCAAATATTGATATATATTTTGTGACTTTTAATTTACTCAGTGTAAATCCTGCTGACATCTTCTACCGCTGAGAGAAAGACTACAATACAGGCTCGCAAAGCCAACAATTATGTTTAAATATTTTTGAGTAATAGGTCTTATAACAACATTGTTACAAATTGTTCCTGGGTTTAGTAATAATGATCCACTTTTAGCCAGAATACACTTTGACTGTTCAGAGCTCCTTCTTGGCTGGGAGGGCTCCCCTTGACAACTGTTGCATGTTGTCAGATGTTGAACAGGAATTGGACAGATATTGTGATCTGGAGCTTAAACTTGTAGTCTGCAGAGAAATCAGAAATGTTCGGCATGTGCACAACAGAAAAGAACATAAAGATTATGAAAAGGCAACCTGAAAAATCAATAAAAAAATTGGTTTTCATGAATAGACACAAATCAAAACTGCAAAGGTGTTATGTACTGGAAAAGAGCATGACTTACTTATCTTTAAATCAGTTATATTACTCTAGATTTTATCAGCAGATTATTGATATTTTTTCATTTGTAAAAAAACCTAACAGAGAATTAGTCTTTTGTTTTAGAGTAGGTGGTTACGATGTCACAGACCATTGAACATCTAAGGCCGGTCTGTTGAACAGCAGTAGAGACAGATAATTGCTCATAATTCCTCTGTGCTTCTTGTTTCAATCAAGACATTGCATCAGTGAACTTGATCCCATGACAAAAAATAATTTTACAGACTTGAGGATTATCTTGTACAGCTGGGAGATGCATAGCTTGATTTATCCAATTATCTTTTATTTGGTAAAATATTTCTCATAAGCCTCAGGGAAAATCAGAGGAATGGCAGGAAAAGGAAGCCCTTTGTTTTAACTTTAAGCAAAAATATGAGGTCAGGTCATTCAAATCAAAATACATATTTTCTCACTTGCCATTGAATCTTCCTCTGTGTATTTTTGTTTTATCTCACCAACATGGGGAAACTGGTTCCCACCACAACATTGCAAAGGTAAATACAATTTCATTCATGGCTCTTAAAGCACCACAAAATTACAGCATTTCCCAAAACAATACCCTTGTCGCTCAGCATAAGCCACAGACCACACTGATCAGTTTTCACTGGAGCAACTCCCTTTTAAAGAGAAATCCCCAGTAAAAGCTGCAGATTACCATACTTCTTTTTTATTTATTTAACTTTGAGTAATCATGCAATAAATTGGACATCTGAACATTTTTATGCATAAAGATCATCTTATACAATACATATGTATCTATGATATTCTGTTGTCTTTCTACAAAAATTGTTTTTTTTTTCTTGTTATTTTGGTTTTTCACTTTAGGCTTGTGTGTGAAATTAAAATGTTTCTTAGTAGATAAAGATAAAACATATGACAATGCACAAAAATCAAGGAGAAAACATTTAGCATCCCAGGGGAATACATACATTTCTAGATCTGGATAACTTAAGGTGTTGGTCTGTGGTCATGAGAGTTTCATGTGGAAGTTTCAGGCAACAATTCCTGAGCCTGTTTTGAGTGATGATCAAGATTCTGCCTTTTCATTTTGATTGTGAATGCTCCAAGATTGACCATCTGTATCATTTTACCTCCATTCAAGAGATCTGTGCATGAAAATATCATGAATAGATTCAGAAACCCTACATGGAAGCACAAGAAACTGTACCAATATGAAAATATGACACCCCCCCTCACCAAAAAAAAAAACAAAAACAAAAACAACACTGCATCATGCAGAAATTTACTTGAGGTAATTCAGGCACTGCTTATGTGGAAGTGTGTTGCAGTTGCTCTGTGAAAAAGTGTCTTTTTTCATGTTTTAAAGATTTTTTTCATATTAAACTATAATTTTTGAAGACTGTTTGAAGAATTTTTGACACTTTTTAACATTTGTAATAAAGATTATGCATTATAACGAAAGTTGATTACACATTGAAGAAGCAGACTGAGCTTTCCACAGACAAGCGAATGGTCCGACAAAGACCTCAGATCCAGATGAGCTGAAGAGAAGAAGTCAATGGTGCAGATGAGAAAAATGGGGAGCAGAAAGGATCAAGCTTTGGCCATTTCTCCCCTCAATCCTTATGAGGAGTGTGAGACCTATAGGATAGACGAGCTTTTAGCACTTACAGGAGATAGCAATTCACTTCAAATCAATTCAGTTTTATTTGTATAGCGTCTGTTACAATGTCAGTTGTCTCTAGGCGCTTTACAGAGACCCAGAGCATGACCCCCAAGCAAATATCATTAAATAAAAATGTCACTATTGAATCCTAAACAAGGATAATGGCAGGTAAAAAAACTCCCACAGAGGGAGAAAAAAACCTTTAAGCAAGCCTTTAGGCAAGGAAAAACTCCACTTTAAGAGGAAGTAACCTTGAGCAGGACCTGGCTCATATGGGGGGACCTTCCTGCCGAAGGCCAGCTGGATAAAGAAAGAAAAGAGGGGAGACAGGACAGAAAGAGGGGCGCACACAAATGACTAAATATAATGACCACATAAACATATTATGTTTTATCATGACTATCATGTTTTTCAAAACATGTCTGCAGGATTGTATTCTGGACTCCAGTATCTCTCGACATGGATTTTGAATGATACATGTGGGCAAAACACTTCAGAGTGTTTGTGTTTGTTGGCAGCAGATGGTATACGTAGTCCAGGAGACTGTGAAGGAGCACCTCTGCACCCCAGATTTTGAACTGTTGGCTGTTTGCACTGTTCACCTGTGTTACCTGCCAGTGCTGCATGTGGCATCACAGCAGTTGTTTCCACATGACAAACACAGCACTCCAGATTATTTTCATTAAACTTTTTTTTCACTTTCTTATATATTTTACAAAGTAATTCACACAAAAATGACATA
This sequence comes from Hirundichthys speculiger, assembly GCA_018398805.1. Taxonomy (NCBI): domain Eukaryota; kingdom Metazoa; phylum Chordata; class Actinopteri; order Beloniformes; family Exocoetidae; genus Hirundichthys; species Hirundichthys speculiger. The sequence continues at coordinate 1,054,809 of JAGFBZ010000074.1, read as the reverse complement.
ATTTTCCTCTAATAAAGTATTCAGTTCATTCAATTCAATTCAAAAGTGACTCAAATTTGGGCTTTTTAATTCTCATTATTTAAAGGGTAATCAAAATAGACACATCTGAAGATGTTTAGATTATTAGTATAATATTTTGATACAAGCATGGAGATAAAATTAACATTTTATTTTGATGTAAAGAAAAATTAGTGTATTTTGTTCCACATGTGCAGGCTCAGCTTTTCAGGTTTTCTGCATTATCATATGCATATGCATAAGCCCCTGCTTTAGGTATATGCATGCCTGCCTGTTACTTTTTTGGTAAAAGCACTTAACATTGAGCACAAGGAGTTACACAAACATAATCATGTGTTGGTTATTTCTTGGACAGATGAGAAGTAAGATTGTATTTATTCTTTGGGGAGAAATCGTTTTTTAATCATTGTAATAAAAGACAGGAGCAGCTCAATTTAAGATGATTATCTATGTAACTTTACAGCTAAACACTACACTACATCACACATTAATTCATTTCCCTGTGCTGGATCTTGTTTCACTTTTTCAAAAGATGCTTTGAAATCAAATCCACATCTAGTGTAATGCTATCCATTTTTTTTATCAGAGCTATCACTGATATCATAGCTTGTATTGTGACTGAACACCTAGAGAGTCCAGGTAGATTTCTAGAGCAGAGGGGTAGAGAGACAAAAAGCACTGATAATTATTGGTTGTCAGAGGATGTGGAGTGGTTGCAGAACAATTACAGATGACATATAAATTGCTGTGTAATTTCAGATAGGCATTTTCAGTTGGAGCAGGTCTCCTCTTGTGCTGCTTGACAGATAATATTCAAATGGAAGTTGAAGCCAGAGGGATAGCATGCCATTGTCACACCATTTGATATCCCAAGGACATCCTAATGGTCTAGGCCACATGCAGAACAGTAGATCAAACACCTTCTAAGATTTCAGTGTAACAAAAAACAAGTTCTTGGAAATGACCCACGTCACTGGACTCTGGTGGAGAAGTTCACTTGTAGTTCCAGGTCTTAAAAGTATTTAGATCATTTTTGACAAGTTTTACTTTGAAAGCTGATTTTATGTCTATGATGTGTGAAGAGCATTTAGGATTGTTGCTTTCCCACAGGCTCCATTGTTAACAACTAGGGATATGGGTGGATCTAACACAATCCAATATGAGGTCATTCAATCTCACTGATTATTTAAGTATGCCCACACACTAGCCACAAAGAGGCCCTGTCAACTTTCCTCATTTGATTTATGCATGGACAGCTGCAGAAGTGGCATACATGCCAGACAGGCCTGAAACACATGCAATAGAAAGGTGGGTCTCCTCCGTTTTTCAGCAACTGAACATACAGTTCGATGATCTATGAAAGCCACTATGTTACTGTGAAATTAAATAATAAAAAATGGTATGGGAGGAGCTATGAATTCTCATTTGTTTCAGGTGATCAAGGCATATTCCAGAACACAAACCCGAACCCTAAAGCTAATGGTCTCCCCCCTGACCCCGCTAGCCTCTGTGGCCAGCTTTATAAGTAAAATAAGTCTTCATCACGTTTTCGGCTGGAACAGGCAGTGCAACACTTACTAACACAGGAAGATAACTGGCAATGTGGGGCTGTGGAGTACTTCCTTGTGCATCAAAAAGGTGACTTCAGGTGTTAAAAATTGTAGATTCAACTCTTGACCAAACATAAGTTATAATGTCTCAGCCACTCTGAAGGATGTCTTTTATTTTTTGAGCTCATTGCTGCTTATGTGGTGGAGGTGTTTCAACATTAAAAGTGGATGTGCCTACATGGTGGATTACAAACCTAAATTGCTTAACCATCTCAAGCAAGTAATTGCAAAAGGGTGCTGATCTTTTGCAATGCAAAAGCACTTAAATTAGCTCCATCAATTCTATAGCAGAATTCCTTACTTTTTAAATGCTGTAATTTTGTAATGTAGCAAATTACTTTTAAAAGTAGCAATGCCCAACACTGGCGAGAGATAAGCTTTAGTGTTACTTCTAGGTGGGAATGGGGGTGGGGAAAAATACTTAGAATATAAATCAGTCACGTAAAAATAAAGTTTGGGGCATCTTAAGCAAAGAAGCACAGACCTCATCATCACCAGCCACCTCCTCTAGCTCTTCCAGAGAAATGCTGATGTGTTCCCAAGCCAGCGGAGCGACATAATCTCTCCAGCGTGCCCTGGGTTTCCCCAGGGCCTCCACTTAGTTGCACATGTCTGAAACAACTCCCTAGGGAGCCGTCCAAGAGAGTCTTGCCACTTTACTCAGCTCTCTCTTAAAGACAAATCTGCCTGTGGATATACTGCTCCATTCTTCCTTCACTCATGGACGACACCCCCAGGTATTTAAACCCCTCCACTTGAGGTCACACCTCAGCCCAAATCTGGAGAGGGCATTCCACCCTTTATAGAATATCATGGTCTCAGATTTAGGGGTGCTGATACTCATCCCTCCCTCTTCAAAGTCAGCTGTGAACTGCTCCAGTGTGAGCTGAAGACTGTGGCTTGATGAAGCCAACAGAACCACATCATCTGCAAAATTCAGAGATGAAATCCTTACACCACCAAGCCAGACCCCCTGCACCCCTTGGCTGTACCTAGAAATTCTGTCCATAAAAGTTATGAAGGGAATCAGTGACAAAGACCAGCCCGGAGTCTATCTCCAACAAGAAACTAATTTGACTTACTGTCGGCAATACCTACCTAATACTGCATTTGTTTTTGGACTGAACAGCCCATAGTAAAAGGGCTCAGTATTCCATATTCCTGGAGCACCCCACACAAACCTGAAGGACAAAGCCAAATGCCTTCTCCAAGTCCACAAAACACACGTGGACCGGTTGGGCAAACTGCCATGCCCCCTCCAGAAATCTATGCTGCGAGTGAAGGTGAGCCAGATTATATCTAGTCAGTACCTTTCAACGACTCACACAAGCTCAGGTTCCTTTCCCACCCGAGAGGTGACATTTTGTTTCCCGAGAGCCTGTTTCTGTGACTAATGGTTGGCACAGGGCCCATACCTTCAGCCACTTCACGATTCATATGGCTCCTCCTGCAGGTGGTGGGCCGCAGTACAGCGGATGCACGTCATTTGCCCAGGCTGAGGTTTGGGGTTAGGTCAGGTCTCAACATGAACACATATACACAGTTTATGTTGATATATACATATAAACAACAAATTCACCCTGTGGGGCTTTAAACAGCTACAGTATAATAAACATATATAACAGCAAAACCAAGAGAAACTGTTTTATTTAGAAACACTTGGCTGTCCATGACTCTGAGCATAACATCTTTAACATGTTATCCCATATATATGTGTAATTTTAAATCAATGTAAAGCAGGGAATTGTGTTTTTCAGGGTCCTACTATTTGTTCTGAAGGTCTGAATAACAACCTGGATAATGACCTTGGTCATAACACTAAGAATCCCAAGTTTTGCAGGCATAGTGCTTGGCATAACATTGAAGAACTAAAATAGAAAGAATGTCTTATATTAAATTAATTTCTACATGGTATGAAATTCCTTAACATTAAAATGATCATGATGATGAAGTTGGAAAAAAAACTTTAATTTCAATTAATCCTGAGTTTTGAATAATAATACACAGAATTAAATGTGTCTGTGTACTTTATGTAATGCAATCTTTCTTTAATGAAAACAGACAAAACAAACTCATTTTTGTTGCAAGAGTAACAAGAGAGAATTAATTTAAAGGCTTCTGTGGGATGGAGACATCCATTAAAAAAATAAAGAAAAAGGAAAAAAAAAGTAATCCAATAAACCTTCCAATCTGCACAAATGCATCATAATCATACATTTTAATCAAATCATACGACAATCAAGCATTCCACCCACATTTGAACTTTATTATTTATTACAGATCCTCATGCATGAAATGTTGGATGCAGCTACAGTATGTTAAATTTTGTGTTTCTTTTTGTGTGCATGTGCACGAAGCTCCACATGAGGTCTTTTCATCATCTTTGTGTCACTACAGGCCGAACGGAGATGCTTGATTGTATATACTCAACAAACCTGTTTTTATTTCATTTTTGTCTGTTTTGAGCGCCACCTGTGTTTTCAGTCTGTTGACTCTCCTCCTTTGTTCACCCCTAATTAAGTTGTACAAGCTTTTTTCAAGTGTTTGTGACCATCTGTGGATGACCTTTGTCTGTCCCTCTGACGTTTCCTGACACACACACACACACACATACACACATTGATGAGCTGCAATGCAGCCTGCCAACATGAGCAGCTTGAAGCTCAATATCTTTTTGCTTTTATCCCTTTATCCCAAAAGAGATAATGTTTCCTGTTTTAAACTTTTACTCTTCCCTCTCCACTATGAAGTCACCTCTCCACTATGTAGTCATCTGTAAGACCCTGATGACACTTGTCATTCACTGTTAGTGCTGTCATGGCTAGTTGGTCCAACTGATTTAATTTGATCTGCATTCTACTCCCATTTGGGCTGAAGTCATGTGTTGTTTCTAACACAGCGGGTCTACAGCCTGTTTTTCCTCATTGGGTTTCGATGTTCCTAAGCCAAAAAATAAAAAATAAAATAAACTATTTTAACAAAAGAGTAGATGGTAGGATAAAAGATAAGAGTCACTGTGTGAGACAGTCCTGAAGAGAAAAACTGGATCAACAATCACTTATTGATCATAATTAATAATTTGTTATGGTGATAGAAGATCAACTAGACATTAAACTCTGGGAATTAAAATCATGGTATTCAAGTTTCTTTTGTTGTTTTTTTTTTTTTTTTGTTTTGTTTTTGTTTGTTTTGTTAAACTTGTTTTGGATTGCTTGTATTGCTTTTGATTGCTCCCCCTAACCAAGTAGTAGTTTATGGTCGAGGTAACTACCTAGCTCTTCGTGCCTAACCCTAACCAAAAAGGTACTGAACGCCAAATTAGGAATCAAATACGCAGAATAACAAAGTTTTAAACTACAGTAAGTGTAGAGAATACAGTGTGAAAAACATGTAATTCCCCACCAAAGCTCTCCTGCCCGGGGCATGAATTTGCATATTTCACTCAAATGCGTGGGAAAAAAAACAAAATTTGTGCCCAAGCCAACAAATCAGTGGATTACATTTTTGACAATTTAACCAACTTCTTTAAAAATATAAATATAAATGGTATTTCCAACAGTTTTGATTTGTTACTTACTTTCAGGACCTCCCTCACATTACTACCACTTGTCTTTTTCTTTGTAACCTTTTTTTATTCTCCTGGTTTCTCACTTCTGCGTAATTTTTTTTACTTTGTTGCTAAAGAATTTTAGATGAAATTTCATAATCTAAAAAAGTTCAAATTCATGTCATAATTTATTAACTAAAAATCTCATTTATAATTTTTCATGAATGCCAGAAGGTGCACTTCTTAAAATAGAGCACATTTTTCCAGTTATATGGTCCTAATTGATATTACTTCTACAGAGTATTTTTGAACGTCAGAAACCCAGATGGGCAAAATTTCTTTTTTTTTTTCATCTTTGATGCTTAGGTGCAAATATATTTTTCAGCAAAAGAATGATTTAAACAGCCCCTTTAATAAGCAGAGCATCAAATGTAAATTGCAGGTTTGTTAGAAACATTGAAAAAAAACTATTGTGATTTTTTTTCCTCCTAAAACTAAGAAATTCTTAAAGAAAAAAAAATACATCAGCTATAATATGCTGATGTATGCAGCACTTGAGATTTAAAATGGTCCCATTAAAACACACACATTACAGCTCTTCTCTTGCTTGAACACTCTCACCACTGTCAGGGAGCGTCTGGCCCAAATGGCTCTGTTGTCATAAGTACTGTCTCCTGGGAAGTGGAAGAGTCTCAGGACAGCTCTCTCTCTTCCATTACTGAATTTCCATAGCAGTTAGAGACATAACGTAAAAAGAAATAGGTACAGTCATTTTTACATGAAGACGTTCGGTGTAGTCTAGCATAAGGAATTATCAGACATTATAAAATGACTTGCATGACTTAGAGCCTCCATTTGTCACCAAAAGGGTCAATGACTTCAGTTAAACACAAAACACAAAAGCCCCCTTTTTTTGTACAGGCTGCCCTGTTATAGAGCTGGTAGATTTGACAACTGACTTCCTCTTATTGTGTCCTGATGTCAACAGAAATGTACACGACTGTTCCTGATTTCAAATGAAACAGAAAATACCCATATAAATCTTCGTCTAAACCCCTTTTCACATAGTGTATAACTAGAAATGGAGACAAAGCTATCACAACCAAAATGATGTCGGCTGAATAAGAGTGGCTGAATTCCAAATGTAAACAAAAACATTTGAATGTTCCCCACTAGCCCTATCTATTCTCATTTGTGTAAGAGTGCAGGCGACATTACAGATTGACATAATCCCTCAAAACTGACATTTGTGATGTGGCTGTTAATGTTACTAGTTTGTGCCTCGGAGACAGTGAATGATTTGTACAGACATTTTCCCTCAAGAAACTGGCATCAGGGCAGGTGATTGTGTTACCACAATACTGTTGTATAAATAATGCACTCAGTGTTGGAAAGCCAAAAGCAGATCAAGTTGTAATGTTGGGTGAATAAGAAGAGGCAGCAACAATATGTCTCCATCAGTTTTAAAACATTGTGTTGACTTGTTTATCAGCTGACGAAAACTAATGTAAACTTGCTGCCGCTGAAACTAGCCATGCGTCCTACATCCTTCCAGAGCGAGAAGACCGGGCAGACCAAAGAGAGGTTCTGTTCTGAAGTAAGAAAAAAAAAAAGCTGCTGTGGTGTTACAAGCACCTTTCAGCACCTTCTGATTCAATGCACATTAACACAAATACACAGGTAACAGCACTGCAAGAAGGTTAAAGAGCACAGCCATGTTTCTGTCATCAGAGGTCTGCAACCAGGATCTGTGCACCAGCTGTTAGAAACCATTCTGTCTTTGGACAGTATTTACATTTGCAAACAGAGAAATACAGATTTAGAAGCAGCAGGGAATGATCGTTCTCACTTGTAGGTTTAAAGCTTTGGAGGCTGTATCAGTTAATCAGTTAATTTCAGTACAAGAATAGTAAGTAGCGAGCAGGGGCACCGCAGGAGGGGTGAGGCTATTCGACTTTTACCTTCAACTTCCAAGAGTTCCCACCATGGTGTTTGGCAGCACACCCAAGAAACACACCGTCTACATTCTCAGCCCAGTTTCATACAGGAATAGCTGTGTTGAACCACAACAAGCACCTTTTTCTTTCTTTTTTTTACAGGGCAATTGTTTGGGGGCATATTATTAGAGCAGTGTTCCTCATCAAGGAGACACTGAAGAGATGTAAATGGAGATTTGTGTTGAGCAGTGAATGTTGGAAGAAGTTCTATCTGAAAATGAGTCATGATCTCTTCATAAAGCAAAACTAATGGTTTTAAGTCAAACATCAACTAAAAATGGCAGTAAGTCTTGGAATAATGTCAATTATTAGTAAATAGCAACTGAAAAGGAAAGTCTAAACTATAATGCCACTACATGAGCCATTGTCTCCTGGATGAAAGTCCCATGACCATGAGAGCATGGTTCAGGACAGCTAGTTTTCTACATCATGTAATATGAAGCAACGTCAGAAACTATGCAAAGGACTGAAAACAGTATGGAAAGAATGCTAAACTTGATTATCGGTATGTATTTCTATGTTTCATTGTTTCTAATGTTGTTGAAAGACTAATCTTTAGCACAAAGAAGTAGCAGACTTGCTTTTTTTTATTTTAAAGGGTGCCATTTTTATCCAGTTAGTGGTCCACAGTGTCTTTATGTCACAATTTAGAATCAGTTCAGCTCACTTGGGAACATGCTTGAGGCGGTACCATTAGTGTCAGTTAGTATTTGTTCCCCAGTACTGTGTAAAACAGAAAACAACAGCTGAATAAATGCCTGACCATGACAACAGATGGAATAACACTGCCAGAGGGGACACACAAGTGTACCCCAAAGAGTTGTGACTGTCAACTTAATTTGTACTCTGCATACTGATTTACTGGACATGTACAAAGAGTGTGTTTCACACAAGTACCATCAGAATGATCAAGTTTTCCTGGACCCTACAAGTGATAGTGAGTCAGTCTGCAAAAGACCCTCAAATTTTATACATGAAGATGCGATAGGAAACATCTTTCATACATTGGAGGGCTTTTTGTGAACATTTCCAGAACATGGACTGTAAAGGGTGCTTTTGGTGCTCATTGTTGTCCATGAGTGCATCCAAAAGAAAGTAAATCGTGTAAATTGTGTCCTGTCTGACAACATGATAGCATGACAGAAAAATTATCTTTTCTGTCAGGCACAGCATGTTTGTAATGTAAAATGTAACAACTCCATAGAGGATTAAACAAAAAGAAAAGAAAAGAGACTGAAATACCTGAATCTGTTATTTTTTTCTCTCTCTCTCTATATATATAGACTGAAGGGACAACATTCCCTGACACACTCAGGATATTATCGTTTGCTCCCCTGTGCTCGTGCTCCCTTCAGCCCCTTAATCACTAAACCTCAAACTCAAATTTCATTAAAACATTAATAAGCTATTAATAATATAAAAGGATGAAAATCTAAATTTCTAAGTGTCTGAACTTGCTGACCACATGAAATCTTATTAAGTTGACAAAACTGGAATCTGAAAAATGTCCTCGCTCAAAGGGCCATTTTACTTATTTTTTGACAACTTTAATGAGGAATAATGAAGATAGTTTTCTCAGGTTTTGGGAAAACTACTTTATTAACAAAAGTAACCTGATGCAAAGATGGTTTGGGTCTTCTAAGAGAGACTTTAGGAGGAAAACATTTATACACTATAGCCCATTGTAACCATGGATATCATGAAATTTACCACTTTGTAAAAGTAAGGTACGTAAGCAACATCAAATGACCACACTAATAGACCTGAACGCAGGATTTAAATGATGTGTGCCTGGAGAACAGAAGGACCCCTCGTCGTTCTAGCACTTAAATCTAATCTTGTTTGTGAGGCTGGAACACAGGATTAGATCATTACTATTTTATTGCTTTTGTGGTGGTGGTGGAGGGGGGGTTACTTTGCTGCCTTCAGGCAAAGTTGTTTCCTTATTATGCACACTCAGCTTTCATAAAACTGAATTCCTGCAGTCCCCACCCCCAAGACAATTAACAGAAGTACTTGCATTTCTAAATCTGTTTGTCTGGTGGAGCAGACAGGATGAGTACAGCTGGAAAAGGTACAATCGGTGAAATATTATGGGATTCCACCAACTGCACAATTAACTTTTCTGCTTTGCAGACAGGGGTTTTTGTTCTTTTCAGTTCAACACAGAATTGTAGTTATCAGCATTTTTGTTTTGCAAATGAACCTGCATTACATCAAAATAAAGCAAAGGAGGATCATTATTTGTGGACAAACTTAAACGTATTTTAATATGTATTCTGTTTCCATGACTTTGGCTATTATAATTAAGAAAATTATAAAATCGATGTTAAGAAAACACACACAAACAAGCACACACAGGTGGAAAGTTACAGGCTTTTTTTTTTTTTTGTTAGTTATATTAAAATTAGGGCTGTCAGTCAAATAAATTTTTTAATCGCGATTAATCGAAAGATTTTCATCATTAACTCGTGATTAATCGCACATTAATCGCGTTTTTTTAATGTTCTGTTTATCCATCCATCCATCCATCCATCCATCCATCATCTATAACCATTTTGTCCCATACAGGGTCATGGGGATCTTCTTTATTTTTTTTAAGCCTTTAGTTTGAAAACCGGAAGTCCACAAATGCTGCAGTACTTTTGGGGGCTTAATTCATCAGCTTCTTGTATTTTTTGCCAGGGCTGTTGCTTGACCACAGTAATTTGCTGACGGTCCCTAAACTCCAGCAGCGAGGTACTCAGAAGGACATTCAGCGCTGTTCCGTAGAGTTTTTGACACACTCACTGAGCGTGGAGGGTTGATGACACTTGTGAAATGTCTGGCAAATTTATAGCTACAAAATGATACCAACCTGGATGAAATCGGTGCTGTTTTCATGACGCATGTGACATTATTAAAGCGTTAACTTTGACAGCCCTAATTAAAATACATTTGTTGTACCTCAGGCAATGAGAATAGAGGTTAAACTAAATGGGTTAAACTACAAAATGATTTTACCTTTTTCAGTCAAAAGAGTCCAAAAAGTTCAGATTTGGTTCATAAATCTTTGACAATTCTCGCACAGGGTTTTGCTTTACAATGTCCTTATGAAGACAGTGTAGCAGGAAATATGAAGACTACTCAGTCATGAATGTGCCAAAATCTTTGAACGGTAATGAAATGGGACAAATGTAAATTATATAAACCTTTGTACAGAGACACTTTCTCTTTCTAAATCAGAAAAGACTCATAAAATGGAAGGGAAATGTTCCAACCTGCTGCTTTCTGTATTACATTAGTGCAGTCAGTGCAGTCAGATTTCTCTGTCAAAGTTGAACCATGACATCATTTCCAAATGTTTTCAGTGTCCATTTCTTCTGAGAGCCATGGTCCAAATTCTCTCAACAAAAGCTGTGCTCTGCATGTCTCATGCCTGGTGATCCTTAAAACATTCTTAAGATGATGTTATAAACTTGCAATCAATAACAGGCATGAGTTTTCAGTTTACACTTGAAAGTATAACCCAGATGGTGAAATTGTTTTGACATGCGTGATTTTCCTGAGAGCTTGTGATGGTACGGTCTCCTTGTTTGCATGAGGTGACCACAAACACATGTTACTCTTGAAGAAAGTCGCATTACACAGATTGTTGTGGTGTTTCTGATTATTTGTGAAAATGTTCAAAGAAGTTCAGGAAAAAAAAATCTTCAATAGTTTGTGGATTTATTATCTGAGACTTCTTTAAGAACGAAATCAAAGTGAATCATTCAATCGCATGTGGAGTCGTGGGTCAATGCATTTATGGGGTAAATATAGAGGCTAAATATTTCCAAATTACAGATTATTTCAAGGCCTCACATGAAAGCAGTCAAATAAGGCTTCTCACTCACTCTCGCTTCTGTGGTCTGACAGGAAATTTCAATATCTGAGAGTCATGCTGACTGTGTCCTCTTCTCTCTGGTCCTCAAACTGCTGCTCCAGCTCCACCTGCCAGCTGCTGTAAAACTGAGATAATTGGTGCCCTGTCAACATTTTTCACTGCCATCCGTGTCGCTCTCCAGTGCCCTCCTTCACTCTCACAAAGAAATAGCAACACAGCAGTTCGCACTGCCCTGGCTGTCTGTTCGACGTCTCATCCTCACAGACAAGCTACGCATTAATTTTCCTTCCACAGACCATTAGGACTGGGTAATGATGACATCTGTCACTGGGACCTGGGAGTGTCTTTGGGGTCATGTGACAAAAGACAAATGGAAATCAGTTTACCCCCCCCCCCCCCCCCCCCCCCCCCCCCCCCCCCCCCCACACACACACACACACACACACATGAGTGAATTTAAAAAAAGAGAGAAATAATTTCTTTCCACCTTTAGGCTGTTTTTTCTTCTTTTTTTTTTCTCCTGGGGTGGGATTAAATACTAGTTAATCTTTCACCCAATGACTTTATCCAAGTGACTTTTCTGGATAAATTGCGATGCTGAACCTCACTAAACTCTTGACATTGTTTTACCATTTTACATGGGATGCCACAACATATCTGACAATTTGAGTTTAACTAATGAAATAACTTTGTACTTTTTTTTGAAGTGTTTATACAGTTTGTATAATTCAGATTGTACAGGAGGTCAGAAACAGTGCTAGTAGAGCACATATAACCCATGACCATGCAAAAAGTTCTACTTATATGTAAACACACAGATCCTGAGTCAAAATCTGCTGCTTTGAAAATGTATTCATTTGATTGATTATGGTGACCTCCTCCAAAAAGGAAAAATATGGTAATTTCAAGCTACCAGCAGGATAGAGGGGAAAAAAAGAAAAGTAGTGCTGCAAATATGGAAGTAATCTGAAGACCCTCCAATTTATAGATTTTTTAATCTATGTTTTATTTCAACAGACATCGAGGAAATCTCTATTCCAAGGGCATATGAACTAACCAGTTACCACAAAAATGTCTTACAGACAAAGGGCTTTAAAGTGATTTCCATTGGGTTATATGCTCTTAAAAATGTGGTTTAATTCATTTGATGATGTTTTTTTCAAAGTTAAAGTGTGGGACAAAATCTGAGAATTTCATAGGTTATTCTTTCAAAAATAGATCCAAGGACAGCTGGCATGTACAGGAAGTTTAAAATTACAATGGAATGCCTGAATGATGTGTATAAACAAGGAAATTCACATAAAGAGTAACTGAGGCTTTGCTTTCACTACATTTATATTACTTTCCTCCACTCTGACAAGACAGAATAAAACAATGATTTTATTAATACAAATGTGGTAAAATGGGGAGTAATTTTATAACTAAGCAAAATATATGACGGTAATTTAATACACCAGGGTTCCAGTCCAAAAAAAGAAGAAAAATCCAAACCTGGTGATCACTGTGGTTTTGTTACATTGCCACACAAGGCTTACACTGGACTGTTCAGCTTTGTTTCCACGGTCCTGTCTCCTCAGACCGTGGGACTCCATGTGCCTTTAGTCAGTCCAGAAATAACGCTCCTTAGCCATTTAATTTCTGGAGGTCTGACAGCAAAATGCAAACTACCTCTTGGTTAGGAAATCTCCAGGAATAATTCACCAGGTTTTAGTTTCCCCATGCTGTTACTGTATTAAAAACAAGGTATTAGCTTTCTCCCTGGTCCCTTTTAATACTGCAGCTCTTCTGGCTCTCCAGGCTCTCCAGTGTTGTTGCTGCTCTCAGTTGTCTATCTGCACACCATGCAATCCCCTTGGATTCACTTAACCAGATAGCGGGAGACTTGGGGCCGATTCCTTTATTTCAGTAAAGGTCAGATGGTAGACTTTGTGTTGTACAACAAGGAATTTAAACTCTGCAATGCACATAAGGACATTAATGCTACATCTGAGCTGAAAATATATGAATGGCCAAAAAGGAAAAAAAAAAAAAAAAAAAAAAAAAACAGATGTTCATTTGAGTTTTTTTTTCCTTTTATTCCCCATTCTTCTTCTCCCACTGATTTGTAAGTACGTCAAATTAAAATGTAAGGTCTTGTTCAGTGATCTCACTTTTTAGAGAAAAAAAATCAACAAGTGGTATAATTCTGCCATCTAGTGTTCAGCTGACTGCTCAATAAATGGTAAAGGAAAACACCGCAGTCCTTTTTTTAATTTTTATTATTAAAATGGACACGTCATAGGGCTTTCAACCCACGAAAATGAAAATGTAAAAATATTTCAATTTTAAAACAAAAAAAATGTGGCCAGTGTTACAGTATTTAACAAAAAAAAAAAAAAAAATTCACAAATGGATATACAGACCACACAAAACCACTGGTGAAAAATCAACAGGGCAAATTCATTTCTATACAAACAATGTCACAGTCCAGAAACTCCTGTTTCAGTTTGTCCAGATCCACTGTAGAAGTTAAGACACATTTGTCTTTATCTCAGTGAACAAAAGTTTGGCTCAATAACGTCTGAGACAGACAAATGGTAAGACAGGAAAAAGGGTTTTCTAATGCCAAGGTGAGCAAGCATTTCATCTCCACATGTCATAAAGAGGTTCTGTTCACTCAAGTTCTTTGAAGCGTGCAAACATGGCTTTGCGCACTGCTTGTTTGTAGGTGTTGTGGTCCCAGACAACAGGTTCTTTCTTCTTCTGCTAAAGAAAAAAAAAGCAATGAAAGTTGTGGTTAACAAGTTACATCACATGATGTCAGTCAAATGAAATATTACACTTACCTGAACAGGTTCAGCACCGAGACCAGGCCTCTCACTGACTTTGTTCATTTCCCTGGAACATGGAAAACAAGGCAAAATATAAAAGATAAAAGGACACATCCCTTTAAAGATGACAAGAATCGTTTCTTATTCACAGACAACACATTCTGCTTCAGTTTACCTGGAGCTTCCAGCCCAGGTGTTACGAGGCTGTGGCTGTTGGTGATGATGTTTTCTCCTTTTCTGTTCAGGGGATCTAGAAGGTTCTCTGGCACTTAGCTGTAGATGATGAATTTCACCTTTAGTAAAGTAACCTAAGGTATTCAGTGACACCATGACATGTCATTTAAGCAAATGTCTCCGCACCCTTAATGCCAACTTACCTCCCTTTCCTGGTTTTCTAATGCTTCTAGCTCTTTCTTTGACCTCTTGATCTTGAGGTGGATCTCCATATTTTGCTGGTTGGACAATAAAACAAGTATAAGATGCTAAATCTGACTGCTCATTGTTAACTATTTTAATATACCATAACGTCATAAAATAGTACTTTATGCAGGTCAGAAAGCTGCTGGTGGCGGATCAGAGCATCCTTGTTGGGGAACTGTCTCCGACATAGCAAGCAGGCCATCTTCTTCCAGTCGGTCAGTTTGTCATCCTTGTCCTCTGGCTGACTGCTCTGAATAGCTTGACTGCTTTTAGCTGACTCTTCTTTATCTTCTTCTACCTCTTCGTCGCTTCCAGCTCCATAGTCTGATGCCAGTAGACCCAAGGAGCCCATTACACGCTGAGAAACAAACCAGACAATGTTAAAACAAGAGGCAATAGCAACAAATATACTTTGAACATATAGTAGCTGTACAAACTGGATAGATCAGAATGTTATGAGGGTCAACAAGACTTTCTTGGAATACAATTCACCAAAAACTAAAAAAAAATCTTACCTTTGACTTTTCTTCTTTCTTTGGAGGAGCAAGAGGCTTCTTAAAAAGATCATCCGCACCAGAGATCTACAACACACAAAAAAAAGTATTAAAAAAAGGATACCAATATATTAATATAATTCATAAGGGCATGAGTCTTAAAGGTTGAGTCTAACCTTTCTCTCAAATATGGCAAAAGCAGCATCAGCTGATTTAGACGGCCTCTTATCATCTTCTAATCCAGTTTTCAGGACCGGAGATGGAGAACGCACACTTTCCTTCTGGCGGTTCTGGATCTTTGCCCAGCGCTCCATATCTTTCATAATCTGCAGCAGAAATAAGATACTTAATAATTTGACCAATACATGTATGCATTACACATTTTTAGCACAGTGATATGATTGGATAAACAACCTTCACTGCAGCAAGACTTCTCGGCTTCTCCTCTTTGCCATCTTTCTCCTTTTTACCAGAGTCGTCATCTTCCTTTTTGTCAGTGGGCTCTGTGGAAGCTGAGACAGGCTCAGGAGCGGAGCTGGCAGCTGAGACTGGAGCTCCTCCCAGAGAGGCCGAAGCATCTGTTGGCACCGACGGTTTCTTCATTTCTAGAGGAGCATCTGCTGCTGGGTTGGAAAGAATGGCCTGGTCTTCTGCAGTCATTGTCACACTTTGGGCATCTGCAGAGTATCCTCCTGGAACTGGGATGTAGGTTTTTGACGCAGCATCCCAGTACAAGTACTCCTGTGTTTCAGCATTGTAGAAATACTAAGCAGAAAAAGAAAATGTTTAAAAGGACATGATTTAGTGAAAACCAAAGCCAATTTAGTTGAGCAACGTTCTGAGAACACCTGTTGTTAAATTGTTCATCGATGTATTTTTCAGAGCACATTTTAGTCATCCAGTCTTCAACCAAACACACAAACACAGCAGGAAAACAAAGCTTTTTTTCCACAACTGAGTGTGAAAGGCTATTCTCATTTGCCACCTTCATACCTCCCTGTCTTCCTCCAGCCCCCTAGCTGTAAAAGTTATCTCAGCAAAATATTTTTAAAGGATGTCTCAACCACAAAAATACACCTGGTGTAACGGAGCAAGTAGAAACAGGCTGGCTATAAGCCAGAGCACAACACTGGATTCTGTACAGAAGTTTTTTAGCAAATCTGTAATTTTTAAAGTGGGCGTTGCATGCCAACATACACACACGTCATATCTGTCATTGGTTTAAAAACAGGGGGGAAATCATTTACAACAATCAATCTCTATTTAATAAATTCAAGAAAAAAAAAAAAATCAATTTTTATATAACGACACATTTATTACACCTAATAAAAATACGGGGGGGGGGGGGGGGGGGGGGGGGGGGGCACACCTATGACTATTGGCCGTGTCTCAGAGGCTTTATCTTACATGCTTTGCAGACCAAAGATTACTTTACAAATTATGTAAATGACCTTGGACCTCAAAATAGAAAAAGATTGCATTCCTTAAGTATATATAGCATGAGATGACAAAGGCGGTGGTAGTGATGATAGAGGAGTAAGAAAAAAAAAAAGAAAAAAAGTGCTTAGTTTGCCCCAATGGGAGAAAGTAACAGTGCAGGTGGGTTGAAAGCTTTCAAAGGAGGTTAAATTGTGTGGCTGCACAGATAGAAAGAGACAGTAATTTTTTAAATGTATTATTATTATTATTCTACAGCATCAAGCATTTTGGATGAGTGAATTCTTACCCTTGAGTTTGGATCGTAATATAATGTGGTCTCTGGATCGTAATAAAAGCCTGATGTTGAATCATACAAGTAGTTGGACATGTCAGGAGTCTCAGAGCCTGAAGGCAGCAAGACAAATGTATTTAATAAATAAATAAACTAGAAATAGTCATTTAAAAAAATCTTTGAAAAAAGAACACAAAAAAGATAGTGTGTTTATTAATCTGCTAATTTGTAATCTAACAAAACCATTTTAACATTACAAATTCTAAATGGTCAAACTTGAGTTGCTCCTTACCATAAATATAGGTTTGTGACACATCTGTGGTGGGAGTTATCCCTGCTGAGTTTGTAGGCACATGAGGCCCACCAGTCTGGTACAATGGGAGCTGCACCTGGAGTTTCAACATAGCCAATTTCCTAAACAGTATAAAGTTAAATGAATGATTGGGTTTTGAAGTAAGATATGTACATATTTGCTTCTCGGTTTGCCATCTACCTGGCTCATACTGGGGTTAGAAGACAGAGCAGGGTCAGTCATCAAATTGCCTAATGACAAGGAGAAAAAAAAAAAAAAAATCAACAAACAAGGACACCATTAAGACGGGCTGATGTTGAAGTTCTGCAACAATGAACAGTGCAACGGTGGGAAAAAAAAACGACACTATGTGTTGGAAGAAGAAGCCACCTTGCAGTCCAGGAGTGACACCAGCAGGAGGCTGCAGAGGTTGCATGTACTGTGGGGGTTGTGGGAATGGTGGGTGCTGAAACACACAAACATAGCTAATTAATGATATTCGACTATCACCATTTCCACCATCACTTTGAAAAGTGCTTGGGGGGGGGGGGGGGGGGGGGGGGATATATATATATATATATATATATACACATATATATAACAACCTACCATTATCATGCTGGCCTCAGGTGGATGCCCAAGGATAGAAGTGTTTGGTTTATCAAAACCTCTTCTGAAACTGAAATACACCCCAAAAATAATTAATAACATTCAATTTCTCTAGAGGACATGGTTGATGAGGGACTCTTTCCAACATGATGGCTTACTTCTGGTTCTTCAAGGGTTTTGCAACCTCAGCATAAACTCTGACTCCGTCAATATACAGGGGCCTGGGTTTAGTGAGGAGCTCAACCAGGCGTGTCACTTGCTATAAAAAAAAAAAAAGACAATGCTCTATGCAGGATGCTGTACAAGGCAGATAATCATGAACTCAAGACAAATACAAAAGGTATTAACTGGTCTTTCTGATATCTGAATGTACCTCATGGGAGTCCATGTCAACAAAACAGAAGCATTTTGTTCCTGGTGGCTTTCCCTTTACTAGGCGAACATTTCTCTCATCCAGATAGGCAAAAGGGTCCAAAGCTTTAAGGATGCTCTCTACTGTCGTGGCAGGCTTTACATTCTTTATTATCATGGCTGTAAAGTGACATGAAGAAAAAATAAATAAAAAGCATGAATAAGCTACTTTTTTTTTTTTTTTTGCTTCAACATACAAGGAACTCGGGTCAACATACTTTTACTATCTTTGAACACAGAGTTTGATTGGTTTGAGTTGTGAGTAGGAGGGTTGTGGTTCCCCCAAGATTCTGCCTGTTGCTCCGTTTCTTGCTGTAGGAGCTGCTGGTCCACCTGCTGCTGCCAAGCCTCCGGAGTCAGGTCAGAGCTACGCTGCCACTGGACATGTGACGGCTGCTCTTCAGGACCTTTGGGGATGGAGCCATTTGAGCTTGTTTTAAACTGATCTAAAGGTTTGTCTGACCTGGGCAAAACCTGGAGCTCCTGGGGTTGAGGTACTTTACAATCTGATTCCTGATAAAAAAAAAAAAAAAAAAAACAACATCAAATATGTAAAGATTACATAATGTAGACAATAAACTACTTCCTGTCCTGCCCCTTTGTTGTAATGCAATCTATACTTTTGCTGCAAACTTATCATATGTTGATCATGAATGTTAGAATTTTGCAAATTTTACCATAAAAACTGTCAGAATGATGAAAATGTAATTTTGTTTGATGACAATTTTTGTTTCCCGATTATAACAATTAAGAAGAAAATATCCATCCTCGAACTCACATGAACACCTCTTTCATAGTCTTCCGGCTGGATGTACTTCATGGATGCTGTTCTAGTGCCAACTTCTAGGGACCCCTGAAAGAAGAACAGAAAACACCAATCAGGATTATACCACACTAGTGACCTGGTTAAAATAATACCAATGAAACCAAACATGCACTATGGCAGGTTTAGCTCTATCCTCTTTTAATGCAGAGGATAAAAATGGCCCAACACTTATGGTGGTGTGCAAAGTCCAGGTCCATTGGTCTTGCCACACACTGGCCATTCACCCCCCATAGAAGGACAGTTTCAGGGGAGATACAATTTCGGGATGCCACTTGGGAATATTTTCATTGTTGACCTGCCAACTACTGTATTAGTAGATCAAATAATCATTTAGACCGAACCATGACAGACAATAATGAAAAATACCCACCAGTTCTCTAGAGCCAAAAGTGACACTCACGCATTGCTTTGCGTCAAGCCAAAAACAAAAGATGCTCAGTTCACCTTCACACATGAAAAAGAAATCCTGACCTGAAAAACTAGACCTTGGGACTGTATACCGATTCTTGTGGATTATTACCTTTTATTAAATGTATTTATTTTGGCCATCAATCGATATGCTCCATTAGTCTGACTCTGACACTGGGAACAAATGTATAACCTCAAAACCCTAAACAGTTTTTTTTTTTTTTTTTATTGCACTATCGCCAGATTACATGCACAAACCAAACACTGCCTTCCCCGATACCCTGGTACTGTGACCGGACCGTATATGCACAGGAAGAATTTAATATAGCTCAGAAATGGGAAAGATTTCAATCCATGCTGGTTAATTCTACAGTATCTGTGACGCACAAAATAAAATTAATCAATATCACATCCACACAATCTCCATCTTAGTGAAAAAATTGCAAGTAAAAAAGAAAAAGTACCAAATTAGAACCATCTTCCTCACAAACGTCATCTGCATCAACTTTTTGTACTATTGGATAATCACAAACTAGAGGACATACAAAGTACATGAAAATGAAGCAAGGCCCATAAAGTAGAGCACAATTAATAATCAGGCTCCACATTTAACGATCAAAATGACACCATCGACAAAGATGCTTGATTTTCGAGACACGACCAGACCACAACAATCCTGGTTCTTGTGATAAAGACTGTATTCAGAAATGTGTCGTATGGAAATTTTCACAAGTTGCTCGAGGAATCCAAAAGAAAATACATTCAAAATGCTCAGGATTCACTGATGAATTCAAGAAAGTGGCAAAGAGAGAGCGTGCACTGAAGATGAACTGGTAAAATAATTTCATCATAGAAGAAAGACTGGAGCATCTAGAAGATGTGAAGATGAAAAGTCAGCAGCACAAAGCTTTGTAGAGCTGCTAAGCTCACCATCAAGAAATCCAAAAGCTGAACAAATTGAAATTTTGATGGTGAAAGATGTCAAGTTATGAGATCAGAATTCATAAATGTGGTAAACATCTGCACCACACCTGTCAACCACACAGAAATCCTCTTCTGGGAACCACAATCAATTGTGGAAAATGTGAAAATATTCCACCTGGTAGCTGTTAAGATATCTGATAAGAACCACAACTATCAACTTTATATCTGTCCCGGAATAAAAGTTAGATGAACAGCCGAAATCAGATAACTTCAACCACTGGAATCATGAAATAGTTTAGGCTTTGCGTGCGTAAATGCACCTGTATGCTGAGATCTGTCAGTCTGCATCAAAGTCGTAAAAATCAGCGACAAAGCAAAATGCTCCAGTGGCCAAAAGCATGGATGCAAGGCCGATAAACAATGTTAAGAAAATGATAGTGAATTAGCTTAATCTTTTCAATACCACAACAATATTTTACATGTCCCAACAGCAACACCGAGAAAACAAAAGTCACTTTCAAGGCTAGTTTGCATACACAAATAAGCCACAAAAAAAAGCCACTTCATCCTTTAAAATAAATGTAGTCTAGCTCACTGTTGGTGTGCTAAAACAAACCGTGGCTGTCCAACAAAAACACCATTTCAAGATTATTCACAACGGTGTGTGAAGTGCACAGAGATACACTTCCTTCGTTGAAATTAGAAATCTCTTAAAATAAATTTTAAAAAGCCTCCCAGTATTGCAAGAGCATTTCCCCCTCAATCCATTCTGTAAAACCAGACTTCAACAAAAAATTTCAATAAAACTCCTTCTTCTTCATTAAATGTAAAATAAGACTGAACTTTGAGAAAAACCACCAGGGGACTCCTGACATAAATCGTCTGGCGAAATCCATTTTAGTCAGATGATTTGCAAGTAAAATCCTAAAAATTAGGGATCATAACCAATAAGAAGGAAACCTTCTTGTTGCCCATCTTTTTCCATACAGTTTCAAGTGGTTAGTTTTCCAGATCTCGTGGTGCTAAATCAGGAACCTGCGGTATTAGCATAGCTTTGTTGACATAATTTGTAAAATTAAGGCAAGCTATCAATAACTGGCTAATTCATCTTTTTAACCAAGATAATTAGAGCACCCCTTTCCCAAGTTTCTCCCTTCCCCAGCTACTGAAAACCCTCTCAACCCCTCGTAATCCTGATGGGAGAGACGGCCTTCGTAGAGTGACGAGGATGGGCCACCTTGTTGGACTCCATGAAGTGGACTGCATCCTCGAGGTTTAAAAACTCCACATAGGCCATATCGTAGCTGTAACCTGGGGACAGCATTTGAAATACAGATGGGTTTTTGTTAGTCAATGCCAGTAATGACAGTCACCCAGTGAAACAATAATTAAAAAAAGAAGAAAAAAAAGCATTTGTGAATACATCGAGCTCACTGCGAGTGAATTTTCACACCATTATTCAAACACATACCTTTTCAGGAAAACAATAGTTTGATTTCTTTTTTTTTTTTTTTACCCTAGAAAGTATGTTGGTGACTCACAGCGTTTTAGATTTGCCATGAACAACTTTGATAAAGCCAAGCCTTACAAAACAAACATTGAAAATCATTTTGCACACCATAAAGAATTCACAATTACATCAAACTTAAAAAAACAAACAAAAAAAAGCTCTCTGATACATTTTTGAAAAGAAAAAAAAACCTCAATCTTCACACAGAGCAGCTTGGTATCATGCAGGCACCATGTGTACAACTAACCACTGAGAAAAACCTTCACCCTACAGCAAATAAATGATCAACAGGATGAACAAGGGCTATCAACATGTCCATTTCAGGAGTCAGGATTTTCAACTTCTGGTTTTCAGTGTACTTATTGTAGAAATAATGTCCACAGAGAATAAATTCAACAAGTCACGTGTCACAGATCCTCTATGACCAAGACTGAATATCACGCTTCAAAAGCTGCCAGTATTGAATCCTCTAATTGCTGACCCCAATAACTCTGCATCCTCAGACAAGACAAAGGATGGCAGAGCAGAATCCCCCACCCCCTTCTTGTTCACTGAGCAAGTTCACACAACAACCAGCAGCAACAGGAACCAAGAATGTAAAGATATTAAGAAGGCGGAGGCTCGAATGTCGTTAAAGCGAAATGTCGAGGGACATGTTAGCGATCGACTGCCCCAAAGAAGCCCGTAAAGAATCTTAATTCTTACCTGGCACAACGTTCTTGATTTTCATCCCCTGAATTGGCACACCATCACGAACTGCAAAGGCACCAAGAATCTGCACAAGACAACATCAACCCAAGTTAGTTGTGTCATGGATGTTTATGCAAACTAAAAGGTCCACAATAATCAAAGGTTCTCTGTTTCTTCTCTGTTTGAATACCTGATCCATTGTGGCAGTCTTTGGAATACCAGTTATGGATATAATATTCGAAACCTTATCCTTCACTGATGCATTCCTGTAGTCTTGATCCTTTTAAAGAATGGTCATATAAGATTAAAACACAAAAAAAATGAAAACATAATCTTAAAACATATGCTACATATGTTTAAAAATAAAACTCAACATACCTGGGAACCAGAATCAGTAAATTTAGAAGGTAGAATATGTTGAGAATCTTCAAGGAGTTTCTCTGGTGCTTTAAGTTCTTCATGATTGTATTCGAACACCCTTCCAGACGCTCTTCTGTAATCTATGTCCCTGTAGTCCTGGTCTCTTGCCTGTACTGCACTGCTTATTTGTTCTTCCCCAAGCTTATCCATGGAAGGTCCTTGTCCATGTGGCTGATCCTTCATCCTTTTCAAACAATCATTTGACTCCTGAATCTCAACTGAGGACTGATTCCTCTCCTGATGGTAAGGGGGTCTTTCATCACGATTTTCTTTTTTCTGAATATACTTGGGGTCCCTTTCTCCAAGCCAATGTTTATTTTCTCTATCCAGATGGCCAGTTTGGGGGCTTATTTCTGGGGGTCGAAGATCTTGTGGGCCCTTGCTACCAACTAGTGGCATATCTGTTGCAGGAAAGTGATCACCACGGGGAAAGCCAGCATCTTTCCCTGGAAAAGCAAAAGATGCACTATCCCTTTCATGAAACGGTGGTGACCCCTTAATCTTTACATCCCTGTTAAAACCTACAGGGAAGCTTGGTTCAGGAATGGTTTCCACATCTTTACCCAACGAAGGATTCTTGTCCTTTTGACGGTTCTTCCATTCTTCTGCAAGAGTCATTTCCTCACCACTCCGATAATCCATAAGTGGACTACCACTTGAAGCTGGATACTCTCTCTTACTAATGTTTTCTGCACCCATAAACTCTGACCTCTGAGGATCAACAACATTTGAAGCCGTGTCTGATCTTACTCTGTCCTCTGGAGGTACATCACTCTTTCCAAATCTTAAAGGAGATCTATCTCTACCTCTAAAGTCAGCGGAGGGTCCAGGTCGATTTCTGAAATCCATATCGGAATCAAATCGACCTCTTGGGTTGAAAGGTGGCCCTCCTCTTCTGTCACTGTCCATCATTCTTCTTTCATGTGGATGTAAATCCATATCATAGCAATCAGCATCACCAAAGCCCATTGGTGGCCTGTCATACATGTCCCTAAATCCATCATTCCGATCCATTCGATCGACCATAAACCCTCTTCTTCCATCAACATTTGGATTATTAAATCTTTGCATGTCATAAGGAAAGGACTCTCTTTCTCTCATGTCCATAAATCTGTTGTTTGGTTCCCGTGGAGGCATGCCCCTGCCTCCAATATCTCCTGCATTCCTCCCTGGTCCTGGGAAACCAGGAGAATTCATTAGTTTTTCTCTGATGGAAGCTTCATAGTGCCTCCTAACACTAAAGTCTGGCTCCTCTCCTGGTCTGAAGAAATCTCTGTTCGGCTCTCTTCTACCCATATCCTGTGGATCCATATCATATCCCCTCATGGGTGGCACATCCATTCTTCTCATGTCCATATGTGGTACATCATGAGGTCTTGGTCCCACATGACCCATGGGACCCATGTTCATCCCATCTCTACCTCTATAATCTGGCATTGGATGATCTCTCCACCCAAACATCTCTCCACGGTGATCACCACTGCAATGTACATCAAGACATATTAATATATTAGGTTACTGCTCTTTGGAAATGCAGATAACCAAAGAAGAAAAACAGGAGTGGCTTGAATTGCATTTTATATGAAAACAGAAGCATTCTATTTTGATATTTTTTAATGTGTGAAAGACTTACAAAACCACAAGATTTTAATAAAGTCCCTTAATAAATCCGTTGTCTGAAATAATCTCAAAATTTGTGTTTATGCCTCGTAACACATCTAATACCAACTTGGCTCATGGCCTGGTTAATGTAAATAAGATCTTACAAGTGCAACTTCCGCGAAGTCAAAGTATAGTCTCAGTTCTGACATGGATAAATCTGATATTTTGCCATCCAGTTACAGGAGTTCCTTTTTTATTTAGACTTATGTTATCATAATGAAAAATGTGGTATTTCCTGCTTTGCTATTAAATCCTGTAATTTATATATAATGCATGATATGGCTGAAGAAAGATCAAGCAGAAGGAGGTGCTTTGTGCAAAACAACCTAGGCTACACAAATGTTTATGTAAAGGTAAATAAAAATTATTATAAAGTAGTAGTTTCGAGGGAAAGGGAAGAGGAGGAATTCATTATAAGAAAAAGCTCCAATACACCACCATTAGCTTCAAACACAATTCACTGTCCTCCTCTTCTTTTCCTTTCAGTTGTTCCCTTTAGGGGTCGCCAGAGCAAATCATTCACCTCCATCTAACTCTATCCTCTGGTTCCTCTCCTTTCACACCAACTAACTCAGGGGTGTCCCACTCCTGTTCTCGAGGGCCGCTGTCCTGCCTGCCTTAGATGTATTCCTGCTACAGCAAACCTGATTCAAATGAATGGGTCATTAATGGTCTTGTGTAGCCCTGGATGCCAACCTGATGTTTATCCATTCATTAGAATCAGGTGCGTTGTGGCTGGAAAACATCTAAGACATGCAGGACAGCGGTCCTCGAGGACTGGGATTGCCCACCCCTGCTCTGGACTGTTGACCCTTAGTCTAAGTACTTATGTTAACTCGGCCTCGACTGATCTGGATATGGGGTTCATGGATTTTATTATTCGCATGTTTAGTCTGACCACAACCTTCTGCATTTATCTGGGCTTGGGACCAATTCAAAGAAGACACTGGCTTGTGCCCCTCTTTAGGCTAGAATACTAATCAAATATTATTTACAGGAATTTTGCTGCATGCTCACACACTTCAATGTTTCATCATAAAGATTCTGCCATGGTCAGCATGGACAAATAACAATACATAAAAACACAATACGGCAGGTCAACAGAAAATACATTTATTTTTAAAAATTAAGCAAAAAATACTTTTAAAGTTATGTGTACTTACCGAAGGGGCGGTCCTCCCCGAGGTCCATCCCACATGTTTGCAGGTGTCCTGGGTAAAGGTAAAAAGGTCTGCATCATTGTAGGACAGCAGACAATTTCATCACTCGTAACTCAGCAAAGACAGGTACATTATTTATATATATATATATATATATATATAGATATATATATTCTTTTTTATGGAGTTTGACAAGACAACCCTGATTATTGAGAAGAAGAATAAAAACTCCTCGATCGATCCCATCACGGGGGAATTCACAATCTGTAATCTTTAAACACACAGCTGGTTGATGATTTGCACATTTTTGCGTGTAATTTAAGATTAACACCTTGAGTATTTTTAAAGGATGGCTACTTAACACCCAACAAGGGACAGACAATGTGTGGGGTGATTGCAAATGGAGGCAGACAGAAGACCGGCCCGCTAATTATAGCCACCACTGGGCCTTTTCAGATTACGACACAACAAAACCTCATAACGCAGGAGTCGCAGATGACTGTACTATCCACGAATTGAAAGGGACAACTGAATCACATGCACAATATTGCTTTCGATTTAATCAGAAAAACAGTTTTTACCTTTAGCTCAGACCAAGAAACGAGTCTCCGGATGACGTATCCAGAGCTATCACAACTTCACAAAACTAAAAAGATATTTTCCTTGTATTAGTTTTTAATGATTACCAGCCTTGGATTTAACTAGCGTTATTTTTGTATTTTTCCGGTAAAACTCACCCTGGCGTTGCTGTTAAAGCTCAGTCTTTATTAGTGATTTTATCAAATTTTCGTTAAGAGCGTCGGTTAACAAAGTGCTGAAAAATGGAGAGCTACGTTTTTCTTCTTCTTCTGCTACTCCAGAGGAAGACGAATACGTCTTCTTCGTCTTCTCCTTTTTGAATTAAGCATACTTGTTAGCACACTGCTGTTTTACTGTCCTCTACTGTTTATTGTTAGCATTGACAGTTTTTAATTTCGCGACGTAATAAAATACTGCTCTGTCATTTACTACGTTTCTTGTATGAAGAGAGGGCAATGTCTCACTGTCTACAGTTGCACGTCGCCCTAACAAGTGCAACTCATTATTTAAGCCTGGAAAAGAAAGGATTTTCTTTAGATGAAAATAAATGAATATAAGTTGATTAAGCAAACCAAATGCAATTTTTATCTCAAAATATAGACTTTTTAAATGTATATTTTTTAATTTTTCTTTTTAAAAGGGACGTTTTTTATCAGTCACTATTAGTACACTTTTTGTCTTTACCATGACTTAGCTTACAATTATTTTATCAAACAATGAAACACTGTCTTCTGCTATTCTTCTAGGCCTTACAATTGGTTTTAACAAATTCTGCAGTTTTTGTATGCACATGATTTTTAGCAAATCAATGCTAAAGTCAATAGAAACCAAAATAACCTATTTGTAATCTCGTAACCTCTCATACATCTCAGAAATCCTATAATGAAACTGTTCTATGCAGGAACCTGTTAAATACTAATTAAAATATATATATTTTTGATCTTTTTCCCTAAATTCCAATAGTTAAACATTCAGATCATTCAGATCATCAATTGTAAATGTTATTTGTAAATGTGATTTTCTCTCTCTTGATGCAGATAAATCTCAAGCCATGACCTGAAGTGTTACACTTCCTGTTATTCTGATTACATAAGTCAGAGAGGGATAACATCTTCCAATGTTTTGTTGTACTAAATACATGCTGGGAAAATTATTTCAACATGAAATAAAATTACAGTATTACTATTTTATGCAAGATTAGCACTAAGAGAAAAGGCATGTTAAAATATTTCAGGTTTTCAGGTTATCATGTTTTATCAGATGTTATGTTAACATCTCAAACTCAAACTCAGCAGTACTGATATTGCTCATTTTATTCACTCACAAACATTGTAGCAACCAGTTAGCTCAGCTAAATGTTGCAAAGTACACACACCATAAAAAATACACATGTATACACATGTTGCAAATATAGATACTTGTACAGTGTATGGACTCAGCAATAAACTCTTAATTTACTAAATACAGTTTACAACACAGCAACAGCTTAAACATCACACCACATAGAATGCTCTACATCTAGTCATCTGTGCTTTAAAAGATGTGAATAAAGACAAAACACAAAAATCGATACACCAGCCTTGAAGACCTTCAACAGAGGAGCTAATAAAACAGCGAAAACATTTTAGTGAATTCAGTAAGCATTTATAATTAAATCCGCAAACATGACTGCAACAAATATTAAGGCACTTCAAATAAAAAAAAATGTGCTGTCTTTCTGCCTTAAAATTATAAGTTGTCTTAAAATGCAGCTACTGCACTAAACACTGAGATATGTAATCACGGTGGCAAACTTCAGCAATGGTGTTCTTTTATTTAAAAACTTTTCAAGCATAGTGTGACGTATAATGTTGCCTGCGATGTTTTTTAGAAGTTTAAGTTATCAAAACAGTTGCATTTTATTTCTTTTCAATTTTACACTCATCAAGAGTGTGCACATGAAAAGACTGTCACTTTGTGTAACTAATTCATTTTGGAACATAGATTTAACTCAGGTATGCTGGAAAGAGTACACATTTCAATATCTTTATTTTTAAATTTAACTGTAATGTGATCAAATCACCTACTCTTTCAAACTCATAATTTTAAGTCACAAGAAATAAACTTAGGCTTTTAAGTTCTGAGGCTAAAAAGTAGCAATTTGTTGAGACGAGCAGATTTATTTACAATGAGTTACTGAATAAAGATGAGTTACTTTCACTAAATTACACAAAGAGAATTTAATAACCCACTGACTTTTTACAGTTTTGAGGGAAAAGGAAAACAACTTAGAGCTACTTTGCAACAAGTTTTAAAGGGACCTGTACACAAAATAACAAGGAGAGCGGACAACGCCACTGATAAATCAGTGCAGAAGAGAAAAAGATGAAATGTATGGTGTAGTGGAATAATTCTGCAAACTCTGGTAGTCAGACATCACAGACAAACAAACATGATGCCAAATTTACTGGCTGCTCATGTGCTTGTTGTTTGGCAAAGGTCCTGTTCTTGTGTTTGACTAGTCTTCATTTCTTTGTGGCATCATTTGAGGTGCATCACCATTGCATCTTGTCTGCTGTTGCTCATCTTGACAGGCTGCAGTGGGCAGGGGGAGTGCAGAGATGGTTGTAGTCTGGGCGTCAGGCAGCGTTTCCTTTCAGAGGAGCTTTGATGCCAGCAGCCACGCTGATCACTGCTGCCTGTTGGAGGAGCAGGAGTATTGGGGTCAGCTGTGACTCCTGCAGTGAGACCAGCGGCTGCAGAGTCACCTTGCTCAGATGCTCGAAGTCTCTTCATGAGGGTGGTCACCCTTACAGCTTTCTGTGAGTAATAAAAATCAATTGTTAGTTCACATGAAGTGATTATGCATTGCATAGCAAAATATGCAAGTGAAGGTTTTTTTTTAGCTAAATGCAAGCAAAACTTTGAAATTATGGTTAAACAATGATTAAATCAAAGTGAAGACCTTGTGGACTGTATTTTCATTTATCTTAGAAGCATGAATATGACTTTGTGAATGTTTGATTGAGATAATAACAGAGGGAAGAAAATCATATGGCAACAGATGGTTAAACACGATTGCATTTAGTTTTAGTTGTTATAGTTACTGTATTATCACAAATAGAAAATGATAATTTTATGATGTATTTATAACAAATAATTAACCACAAGCAATAGGAAAAATATGAGAAGTGCTACCTTCCACTTGTCTTTGACAAAGTTCTTTCTAATTTGTGCACTAACTCCATCTTTGATGTTTTCTTGTCTGAGGCAGCATTTCCAGAAATCCTGAGAGAAGGAACCAAAAACACATTATTTCCAAGCACATGTTGTAATTAGCTGAGTTAATTGTCAAATGTTTCTATCAGACCATTTCTGCAATCAAAGTCTATATATGTAAGCAAAATCTAT
The DNA here is from genome assembly GCA_018398805.1 of Hirundichthys speculiger. Classification (NCBI taxonomy): domain Eukaryota; kingdom Metazoa; phylum Chordata; class Actinopteri; order Beloniformes; family Exocoetidae; genus Hirundichthys; species Hirundichthys speculiger. The sequence goes on along the minus strand of JAGFBZ010000074.1, from coordinate 1,025,456 downwards.
TATTATTACCTCTGCCAAGGAGGTTATGTTTTTGCCAGCGTTTATCTGTCTGTCTGTGTTACAAGATAACTCAAAAAGTTATAGATGGATTTTGATGAAATTTTCAGGAGTTGTCAGAAATGTGAAAAGGAAGAACTGATTTCATTTTGGGTGTGATCCAGAAGAAATCCTGGATTCTGGATCTCTTTCAAATTTTCACTAACATTGCGGTCAATGGGGCCGAAAATTTTGTTTCTCAATATCTCTGTTAATTATTGCCCAAAACTCATGAAATTTGACTCAGGGATTGACAATGGGAACCTCTATCAAATTCCAAAGGCTGATCTGGATCTGATCCAGAATGCAGATTTTATCGCAATCTGTAAATCGCTATATGGGGGAACTGTTGCCTGTTGCGCTTGGCGGAGGTCTGTGCTCTCAGAGTGCTTTTCTAGTTATTTTATTGAATGCCATGCATCAATAGAACTGAGTATTTAAGTTTAACTCCATCACAAGTTGGATATTATTGCATTATTGACAGTGCTGTGGCTCAGAAAACTGTTCAAAAGTGCTGCAGTGAAAGGTAGCAGGTGAGAATCAGCAGGAAAGATCGTATTTCTACAGTTTCCGCTACTCATCATTGGCTCCTGGGGAATCAAGAAAACAATTTGAAATCCCTCTCCTCACATACAGCATAAAGCCATTACCTAGAAAGGCCCATCAAATCTTATAGTTTATAGTTTCACATTTTCCCAGTAGAGCACTTTTCCTCTCAGACAAGCAAGCTTTCTTGTCATTCCAAGAATTTCCAAAAGTAGAATATGAGGCAGAGCTTCATATTCTATATTCATAGAGGTTCCTTTCCTGCCCACAGGGCCATCGTCCCTTGTTCCTGTGTCTGGTCCTGCCAGGGGTCTCATAAGGAGTATTTCTTTTCCACTGTCATCAGGGGCGCTGTGAATGCTCAGGACAGAGGACTGTATGAAGATCTGATGCAGTTTAATGGTTTCCTTGGCTACACTGGCATTATAAAAATGTAATTATTAATTGGACTAAATTAGATCAAACTGCCAGTATAATTTAACTGAACTGAATTGAATTGAATTGGATATATTTAATACAACTTATATTGAGTTAATTTACTTTCTCTGCAACGTCCTCCAAGGGCTTTTGCTTTAAACTGACACAATATAAATGGATTGAGTTGAATTGAATTGAACTTTAGCTTAGAGGGCAGCACGGTGGCCTGGTTGTCAGCACTGTTGCCTCACAGCCAGGAGGTTCCTGGTTCAAACCTCAGCAGGGGCCTTTCTGTGTGGAGTTTGCATGTTCTCCCTGTGCTTGCATGGGTTTCCAGTGCAGAGACATGCATGTTAGGTTAACTGGTTGTTCTAAATTGCCTGTAGGAGTGATTGTGAGTGTGTGGTTGTTCATCTACTTGTGGCCCTGCGATGGACTGGTAACCTGTCCAGGGTGGACCCCTGCCTTTCGCCTGAAGAGAGCTGAGATAGACTCCAGCAGATCCCCGTGAGCCTGCATAGGAGTAAGTGGGTGTAGATGATAGATGGATGAACTTTAGTTTACCATTCATGGGCTATAGCCTCCTGTGCAGTTAATCGCTGATGCTGGTCCACTTCCATCAAAGACGCCACTAGGTTTTTAGCTTTAAAATAGAAAAAAAAATAAAAAGAAAAGAAAGTACAGTGATGAAATTGCTTTGTCAATACTCACACCACGGACACTTAATCTGTGATGTGTTAAATCCAGACACAGGAACAGAAAGTATACTTCATAAAGTCAGCGTCTCTAACCAGAAACTGAAATATCATCCCAGTATGGGGAATCAAATTCATAGTCCCCAGACAAAATCTTCAGAAATAAGGTTTCTATCACGATTGTCAAAGTCATCTTCTTCAGAGTCATCATAGAAAGGGAGGTTCCCAGATAAGCTATTGGGGAGACAAAGCATAAAAAGACAGGATATTATTTGAGGTGAAATTCCAGGTGAAATGCTTTTATTACTTGTCAGTATGTCAATGAGCTCTTACAGTATATACATGATGACACCTATGGCCCAACAGTCCACAGGTCTTCCATATCTCTGCCTTCCAACCACCTCAGGAGCTGAGAGCAAAGTAGATATTTTCACAATTTGATTTAGACAAATTATCACAGTTTCTGTTACACAAATAAAAATCCAACAAATTATGAAAGAATTAAATATAAAGTGAATTTTACTAATCAAGATCAAGTGTTATGTCACGCACCAAGGTACTCTGGGGTCCCACTTGGGTCCTTAATTAGTCCATTTTCCAGTTTTGCCAACTGGAAGTCACTGATAACAATTTTGGAGTGCTTCAAGCGGTTAAAGTACACCAAGTTCTCCAGCTGAATGAGTGAATAAATAGAAGTTTATCAGACTAGTAAGCTTTCAGTCTAAACGGTTTACAGTATTCCATGTCTGTAAAGATTGATATAAGGCTGTCCAAATACAAATACATTTTTTTCTTTTCTTTTCTTCTTTTTTTTTTTTTTCAAAATGTGGCCTGTAGTGAAATGCTGCTTTTTTTCACCAGGTGTCAGCAGTGCAATGTACCTTAAGGTTTCGATGGACGATTTTCAGAGAGTGCAGGTAAGCTACAGCTTCCAACACCTGTCTCATAACATTGCTGGTGTCCCTCTCTGAGTAGTATCCTTGATCTAAGATCCAGTCAAAGACCTCTCGTCCTGTTGCACTGATGAGATGAGACATCAGCCACATTTCACATGGTCGTGTTTAACATTTTCCATGTTTATGAAAGGCATGAAAAAAAAAAAATATATATATATATGCATACATATACTACTAATATAGTATATTAGAGCAGGTACAGTGCATTCAAGTCTTTGTCCAAATGTGTCACAAATGCCTCAATCGTACTTACAATTCCAGGAGAATGAAGTACTCTTTCTTAGTTTCAAATGTGTCAACCAGCTGAAGGATGTTATGATGTTTTACCCTTTAAATAGTAATAAAAGTATTAGGTTTGGAAAAAAACTGGAGAAATGTTAGAAGATGGCAGCAATATAGTTACAATGTAAGATGTTCATGACAATTAAGGTTGGACTAATTAATTGTCCAAATCAGTGGAAAAACTGTGTGACATCAGTGTGACATCATCACTCTGTCTGGCTGAGGAAGAAATTTAAAACACACACAAAAAAATTTAACTAGGAAGTTTTTTCTAAAATGACAGAAACTTAGTGTCTTCTAATGTTAGGAGAACAGATACACATAGCCAGCATCAAAAAGAAAAGATCCTCACTCACATTTTGAACAAGTCTATATTAAAACCCTGAGCAATCTTTTTTTCATGTTATGATGGAGCTATTTAACTATTGAGTCAAGGACAGTTTACAAACAATGACAAAGACCTTTGATCAATTAAAGGTTGTTAAAATCTTCAAACTACCAACTGAGGTTTTTCCCCATAAATCACGTGAAAAAGAAACTTTAGTGATTTAATTCCTGGTCTCCACAGCACATGTCAACCTTTGGACAGACATTGACCCTTACATAGCCACCAATCTGTTCATTATGTCAGTGTAAGTATAGAGGTTTTAAGCATATAACAGAGAAAAACCACAACATAGACTGTATATAAGTGCTGTAAACATGTGGTCAGTAAACTGCATTTACATTGCACTTTGCCTTTTTTTTTTTTATGTTGTTAAAAACTCAACATGTGAAATTGAAAAAGCCAATTTAATGTGAAATTGGCTAAGATAAACAAAAACTCATATTTGGAATTGCAATTGAAAACTGTTTTGGGATATATTATATATTGAAATGTATCCTTAAAATGTGATGGTTGTTGAGCTAGTTAGCTAACTACCAGACTGTGATGTATGTTAATCTGTGGAAGCAGGTGTCCTTGCCAATGTTGATGTTTCACAGTTTCTTTCAGTTTCTTTCAATTTTTTTCTCCAGTTGAAAATCCTTTTGCTATTTTACTTTTTCTGCATTTTACTTGACTGTTTAGCAAAATGCAGAAATATGGGATGAAACAATTTGATCAGCAAGTCTATCTGATTGTCATTTGAGCTGATATTAATGTGTCAGTTCGATATCAATGACAAGTAAGTAGGTTACTGCACAAAGGCAGGCAAGATTTTCAATTCTCACATTAATTTTTCTTTTTTCAAGCTTCATGGGTGTTCTATGCCATTGGGCCTCTAGGCGTGAGTCCCGGTAAGCCAATGCATTAAAATAGCACTGGTTTTACGGTCAGATGAGTTCACATTTCAGCTTGCTTTTAGAAAAAAAATGCCAGGTTCTACATGCCAAAGAAGAGAAAAGCCATCCAGACTGTTGCATCAGTGCCCATAACATGGGTGATTTGCATGTGTAAAGGTACCATCGATGCAGAGGCGTATGTTAGGCATTTTGGCAACGTGTTTTTATTTTTTTTTTTTACCCTGGATGTTCTTGGTTATTTTAGCAGGATAATGTCAGCCCTCCTTCTGCACATCTTACAACAGTACGGCTTCATTGACACAGAGTGCATGTGCTTGGCTGGCTGGACCCGAGTATAGATTTGTCTCCCACTGAACATGTTTGCTCTAGTGCAGGGGTGGGCAATTCCAGTCCTCGAGGGCCGCTGTCCTGCAGGTTTTAGATGTCTCCCTCCGTCTTCACACCCTGATACAAGTGACTGTGTCATTGACAGACACGTGCTGACCTTGATGACAAGATAATGATGGCCGTTAATTAGGATCAGGTGTGTTAAAGCAGGAAAACATGCAAAACCTGCAGGACAGCGGCCCTCGAGGACCGGAATTGCCCACCCCTGCTCTAGTGTGTCTCTGCATGGCCTTGGGTTGGACTTTTGTCCTGGGTGTACCCCACCTATTTCCTGATGACAGGTGGGATCGGCTCCAGCTTCATACAATCCTGAACAGGATCAAATGGGTATGAAAACTGCATAAACAGATTGAAACTTAAAGCACACAATAAGTAGGAGAATTGGATCATGAATTCTGAGCAGCTGAACTCTTGTATTCAGCAAGAATGGAGACAGCTTTCTGTCGCATCCTCAGTTGCTCTACAATTAAAAAGTCTAATTAAAGGGAAGAATCATATAACGGAAGGGTAAACACAGCTCCGCTCTCCTCTCAACTTGTGTTGCTTGAATCAAATAATGGATTTGTTTACCTTTTCTAAATACAATAATTCCAGTTATCAAAGACATTGAACATGATGACCTTTATTGTATTGTTTCTATTGAATAAGGTTTTTTTTTTTTTTTTTTTTTTTTTTAAAAAAAAAAAAGAGTTGTTAGTTTTTCTCAAACTAACAACTTTTTCTCAACTTTTTCCCAAGATTTGACCTTATATTTGTTGGGGGACTATTTTCAGCTGCAGATGTGATCCATTAATGAAAGTTTTCTGCAGAAGTATCTGTGGGATTGACTCAAAATAGGGTTTAAATTTAAAATCCATAAATATGTTGTGAACTGTAAAAGTGTGATTTACTGAAGTCTTTTAGAGTTTTTTGGACAAAAGTCAAGCACAACTTTTACATTTCCCTCCTCTACTCTTCTGTTTCTGTCTAATAATAGAAACATTTTGTGTTTTAATTCAGTAAAAGACAACATTTTACTTCCTCATCTACAACTAATTTTGTCTCAATGGAAAGACAGTGCCTCGCATTGGTAAACTCTTTACTTACATCTTTAAGACCATGATCTCATTCTTGGCAGCTTTCCTGACTTTCCTTCCATCTTTTTTGTGGAACTTTTTACATGTGTACATTTTCAAGGTGTTCTTGTCTTTCGCCCGAAATATCTCACAAAACTCCTCTCTGTGAAAAAGACAGAAAAAGGAAATGCATGTAATGTTGTAGGTCAAATCCTTACAGAATCTCTACTGACTCGATGGAATTCATTTCAGCGTGGATGTACTCACGATTTAACAATTTGTCCGAGGTCATATTTGTCAGTCACGTCTGAGGGACTGTTGTAATCCTTCTTCTCTCCGAGTGTCAGACAGCCAAATGGCATTGCAGCTTGTGTCCTAGCCAGGGAATGTCCTGCCACACAACCTGTGAACAATGAGCAACATCTTTGTAAAGCATCTACACAGCGCAGTTGTAATCTGAAGCTGTGGTCTAATGTAATAGTGAACATTATAAAACAATTCAACCAAAAATATATTGTAAACCCATCACCACGAATTTCTTTACAGATAAAAAAAACTTTTTCATTTTGTTTCATCATGGTACTAATGCATATGGAAGGAGCTGTTGATGCACCTAACACAAAATGAATGCAGTAAATCAATGCACTCTTTCATCAGGAGCAGTTTAGACTCACAATGAATTCTTTCTCTGAAGGCCTTTTTTTTTTAAACTCATGCATCATAGAATATTTAAGTGTAACTGAGCTTTTGGGAGCAAATTATTTCCATTAACCCACAAGAGCAACACAACATAAAAATGAATAATTTTAATAATATGTTGTCTGCAGTGAACTCTGTGAGACTGCATGTCGAGCTTCCTTCCACTCTGCAGTGAGCCAGCACCGTACTGCAGCAACAGCAGCAGCTGCCGCAGCATTCATACGTCTGCTTTCTGCACTGAAAACATTCAGATGGGCTTGACCCTGTCATTTTTCTCTATGCTTTGGAATGAAAATATTGTCAAACTCTAAAAAGCTTATAACTGCCAGTTTCATGAAATAACAAGCACCAAAGTTGTGTGTTTTAATATAAAAAAGAAAGGCAATGAAAGATGAATGTGTAATTAAAACTTATCCAACCTTCACATTTACTGAGGTACAGATTCAGCAAATGTTGGAAACATAATGAAGCATATAATAGAAGGAAATGTTCTTGAATGCTATCTTAGTTTTATCACAAGCAGTCCAATGTTTGTGTTGTTTATACTCATGTGTCTAACAATAATGACGAACATATAAAAACATGAACTCTGTACGAGTATACTTAATTATCGATTGCAATATTACAAATTGTCATATTGTGAAAAAAAAATAGGGATAAAATAACTTAGGTGTGCATCTCTTTTGGCAAACTCTGGATTATCCTGACTGTACAGCACAGATTGAGGGTACAGAAGGCTTGATGTGAGGACAACCTAAGAAAGTACATCAAATACATACACCAATTGTACACATAAATACAATGGTTTTGTCTGTAAATCACACATTTTGCCATATGCATGGAGCTCTAACTGGTTTTAAATTCAAGTTAAATCCAGCTATGACGATCAGTTTATTAGCGTCAGTTTCACTTTCATTTCGTATCTGTGCTGCAGCCCACATAGTAAACACAATAAATGTTGAGAAAACAATGATTTCTACTCTTTTGTTTTTCGTGCTACTGCTGTGCCCCATTGTATTTAAACTTCAGGCATTAAGGGGAAAAATCAGACATGCTGGTGTTGCTTCCTAGTCATTCAGGTCATGGTAAACCTCAAAGGCTTGAATCAAAGGCAACCCTAACCCTTGAACTTCTTTTTCTTGGTTCTTGAATGTGTTTCACCTTCTATCCAAAAGGATTTTGTCAGTTCAAACTGACTGGTGGGGAGTTTTGAGTTTAAAAGCTGTTGAAGTTGACTTCAACAGTTCAAAAATACACTTCACGTTAAACGTGTACGTTAGATAGACTTTTAACAGGGCTTTTAAGGGGCTCGACGGGAACATGTATAGTAGTCCTCCTCACAAGTAGTTATTGATTTGGCAAGAAAGTCGCTACTTTCTTAGCCTTGGACTGCTAAAAAAAGAAAAAAATGCGCAAAACTTGCATTACTATCAACATATATCCAAACTAAACGTCAAAAGAGATGAACAGCCAAACTCAGTGGCACTGTGTTGATTATGTACCAGAACTGACAAATATATAACAAATTGAATGCAGTAATAAATTCAGTCACACAAAGTCCTTTCACGCATTCCTATGCCAGTTTCCCAACCTGGCAACATAATCACTGCTATTTTTTTTCCTTCCCTAACCAACTAAAACTGGAACGATAGACATAGGATGATCTAACACTAGATGATTGGCTCTAATGTGTTTCTTCACATTAAAAAAAATATCTGTTGCATCTAAAGTTCTTTTGAATCATATATTTTTGTGAGCAAAAGTAGATTTTAACAAATATATTGTCTCTCAAATTCAAAGTTAAATGTATGCTTACAACTTTGAATATGGGTACCAGTTACTGCAGCTGCGATGTGGAATACTACGCAGGTTCACAAATAACAGCTAAATATTACTACTGACTTAGACTGCTGATATGGTAAGCAGCCTCTTTTTTTTCTTTCTTTCTTTCTTTTTTGGCAGGCCTTACAATGGAAATGGCAGCCAGCTTAGAAGAGTGGGAGTACAGAGATTCTGACTGTCTGTAGCCTCAGTCAAGACCAAGAGTCAGAGATTTCTCACAGCCATCAAGTCTAAAGGCCTCACACAACATAACTGTTGTTTTATTATAAGAATGTGTGATCTTGCAATTGAAAAATGAAAGCTAAAAGAGTGATCTATGCATCTCATCGCCTTTTAATGTGCTTTTATTTCTTTTTTTCTTTTCTTTTTCTTCTTTTTTTCCATCTCTGAAATTTTTAATTAGTAGAAATGAATGATTTATATTATTTATTTATTAGGGGTGCAACGGTACAGGTGGCTGACGGTACGATCCGTACCACGGTTTTTGTGTCACGTTTTGGTACGGATTCGGCACAGTTTCAGACCACCCGCTACCCTAAACCCACGATCGCAAGATAACGAGTTTGGGGAAAGCGCAACTCACATGTCGGCGCGTAAAAGAGCGCGTCCAAATGGCATAAATGGTCACACCTGGTCACATGTGGACATACACAAATGGCTCTACCTCTTGATTACGCATCACCGTATTACTTGCATACGTTTTTATTCTCTTGAGGTCAGAGGATGTCTGGTCAGCAGTTGTGGTGGATGTGGGAATAGTCACGGCCAGACACATCAGTCTGTACAGCTGTGGCAGCTCTCATTCAGATGTCTGCTGTGGAGGAAACTAGGAGATCTTTGTCTCTGGTGTCAAGCTGTAAAAGGTTGGATGCGGGAATTTATTTCCAATATGTCTGAACTGTTGGTGGTCGAGGAGGGACAGGAACATTAATTGTTCGTGATCTTTAAATGCGCATCCAATGATTCGTTCTGCAGTATTTTAAAAAGCACATCAGCTGCGCCAAGATGCACAACTGGTAACAACTGGATCTTACACAGGTAAGATCGCTGGTTTAGGGAGGTGGAAGATTGCGTTCTGTTAACTGTTAACTGTTTTCACTCCCTCACCGCTGTATTCAACAGCAAAACCAAAATGCTCCCACACCGGTGATTAAAAAAAGTTTTTCCCAATTTTCCGCTACTGCTGGCCTTGCCTGCTTGTTGTTGTTGTTTTGTTTTTTTTCCTGCGTACATGACCTGCAGCCAACCGGCCAAAGTGTGATAGGCTGGTCACTGTGAGTGAGCGGAGGCGAGTGGACATTGACATGCAGTGGCGGGCCTGTTGCCTAAAAGGCACGCACGCTTATGTGCAAGTCCAATGCAAAGTTATTGGAACATAAATATTGCGAGACATAAAAGCGTATTGTCCCATGCAGGTCGTACCGAACGGTTCGGTATTTTACCGAGTACCGATGCATCCCTAGTATTATGTATTTCTTTTCTTTTCTTTTAAAGAGAGGAAGGCGATCCCATCTGTAAAAATATTTGTGTTTATATTTCATAAAGGTGGAACAAATCTTGAATTTGACTTGAGTCAACTTTCAGATTCTTGTTCTTAAAATGTTAGCAAATTTGTATATTTATGGTCATATAATTCCTCGTTTGCATTGAACGTGGTGGGTTGTAATTTTAAAAAAGGAAATTATTATCTTACTGTAAGTAAACAATCTGAAAGTTACCTTGCTAATGTGTATTTTCTGTTTTTTAAAAATCATGAGAGAGCCCTCAAATTGAAGACTGCAGGCTGTATACATGTGTGCTAGTGTCCACATGGGGACTCATTAGTCTGTAATCCAGTCTTCACAGATCCACACAGTGGAATGGAATCATACTTGGCTTCAATATTGTAACCAAAGCAAGTATGTCTCAACTGCTGCTCCTTACAGCCCCTGATTGATATTGATCAAAATGATCTAGTCAACCTTTAATCCACAAATGTTCTGCTGTCAACCATTTGTTAGCTTTAAACATTTAAGTTTACCAGATTTTAAGTTAACAGTTTAAGTATATAATCTAATGTAAAGGGGAATGCATGTGTGTTTTCTACCCGGTTGCTTTACATAGTAAAAAGTAGGCCACCAAACACTCTTGCACTTATTCTAATCATGTTAAGGTACAGTTAAGGGTCAACTTGGAGTAGCCAAAGGCACTGAGTCATTTCTACTCCATCAGATTTCTTTATTTAGGTCCATCTCAGACAACAACTATCACTGAAGGGTATTCTATCCCAGAGTTGCAGTATACACAAGCAAGGAAGAAGTTTCCTTCTGGCAAGTGAGAGTCAGGGCCGGAGTGGGACTCATTTTCAGCCCTGGAGTTTCATGCCTTAGACCGGCCCACTTTAAATCACGACCTATTATTTTTAAAATCATGCAATTATAACCTTACATGTTAAGTCTACAATAGCGCACTGTTCTGTAAAGCCTTGTAATTCAGTGTATTGTTCTGAAATATTTTAAATTCAGTGCAAGTAAGGATTGCTTTACAATGTAGATTTATTTAAACATGAGTGCACATTTCCAACATTATTTGTGACATCCATATCCAAGCCTTAAAAATGAAATGAAATAACTACAAATATTAAATGTAAAATAAATTAAAAATTAAAAAAAAAAATTGCACTTCCTAATGAATAAAGAATAAAATAATTATTGCACTGTTCTCTGCAAGTTTGTTATTAGTATAACATAACTTTCTGATGATGCCTTTATCTTTTTTCCTCTCCATAAGAGTAGTTTCAAAGAAACATGACCAACCCTAAAACATTAATAAACATCTGACCAGTGCACTGGTCTCTGCGACTTTGTTTATTACAGTATCATTGTCCAAAGACATGAGAATTTCTTTCTCAGTGCACATGAGCATGAATGCCTCAAGTTTCTTCTGGGTCAAAGTGCTCCTGAGCCTGTTTTTTATGAATTCACTGCTGAGAAACTTCTCTCACAGGCTACCTGTGTGATGGACAGCGTTAGTAGCAACTTGTAGGCCAGTCCAATCACATGGTAGGCATCAGTTAGCAGATTGTACTGAGAGAGGATGAGATGAACACAAATGACACAGTTTTTACAGGAGGAACTGTAAGGCTTTATCACATTTGATATGGAAAACACATTTTGACTTAACCAATTAAGATATTTTCAGAGGCAAAATATGCAGGCATATTTCATATTACTTTCATCCTATTCCCTTTCAATTGTGGGCTTTGTGTATTTACTATCTTATTTTTAATAATAAAAAATATATATATAAATGGGCACAGAAAGTGGTTATATTGGAACTAATGTGAACCGTCGTCACTACTGGCTCCTGGCTCTGCTTCTGACACTAAATCACATTTTACAAATGGTCATAATTCTCAGCACAAATCTTCCCTTTTTTTTCTTTTTTTTTAACAAAGCCTTCTGATCGTTTCGGGTCAGTTTCATTAATATATTGCTGAATCATATAGCATCTCAGGACACAGCAGGTCTACACCATACTCTTCATTATATTAATTCTAATATTAACTCAATGAGCAATCCTACCTGTCCTCTCTGGACTTGTGAGCTCATGGCTGGTGCTTGGTGCTGGAACTTCCTCCTGACTCTGAGGGGCTAAAGTAAAGTTTCCCAGTCATGTGGCATCGCATCATACTATTATTTAAATTATATAACGTTATGTTATATGCCACAACGCCACACAGTTCATTGACTTGATAATCAATTAACTTGAACGGTGGTTTGCAGACAAAGTCCAACATCTTGCCTTACCCGTTTCATTATCCTCATTTCTCCGAACCGCGAGCTATTTTTAGAAAAAAAGCTGCCAATTTTGGCACATTTGGCTGCGTCCGTTTCAAAAGCTTTTCTCTTTTTAATTCGCGCCTTCTCTGCGCCACCCTTGATCTTTCTACTCTCCATCTTTCAAACACCACTGACAGAGTGCACGGATGTGTTACGTCAGGACGCGTCTGCAAAAAAAAAAAAAAAGCTGCCAGTGGAGGCGGCAGCAGCGGTAGCACTAGCAACGCAGTGGCGTCACTGAGCACCGGCCCAAATGAAAAAATAAAAATAAAAATATGAACACCGGCCCTCGCGGCCCAAACATCAGACCGGCCCACCGGGAATTGTCCCGGCCCTCCCGATTACCCACTCCGGGCCTGGTGAGAGTAGATGGATGTTACTTAAAACTACTAAAACAAAATCTCTTACCGCAGAGTTCCAGCTTCAGTGATTTAAGTTTACCATTTGTCTGTTGAAATTGCAGGATTACAACAGGATGCCCCCAATCTGTCCTAAAGTGGAGAGCTCTCAGTTTCCCATTTGTCTGGAGTAGGTAGAGTATTACTCCAACTAAACCACATCCTCTGCATGCAGCCTCCAGATGCACCATTAAGTGTTTTCTGGGTCTCACTTAGATTTATATAAATCGAGGTAATTTAAATCATAATTCCGATATGAATATCAAATTATTTGTTTTTATAAGGAAAGCCCTGCCCCTCTGTGCTGATACACAGTGTGTAATGTGACATAGGTTTGCATTTCATGTACTGATGGCACAAACACACAATTTTCTTTAAATAATTGCTTGTGAAAAATATACCATTGTATTAATCTTCTTTTTTGAAAAAACTTGAAAGTAAAAGCAACAAAGTTATGTCAGACCAAAGTGTTCAAGAAAACAGGATTTTGTGCATACCTGGCCTCTTTTAGTGCTTTTAATTCCCTCTGTTTTTCATGATCAACAACAGCGTGAGAGTGAATAACAGTACCACAGATGTCAAGCAGAATTAAGGTGTAGTGCTGATATGAGACCATTTATTGCAATCATCAGGCTCACGATGAATCATAGATCCCCAAACCTGCTCTCAGAGGCTTGACTCACAGTAACACGGCACACTAAACAGCAATTATGGTAAGCTAGACAAAATTTTGTGCAAAGTAGTTTCCCTGCCTCAGTGCAACTGGAGATAAAAGACTCTTCTCCTTCACTGGGGAAAAAAAGACACTTGGCTGCTGCTGATTCAGAAGTTGTTGTTTTTTTTTCATCTGTACCTTTTTAAATTGTGTTTTAAACTAATACTGAGGCACTGCTCAGTAAACCTTTGGAAATAATGACAAAAGTAGAGCTGTTTTCATTTTGATAAACATAATAGTTTCAACCAAGATTTTCAGATTAAGGTAATAGAGCCAAAACACCCTCAGATTCGATTTTCCAAGTAACACACTCTTATTAAACACATTAGGCATGCTGGATAAACAGATCAAGCTGTAGGTGTTATCCAATTTTGTAAAAAAAAAAAAAAAGTGGAAGTGTGAAACAGGAAATGGGAAGAAAAATAACAAGAACTCAGATCTGTCATTCTTCATGCTTTTTTGCCTGCCATCTGCAGTCATAGTTATTGCAGTTAGTAAAGAAAATAATCCGTAAAAGTATTATAATGCTACATTTATACATTATAACTGAGATCATTGCATGGCTGAGTGAAAATAAGCAATTTGATGATATAAAATTAACCTGATTTTAGTCATCTAATCATTTAATATTCAAAAATTAGTGGTCAAGACAGGACCAAGAAAAAACTACAGCCAGAGTAAATGAGAGTGACTCTTTCTGGAGCAGACTGATGGGTCAATGGTTGCCTTAAACGGATTATTTCTTATCGGGTCTCAAATCTTGGCTTGTGCCTGTCTGCAGGAGTTTGTATGTTCTCACTGTGTCTGCCTGAGATTTTGATGGGTACTCTAGCTTCCTGGAACAGTCAAAGGTCAGAAGATGGTGCAGGATACCTTTTAATAAGCATGACCTTGTCGGGCCTTTACAGACTGAGAATGATCAGACATTTAACTCTAAATCTTGCTGCCTGTTTTTGAAAGATTTACAGAGCAGCCAATGTTACAGGAAAAAGTCTGCAGCACTGAGTAAAGCCATGATCTTATGTTCCAAAACATGCATCTTCATCTTCAAATATGACCAAACAATGGTCTGGCCTACTTCATCACTGGAAAATTAATTTTACGGGGAACTTGAGCTTTAGAAGAAGGCAAGTCAGTACGCAGCATTTAAGAGCCTGGTTGTTGCTTCATTAAGCCAATAAACAGCTATGCTCATTGGATACAAGACATATTACAGTCATTGATCTTAATTTATTGTTTAAACTTGTATTCAGTTTTCATTTACTTTCAATTAACAATGACTAAAACTGATTAACAAATTGGTGAAGTAAAAGAAAAACTCACCCTTGCAGTAGAGGTGCCTGATACTTCTGCACACTAATAATTGCTCATAAATTTCCCTAGTAAAGGCAAAACTTAAATAGGTTTGCGGTAAATCAGATTTGACAGAAGAACAAATATATGTGTACAAATGTCAAGTACCTTTTATTGTGCTTTTACAAGGCAGCTGCATTGTAGAAGGTTCTTCCCAGCTCACTTGCTTGTTATTAATTGTTAGAAAAGTACCTAATAAAATGATACAACACATTTTGGCCTTTCAGAAATAGTCAATGACCAATGCAGCTCCATTTCTTTTTATTAACTGCCATGAGCCTTTCATTGATTGAGACTGTTAGTTTCTTGATCTGTTTATGGTCAAGTTTCTTTGAGGAAGCAAACAGTCCAAAATGTTTTTCAGACAGGCGCATTGCCCTCTCTCACTGTAGTTCTCAAGTTTGTGAAGGAGAAGGGCTCATATGTCCTCAATAGGTTTTATATGAGACACGTAGCTTATTGCTCAGTCAGCTTTGAGGCCTCTGCTGGCTATCCAGGTGCTGAACCACTGCATGTGATGCAGCATTGCAAATGTTGTGGCCATTTTGAATGTTTTGAGCTTTTTTTCTGTACAGCTGCCAGAAGAAAGTGTCTTCCAGAGAATAAACAGCATGATTTTTGAGTGTATTTGGACTCAATCTTTAACCTAAAAAAATCGAGGTAATTCATCTTCATGATAGCAGCGCAGTACCCTGTACCCCTCCTCCACCCTGCTGTGGCCTGATTCAGACTCGAGTCCTGTGTCCATTCATGATACAGATGGCCACATCCATCTGACCCATAAAGAGTCACTCTTATTGAAAACAACTATCCTTGAGTATTTATCTATTTAGGACCAATGTTAACATTTTATGTTTTCAGTAGTGACTGTAAACAAACCAAAATGGGGGCTGGTGACCTGGCTTTGATTCTGTTACAAATGCTTTTGTGGAGCCACAGTGCAAATTTTCTACAAGTTAGAAAGCACCAAAGATGGAGGACACTTCTGTGTACTACTATATTTTGGGCTGCTGTCTCGGCCATATGGGTGCACGCTCCAGGAGGGTTAGCTGTTAGCAAACAAACAGCTAAGGCTAGTAAAGAGGGAAAGTCCCGTTGCTTCCGTCACTCTGGTAGACATAATTGTTGTTTGTGTCATGTTGCAAATGACACAAGAAACCATCTGAAATCCACTCAAGACCATTCAAATCTGTTCAAATGCAAATGGAAACTACAGCTGCATGTAGTTTAAATTAGATTTTTTTTAAAACATTGCATTCCATCAGATTTTTGGCTGCACAGATTGTCAAAAAAAATGTACGTAGCATTTGGATTGGCAGTCTGAACATAGCATGCTTTTACTCTCCATGTAGATTGTACTTCAGAAATATGACACAGATACCTGGTAAATTCTTCTTAATTTCAAGATGAAGATAAATTTTAAGCGTAGGTTTCAGTTAATCTTGGCTAATAACAAGGTTTGGCAAGCAGTAGCGATGTCATGCCTTTCCGACTGTGTTTGCTTGTGTGTGTATGTTTTGTGTGTGTATAATGATAAATGAAGAAACAAATTTAGTTTATGGAGTATTTTCTGAATGCATTTTGGTGACAATCCATCATATTTTCTTTTAAAACATGAGCGCTAAGAGGTAGAAATGTCACTCCAAAGAAGAGTCCCTTTTCAAAACTATACATACCAGTATATTTTTATGTTGCTATTTTTGAATTGGATAGTTGGTCAAAGCAACGTGAGAGGGTGGAAGCGAGCCAGAGCCGCGGATTTGGCCACAGTTGAGCCATTTCAAAGGGATCTGCTTGGTGACAGGGGGCAGATGGTAATGATGATGTCTGAGCCAAATGTTATGGCCTGAAATACCTTATTTGTGTTTTTAATGTTCCTCTTGTTAGCTGTGATGGAAAAGAATACATCAGCACTTCTCATTTTCAAGGACAGGATATCAGAAATGAGCAGACGCAAAAAGTGGGTTTGCTTTTCTCCAACTCAGAGGGCAGTGATGCAGAGGAAATTTGGATGAGTATGAATCGGTCTTGTTTTCTGCTTCCTTCTGCTACACACGGAGTCTACCATTCATCTCTTTCTCAAGCATCACTGGCTCATCTGAGCAGTTTCTTCTGATGTTGTTTTGTTGCCATGGTTTCCAAGTGCTATAGTATGCACCAAGGTACAGTCTGTGCAGAACAGCTCTCTGTGTTCTCATTGCCATCGCTGGCCAAGACGGCTGTCGTTTCGGGTGACTGTTACTGATCTTGAATTAAAACACAAAGCCAAATCCCCAAGGATATTATCCTCAAACCAATAATAACCCATCGCCTTTCAGCTTTTTTTATTAACTTGACACAATATTCAGTTGTCTGACGACTACTTTAAACTTAACTACCAACAAGTGAATGCGCAGTGGTGCTTTATACTGCCTAGTTTCTATTCCAGCCATGTGATGCATGTTACATGAAAAAGCCACACCTATACTGAAATGCAGTCCTGCGCAAAAGTAGATACCCCGAGCGTTGCTGTTTCATCAAAGTTTTAATGACATCCTTAATCATTTCCCCACCTACTTAAGATCCAAACAGAAAACACATAAACCTGGGTCTTTTGAAACTCAACAGAATGGAATAATTGATATCATGTCAAACATCTGTTTAAAAAAAAAAAAATCTGTACTTGGCTCTGAGGAAGGCCACACTAAATTCAAATGTTTTGTTTGTAGGGACACATTTCTCTAAACATTACGTGGTTTCATTTAGTGTCTATATTATCTAGAGCTTGACTGATATGAGTTGACTGATTCCAGTTGTTAAAATTGGTCATACAAACATTGATAAAAGACTTTTGCACAGTACCTTCACTCCTTAAATATTCTGAGATCAATAAAATAATGCTTACATTTTTAGTCTTTATGGTAACTATTCCAGTATATAAGTAATTTTGCTTCACTGGATTATGCTGATTTTTTTTTTTTTTTATGGTGGACATCCATTAATTACTAGTGTATCTTTCCTAATGTAGCATTCTGTATCTAACAGTCCCAGGTGAAAGTTGCACCCAAACTCAAGATATTTTCTGCATCAAATCAACTGGCCGCAGCGCACCTCAAACTTCGCGCATTATATCTGCCTCTGATGTGATGCTGCATGTCCCCCCACTGATTACATGAAAACTTTAAGATACCTTAATGTACCTTGATTTTTTATCCTATTTTTATTTTATTTATTTATTTTTTTTCTGGAGATGATTTGTTCTCTTTCTGGGCCAGATCCTTGAGACAAATCCAGTCATCCGCCCTCCTTCTGGGATGTAGTCTGTGAACCGGAGTGATGGTTTGGTGCGTAATGATGATGGCCAAAGTAAGTGGGGATAACAAGGAGCCTGTTGGGTTTGAAATGAAGAAGCGCAGTGACGAGAAGACAAGGACACGGCAAGACTGCGAGGTGTTGAAATGAGCTGGAGAAGTGCTGCAGTGTGAGTACAGCTGCATGAGGGGAATGCAGCCTCGCTTGGTGTGTGTTTACTTACTTGTCGAGCTCACTCGAAATGAGTAAAAATCTGGGAGGGAAGCTGTTTTCACAGGACATAACCTGCCCATCAGATGCTGACAACATCTGAGCTCAAACAGAAAACATTTGCGCATCCCCGGTGATGTTTTGCAGGTATACACATATTACACGCAGTCAGCAGGATTTAAAAACAAAACAAAGCATATCCAGGAAAAAAAAAAGGCGAATTTCTAAGATCCCGATCGTTTCCTTTTTCACTTTCAAGTTTTAAAAACAAAACGTTTCTATATCAGACACATTATAAAGCTCACTTGCTGAGAAAGCATTCTTCAACAATTGTCACTTCTCTGTGCGGTTTAATTATTGTAAAACAAATCCAAATAGTGATCACTTACCTTCAATGAAGTAGACAGGTAATAATCAGCGATCCAGACCCGTGTTTGGTATTTAAAGGTTTTCTTTGTGCGGCTTCACTTTTATTTTGTCTGGTTGATGTTACTGGCAGGGAGCTGAGAGCTGTAAGATCCTCAAGCATTTCCAACAAGTCAGCTTATTCTCGGTAGTTGGCTGTTGCGTGCATGTGTGATGGGAAGAGCGGCCGATGATGCAGAGAGGAGGAGATGTGTGTGAGAGACGCAAGCTCTGCTGCTCAGCATTGCATCAAATATTACGACACCGTCATTTTTACAACTTTCAAAGGCTGAAGAGGGACTTGGTTATGTTCACACTCTTCAACCAAAGGGAGTTACAGGCAGAGTCAGAAGTCCCTCCGGAAGTTAGACAATCTACAATCTACCCGGTTTAAAGACTGATTAAGCGACTGATATGAAATGTGTGCGCCATTTGGTGTTTTGGGTACTTCAGTAATATAATTGGATATTTTTAATTTGGTAAAGCTCTTCAAAAATGTGTGTGTCCTATGTGGTGCCAAATTAAAGCAGATTAAATCATGCGATTCTGTTTCTAAAATAATAACAGATATTTTTTAGTTTTCATATTAGGTGCCATGCTCAAAACACAGGCTTATGTAAGGCAAGAGCAGATAAGAACACATAAACGCATATCATGGAGACACATGAGCAGTCCCTGCAGCTTCATATGGGGAAAAAAAAAAACATTTCCACACTACAGCTTAGAGGGACAACCAGTCAAGCTGATTTAAATGACACATCATTTCAGAATTTCAGTGGCTGTCACAACATACCAATCATGTTCATGCGTATGTAGGTGACTGCAGATGCTGCTGATTTCTCTCTCACACACTCCCATTTTTCCATCCAGTGTTTTAGGGACCTGAATGATTGGTATGAACAAAAATATTTTAAATCTGTTGGTCAAAAACGCTATAAGGAGCAAGTGCTAAAGCCAAAATAAAAATGTTTGTAGTTCCCACCTTTAATTTCTTGATTTTGTGTGTGATTATTTTTGGAAATCCTTGGTGATGTTGGTGTAAAAATGCTATAATATGTTTATAATTTATTCTGTGGCCGTTGCTAGTAATAAGTCAGTATACAGTGACTTTTCCTTTTTTTCCCCCTAAAGGATAAACACTATACCTTTGAGTTTTTATCACACATGAAACATGTATCATTTTTATTATACCTATCTTCTTTTGATCTTAAGATGAATTATATTTAAATCTTGCAATCTATTGCAATTATCCACAATGTCATCAATAGTAAAAGACACAGTTTAAAACATGCAACACTGTGTAAGGTGTTCTTTAAGTTGCTTGATCCCATACAGAAATTCATGGCCATGTATTATTTTGAAGGCTTGTACCGCAAATTGTAACTCATTTCCAAGCCTTAGTAATGCACATTGTCAAAATATTGTAATTGCGGCGGCATCTCATATGTCACACAAAACCACTACAAACTGCACATGCAATGCAATATACAGTATGTACTATATACTGGTCTGACAGTTATTAGTACATAGTATGCCACCATTAAAAACAACTATGCTATGGCACAATGGAAGCTGGTTTCATGGAAGCAAGTCTGACCACCTTCTCCTCTAGTGGTGCATTGCATTATGGGGTATAATGTGTGAGATAGATTGGAAATCTTCCTGGGAATTAAAAACCATCTGGGTACTTTTCACATACTGGATATTATGCTGTATACTATAATACAATTTGGTAAAATCAATTTGAACTACTGGCATAATATTCAGTTAGGTGTTGTAAAAAAAGAGGTCTCACTCTTAAATGTTATTCCAAGTAAATTGTTGGTAAAATACTATGGAAGACCGTGCAGGAATAGCCACTGAAATCTGTTGCACAATTAGACTACGCCAGTTTGAGTTGGGGTGCCTTCGAGCCAGCATGTCCTTGTAGGTTTTTCTGCTCTGTGCTTGCTTCGAGCTTTGTTTCTCAGTTGTTAGGCTGCTGGTCTTGGACTTGTGTTGTAAAACCTCTACATTAGTAAAAGTCATTTTAAACATTTCAGAGGTGGGAAGTTAAAGCTACATGTTAGAAAGTCTGGAGTCTGCCAGGTAAGCTGTGGAGAGGCATGTACAGGTAGGGTTGGGAATCGAGAACCGATTCCTGTAGAGAACTGGTTCCGTGTGTTTCAATTCCATGGAATTGTTTGGCAGTTTATCTAGCGATTCTCTTATCGATTCCAACCAGCACGAATCTCACGTAACTTACGCAAATTACGCACAGTCAATTCCAGAAAGCACTTACGTGATTAAGTTTCATCGGTTTAGCACGCGCATTGCAGTTGTAAACAACAATGGCGCCCACCAGGTTAAAACGCTCCAAAGTTTGGCTCCACTTCACCAAAGATGGCAACAAGGCAACTTGCAGTCATTGTAAAGTGGAGATAACAGCGTCGGGAGGGAACACGACTAACATGCAGAAACATTTGCACACACAACATGCAATAATGAGTGTCGTGTTTTTGACGCTTCGGACTGATGGATCTCAACCCAGCGGCAGTAGCCAAGCTTAGATCACCTCTGGCAACTCTGGTAAGTAGCTATGCCACTGCCTATGTGCTTCTTTGTAAAACACGCTATAACATTAACGCTGTGCTGTTAAACGAATGCCTTCTGCATTACATTTAGAAGATGACCGTGATGAGAGAGAGAGTCAGGTTGGCTCAGAGGCTGGCAGCACTCGCTCCTGCTCACTACCTACCTCCAGAAAGATCACGTGTCCTTCCTGAAAAAGCAGACATGCATATTTTTCTGCAAAAGAATAGTTCATTCTTCATAGTATTTGCAGATGTGTACTATGCACTGTTCCGTTGTATTTGATAGTATTTATCTTTCTTTATTACTCTTTTTGAGTGCTTAGTGAGCTCATAAATCCTTTTAAAAAGGAGATTTTTTTCATTTTAATTAGGAAAAATCACGAAATTAAAAAAAAATTACGAAACTACACATTCTTGTGTATTTGCACAGTTACATATTACAACAGTTAACACATTATCTAGGCTTTGGGCCTCTTTTGACCTCGCTGTTGAGTTTGTAAGGTCGTTACTTCTAAGTAAAAAAAATTGATAAGTTGCTTTGATGATTGATGATAATAAAACTGTTTGTTCTCCTTTTTCCCCAAATTAGAATCGATAAAGAATTCGAATCGATAAACAGTATCGATAATGGAATCAGAATCGGAAAAATCTTATCAATTCCCATTCCTACTGTTTGGTGTTGGGTTTTTTTTTTTTCCTTCGTTGAAATCATTCTAACAAAGCACAAGATTGGAGAAGTGGTTACTCAGAAAACATATTTTGATTTGACAGCAGCACTCACACATTTTACAATAAAACAGGGCTGCAAAAGTGAGAATGTGATGTGAAGACTGAACTGGTGATCATTCATATAGGGACAATTGAACAGGAAATTATTTCATGTTCTATTCTCTAACTGTTGTGACACTATTTTGGTGCCTCAGCTGTGGTGTCACCAAGCTGAAGCTGCTTCCAAATTCAGAGTGGGACCTGTGCATACTTTACTTGCAAAACACAGCAGCAGTAATAATTGCACCATCAAACAACTCAGCTCCTGCTCCATGTTGCTGTTTATATGGCAAAAGAAATGCTTGACTAAATAAATTATTGGCAATTAAATAACAATATGATAACAATAATTATAATACATTGTAAACAAACTCCTGACTCTGGTGGCAGTGCCATGGTGTCCTGCAGCCTCACAGTTAGCCAGCTGAAAAAAGTTTGAACATCTTTCACTTTTTTTTAGGTAACTAAAGTTCAATCCAGATTTAAAAACTCTAGAATTTCACCACAAGATATGGACCTCTTGATAAAGAGTGACACATTACAAATAGACTATGGCCAAGCTTGTGTGGACCAAAGCTCTCAAAGCCCAAATCCAACATAATAGTCCTCTTAATGATGTTAAAAATGTGTTTATTTTTCTATTTTAGTTTTTTGTTATTGTTACATGCTACACTATAGTGGTTACATGCTAGATCCAGTCACCATCAGGCTTAAATGGACTGCATTTATGCTGCACTTTTTTGTAGTCAGAGTGACCTTTGAAAGCTGCTCATTCACACGCTAATCTTTGTGGTTGGTTCACTTTCTGAGCTAACTTTTTTTTAAATTGACACAAGAAAATGCAAAGCAGAGTTCACACAAATGTAAAAGATACCAGAGATGTGGGGGCTTTATCTAACCTTCAGGTTTAATACATTACATAAAAGGCAACCCGGTGAAAATTTTAAAGAGACTTTTTGTTTTTTATGTATTTGATAACAGTATGGCTCTCAGGTCCCTGGAGCGGTGACTAAGTGAGGTAGAAACAATATGAACAGTAACAACACACTCCTGGAACAGGTGCTGTTATCAGCCTCTTCACTCATGCGCTGGGTGATGTGTATCAAGAAATGTACAGGTTTGAAAATAAACACACATTTTATGATGCTATGAAATGTATTTTTAATTTAATTTCGACTGCAGAAATTTGACATTTCAAGAGCGCATTGTGTGCAGTAAACACTGATCGGATCATCAGTAACTTTGCAGTCAAGTAGCTTACAGGTATACAGAGGATCTACAGGGATTTTAGAAGGTAGGCAGTGTCTGTATAACTGCCTTATGTAACATGAGTGTCTCCTTTCCTAAAGTGATTTATGTTGCTAAAAAGGCAATGGGATAACAGGAAAGAGAGTAGTGGAGCCTCTTTAACCTGCTTCGCAAATGCCTGCTGAAGCTCTCTGGTTCTCCAGAATCCTGTTTGTGCCATATCACAGGTCAGAATCTCAAAACCCCTCATGTCACTGTCCCATATTTATATATTTTTATCAGTTTGGAATCCTTCTCCAGATGTTCACTGCACAAGGACAACAATCACTTTGTCACCTGCTTAATTTTCTCACCAAAGATTTGAAATTTGAAAAGTTGGAATTTTAATCTGAAGAGGCAAATGTTTCAAGTTTTAGGAAGTACTTTGAACTGTATGAATACAAATCCCACTGACACAGTAGCAGCAGCAGCACAGGAATAATTTTATTTTTCTTCAAAGATAATAAGGATCTAGGGAGTTTGTATTAGAAATAGATTCTAGGAGCTCCCCGAAAATGGATGTTCTTACTCAAACGCATGCGGAGTAGCCCAGGACACAGTCTGGAAGAAGTCATAAATGATTAAAGAATCTGGGATTACTTCTTCACACTTGTTTTCAAACCAGCTAAGGAGCTGTTTGTGACTTTATCAGAAATGTTTATATTTTGCAAAGTATGTCTACTCAGCAGCTGTGTAATTGTCAAATAATTGTTTATGCACATCCTTGATACAGCAGCTAAATTGCCTTTGACATCTATGATTTTGGTGTGCTGTTACCATAGTAACAGTCTTTCAAAGACAAGGCTGTCAGAGTGTAAGGTGAAATTTATAAGACGGAGCGAGAACGAGTCATTTTGCAATAAATCTCAATGTAGGTACCTTCAAAGCAGATTTGATGAGCATTTTCACAGAGGCTACTTGGTGCTGGCTGAAAGTTACTGTTCACTGTTGCTGATGACATAAGATCCTCTGATATTACCTTTACTGCCGATGGCATCACGTATAACGGGCCTTCTGCATCTGGATGAAAGTTAACAGCTGCTTCCCATTTCCGTTCTACAAAAACATGCAGCGTAATTTTAATGAGATCTACATTAACTCACAGTGAGGCTTTTTAGACTGTCGTACAGCAGAGGCATATGCAAAAGTGGAAGTTTGCGTCATGAAGCTCGCACACAGTACCACACTCTGCTAAACAACTCAATGCTCTGCTCATCTTCGTTACCATGGCTGCACAAAGTTAATCCAACATTTGTAAGTGTATGAATGGACTGGAACGACTCCCCTGCATCAGTGTGTTTGTATTTTCCTTATTGCTTCTCTACATACATGCAGTGAGAAATATATCAGATAGTATATCAGATACACTTAAAGTAAATTGCAGGCTTCTGATGTCAGAAATCTGTGCATCATGAAGGAGAAAAAGAAGCACATCCCCAGACACGGGTCAGTCATTTCCATTAAATTATGATGTTTATTCTACAGATTTTGGAATTTCTTTTCATTTTACAGAGCAGGATTGGCTATAAAATCAGTTTCTGAACAAACACTTTCTTTCCACAACTCTGTACTCATGCTTGTAAAAGATGAGTCAACTTATATTTTAACTTAGTTGCCATAGAAACCAAAACCAATAGCCATGAGGGTGTGTGATGGAGTCCTTTGAAGGGCTGAAGGCTGCTTCTCCAGCATTAGTGAGGACCTTGAAAGCAGCCTCTGAAGATATGCAAGACAGTTTCCTGGGAAAACGGGCCCAATTATTTAATTTAACACGTAGACACTGCTCGGAGAGAAAAGAGCATAGTTTGCATTATCACACAAAATCTCCGTCATTCAAATCTTGTTGGAAAATAAATTAATTTTCAACTGTTGAAAATTTCCATATCTGAAAAAAATGTACTACTATGATATATTTTAAATGAATCGAATAATAACTAAAAGCATTTTAAATGCTAAATTCCCAAACCCCTCATGCACAGTTACACGCATGTAATAACTGCGTGAACAGAAGAAATATGTCATGTTGACTAATCTGAATAAAAAAGTGTATATATTTTGAAAGGTTCAGCACACACTGTATTTCAGGAACCATGTTTTGCATCCGTTCGTTTCACTGCAGGCTGTTAGATCATTCTTAAAAGAGGATCTTTTACGTGAGAGAGAGAATACGTGTGTGTCAGAGTAAATCATATAGATTGTTGGAGAGTTCATTTTGATGTTTGCATTGGTCCAAAAAGGGAGGCAAAGTGTCACAGACGATACCCTCACACTTGAAGCTGAACATTTGGTGCTCCTTTAGGTAACCATAGCTACCACAACATGGTGAGACTGGATGTCCATAATGTCGCTCAGCTTGGATCTAATGCTGCATCGATGATTTCTGTGTCAAAGTAGCAGTCCAACACAGCCCACTGCATTGTGAGCGTCACTGAAGTGAAAAGAAGTGGTAAAATATGAAATGTTGTTTTTCCCCAATGAGACTAAACACAGTGAGGAGAATAAAAATGTAAAAAAAAAAAAAAAACCTCAAACTCGTCACAGTTATAATTCATCCATGCTACTGGGACAAACCAACAGCAGTAAACGCATTAATGAAGGTTTCACATCACTGTAATTACTGTAGTCTCTGTGCTCACGTAGCACGGCACTTTAGATCTCTTTTCTCTTGTGCTAATTCAGAGTTTATGAGAGCTGCCTTTGGGTCTGCACCAGCACTTATTCCCTTCATAAACACTGGGACTCTTCTCCCTAATTGCTGCAGGCTATGGCTAATGCAGAAATATTACACTTCAAACAACGCACTGAATGCACAGTTATCTAAGAGAGGTTTTGTAGATTAGATTCATACAAACATAATGGTGGATACTCTTTCTCAAACATAATGACATAACCTTTAAATTGTAAAATGATGTATGATATCTCTTTTTATTCTTATTCTTATTTACTACTTCTCATCTATCACTTTTATCAATAATCTTATGAAGTAACAGATCAACTTATGTTGTGCAATAAACGTGATTCTGCTTTACAGTGCCTCACTATATCAGTCCCCCATCCACTTCTTTATACAACAAAAATAGCAAAAACAGAAAGTTCAAAGATTCAAACCTGTATGATCAAAAAATGCATTTTTATACTAGTACAGAATATAATTGTTTCCATAGTTTTGCATATTTCAAATTAATCATGAAAGGAAATAAGAAAAGATGTTCCCTGCAGGACTCTCCTACTGCTCCACCTCCTGAGAGTTGTTGGTCACTATAATGTCCCTATAAAATGAGAAAAAGATCCTACTGACTTAGGTTGTGGAAATAAATGTATAAGTAATTGGTTACATTAAGCACAGTGGCGTATTCACTTTGGCACACAGTATAATAAATCTTTCATTATTCATGAGCTAGAGGATGACCCAGTGTTACTCAGTACCTGAATAACTGCCATTCTCATGAGCAGTTTTGATCCAAAACTGTTTTAACGATTCCCTTAATACACCATACATTCAAATTATGAATAGATTATAGAACATGCCGAAATTTTCAGCCACATTTTTTCTGCCTTCCTACACACAACTGGTATCAAATGGGGGTTGTCATAGCAACAGGCTCACAAGCCACAACAGGGCTTTTGGAAGACAAATACACATAAGCAGATAAGAAAATCTATTTTATTCATATATATATTATATATTTTCTGTCTACATACCTGTCTTAAATGACTAAGATAGCAAATTAACATGTTTTTTGTGTCTCTCATTTACAAAATGCAATAATTTACATGACTATTAGCAAACAGTTTTTCTGTCACAGACAGACATTTGAGGAAAGTAAACTGATTTTTATTTTGGCATTTACTATACCTCCTTAATCCTTCATGATGTGAGTTGTAATAAACAAATTTTAAAGAAGAATTTTGTTCTAAAAGCATGCTCTTTTATACAAATGACTTCTCCATTTAACTTACGTCTGTAAGTTATGAGCACACACAAGCAACGAGCAGGAACACGCAGGCTCGTCACCCCATTAACAGATACATGGTTTAAATTGAACCTGTGTGAATCATTGTTTATATGAATGCAGTATATGATTAATATAAATCATATAACACTCCCAAAGTCTTAAGTCAAGATGAGATATACCTCTAAATCTAGATTGTCCAGCAGTGCTGGACCTGGCAGTCCCAAACAACAGCAATATTAAGAAGAAGGAGGATGGAGGCTGGAAAAATACAGAGAGCTGAAGAAAAAAATAAAGACGATGTGGAAAGTGAAAGCAACAGTGGTGTCAGTAGTGACCTTCAAGCTCCAAGCTCTACTTCTTAGAACACTCCCAGGCCTCTGGTCGAGGACCTGAGCTTGAAGAGGGGCACTCCCCACATTAATGGATAAGGGGGGAGTTTTTGGAGGATTCAGTATCCTCTAAATTCTTAATTCAAGCGTATAACTGCTTATAATGCATGCCAGAGCTACATGGACTCCAACAAATAGCTGCACACAGCTGCACATCTCCACCTCACATGAAAGTAAATAAGTGATTTTCATAACCATCATTAAATAGTAAATAGAAACTGTTCTGGATTTATATCATGATGTTAAACCTCCGAGAGGACCTACAAGTGACTGTACAACATGCCCCATCTTCACACGTTCAGATACAGTCATTCACCCTGACGTGTGGAGGGGTGGAGAACAAACTGGCAACCTTGCAATTATCAGACAATCTAATTAACCCTGTTGGCTGCATGGATTTTGATGTCTTTAGAGGAAAACATCCATCACGTGCTGTTAATTTTTTATCAGACAGATTTATTTTATTCACTGAGCTGTGAAAGATCAAGATAAAACATGTTGCTTATGAAATTAGCTTATTACTAGTATTCTACACTTTAAAAAGGTAATTGTAGAAGGAACACTGAAAAAAAGTGTATGATTGCATTTAGATTGTATAGATCACTTACTGTAAAAAAAAAAAAAAAACATTTATTTTCTAAGTGAATATGCATTTAGTGGTCATGTATGCTATTTAATGTCGCTACATCAGAGGGTGAAAATTTCTACGTATGAACGTTCACGAAATCAGTTTATTTATTAATGCAGAAGCAACTCCATATGTTAGTTAACAAAAAAAGTTATGCCTGTCAGCCTACAGTCATTAATGTATATGGAGACATTGGCATCACATTTATTTATTTGTCACTTTGTTAATAACATGGTATCAATACACATATTTTCTAAGTTACAAAACAGATTCTCACATGGATGATGAAAAACTCAAAAGGAAAAAGAGTTACCTGTGTGCCTGACCTTGTGTTTCTAAAGTTCTTTCACTGCTGTGCAAATTTGTGTTTGCCTTTCAATATACTCCCATCTGCGAAGACATTCACTCAGAAAAAAGAGACAGGAACAAACATAACACTTCTCTCCATCTGTGACCTCCCAAGTCTTCATCCTCCCTCTGACTGCAACGTGACAATAGAGAAGAGCAAGTGAGAGGGAGGAAGATTGCCTCGCTATTCAGGCAGCTACTGATGGTACGTGAGCTCAAGGATAGCACATTCAACCCGGGGGACAGAAGCTTGAGGCCTCAAATTAGCCAGATATTTTGCAGCAAAGTTCACTTCATTGATTTATTTAGCCATTCATCCATTATCTATAGCAGTTTCAATCTTATTCGGGGTCGTGGGGGTCCGCTAGAACCTATACCAGCTGTCATCAGACAAAGGGCAGGGTACACCCTGGACAGAATCCACCCATGCATCTATCCATCCAAGACATAAAAAGCTGGCAATATTACATTACATAATATTACATTGTCCAGTTTGTGCTTCCTTACACAAGAGTTTGAATGAGTATTTTTTTTCGTCTGAAATATTGTGAAATTATACTAAACAGAAAACATTGAAGTTGGTCTGATGTGAGACAATTTAATACAAAGGTAAAAACGAGAAATGACACAATCAAAAGCAACATGATTTTTTTTGTGAGCAATAAAGTGAGCTCAGTCTTGTATTCCTATATTCCCTTTCTTCCTCAGCAGATTGATGCTGACCAACATCTTCAAAATGGAGAGACCTTGAGGACTGATGAAAAGCTTCAGACTCTGAATACATTCACAGTACCTGCAATAAAAAATAAAAAATAAAAAAAACTACAAGGACAGTGAATCAAGTTAGATTCTGTCTTTTATTCTCAGGCCACTTTTATACATGTTGGTGCAATGCAGATCCTTGAATATCATGCAGTATTTAACATCCTGAGGCCCGACATGTTGACTTATACCTGCAAAGCAATTGCATAGTTTCCTTTGCGGGAAATAATGTCATTTTGGCAGCCAAATTGTGTTATATTGTCAAAAGAACATTTGTTATGTTCTCTCTTTGGAGGATATATCTGCCTCCAAAGAGAGGCAGATATATCCTGACAGGAAATAACAACAGCCACAGTTACTTTGGCTTGTGTGTGGATCACACAACAGCTGCTGCATGATATTTTGCAGAATTCAGACAAGCATTGCACCAAAACCAGGGCAGTGTGAAACAAAAAGATAAAAGTCAGATATTTACAAATATATACAGCAGAACACAACAAAACAAACTTAAGACAAGACACACAACTACTCTCTGTTTAGGACAGCTATTCCCTATCACTAAATCACAAGGCTTTAATTCAGTGTAATGTTGCATTGCAAAGAAGGGCTGTGTGATTGTGTTTAAAAGAGACACAATTACTTTTAGAACCCAGATAAATTAAAAGGTGCAACAACAAACTATATGGGTGTGGACAATTTACAATAAAATCTTCATACTCTCACGTTTATCATGTTCATGTTCATGTGAATGTGAATCAGAGATTTCTTTGAAAGATGCAATGTATCTGACTTTGTATAAGGAATTTCAAAAGAATCCCCAAAATAATCTCATTCAAAGTGATTAATTTCAAAAGTGATGGATAAAATGGAAAATGGATCAAATATAATACTGCCATGAAGTTCATAATACCTCAAATGACTACGGTACAATCACACACCTTTAAGCAGGGCAAAGGCAAAGGCAGAGCTAAAGAAAACCATCATTCCCATCTTGTTGAAGGTCAGCATGGAATTAGATCTCTTAAGTAGGCTGTAATGAGTTAATGACATTCTTGTGAGACAGTTTTTGTGTTTCAATGTCTGTGACAAAATGTGTGGTGTTTGAACTACGTGGGTAACGTCTGGTGGAAAATATATTCCAGCTGCTTTTTGACAAATCTAAGAAACTAATAAATTAATAAATAATAACTTAGTTGATATTTTGGCCATTGTTTTTAAAATCCCCCTCTCAAAGGCCACCGTTAAATGAAACATTTATGCTGAGTTGATTCCTATCTTTCAGGAGTTTCTGGTGTGATTTTATAACTCAAATGATATATCAATTTAGTTTTTCTCAGTCAATTTGTTCTGGAGCCTGCAGAGCTGATTGTGTAAAGCAGGATTTTTCATTAAATGAAAAACATAACAGACAACCCTGAGCATCGTCTTCATAACACAGAGATTCAGCAACAGTGTCTTCAGTCAGAGGCTTCTTTAGATCCACTGCAACACAGACCGCTACAGGAGATCCTTCCTGCCCACAGAAATAACCTTCTACAATGAATCTTTGAAGAGACTTAAATAATGACAGTTACTGCAACACATAACTATGCTTCGGGGATTACTAAAGTATTATTGAACCGAATTGAGTTGAATTGAATTGAACTGACACATTTTTATCAGATCAGACTTGAAATTTTCAGAACTGAAATACAACCTCCACATCGTCTAGTTACTTTTGCATATTATAAAAAGATTTCTCATTATTTTGTATACAAGCAAATACAACTAATAAACATGTTAGTTGACTTGCAGGTAGTTCACTGCAAGTCAATTAACATTTGTTTATTTACACAGATCTTGCTCATCTTACTTCACTTTGCAGACAATCTGTCTGGTAACAGTGTTCAAGCTGGTACTTGGCACATATATTGAAACTAAAATATTATATTAATCCCAAAGGTAAAAGAAATCTTTCATTTATCAATACACCATCCTTGTGACAATGATTATTTTCTATTTTTTTTTTAATGCTAACTGACTTAAAATGTTGGGACAAATCTGTAACACATTTGTCAGACTCTTAATTGCTCAGACCTTCGTCTCAGCTCCTGACTGTTACAAGCAAGGTTTTGTTTTAGTTATTCCTGAGTTATTGCATGTTATTTGAGCTATTTATGCACAATGTCATGCGAACACAAAGACTGAATTTATCAGGTGTGTGCCATGTCTCATCATCAAGGCATATAAGGTTTGCTGCATCCATCCATCCATTATCTATGCCTGCTTAATCCTCTGCAGGGTCACAGGGATCTGCTGGAGCCTATCCCAGCTCACTTTGGGCAAAAGACAGGAGTACACCCTGGACAGGTCGCCAGTGCATGTTTTCATAAAAAAAAAAAAAGAAGAAAAAACAACCTGTGATGGACTGGTGACTTGTCCAGGAATACCCAACCTCTAACCTCCTGACCAATGAGACAGGCTGTTTCACACAAAGACAAATATCCATTACTGATTTTTTTCCCCCTTTGGTAAGATCATCTCTTTTGAAAACTGACTCTCTACACGTGAACAAAACCAAAGCTTGTCACTCATTTCAAGGGATTAAAAAATATTTTTTTAGATTTATAAATTATTCATGGGTGGGTGAAATACAGACTTGATAGACAGATTAGTCAGAAGCATGCAAGCTTTGCTCTGCTTGAATTTATATAAGACAGACCTCTAATTGTGTGTTTTTCCCATCTCATCTCAGACCTGTGCCACTGCACTCAGCATCGTTTTCATCTTTAGCTTTGATGATCCATTCTCATTAAAAGAAAAGAAAACTTGTGGTCTTTTGTCTGTTTGTTTTTAGATTGACAAAAAACAATTTAAAGTGTCTTTTTAAAAGGTGAAATTATTTTGATTTCTGGTTTTATTTGATGATCTTTCAGCGTAAGACTAAAGCACAAGCATTTCTGATAAGGACATGATTCCGAGAGAACTACGTGTAACTGAGCATTTGCTCATGAAATACTCAGAGCATCCTAGGGACAAGAAATAAAATCAGGCTTGGATAAGAAAAAAAGGTAGTATTGACAATAATAAAGTATATCAGCATGAATCCAGTGTCCCTATTTAAAAGCTTGCATGTTGACTATTACTGTTAGACTATTTCACCAGTGACGGTGGTGAAGCTGAAAAATCAGTACTTTCATTACAAATTTGTCATGTTAATGTCATTGTGGAGTTATTTTAATTACAGGCAAGAAAAAAAACTCCCCAAAGTGAGTCATACTGTATGCAGTGCTGCTATGATTCAGCTGAAAGACTAAATTTCTTACATTAGTTCAGGGGAGCACAGTGTGTTTGGATGTCTGAGATTCAGATAAATATAGGTATAGTGTTTGTTTGGAGAAGTGTACTGTACCGCAGAGCATCACTGCAACATTGAGTCTAATACGCCTCAGAGTCATTGGCTGTCCTCTAGTGATAATGATAGGAACTACAAGTGTTTCTGAGCATCACAGAAAGCTCTTCATGGTTCCTAAGATAAAGATTTAGTTATTAAGAATGTTTGTATTAAGCTAACATTCTGATATCATTATGAAAGGACATGATTTACATGATATCTCTGTGTATTAAAAAAGCTTGAGGCAAAAAAAAAAAAATCCATTTGTTGACCTTGGGCTACCTTTCAGCATTCTCAGATGCTGCCAGTTTAACAGTTAAACATCCAGACACATATGTGAGCACATGACCATACTATCATCTACTATTTTACAGTTCTGAGAACAAAAGTATGCTACATTCATTTTGTCTCTTTGATACCTGTGCTTCAAAAAAGAAATGCCTCTACTTGATATTTCCTCTTCGCTACGAATGAAATGATGATAAACCTCCAGCATCATTTTGTTTGCTGCTTAAATCAGGAGTCATTTGTCTGTGGGCTCAGGTTTGTAGACAATTCAGTAAATGAGGAGAGCCGTCTCTGTCGTGTATGCTTTCCAGCTCCAATCCGGATTCTGTGATCGTCTCCGGGAGCCGTGTGTTGTTGCAACCTCAGCTGGCAGCATAACTGTCTGAGTCCAAGTCTGAGGCCTCAGCCTCATCTGCAGACCCAGTTAGCGAGGGGTAAGGCCTTGGCTGGTCTAAGTTTATGTATGTAACCTTCAAATTGATGTAGTGCTCTCCTGCCAGACCGGACAGGATGTGGTCTACTTCTGTAACCAAACGGTGAAAGCTGGGCCTGTGGTCAGGTTCCGGATCCCAGCATGACAGCATGACAGAATAGCTGTGGAAATATAAATTATTTAATGAGAAAGTACATGACTGCATGTGAAACCTGATAAATGAGCTACTGAATACTGGCCTTTGTGAGGTGGCAGACATTTTGCTGAGTCAATATACAGTAATAATTAACATATTATGGGATAGCAAGGGTGCTACTACGATACTTACAGAGTATCTGGACAATACTGTGGCTGGGGAAGTCGACGTCCCTTCAGCAAGTAGTGTGTGATGTCATAAGGGTCTACATAGGGATATGGGCTTGCACCTCTAGTCAACAGCTCCCACAATAAAATGCCATATGACCACTGGAAATCACATATCCATGTTAGTGATGATTCAAATGTAGCAGGTGCAAATATCTTTTTGTGTGTTAAACACACTCACCACATCAGACTTGGTTGTGAACTTCTGTGTCTGCAGGCTTTCAATGGCCATCCACTTAACTGGAAGCTTTGCCCTTTTCTGATGTTGAATGCTGTAGTACTCCTTGTCAAAAATATCTCTTGCCATGCCAAAGTCAGCCACCTTCACCGTGAAGTTTTCATCCAGCCTGTGAGGAGAAAACATCTCATCAAAGGACTGTCGATGAATCGTCTTCACCAAACCAGCTGTTCTTCACTTAATATAGCTCGCCACCAAATCATTCATCAAAGAACCCCTTTCAAACTGTTCAGGGGAATATATAACAAATAAAACAGTAATGAGACAGAAACTTGAACATTTTTGTTCACTGTATAAGGTGTTTTGTACAAATGTTGCCTAAAACACAACCCTTAAAGTTATAATTCAGGCAGACTTTCAACGGAAAAGCAGTCAGAGAACAGGTGACGTCAGCCTCACATTCTTTAGGCCAAAGAGACGTGTAGGTGGGTGGATATCAGTGAAAAGTGCCAAATCAATAAATAAAATAGATTTATTTCACATTTCTTAATGGGCCAATATCTAATCCATGGAATAAAAGTAAAACTAAAATATTAACAGTTTTTATGGTGTCCATTTTGACGTCTTCTAAGAAGAAACCGCTGCTATTGTGCTTTAAAAAAGCAAAGGTCCCCTGAAGTTACGTTCCTGATCCTGTTCCTAATCTTATTACGGAACAGAAAAGCCGATGTGGTGCAGAAATAAAGTAAAATAAGATTTCAAATAAATAAATAGTATTCTCTTCCAAGAGGCTTTTCAAAAAATAAAAAAAGACAAAAAAATATATAAATTTTAGTTTTCATAAGTAAAAAAAAAGACAAGGAAAAAAAGGAAAATAATCACCACACAGTAAAAAAACAAAAACAAAAAAACAAAATCATTGTATGACTGATACTCACATGCAGTTGCGTGCAGCCAAGTCTCTATGGACAAACTTCTTTTGAGCTAAGTATTCCATACCCTTGGCAACCTGAAGCCCAAATCCAATCAGATCTTTTACTGTTGGGTTCTGTGAAGTACAGAAACATTGTAAATAGAGATGACCAAATTCAAGTTTACATCCTGAAAAGGTAAGGCATCTGGTCACGTTACTAGAGCAAATATCCAGTTATAACTCATCTGCTTCGAAAATTTACATTGTTTGATTTACCCTTTGCTCAGATCGGATGAAATGACGCACGTCTCCATGTTTCATGTATGGAAGAACCACCAGAGGAAGCCCTTCTTTGGGCAGCATGATACCCAACAGTGACAGTATGTTGGGGTGGTCGAAGCCTTTCATGATGATGCCTTCTCTGAGGAACTGGTCTACTTCAGCCAAATCTGTGATCCCTTTAAATGAAACACATACTGATGCAGGAACAAGTCTACCAGAGAGCGCATGAAGGTCATTTCCATGAAAATAATAATCCACTTACTGTTCAAAGATTTAACTGCACAGTGGGTCTCTCTCTTGTTGCTATCTATAAGGTATCCATGATAAACTGTCCCAAAGTGACCTGCATGAGAAAAAATACAGGCTTAACAGAATTGTAATCTTTTTTTTTTTAAGTCTATAGTCACAGAGACAACAAAAGAAGAGGTAAACAAATTAGTGGAGACTTGCCTTTTCCAATAATTTTGCTATCCTCAATTCTGAGCATCTCAGCAGGGATCAGCACATCTTTGACCTCTTCAAGCAAATCAGAACTCAAACTAACCATCGAGATACTGTCCTGTGGCATTAAAGGAACAGCCAGATGATCGTAGCTGGCAGCATACAACAAGCCATGGAAGGCCATTCCTCCCGAACCTGATGTTTGGCTGGACAGATCCACTAATGCACAAGGGAAAATAAACAGTTTAGGGGAAAAAAAAAGATGAAGGGTATACAGGTGAAAAAGATCAGAAACAGGATGTTGTTGTATGTTGTTATTACCACAATCTGCAATACTATAACTATTCATTTTCATAATTCTCAAGATTTTCTGAATTTGGATGCCTCACCTCGCCTGTAATCCCCTGTTGGAGAGGAGTCAAAGCGGCTACCTATGCGGCTACGAGACAATGTTGCTGATAAGCGATTCTCTATGTTGGCTGAAAGGAAACAATTCACTGATGAAAAACCCAGAACATTAAACCATGAAAATAGTGAAGGAAAAAAGCAGACTTGATCATGTGAGTGATGGTTCAGAAAAATTAAGGTTCACCTCTTTGCAAAATATCAGTACAACACACCAGTAAAACAGAATGTGCCAAGAAACAGCAAAATGTTTCTCACCTCGATTTTTCTTCCTTAAATAAATCATCACTGCTAACGCAAGGCCAGCTCCAACTACCAGTGCAGCAATGATGCCCAGAACAATCCCCAGAATTGCAGTGGGGCTGTTGCTGCTGCCATAGACGACTGTGCCCACGTCATGAACTTCTCCATTTACAGACACCTACAGTGGTGAAGGAGATGATTACTTTTGTTCTGCATTTAATTTTCTATCAGTTTGGATCATTAAATTAGTTTAGTTAACCCACTTACCCTGACAGGCAATCCCTCACTGGGGATAACCATGCCTTGAGGAATCCTGCAGGTCAGCTCATTTAACAGAACCTTAACATTACAGAGCTCACTTCCAATGCTCATCGTGATTTTCATACATGCACTCACTGAATTCAGTTTTTCGTGCTGTTACATGTGCAAAAAAGAAAAAAAATGTTAAGAGACAATTAGACAACCAAAAAAACACAGATTGTGTCAAAGTATTACTGTTGTTGATGAGACAATTCATCCTGCCAAACATACATGCAGTGAAACCTCAGTCTCTCCTGGTTTTAGAAGTAAAATACTGTAATCAAAAGGAATGACTTTGGCATTTGGGTGGTAGTCAAAGCGTTGCTTCCACAGCTCTCTTTTTCCATCTATGTGAATTGAAATCATTCCCATGTCAACCTTTTCCTCTGGCATTTCCTCTGGGTAATCAGGGGCCCAGCACTCCATATGTGTGGCATTTTTTGTGCCATTGCAGACCTAAAGTGAGATAAAGACATCATTTATTGTTTGAGATCACATAACATTAAGTACCAACTATATGGCATCTAAATTGAATCTCTCTAAAGATCAAAGAGTTGACTTACACGTGGAAGGGAACCCATGAGTTTTTTGGGAATGTACTGAACTACTGTGTTTTGGGCCGAGTCAAGATTCTGACCTTTTATCACCAGCCTGGAGCCTCTGTGCAACAGAATATGAGACTATGTTAATAACATCGTTACCATATCATTGTTTCCTCAGGAAAAACTATCTCATTTCAATGTCATTGAAGTTATTTTTTAACAGCAATGGTGCACAAATCCATTAAAAGTACAAAGTCAGTGTTCCACCTTTGGAAACTGCAGGAAGGATGCACAGAGGTTATGACAGGATTTTCCTTGTAGGAGAATTTCTTTGTGGTGGTCACTTGAAGGCCGTCAATGGAGACTTTCACAGGTACACTCCCAACACTTTCAGCAGCTGCTGTCTGGCAGATGATCCAAGAGAAAACCCCTGTTCCTTCAGAAACTCTGAAACAGAAGAAAACCATGGTAAGAGAATGTCCCATAACCTTATAACTGTTAGATACTGCTAAGTATCTAATTCAAGTGAACACATATCTTGATATTATTAATAAAGTATAGATGTCTTCATATCTTACTTTTGAATCATGCACTTTTTGTCTGCAAATACAACCTCTCTTTCTATTCCAGAATTAAGAAATTTGCCCGTTATGTTTACTGTTGTTCCCCCAAACATGGGTCCATAGTCAGGCTTGATTTCTGTTATGCTGGGCTCCTGTTTAGATGGAGGTGAAATTCATCACTTTACAATCTTATTTCCTTTAAATACTACATATAAAATGGGTAGAAATTCTTAAAAGCTGTGTAATAGTTGTCATCCTTACCACAACTGAGAAACCTGGCATCTGAGCTGTGCCTTCAATTGAGTATCGGCCCTCCACTTCTCCCTCATGCACTTCCAGGGTAATGTTGAGGTTCTGGTTTGGTACTTTTTCATGAATTCTGCACACTAGCCTGTAGTAGACACACAAATAATAATGTTTCAAGAAGTATTCGGTGAGCCTGGAGCTTGCCGGATAGATGTGAACACCAACACATCAAGTGCAGACAGTTTCTTGACTTTTTAAAGTTTTGCTACATTTTGTTTTGCATCATGCTCACCTTAGAATATATTACATTAATCTATTTTTCATAAGGCACTCAGGCTACTCAGTCGGTTCTTGTCAAAGCACCCTTGACAGTACTGGCAGATCTAAAATCTTTCTGGGAGTAACTGTGCAAGACTATCACACTTCATTCATTTGTCGTGGCAGCACACAGCCTCTTCCACATCTCTACCAATGAAGCTTCATTGTGTTCTAGACGCTACATGGTCCCAACAGATTAACAGATTCAAAAGCCATTTTTATGCTTTCCCACCAGTATATTTAGAGTCGTTTTCTTTTTTTGATATGCAACCATCATCTCAGTCAAAGATCTTGAGAAATATTAAGGAATATTTTGCCACTAATTTTAAATCTTAAATGTTTTTAAATCTGCATTCCCTTTTTTCTTTTGTCCTCAGAGACCACTGAGGACAAAAGAAAGAGGGCCTATTGCAGAAATGAAAAACCCCACAGAATGATGCTTCCACCACTTTGATCTGTGGCCAAACATAACATGGGGTCAAACTATTCAATCTTAATTTTAACAGACCAGGGACTTTAAATTAATTAGATTACGATTAATCTGTGCGCCTTGGGGAGGATTTTCTCCTATCTGGCCACTCTACCATTAATGCCTCATTGATGAATGCAGCATTGATGGATGTTCTTGGGGAAAGTTTTTCTATCTCTACAAAGAAACCATTGATCTCACTCATGGTCATCATATATTCAATATATTCACTGATATTGAACAACCTGTGTGTGAAAAGGGCTAATTATTATTTTTATTCTCCAGATGAAAGGAGACATTGAACTGAATGTTTTAAATTCAAAATGATATTTTTAATCTATATTCCCTGGATATTTAAAATGTATTTTCATTTGGCAATGGATGTGGCTACAGTTACAGGAAAATAAAGAGTTTCATCATCATTTGTGTTTGCACAGGTTACCTGGGGCCTGTTTGAGAAAAAGGGTTCAATACTCCGACTTAAAATACCAACTCAGAATCGACAAACCCTGAGATGAGAACTTCTGAGTTTCTGCTTTCACACGAGGGGTTTAGAGTTGGATCTGTCAACCTTGAGGAAATTGATTCTGAGTGTGTGCACCGCAATAAGAAAAATCATCATCATCATCATCATCATCGTCATCATCATCAGTGGAGCTCTGATACCACGGTTTACCATAGCAACATCAGCTAAACAGAAGAGATCCTCCTGCTTTTTTTAGAACTCTTATTCCAACTATATAGTGAATAAGCACATCTTTCTGCAGAAAATTAACACTGGCTGCAGCGGTGAAGGAAGAGAGTTGGGAGAAACTGCAGAGCAAGTGAAAGAATGAATGTAATAATATGGCCTAGGGGATAAGTGGTGGAATGTAGGCATATTATATAAAAGTCTAACTTTTCACAGAGATGCAGTCCTATTGGTGAAAAAACCTTAGCAGCATTTGAAGATGTATTAGGTCTAAAAGAACAAAAACTAGACAGGTAACTTGAATGTAACAGGCTCATGGTTGCCATTCACTTTAATAGCATTTAGCTTTAGCAAAAGTAAAATAATTCAAGGAGCTTCGATGGGAATATGGATGCCACGAATAACCTGCATACAGTGTTAGGCAAGTTCACTTTCTACACGAACTAGTCAAGTTAATAGTTCATAGAAAATAAAATGAACTAGTTCAGTTCATAGTTCACAGAAATTAAAATGAACTAGTTCAGTTCACCATTTCAAAAAATGAACTAAATAGTTCATTTTTAGTTCATTTAAAAAAATTTTTTTTTAATGTTGCTGCGAGCAATTATTTGTCAAAATGATTACCACTGCCCATATACTACACCCCCACAAACGGCAATTATTTTATCCATTTTAACTGTCGAAAACTATTGGTCCAATTCGGAATCCTTAACCAACCAGGGTTCACATTAGCATTGAAGGGACCGCCCATGTAAAACTGTAATGTCCATTTCAGCTTCTCTCTACAGCAGCCATTCCCAAACTTCAGAATACCAAGGCCCAATTTGAAATGTGAAAACTCTCTGCAGCCCACCGAAACCTTTAATCACAACTGTGATCAACATACAGGACAAGGAACCATGATCTAATATTAATATAAGGGGTCAACAAATAAGGTGACACTTGTCAAATTAAGTTAAGATGACAGTAGAATAACACTTAACTGGTTGGTTTTATTACTTCTTAATTTTTTTTAATCATGTCATGAATATTTTACAGTAATTAAAAACATACCAATCACATTGGGAAATCCTAAAAGAAAACTCCTTTCCTCACAGAGATGGGAGTGGGACGCTATTAAAAAGCATTTCTAAGTCATGATTTCTTAGTCATGTAGGACCGCTCTGAAATGTTGTGAAATTCTTCTTTGAAACATGAAGGCAACGCAATGTATTTGGTGTGAAGTCAGGGCATGGCTACATTTGTGTGATGTAAAAAAGGAAAACATATATGAAGGCTATGTAACTGCAAAAAAACGAAAAAATGCTCGAACAAAATAATCGTCAGAGGATGCCGAATAATCTATTCAGAGATGTCAAGATCCTTCATTGGCACAAACAGTGCAGCTCCATTCTACGTAAGTAGCACAAAGTCTTCATCAACTAGAAAAGCACTCGGAGAGCGCAGACCTCAGTCAAGTGCAACAATTCCCCCATATAATGATTTACAGATTGTGATAAAATCCGCGTTATGGATCAGATCTGGATCAGATCTGGATCAGCCTTTGGAAATTTGATAGAGGTTCCCATTGTCAATCCCTGAGTCAAATTTCATGAGTTTTGGGCAATAATTAACGGAGATATTGAGAG
The DNA here is from genome assembly GCA_018398805.1 of Hirundichthys speculiger. Taxonomy (NCBI): domain Eukaryota; kingdom Metazoa; phylum Chordata; class Actinopteri; order Beloniformes; family Exocoetidae; genus Hirundichthys; species Hirundichthys speculiger. Next base: position 984,677 of record JAGFBZ010000074.1, on the reverse strand, counting down.
ACAAAATTTTCGGGTCAATGACCGCAATGTTATCGAAAATTTGAAAGTGATCCAGAATCCAGGATTTCTTCCAGATCACACGACAAAATGAAATCATTTCTTCCTTTTCACATTTCTGACAACTCCTGAAAATTTCATCAAAATCCATCCATAACTTTTTGAGTTATCTTGAACACAGACAAACAGACAGATAGATAAACACCAGTCAAAAACATCACCTCCTTGGCCGAGGTAATAAAAGGACATGTCATTGCTAACAGACCTCTCCAAAATGTGCATCGTAAGATTTATTGCCAGATAAAATTAAATCTGTTTCAGGTCTATGACGAGGAGGAGACGGAGAAGAATTTGGGGTTTGTGGAACAAAGCCTGCTCTTAACCAGGTTATGTTTTCAATGTAAGTTACCATGATAAAAGACTGAGTATAAGTTACCTCAGTTTCTGAAACTGGCTCGAGTCAAACCTTTCTCAGGTTTAGGTTACCTCACTATCTGAACTGGAAAAACCCTCAATTTTCCTCGTCATAATATAGTAGCATGCTATAGTATAGTATCACTCCCTCAAGATTGTATTTCTTGTTAGATCTACTATCAGTGCTATTTATGTCTTAAATGACAAAGCACGCATAATCAACCTGAATTTTACATTTACAGACAATACTCAAGAAATGCATTTAGCTGTCACATTGTTCTATGTAGATGGAAGTTATTAAGGTTTTTGGCCAGATCAGGGTGAAATTAATTTCAATATCTGAATATTTTCTACGTAAGATAAAATCAATCAATATAGCAATCTGTGTTATCTTAGATGCAATATCAGCAATGTAAAAACACTCACCTAATTAAGACTTAAAATAAAAACATATAAAATGTATTGTTCTCACAGTATCACTCCTTGGTGGATCAACCTTTTAACAGAATATCAACACTGTATTAAGAATATTTTTCTATACTTGAAATGGAAGCATTTGATCAACACTGTGTTAACAGACAGTCACATTTGTGAAAGTAACAACTCTGAGTTTAGGCTCAACATTAGGCTAGCTTTGTAGCACATATTACATATTTGAACAGGTTGACTTCAAATTTTGATTAGGTTTAAGAATTGTTTTATCAGAGAGTTCTGGTCTTAATGGGTTTCATAGGTCCAAAACCAGTCTCCAGTAATAAGCAAAATGCAGGATTATAAAATAAGAGTTGAAAAAAATCCAACACATGTGGCTTAACCAATATTTTACTACTCACTTTTCACTGCTGCTCTTCTCAGGCAGAACAACACAGTCGGTCCCAGATCCCACTTTAATGATGTGAGTTTGGCCACTGATGATGGCTGGTCGCCGAGGAGACTGAAATTCTGAGCCACACAGCGTCACTTTTGTCTCCCCACCTGCGGGTGCCGTTTTGGGGAAAAACTACAAATAAAAATGCAACAATTTTTATTTTGCAGCAGTGGTCTCTGTCACAGTAAACTGCAGCATGTGTAGGTAGTGCAAATTTATGGCTTATTTTAGTTCAAATGAATACAATAGCTAATCCAGTTACAATAAACACCTCATCTACCTCAGTTATGACAGGCGCGCATGAGTCTTTGCTCCATTGTGAGGTACAGTTATCCTTTCTAGAGCACTTCCCTGAACACCAGCCACAATTCATGAAGTGCGGAGCTGTCAAACACATGGAGCATGTCAGGAAATGGGCACACCCTGGTCCCGCAGAGGAAATCTTGAACACCTTGATCAGTGAGAGAAGGACGAAAAGTTAAAAAGAAAGGTCTAATGATAATCACTACATACAACAGGTTTTAGAAAATGTACCTTATTTCCAGCCACGAAGAGAAGTGAATCCTCTGAGTGCACAGCTGATGTCCTGGAAACTCCAGTCTCTCCCAACGAATAGTTGGCAAAAACAATAGGTCTGTACAGTGAGAGAATAACCTAAACCAGTAAAACAGAGAGGGAGCGTCACAAGGATTCTGAAACCTGGAAGCTTTGACATGCAGAGGCAGACGGCAGATCAGCTTTTTTATGTTTTATATAACAGTCACACCGCAGCTCCCTCACTAACACGATGACAAAAATTACACCTCATTACCTGCAATATTCTGCCATCCGACGTGCCAAAATGGCCAATTGTATGATTCCCAATAGTGGTGACAAGGACAGCGGTGAACAGGACGTCTCTCATCCTGCTGTTGAACAGGTCAACTCTGTAGTACGGTTTCGACACCAGAGTGGGTTTAACATTGCACGTGTGATTCCCCTCAGAGCTCTGTACAAGAAGACATAAACACAACTGCATTCACATCCTGTCAACACAAACAATCTATACGCTTGAGTTTGAAAATTCAGTGTGTCTGTCTCCCTCAGCACTCCTTCAAGTATATATATATATATATATATATATATATATATATATATATATATTATATATGTATATTATATATTATATATATATCTATATATATATAAAGTAATTTAAAAAGAAGTGGGGCTGCCCAGAAGTGGGAATGTGAACGTAAATGCGGACACACAAAAAAAGAAAATAAGAGAAAATAAATAAATAAGAAATAAATAAAAAGAAGTGGGCTGGAAAGAATAAACAGAGTTCATTTAAAGAGGCCTTCTCTTGCTAGCCCTGCTTCCAGTCATATTCTAACAAGGTGGAGGAGGTTAGAGTCGTAAAACAGAACTGATGTCAGCTCTGTTGACTTGCTCACTACTTTTCAGAGCATTTTGCCTGGTAATGGAACTGGAGTTTCTATACTTCATGTCACATATCACCGTAGATGGTAAAGTATTGAATGGCTTGTAAAGCATGAGTCATAGTGGTTAAATGAAGGAAGTTGTTTTAAAAAGCAAGTTAAATTAATGGTAAACATTCCACTCCAAAGGAGTTAACTGACCTGCCCCAGCATGCCCCAGTCTGTTTCTTGACAGTAACCCCCAGCTCTTAGAAACAGCAGAGTATTTTTTTTTTCCAAACAGCTTGGACAATCAGCATGAAGGAAATATAGTTCTTCCAAATTTCTTCTCATGCTGACACCAAGAGGATGAAGAACAGCTTCTATCCCAGAGCTTACACTGTTACTTTTCTACTTTTGTAAAAAAAAAAAAAAAAAAAAAAAACTCACAAACAAAATTATTCTGATGTTTTTTTCCTTTCTTAATATACATGCCTGTTATTCTTCAACTGAGCGATATGCACAAATGTCCCTGTTATTTACTTTTTGTAGCTTTGCTGCTTTCTTACCAGGTGCTCTGAAACTGAGACTTCAACCACAACAAAAAATGGAATGGCTTTGATATAAATCAAATCTCCTATTATTCAAAATATCTCAAAGACAATTACAGTCTGACACAGACCCTCGTCTCCAAATTCTGCATTTTATCACCAGGATTTATGGCCTGGATTTGTTGGCACTTATTCCTGCATGAGCTCAAAGGACACAGATGAAACTCAATGAAAGGGAACGACCACACCTTTTTTTGTCAGGAATGTAGCCCAATTCAGATTGTTTGAAATGGCCCACCTCACCAGCTTCAAAGGTGCACAGACTGGAGCAAAAGTGTGAGCGGTCGGAAATCCAGCAAACAATTTCAACATGTAAGACAACTTTATTATTTGACCAATGCCGTTTGGCTTGTGGGCCCTCACACTGATGAAGGTGACAAGCTGAAACATGTTAGTGTAACGACAAACGTATTCTTCCTGCCACAAGATTTAATCTACATAACAAACATCCTTTTCTTCAAATGCCTTTTTCCTGTAGTGGCTTATCAGTTACTTGTTTACAATTAGTTAATTAATTTCAAAGACAATAGCAAAACTAGAAAATTTCAATTGGTGTAAACAATGAGTATTTCATTTTAAAGCACATATCTGTTGGAAAATGTTTTAATATGAAACATTTCCTCTGTTACTACTATGTCACTTGGGAAAGACTGAATTTAACAACTGATACAGAGGAAAAGACAATATGGAGGTCACACTACTGACTCATCCACCCTTCCCCGTTCTCTCATCTGGGCCTGCTCTTCCTCTGCCTCACAGACACACAAACTCCCACACATACATGCACACACCTTTTTCAAAGTTGACACAGGTGTTCAATATTGCAGAGTTTAAGATTTACAACATGGATAAACCATAGTTCCTGTAATGATATGCAGGGCTTTATTGCTCAAGATAATACACAACCGTGCGCTATATAGCTCTGATGACAGGTGATTTAATTACGCAATGTTTGCGTGGTCACATCCTGTCGGAGGCACAACTCAGAAGACAATTTAGGCATAAAGAGTTACTCACTTCATGAGGGCAGTTCTCACACGGCTGGAAGTGGCAGAGACCTCTGGATAGCTGCTCGGTACCTGACTTGCAACAGGCCTCCACGCCCATCTCGATCGCATGGTTGACTTTCGTCAAAGGGAAAGCACACAGGGCTGAGTTTTTCTTTGGTTCACCACGATCATTGACCTCTGCAAACACCCCATACAGCATCTCTTCTCTCTCGTCCACCCTCAGCTCGTCCGCCAAGTCCTTCCCTGCTCGTCCTAAATGTGCTGCCTGGAGTCCGTTATACACAATGTCCCTGAAGCCGTCTCTCCTTCTCCTCCTGCGTTTTGGTTCATATCGGCACTCCAAGACCACCTCTCTGTACATCCACACTTCTGGAATTAAAATGGGCAGTCGTCCCAGGCGAGTTTGAAAAGCTGAATTGCTCTTGGAGGGATTCTCCCTCTGTAGAGACAGAAAGTACACATACTCCTTGGTGGAAAAACTGTATATGTAGTCAATACTGTAAGAGTGACGTAGACTGGGCAGCACCGTCAGGCCATCCATGACCATTTGAAAACCGTCTTCAGTTGCAAGTGGTCTCACCACTGATATCGACCTCCTTGGATACCTCTGCGTCACTCTGTCATTGACAGAAGTTGCCACAAAAAACAGCGACGTCCTTCCCTGTTCAACGATGGAGACTTTGGTGCCAAGGGGGCTTGCCAGACAATCAGGACAGTTGGTTGGAGAGTTTTGCTCTTTTTTGTATAAACATTGAGGCTTGGGACGGTGGGAGGCTGGTGTCAACAAAATAACAGATTCCATGCTGAGTACTTCCACAAATGTACAAATATGGCAAATAAAATCCAGCAGGATCCATGAGCAGAACCTCATTGTCTGTGTCCACTGGCTCTTCGGGATCAGTTTCTATGTCACACACCTGACAGACTTCACAGTCAGGACTACCCAGGGGTCCAGTTTTCAATTCCCATATTTTTTCCATGGAGTCATTAACTGCCACAATCGCATTCTGGTATCCAACATAGACCTCTGTTGGAGGGGTTTCCCAGTTCAGTGCGATGTTCTGTATGGGTTTGTCCGTTTGGAAGTAAGAGAGGGGATATTCTACAGTGAAATCCACTATTCTGGGACGAGTTGAAGGACACGTAGGCTGTCCTGAGGCAGTTTGTGTTTGTATCCATATGCATACTGTGAGCAAGGCAGTCAAAATTACCATCTCCACGTCACAGCCCACTGTGATTAAGCGCTACCTACAAGATACTTTCCGAAAAAAGAACATTCTGCAGAAGCAGTGGGTGCTCTGTGAGGAAAAACAGAGAAGGAATGTTGAGATTTAACAGGCAGAGGCCCATAACATTTGATTCAGAAGTTTAGCACAGATTCACTCAGCTTGCTTACATTGAGAATCAGAGCCAGGAAACTCAGGAACGAGGGGAAAAGGTGTCAGCTGTCATTTTCAATCTGAAGCTACATTTTTAAAGGAATCATATACACTTTGATATGTGCAGGTACAGCAGCTAAATTCATGAATCTGTTAAGATGACTGAGTCAGTGAAAAAATAAGGATCTCGTGTAAAAAGAAAAAAATCAAAAGAGGAAAAGACTTGGTGAAAAATGTGAAGCAATTTTGTGGAAACGTTGAGGCCTACAAAAGCACACAGAATAAATACGGAGTAATAACTACACTACATGTGTCAAACAGGCTACAGATGTAACTTCAACAGTTATTTTCAAAAATAATTTCTACCAATAGCCATTTTAAGATTAAGCTTGAGAATAAAAAAGGAAACAAAGTCATCGTTTATAATACCTTAATTTCCCTATAACTATTAAAGTCAAATCTACATAAAAAGGCGGGATTAAGTTGAAATCTCTCTTGAATTACGATGATCAAAGCTCCACAAAGTAGTAATCTTACCTGGTTGTGCGAAACGTCGCTTAAATCTGTTCAACAAACTCCAAAACGTATTTCTTTAAGAGGAAAGTGCGCTGTGACAGTGCAGCCGCTGACCGGATTCACCTGACAGCGTTAGAGTTGCTCTCTGAAGAGTTCACACAGTCTGGCACCAAACTGCTTTGGGAAATTACAACAAGTTACAATCCAAAGAGAAAATCAGGATCTCACGCTCACCTTCAAAATAAAAGTACACCTGAACCACGCTCTCGTGCTGACCGGTGACCGGTTTTCTTGTGTCTATGGGTTTGGCTACAAAGAAAATAAATAAATAGATAAATAAAAGTAAAAAGAAAGGGTTTAAATGTTTTATATTTTATACAAAATATCGATATAAAATATAATAACATAATAAAATAATATAACATATTATCATAACATCATCTACTGATGATTTTTTTTTTTTTTAATGAGCTGCAATGGGTTATGTCAAATTAATGCATTCATCCATCGATTATCTGTGCCCATTTAATCCTCTGCAGGGTCACGGGGACCTGCTGGAGTCTATACCAGCTTTCTTCGGGGGAAAGGCAGGCGTAAACCCTGGACAGGTCGCCAGTCCATTGCAGTATATCAAATTAATTTAACACAAAAAAAAATTGTGAACAAGAACTTGGAATTCATAGTTGGCATAAAGGTTCTTAATATACTTAAGTTATTCATGTGTGACCTTTCTTCAATTTCATCAACATTGCTTGTATGTCCAACGCTCAAGCGAGTCAAGGTTTTATTTTGAAAGTTACAGACCGGAAGCGCTCTCGTCATTCTGGACGTGCTTGATCCTGATACTCCCCATCTGGGTGCTGTTCTTCCAAGCCGCGCCTGAAACAAGGAAGTATCAAATAGTTGCGAAATATGACTATCTCAAAATACCCATGGTTGTCTTATGAGTTATATAAAATAATTATCTGCAGCAGTCTTACATGCAGCCGTCATTGTGTCAAAGCTTAATGTAAAAATTTTCCAAACAGATACAAACTTTCCATAGGATTTCTGCCAAAAATGCATTGCTTTCAGATGAGCCTTAAGGTTATGTAGTATCTGAGGACGGGAAAATATGAGAGGAATGTATTCGCTCCCCCAGACACGTTTTTTTTTTTTTAAATTTACAGGAAACGAGGAAGGACACCGTGAAAAACACGGTAGTTAGAATCAGTGACTTATACATCTCAACCACCTTCAAACCTTTTCTAAACAAAAATAAAATAGACTCAAGTTGAATGCCTTTGTCTTTGGCAGAAGAATCCTCTCAGAGATGAAGCCATTTATCATCTTCATTTAATAATAAATTACAGGTCCAAAAGTTAAACATCTACCAGGCTACTGAATCCAAAGTTCAGCAAACACGGGTAGTTACACATCTAAAACAAAATGCACCGTGTTATGTCACTCTTCACTGTCACTCTTCTAATCTTAAATCACAAAGATCCAGAATGTATTTTATATCTAAAAAATATATATATTTGTGAGTACTGTGGAAATACTGAGGCAAAACAAGACATGATTAATAAAGAGTTGTTTCAGTTTGAGGGTGATGATGCCACACTTGACCTCAGATAGAAAGACTAACAAAAGATAGAAACAACTGTAGTCAGGACACCACATTAGAAACATGGAACTCACTTACTACCAGAAAATTGACCAGAAAAAACTGAACAGCACAAGCTTAAATCCATACAAGGAATATCTATTTATTTTGGAGCAAAAATGTCTCCAGGGAGAGTAATACTTGAGATTAATTTCCCAGACTATATTTAAAAATAAACTACATCAATAATTTTCCCCAAGAGCTGCCAGTTCAATATATGTCTATTTTAGGGTGTGTTTAAAGTTCATATGAATCAATAACAAGTCTATGTGTACAGAGATTTTGTGAAAGCAGAGTTAACCACTAGAGGTAGCCTATTCAATCTGCACAAAAATAAATGCATGAATGCTGGTTCCATGTATACATATAATTAAAAAAAATAGAGAAAATGCTCTTAAAAAAACATAAAGGCAGTCATTTCAAATGACAGCAAATACAATTATCAATGCATTTATTGTCAATGAGTTGGCTGGATGGTTCCTGTTGGGTCTGCGGAAATGCTCTGTACTGATGGACGTCTGTTCCATGACACTGGCCCAACACCAGCACCAATTCAACTTGTACAGCTGCAGTCACTGGTTTATGCAGAGCAAGTGTTAGAAGTCAACATCACTGCTTTAAGATAAGATAAGATAAGATATTCCTTTATTTGTCCCACAATGGGGAAATCTACATCATAAATTTACATTTATGGCGGGCTGCTCCGCTGCTTTAGTTCTGGTGTGGATAGGGGGTTGTATCAAACATTACCACGTAAACCATCACACATTCATTTACGTGAACACACCACACTAACACCACATACATCACCCTGCTATACACCCATCACTGCCTGTCTTCTATCTTTATCTGCTCTATCCTTCCATGCTCCTGTCGGAGTATTTATTTGTGACAGAATCAGGGTTTGAGAAGCTAATAAAACATATTAAATTAGAACATCAAAGTGGGCTAAAGGACAGATTCACTCACACACACACACAAGAAAACTAACATCTGCTGCAATGCCAAAATATCTATGTATCTGACTTAAAAAGAAAAAAAAAGAAAGAAAAACGGTATAGCCAGATATGGCACTTAGCATTAAAATTTATATAGACAGTTGTATAGACACACACAGGAAAACAATAACTAAGCCAAAGCAGGAAATATACAGTAATATTAATTTTCATTCTTTTTTTTTTGCTTTTGTGTCTCACATGATGTTACACATCCTGTCATGCAGGGATGGTCAAATCCAGTCCTCGAGGGCCGGTGTCCTGCAAGTCTTATGTTTCCCTGCTTAACAGTCTTGTGCAGACTTTGATGACAAGCTGATGGCGATCCATTCATTTGAATCGGGTGTGTTGTGGCTGGAAAACATCTAAAACTTGCAGGATAGCAGCCCTCAAGGACTACGAATGGCCACCAATGCTGTAATGGATTGCAATATTTCAGTCTCACGTGGTCGTTGTTAAAACTGACAGCTAGTTTTTAGAACTCCCAATCTTGTTAGTTCCTCATTTCATTCACTTGTCACAAAAAGCCTGGTGGTTAACCATCTTCATACCTAATTATGAATCATCCTGGTCAATTCTAAACATGCAGTGCTTCTCTTGGATGTGTTTTCTTTTGCCTCTCAGTGGGACTGATGAAATTAACATTAAGCAATACAGGGATGTACCACTGTTGAAAAAAAAAATTAAAAATCCAAAAAGACGTCTTTGAGTGGAGCTGAACAAGCTCTTGTAATTTCAGTTAAAACTAGGCAACAGACAGTTTCCACTAAAACAGGTTAAATAATCCGAAACCCCTGTGGTTCCTCTCACAGTTCTCCGCATTTATAATTTTAAAAGGTTATTTAGTTTAGTGAAATCTTTACCTGCATAACAAAGGCTTTTTGTTTGTTTGTTTTATTGAAGAGCAATGTCGCCCTCTGGTGGTAGACCTATAAAAATACACTCGTCTAGATTTCTTAGCACGACACACCTCGCAGAGATTATTGTAAAACGAAAGTGAAAAAAAAAAGTTGATATGAACTGTTGCCATCTCATCATCTGTCACAGTCGGTGATATTCTGCTGCTGGTTCTGGCCGTTCGGTTCGGTTGTTGTTGGTACCCTGAAGCAGCGTTGACCTCACTTCTGTTCACACTGCTGGGTTTTAAACAGGAAGTTGAAGACGCAACATGGCAGCAACCGGCGAAATCGATGAAGGGTTTTATTCTCGGCAGCTGTAAGTACAACCGGACAAGTCCTCTCTGAGGGTCACGCCTGAGTAATCAAGCCCAAAGATTCACTTAATGTTTGAATTGAACAGGTACGTCCTGGGTCACGAGGCGATGCGCCGGATGGGCACCGCGGAGGTCCTCATAGCAGGGATGAGGGGTCTGGGAGTGGAGATAGCCAAGAATGTGATTCTATCCGGGGTTAAGGCTGTGACAGTGCAGGATGAAAACCAAGCTGTGTGGACTGACTTGTCATCACAGGTAGAAATGAATGGGTGTCAGAAAAAAAAAAAAAAAAAAAAAAAAACAAACACAATATATTTGCATTACAAGTTGTCAGATTTGATTTCTTTAGAGAAGTTAATTGCACTTTCACTTTTCTTCTCTTCTTTAATGTCTGACTGCTGTTAGATTTGAGATGGATAATTGTGTAAATGCACAATGTTTCCCTTTTATAATGCTCAGTAATGGGCTTTGTTGCAAAAAGAAGATGCAAATAAAAGTGTGTCGGTAAGAAAAATAGCTTTTTGAAAGGAAATTTCACTTTCATTTTCACCCACGATACATTTGCATTTGATGATCGTGCAATGTGGTCAAAACTCCCAGAAAGAATCAAATAGTTGAACATTAAGCTGAGATATTTTTTGTGAATAATTGTTATATTTTTCCCAAAAGTTCTTCCTGCAGGAGTCCCATCTGGATGAGAACCGAGCCACATGTTCCCTACAACAGCTGTCTGCCCTAAACCCACATGTGCGCGTCTCGGCACACACCGGCCCGCTGACCGAAGACCTGCTTCTGCAGTTTCAGGTGCTTTGCTTATTTATTGTGATTGTGCATAAACATATTGACTTTTAAAGTCGAGGTTTCCCCTTTCCCCCTTCTTCAAATGAAAGGAACAGAGAAAGAGAGTCTTCTAATTATTGATCATGTACAGCAGAATCAGTGAAGTACAGGATCATCGCACAGTAACACTTTTCTAACTGGAGGGACGGCTGTCATTTTCTAGGTTGTGGTCCTCACTGACTCCCCGCTGGATGATCAGAAGCGTTTTGGCGAGCTCTGTCATTCACGAGGAATTAGGTTAATAGTGGCAGACACTAAAGGACTCTGTGGGTAAGTAGGTGAGACAGAATGAATTTGAAAGTGCAACGAACAAAGTGGATAAATATTGTGGTTGACTTGCAGCCAGCTGTTCTGTGACTTTGGGGAGGATTTTGAGGTTTTGGACCGAGATGGAGAGATGCCAGCATCAGTGATGATAGAACGAATCACTAAGGTAACACCATGCGTTTGTTTTATGTTACTCGTCATCTGTTTAAGACCTTTGCTCCTCCTGCTAAGAGTTATATTGGACAACCTTTGCACTTAAATACGATTTAGAGTCCCAGGTTACCTCTATATTTATGTCATATTTTATTGGCGGTAGTCCATTCTCAAAAACACTGCGCAAATAGACTCTGGCTTTTCTGAATAAAAGTCTGAATACTTGTCTTTCACTGGGTTCTAAATGTGTCAAGGCTTGTTAGACTATATCTCCCTGACTTGTCAGCATTATTTCTTTTAGGGCAATCCTGGAGTGGTTATCTGCACTGATGACCAGAGGCATGGACTTTCAGATGGCTCTAAAGTTCTCTTCTCTGAAGTGCAAGGCATGACAGAGCTCAACAGCGTTCGGCCCTGTGGAGATCAAAGTCTGCGGTTAGTGTTGCATTACTGTGAACATTGTGCCTTGTTATAGTTTTTCTAAACCAGTTTGACTTGCAGGCCAGTATTCCTTCAGCATCTGTGACACTTCAGCCTTTTCTGAGTATGAACGAGGTGGAATAGCGACTGAGGTTAAACAGCCCTTCCAGCTACATTTTGTGAGCGATTCTTTTGTTTTAATATGAGCTTTTTTTTTTTTTTTTTTTTTTAAGTGTCTGTTTCATAAAAATAATTACCACATACATTCCAGAAACCACTGAGCGAGGCTCTACAGGACCACCAACTGCTGGTATTTAATGATTATGGAAAAATATCCAGACACAACACTCTGCACCTGGCCTTCCAAGCCCTCCACAGCTTTGTGAAGAAAGAGCAGCGGCTCCCTCATTCTTGGTCTCAGGTGTGTTATTTCATATAGGATGTGATTGTACAGGCATCATGCAGTTCACTGGATTGTTTCCACTAATTATGTAACTTGTCATCAACTCATACAGTCAGATGCAGATTCTGTGCTGGCCATAGTGAGAGAGCTGAATGCAGTCGCTCAAGTGGAACAGCTGGATGAGGATGCAGTGCGGACCCTGTCCTACACAGCACGGGGGGATCTGGCTCCTATGAATGCCTTCATTGGAGGCCTGGCTGCTCAGGAAGTTATCAAGGTAAGGTCGAATGACCAAAAAAAATAAAAATCTGGTGGGTAGGAGTGAAAAAGGGGGCGGCATATTTAAATGCTTTTAAATATGCTGGCCCTGGGTGCAAACAGCAGAAATAGATTACGAGAATAAAAACCATAGACTCGTGAGATGCTCTGAAATATATAGATTGTGAGATGTGGAGGTGGCCTTTCGAGAATAGCTTCATAAATGGCGACATGCAAATGATAGAGTCTGTACAAGGCAGACCAGCCAACAGAAAGAATGAAATATTTAGAATCAGTGATAAATGTTAAAGATCTGGGATTTACAGCATCCAATGCATGTCAGGATTACAAGGATGCATGTTTCAAAATGGAATCATTGTAATCCATTACAACATAAAAGTGGAAGCTATGAGCCTTTTACTTCCTCTTGAAAATGAGGTGCAAAAGATAAATGATTATCTATTTCAATTCCAATGTATTTATAATGAGATACAGGTTTAAAAATAGATAAATGAGAAGTAGTAATGGATGAAAGAGTTAGCAGAACCTTTCATTATAAGTCGCTATGTACACGTCTTGTTCTTGAACTGAAAATCTAACAACCCCTTCACGTATCTGGTTTTAGTAATGTTATTGATCAGTACAGCCGAGCGATGTGACCTTCAATCAGAATCATGGTTAACTGAACATTTTGACCTCAATTATGATTTATCAGTCATCAGTTTTGGTTTAGTTCTATGTTTTTCCTGCTATGCATCTACAGTTGCAGTGGTTTGTTTTTAAGCCAACAGTACGTCGACACACACAATGAGGGAAGTAACAACAGAATAAAAGGGGAAAAAAAATAAAATTATTAATACAATAAGATCATGGAGGTCACAGGTTCTGAATATTGGTTTTCATTCACTGGACTGATTCGTTCGATTAATTGCCCAGGGTTACTGATCAGTGTATAACCACACCTTGTTGTGTGTTTAGCTGAACTGACAATGTGTTGGTTTTTTGGCCTCTGAATTATTCCCATAGGCATGTAGTAGGAAGTTCACTCCTCTTCAGCAGTGGTTGTATTTTGATGCACTGGAGTGTCTCCCTGAAGAAGAGGATCGACTGGCAGAGTGCTCTTTATCATCGGTAGGTTTGAATATTCCCCTAATTGAAACCAGGACAAAGAGTCCATTAGAGCAAGATGCTGATGGAATTGACATGTTTTTGTTTTTCTGTCTGATAGAAAGGCACAAGGTATGATGGACAGACTGCTGTCTTTGGGTCAGCGTTCCAGGAGAAGCTTGGGAGGCTGAAGTATTTCCTGGTGAGGACAGGTTTGATGTTTGTCCAACAGAGGGCACACTTTGCATAAGAATACAGGCGCTCCATCTGTGCTTTTCTTTGATCTGGTGTTGGTAATGATGGCACATGCAGGAAATGGTTGTGATTCAGGTGTTGTTTCCTGGCGATGCTGACCTCTTGCTATAAAGGTCATTTAACAGTGCCAAGCCCTCCTGTTTCCTTTCAAAAGTGTTATTTTTTACTGTTGTTTATCAGCTCCATGTTTCTTTGTGGGAAAGGATATATATATTTTCTTTTGTCGCTGTAAAAGCATCAGAAACTGAGCCAGAGGCAAGATTTTCTGCAACACAGTATAAAAAACATTTATAAAAGTCTGGTTTATTTTGATGACATCCGTTCACATTGCATTATCCGATGTACATTTGCTCCAACAAAGTTGCTCTTGTCATTTTATTTTATTTTTTTTTTCAAGGTTGGAGCTGGTGCTATCGGATGTGAACTACTTAAAAACTTTGCCCTCATGGGGCTTGGTGCGGGAGAGGATGGCCACGTCACTGTGACAGACATGGACTGCATAGAAAGATCCAACTTAAACCGGCAGTTCTTGTTCAGGTCCCAGGATATTGGGGTGAGAAGCCACACAGTGCAGCGTACCACAACCTCCAGTCTGTAGCACTCACTCCTTCCTGTTTGACATGGTTAAGTGGAATGGAGGGTTTGGGACAATTCAGAGGTGAAGGTATTGTGACAGCCTGAAGTAGTTTATGTCAGATTACACATAACTGCCACATTACATCACTCTTGACTGTTAAGAGTGCATCAGATAGTTGACCTGTCATTTTTGAGTAAATAATTACCATAGTCTAAACAGCTTATGTAGCAAAAGTAAGCTGCAACTCGACGGTTTGTTGAGATAAGTCATCAACAGCTCTGAAAACTTGAGAGATAAGCTGTGTGTAATCTTTTGACAATGTAGTTAATAAACAGCAGCTGCTTATTGTTAATGACCAGTATTCCTTTTTACTGATTTATTGGAGTAATTTCAAAAAATATATATCAGTACCACTTTACTGAGTTCTCCCTTTATCTACCACGTATCTCCCTTTGCTCATGCACATCATCTCACAGATATGTTGCCTATTCCCTCACTTCTCCTTATACAGAAACCTAAATCAGAGGTTGCAGCCAGAGTAGTGCGTGAGATGAACCCGCAGATGAGAATCACCGCTCATCAAAATCGTTTGGATCCTGACAGTGAGGGAGTGTACGATTACAACTTCTTCAAGGATCTCGATGGAGTGGCTGCAGCCCTCGACAATGTGGAAGCCAGTGAGGACATCACAATAATGAAACGGATCCCTCATCACAACATAATTATGAAAGTACAGTTTTAAACTATATCTGTTTATTTGCCACGCAGGGGTCTATCTGGATGGGCGCTGCGTTCAGAACAAGAAGCCACTGCTGGAAGGAGGAACTCTGGGAAGCAAGGGTCACACCCTGGTGGTGGTGCCTCACCTGACGGAGTCCTACGGTCCAGCCAAGTCAAGCTCCAATGCCATCCCGTTGTGCACGCTCAAGAACTTCCCTCACCGAATCGAACACACACTGCAGGTACAAAACCAAACTCTTTTTTGCTTTGTGCTCATCTTTGTTATCATAGATATTAGTTGTACATTCAAATAACACAATTAATCATCAAAACCAGACATGAAAACATTCATTGGTTATAATGAATATATTTATGCTCCTCAACGTGTCATTGTTTCAGTGGGCCAGGGACCAGTTTGAAGGACTCTTTAAGCAAACACCTGAAAATGTCAATCTCTTCCTGAGGTAAGAGGTGATTCTATCCTCTAGTGATTTCCCTTCATTTCCACAACAAGAACTGGCTCCAGGAACTGGGAGACATATTCACTAATCTCCCATCACTTAACTTACTCATTCTTTCCACTATCTTGTAAGACATTCCAGCAAACCCACAAAAGCTAATGAAATGGTTCAAGCCCATTATTTAAGTTTATAAACAGGAAACATGTGGCTTGTTTTGAGCAGTAAACTGTCTAAAAACTATGTAAACCTCCTTTCTTGCCAAGTTTGTACTATATTATGTCTGATTTATTGCAGCACTTTTTGTTCCTAATGAGCTATACAATCTTTGTGCATCTTAGAGGGTTTTTTGGTTTAGACACATTACCTGAATAAATAAGAGATACACATGCTTAAAACATGCTGAAAAGGTACAATATCATGTCACAGGTTGTTTTTTTTAACTGAGTTTATCAAACCAGAATGTACAATGATTTTTTTTAAAATAAGAACAATCTTTCTCGACTCTTCCATGAGGATGTTCATCTTCATGTTATAGTCCAGCAAACTTTAAGTCATGATAAATGAGGTCATGGAAATGAATGTTCCCTTTTATTGTGTTAATTTCCACCCGTGCAGGTCTGAGCAGAAGTATGACTGTGAATGTTCCTGATTAGAAGGGTTTATGTGTAACTGCAATCAGAGGAGACAGATGCTTTCTGGTTCCAAAAAATAAAAAAATAACCAAACCAATAGGTTTAGAGAAGCTCCATCTGGCATGGTACAACCTGTACACCGTTTTTCCCCTGATTGTGAGTCAAAAGCAAAAGAGTAAAAAAAGCAAAATCCCCTCTTGAATCAATTTTACACCTGCATTCCAGTACACAAAAATCTGTTTAGTCATTCTCTCTGGTGCTTGATGCAACAGTGGGATCTTTCTCGTAGTTTCTCTTCAGCTTGAATGTAATTCCCCAGGTTGAATTGTTGGCGTCACATCTACAGAATGGTATTTTACTTTTACCTTTAAATGTTGTGTTCTGTCTTTCCAAACGCCCTGGCATTACTTTCTGTGTATTGCACGGCTGCCTGCATTTCTTCCTCCAGGGATCCAGGCTTTGTTCAGAGGACTCTGGCCCGTGGAGACACTGAGGCCCTGGAGATTCTTGAAGGGGTGTGGAGCAGCCTGCAGGACATGGACGCTGGAGGACAGCGTCCAAAGAGCTGGGAAGACTGTGTGAGATGGGCACGCTGCAAGTGGGAGACTGTGTACAGCAACGATATCCGTCAGCTTCTGCATTGTTTTCCCCCTGAAGAGGTGAAATCACACCAAGGGAAAAATAACAACGTTTGGTACAGCTGATTATCATGAATGTGTAATTAGTGTTTATGAACAGAGAGGGGCGCTGCTGTGTGTCCATGATCTTGGCATATCAATGATAAAATTGTATTGTAAGGCTTTAGCAAAAAAGAAACAACATCAATGTTGGCTGAAAGCCAATGCTGATAAGTATCTTCAGGGGACTCTTAAGGCTTGTTATCTGTATAAGCATGCAGTAGTGATGTCACATGTTCCTGTCACACCTAGGGCAGTGGTGTGGGGTGGGCTCACGGATCAGTATCAACCCAAACAAACTCTTATTCCCTCTAGTTTCACTCCAGCACAGGGCCCTTTATGCTATCATTGAATGCCCTGCACGACTAAGAAAATTCTCCTGAGGATTTTTTTTTTACTTCACTTCTACTTAAATATTTATAAAAGGACACAGAATTCCCTACGTGTCCACAGCTGTACTGCCTTGCCAAACAGTCACAAAACCAAAACCCTGTGACAGTTGTTCTCTTAACTTTGGTTCTCTTTTTTTCCACTTCCATATTTCTCATCATATCAGTAAAACAGTTCAGTTCATTGTTCTCTTGGAAAGTCACTTGCGACCGCAGACTTTCTGAGGAACTATGATAAGGCAGCTGATGTCAGTGTCTGTCACAATCTAACGTGACAAATGCTGTTACACGTCCATCACAGATAACCATACACTTGATGTAGCAACTACTCTGCTGGCTGTCAGCTTTCACATGGAATTGAGTGTTTTTCTGCTTTTACCAGTGAGACAGTATTTATAGTTGAATTTTAATCATTATAAAATGTTGGAAAATCTTTATCATACATAAATGTGAGTCTCCACAAAGCTCAAGACTTCTTGCACTTCTGAAGAGTGGAAAAAAGTTGGGTCTGTTAAGAATATGGATGTGTAAAAAATAACAAGAGATTTGTTCCCATATTGTGAAAACAAAATGAAAACTGTATTTCTCTTTATACCCATTTATTATCCTGAGTGAGAACTGTGACGCAGAAGAGGTAGAAACTTGTAAACATACCTTTTAGTCTGTTGAAGACTTATTCTTCATCGCTAATCATTTGAGTTATTAACAGTTTGCAGCCTTATGTTTATGATTTTTATGAAGATCAAACCCAGCATATTTCCCCTTTACAGTCATCAAAATTAGGGATATTAGAAATAGATTATACTCTGTTCAGTATTATTGTATTTTGTTTTGTTTAGACAGTACAGTCGATTGATTATTTTAAAAAAGGAGATGATTTCAAGTTTATTTTATTTTATTATTTTAAAAAAAAAAGCCAGCAAGAGAGAATTTACTTTGAGGCGACTGGATTATATTTTTTAATCAAGAATTTCTTTTATTTATTCTTTTTTTTTCTTTTTTGTGTACCCAGCATTGTACAAAATAACAAACTCCAGTAATTATTTTACAGAAACATATGAGAGGAGAAGCACCATATCATAAGTTCCATCCTTCTTTTTAAGTTAAATGATTGTTTTAAATCCATGTTCTGCCTGTGAACCATCTAAAGCCTGACACTGAAAAAGGGCTTGAGGAGTTGAAGCCTTTTGGCCGCTGTAGAAAGCACCCTGCAGTGAAAACTGCCACTGCCTATAGGAGACTCACTTATGGACCATTTGGCAACATCAAAGCTGTCAGGCTCTTTGTTCCTTTATCAGACATACAAATTGTGTAGTCAACACATGACTGATAACAATATTAGTCTGTTTGTGGCTGTTTGTGAAGTTTGTTGGCCTTCTGTGTCTGAAGACCACATTTAGAATTAATCAGACTATTTTACTGATCCTCTGATCTACAATGATTGAACACTCTGATAAAGAGAGTTTCTTCTGGCTCTTTACAGGTGACCAGCAATGGTCTGCCCTTCTGGTCTGGATCCAAGAGATGCCCTCACCCACTGACCTTTGACCCTAACAATGTGAGTAGCGTCTGGCTCAATTCATCATGCAGTTGCAGCGCTGACATACACCCAGTCGATGAGAACAGCAGAAAAAGGTCCCAGTATTTTGCGATTGCTGCTCACATTCCTACTTTATCTGGTCTGATAGTAGATGATCCTCATTCTGACCATATCAATGCTGCAAATGCATAAGGACAATAAAAGACAGATAATGATCTGCTCGACACACAAATCCACAGCCTCCTGATAGCCAAGCTTTTTGTTTGTCTGATAGTAAAGCAGCAGTGGTATAAATTTGACAGCACAACGAGAGTCTGATTTTAATGGCAAACAGTTCAAATATGGCCCTATGAATGTTAAACCTCACTGCTGGCAATTCTGCTTATTATTCAGTTATAAGCAGGGCCGTCCTCTACTGCAGAAAACAAAGTTGTAGAGCTTGATTGGCACTGTGTAGTGAGCAGCAGACTGTCAAAATATTCAGTACCTGCACATGTGTATATGTGTGTTTGAGGGAGTCTGAATATGGAGCTATTGTTGCAGCTTTCTATTCAGGGAAGTAATTTGGCCTTAAAGTGCTACACTAATGTCGCTCTATGCTACCTTTCCCTTTTTAGTCATTTCCACGGTTCCTCACACACACACACACACACACACACACACATATATATATATATATATATATATATATATATATATATATATATATATATATATATATATATATATACATATATATGAGAGAAAGTATAAGCTTGCCTTTATGATTTGCCCTTTATGATTCTGTGCTTTAGAATACCCATATGGAATATGTGGAAGCAGCAGCAAATCTGTATGGCTATATCTATGGGATTGAAGGAACAAGAGACTGCATCTCTATCAAAAAAATCCTAGAGAAAGTCAACGTACCATCGTTCACTCCTAATTCCTCCGTGAAAATTAATCTGACTGACAAAGAGATGGAGGAGGAGAGAAAAAAAGACAGGGATGACACTGGTGAGTTAGTTTGAGTTACTGTTTTTTGTGTTCCCACTACCTTACTGCTCCCTAGAGTTTCTCTTTGTGTCTTTGCCACAGAAAAAGCACGACTTGAGGAGTTGAAAGGAAAGCTGTCCTCACCGAAAGACTCGGCTCAGATGTGCCCCATCGACTTTGAGAAGGTAGGGCTAGAGCACTCTGTGAAGGCTGCAGACAGTGACAGACTGGCGACCGAACCTTAGCAGGGAGCAGTGCTTAAATCCATAGGTGCTTTCATGATGTACTTTTTTTCTGCATCTGTGGTGTGGTGTCTCAGTGGCCTGAATCTGAGCCAGTCCTCAGCACATTCCTGAAACAGAGCTTGATTGTATTCTGTTTTCACACATAGTGCCTTGGAGCAAATTGGGAAAGATAACAGTTACATTAGTGAAATGGCTTAAGTGAGTATCCTTTAAAAATGTAAAATTTTATAGTTTATAAGTAAGGAAATGGAAGATGAAGCTAAATAAACCAGGTACAGTGGTACCTCTACTTACGAAATTAATTGGTTCTGGAAGTAGTTTCGTAACCTGGAAATTTCGTAAGTAGAGACGCGTTTTCCATGTAAATGCTCCAATCCATTCCAAGGCCCCCAAAATTCGAACATCAATTTTTTATAAATTATAAATAATTACATAAAAACCTGTAAGAAATATATTTTAGAACCGGATCAGACCCAAAATGAAATATTTTCCCGTTCAGACGTTTCGTAACCTGAAAATTTCATATGTAGAGATGTTCGTAAGTAGAGCTAGCACTGTATTTGTGTGTTTCCAACCTTTGCCTTCAAAACAGCAGCAATACTCTTAGGTAAATTTGCACACAGTTTTTGAAGGACCTTGGCCAGTAAGTAGTTCCAAACAACCTGGAGAATTAACCACAGATCCTCTGTGGTTGTAGGCTGCCTCAAATCCTTCTTTATGCAGATCCTAGCCAGACTTGATGATGTTGAGATCAGGGCTCTGTGGGGGCCATGCCATCACAGGGTTCTTTGTTCTATTTTTCCACTGAAGATGGTTTGTAATGATATTGACGGTATGTTTGGGATCATAGTTCTGATACAAAATAAATTTGTGGCTAATCTGACACCTTCCCGATGGCACTGCATAAAGGATAAGTATCTGCCTGTATCCCAAACTCCATTTCAGTTCAATTCAATTTTATTTGTAGTGTCTGTTACAATGTCAATTGTCTCCAGGCACTTACAGAGACCCAGAGCATGACCCCCAAGCAAATATCATTAACTAAAAATATAATATTGAATCCTAAACAAAAATAACGGCAGGTAAAAAAAAAAACTCCCACAGTGCGAGGAAAAAAAACCTTCAAGCCAAACAGTGGCAAGGAAAAACTCCACTTTAAGAGGAGGAAACCTTGAGCAGGACCTGGCTCATATAGGGGGACCTTCCTGCCGAAGGCCAGCTGGGTAAAGAAAGAAAAAAAGGGGGGAGACAGGACAGAGAGAGGAGAGCACACAAATGACTAAATAGACCAAAACAGCACAACAAACTACAGGAAAGAAAATGGAGCACAGTTACAGTAACAAGGTGCTTCTAATTAACTATGGAATGAGCTGGAGGAGGAGGAAGGGAGGAGGAAAGGGAAAGGAAGGGAGAAGAGCAGTGGAGACATCGCTCAGCAGATCATGTTGGCGTCCCCCTGCAGCGTAGGCCTATAGCAGCATAGCTGTGATTAAGACGAGCCTACTCTAGTCTTAGCTCCTACAACTATGGCTATAACTATTAGCCCCTACACACTATTGTTTAGACTAACTGTAGGCTTTACTGAACAGAAATGTTTTCAATTTAGTTTTAAAGATGGAGGTGGTGTCAGCCTCCTTAATTCAAATTGGTAGCTGGTTCCATAATAAAGGTGCCTGGTAGCAGAAGGCCCATCCTCCAAATCTACTTTTAGACATTCTAGGAATGACGAGTAATCCTGCATTCTGAGAGCAGAGACCTCTATTCGCTCTATTTTCACTTAAAAAAAAAATTGGAAACATACAATGCATTATAAATAAGTTTCAAACAAATGTGAAGCTTGAGATAATTAAAATTGTCTTATAAAAAATATTTGTTGCAAATTTAGTTGCAGTGCAGATGTATTTTTCTCTGTATGAGAGTATGAGTATGTGACGGATAAATAACCACAATAAGGAATAAACATCTCTGTGTGTTTAAAGCTAATTGAGAAGGCATATATGGCTATATTTTAAAAGTTTGTCATCATGGTGGTACTCAGAGAGCTGAACAGTTTCTCAGGTGGTACGCAGGTATTAAAAGTTTGAGAACCTCTCCTCTAAAGAACTGCATAACGTCAAAGGTTTTATCAGACTGTTGATACCAACATTGAAGTGACGTAACAGGTAAACCATGGGCTTTACTGTGGCTCCATAGCTCTGTCTCCTTTAGTTTTTTTTGTTGTTGTTGTTGTTGTTGTTTAAGGCCAACATGAAGAGCTGTTGTTTACAAGGGGAATGCTTAACTGATGGTTATGAGTTGTTTGTTTGTTTTTTTTTTCACACTAATGTGAACATATTTTACCAATCAATGTTTGACAGAGAGCCTGTTTGTGTGGGACACATTGTCAGTACTCAAAGATAATCTAACATTTTGGTTAAGTTTTTCAAAAATAAACCAACATGTCTGCAGAGGCCAGTGCCAATCACATGTACTGTGTTTTGGAAAAGGGCTGACATTTGCCACATCCAAACAAACGTTTTCCCCATCAACATAAAGGTTTGTGGTAACAAAGACTCAAATATTGTATGGAAGTGAGGGAAAGATGGGGTTGCTAAGGGGTAGATGGTTGTATTATAGTGACCACTGGAAGAAAATGCTTAATGAAGTGCTACAAACCCACCAAAATCAAAGCACTTGCTTTTCTGCAGAATTGGTTGGTTATTGGAGAACTTTGGAAAGAATATATGATTTCTAAAAGCTAAGGTGAATGAGCTTCTGGTAAAACTTTCAGTGAGTCAGTGGAGGTGGTAAGGGAGGTGTATGAGGTAAGTTTGGTACATATTGAATGTCTTCTCTAATAAAAACAAGATTCCCAAACTCCCCTCTCTCAGTTCTATCCCGACATGCCCTGGTCATGCAGTGCAAAGATGGAATGTGTGTAGGAGGGTTTCAAAGGCATCAGGTTGCCAGCATGGAGCTTCCTCACAACCCCTCAAGCCATCCCAGAGTGACAGTCACCATCCTAGCTTTTGTAGAGCCACAGCAGCAGAGGCATGACCTCACTGGCCACATCGATCACAGCAGAAATCTGATTTCCACCGTGTTCTGTCCCGGCGACTACAGTGACTCAACAACAAAGCAGCCAAAGCTTAAAGGATCACATTGGGGATGTCACTTGGCATGTAGATGGTTTTGATTTGGCCTCTTTGGATAATACGATATTAAGCGGTTAATCCTGAATACGGAGTTTTAAACCTCTTATGAAACTTTAGTCTTTCCTTTCCACTGAGTATATTTGGTTTTGATATACATGTTGGTTGTGTGTTGAATTTGAAATTATTTGTGTGGATGGAGCTTTGTGTTATTTTAGATTAACGTTTGATGTATTTTTATTATCCCATGTCACAGGATGATGACAGCAACTTCCACATGGACTACATTGTTGCTGCATCTAACTTAAGAGCAGAGAACTATGACATCCCTGCCGCTGACCGCCACCAGGTCAGTGTTTACAAGTGCTTCATAGCAACAAATATCTGTTAACACTGACATATTTACAGGAAGATCAGACAAGCATAGCTGAGTTGAGGGATGGTAGAAAATTAAGTCAGAAAAAAGGTAGAAGTACAGACTGCTCCCCCTTTTCTGTGGCTTTTTGTTTTTTTTTTTTCTTAAGTTGGTGCTTCGCACACCTGCCCTAAAGCCACAGAAACAGCCTCCTCACCCATTGTTCCTGGAGCAGAACTAATCACGGCACTTTACCTGTCGGCTGGAAGGTGACACCTGAGACGGGCCTTGAACCAACCGCTGCAGACACCCTCTGCCAAAGCAGATGGAGGATCGGGGGGGAGGGGTACTGTTGAGTGAGGGGAGACAAAAGAGTTGCCCCTGTGTAATCATACAGACATTTGCACACGTTGCATCTCGTTCAGGAAATAACTTCAACCTTAGTCACCGTTATAACTCTCTTTCCATACTTGAGTATGTTTTTCACAGACTTGCACAACATACTTAAATCAACCCGGAACACATTATGGCAAGTCTTTATGTTTGTGGGTATTTAATTGGATAATGTTCCAGTATATGCTAAATTATTTACCAGCTTTGAAAAGAGTGCACAAAGCCAACGTTTACAAAAATAGTTTTGTAATTTTAATGTTATGCTATAACACATTTTTATTCAAGAAGCATATTATTGTTGAATTTTCAGTAATGTAAATTTCAAGGAAAGTTACTTTCCAGCACTGGAATTTTGTCACAGAATACACCACAGTAATGTCATCATAGAGACTATAACAAAAATAGTATGGACTTGATATACTAAAAATAAACAAATTTACAATAAAATTGAATTGGAAATTGAATATACTGTGTTTGATCGTGCAGTTGTATGACCTGCAGTAAAGTTAAAAAGTAAAGTAAAGTAAAGTTTAAAAGTAAACCTGTCTGCATTTACAGAGCAAGCGCATTGCTGGAAGGATTATCCCAGCCATAGCCACTACAACGGCCGCTGTGGCAGGCCTGATGTGCCTGGAGCTGTTTAAACTGGTTCAGGGGCACAAGAAGATCCCCTCCTACCGCACAGCTTACCTCAACCTGGCTGTACAGTACTTTGTCTTGTCCCAGCCGAGCCGCCCTCAGGACTTCGAAGTGAGTAGCACCTCTGTATAGATGGTCTCAGAAAGTGACTGTAGGGGTTCAGTTGCATAGGGCCTGAGTAAGGCACTTTATAAAGTCAGACAGACCCTTACTGTATATACATTCATCATTTAAGCCCGTCTACTTTAAGGATAAATCTGCAGACTTCTATGTCTCACCACTCTGGGTGGAAAGCATTAGCTCATGAATGGGTGTTCTGAAAACGAGAGACCACTACTAGCCATCAGCCATGTAAGCCCACTCTTTAGGAGGCTCATTGTAATCCTCAGGATATTTTGTGTAAGTTAGGTACAAACAGACCCAGGCTTGCCTTTGTCTTTGAACACATTAGGTGAATTCAAGACAACTTTAAATCAGCAAAGAAGGAAAGGGTTTTTCTTCTTATAATAGAGTCCTTTTAGGAACATATTCGCCGTAAAACCTGATGTTCTAGCAAAGCTGAGAAAATACACAGTGGGCCAGCTGTGCTGTACTGAATAAACTTTAAACCGCAAACCAAAAATGTCCCAGTTTGGGTCATGTTTGTAGTAAAGTCCCATTGGTTAATTTTGCAACCCTCTCACAGGTCCTGCTGCTGTCTCAGTGGCTTCTAAGGGTAATCAGATATTATACCCAAACTTGCCCGTTTTTCCTCTCAGGGCATCGAGTCTATGACAGACAAAGGTCACTGGGTGTCAGCATGTGGGGTAACTCCGTCTTGCGTAACTTGAGGATGCAGTGACAGGGGCTCTGAGACAGTGTAGATCTGGTTTCGGCTTTGGTTGCAAGCAAAAATTCAGCATCTGCAGAAAAGGCAGCAGTGATGACAGAAGCAGCTGTGACTCTCCATGCACTTCAGAGGCTACAGACATTCTTTCTTCTTACAAGCAAAGATACTGGCATCCTCAAGGCTTTTTGCTTGTAAACTTGTGAATGTATGGACACACACACCCATGTTATTTCTTTCTGTCTGGTAAATTTCACGTGGATAAATACACACTCCCAAACAAGTGTGGAACTTTGAAATAGTTAAGGTCATCCAAGCCAGAAAGTATACTGTATCACATCAAGTTCACAATCATTTAGTAAGAGGTATAAACAGATGTCAGATTTTCTGTACTCTACATAGAAGCTAAAGTAGAAATTGGACAAAGTGTACAATTTCAAGGAATTTTAGCTCTGTAAAACACACTTATATGAAGAACATAATTGGAATTAAGCAACATTTTCCCATCTGTGTGAGTCAAAGGTTTGCTGCCAAACATAAAGTTATCTAAGTGGGAGACTCTTGAAAAGAAACCATTTAGTTTGCAGTCTTTATTTTTAGCTTATCCTTGAATGATTTTCTCATTTGTGGCATTCACCCAATATTTTAAGGATAAAGTAGTTCCACAACAATAGTGAGTGGATGTGGGAGTTGGATTGGCCTACCTTTGGGAAATTTGCGTGAACTTCAGCAAATGGTCAAGAAGGTTGTGTTTGAATTGTTACACTTAATTCACAAACAATGGAACCCTGAAAATGGGTTGAGGTTAGTGCTGATGGCTGACAGATAACAAACAAGCCAAATATCTGTTCAGAGAAGCTGCTATTCAGGCTACACCCAAAGAGAGAGCAAGACATCGCAAGAGGTCACCATGAGGAAGACAATCCCGAAGTAGCACAGAGAATCTCCACTACTCTGAGTTGTTAACTATTTCTTTACATGTGTTCTTTGTCGCTTATTTTTTTAATTTGTGTTATTATTTGTATTCTTATTTGAAAAATCTTCTCAAATGCACTTAATTCATATATTCTTTCATTTTGACGTTACATTCTTATTTCAGTATCGAGTCTGTGGGAAATCTTGACCAGAACTTGAAATTAACACATTTATTAGATCCTTATCAGAAACATCTTTACTGCATTAAAAATAGAAAATATGAAATACTTACATATTGACTTGTGTTTTGACCTCAGATATTGACTAGCTATCTAGACTCTTTATGATAATCACAAATGGCTATTATATTATGGTATTAGAATTATAAAGACTTGTCTTTTCCAGTCCTCCAAACAGCCCCTGTGCCTGACTCGTGGTCGAGACATGATGTCATCAGTTGAAGTGATAACATAATGTTGGGATTGTTTTAATAAGACAAACATAGCTCTTACGTACACGCGTGCACTGAGGATGTCAATGTAAATAATCTTAAAAGATTGAATTTAGCCAGAGTAAAAGAAAAAAAAGCAAAAAACAACATACATGTTATTAATACCCTTCTTATCTCCCAAATCTAAGTTTACAGAGGGTTTCAGCTGGCGACTTTTGAAGCAACTCCAGACGTGCAGCTGTTAAATATCACTGATCAGACATGCACTATCAACAGCTCAGCTTACTTTAGCAATAAGTGAAACCTTTCCACTCATGATCAGTTTCAGTTCATTAATATCAAGTGACAAAACCCACATCTCACTGGTTTTACTCGTGGCCCATCCAGTGTTTGTCCAAAGTGGAGAGTACCGCAATAAAGCATTGCCAAATGCTTGCCAGTCACCACAATGTAATCTGCTCTAACTTGACTCTAAAGGGGGGAAAAAAAGGGATTGAGACTCAAGGTTTTGGAATATGTGTATTGCGTGTGCCTGTGTACTTCTTTATCTCTACCTGTATAAGTCATGCCTTTTGCGTAAAAAAAAAAAAAACTCACTCTCCCACCATCCTAATCATTTTCCAGTATTTGTTGTTTTAAAGCAGCTGTTTCCCAAAATAGGAAGTTCCCCTGACTCTCCCCTGCTGCTGCTCTCCTCAGCATGGGAGTTGAAATATTGAAATATGTAAACAAACGCGAGGTTGTCCTTGTCTGCCTAACACTGTTACTCTGCAGCCGTTTCTTGCCTGTTTTTCATTTTGGGAGCCAAGGCCAAGATATTAGAGGCAGAGCTGGGGGAGTGGGGGGAGTTGTCTGGCTTCTTGAAAGTGCCAGCATTAAATCTGCACCCTGATACGTGGAGAAAAACCTCTTAAATGTGAATGTTTTTGTCATAGCTGCCATACGATTCACAATATCTACATATTCATCACACAGTCATCTTGAGAGCTCTTAAGAGCTGAAAGTTTTCTGTTTATATGGACAACTCCAAAGTACAGAAGGAAAGACAGATATCAACAAAAAACAAACAAAAAGACAGCAGAGCAATAGGGACAATCCCACTACTGCAGAATGCAGAATATCACCTGTAAGAGGGCGGATCTCGAGCTCATCCAAGGATTTTTTAGACATGCCCTGTCTCTCCTATGGCTTCTTCCAGTTATCCCAGTAGAAGTAGGTGGGTTCGCTACTCGGGTCGCCGTTAATGTTGATCTTTTACTTGCCGAATTGAGGGGAATGTAGCCTGGAATTTCATGTGCGGTTTAGCTTGTCGATTTTTCTTCCCTGTTTTATCCTAACCCTCGTGGTAAATCGCCGCCTTCTGAGTCAGAGGGAGTTCGCATAGTCGCCTAAAAACCGGAAGTTGACACGCTAAAGCCCCAAATGCAGCGGTAATGAACGGTGCTGCCACCCAGTGGACACAATTTTCACGGTTCTTGAGTTTCCCCTATTAGAGGTCCGTCTCCAAGTTTTCTATACTTATCAAAGTTCTTAAATTTTGCATGAATTTTAACAATTGAAGTAATTTTTGTCAACTAATACTCTTATCAGACTTTAAACCAGGCTTTGAAAAAAAAAAAGAAAAGTGCAATAATAGCTGTCTTAATTTTAGAATCTGAATGAACACGCAACACGGTAGTACCCATACAAAGACTCTGCAGAGTTGGACTGTCTGAACATGCTTTTGAGTGGTTTCAAATTTACTTGTCTGGTAGATCTTAGCATGTGAAAAATAATCATATCTCTTATAACTACTTTTATGTATCCAGAGGCATTCCAAGTTGTTTCCATGACTATGCTTTTGATGCTATGATATATTGTGGTGCATCTACATCTAATCAGGCTCTGCCTCATCTATAATAGACTTTCTGTACTATTCAGTGTGCTTTTTGTAGATCAAAACTTATTTTGAATGCCAACAAAACAAAACTTATGACGTTATGCAATAAAGGGCTGTTGAATATTTTGTCTACTACCAATCTTCAGGGTTTCAAGATTGTCTTAGTGTCCTAATATAAATACTTGGTGATTTTTATTGTTATGAAATTATAATAATATGAGACATATCTGTGTGTGTGGGTGTGTGTGGGTGTGGGTGTGTGTGTGTGTGTACATTTGAGAAAATATACTTTACCTCACTCACACTAGCACACATGGCAATCCTAGCAGATGTCTCTCACATAAAAAAATATGTGACTGATCATTTTTCCTTGTTGCTGCATCGTGGTACTCAGAGCTGGTGTTATGATACAATAGTGCCTTGAAAATATGAATAGCTCCCTGCATGACATATTTAAGGACCTAGGTGGCCCCTAGACGTCTGAACAAACTGTTACGTTGGGGTATTTTTAATTTGGTACTCACTGCCTTACATGCAGATAGCAAAGTTACTGAGACATTTCACCAACAAAACGCTGGATATTTTATCTCAGGAAAACAAAGCTACAATAAATCTGACCACAAATGAATGCTAATGTTGTCCCTAGCCAATTGTTTGACAACACATTAACCATATAAACTTTCATCAGATTATGTGTTTGAAGCTTGTTAGCAAATAGTGGAAATAATTTCTGCTTTCTGCAGTTTGTTGCTAGTTATGTAAGTATTAGAAAAGAGTCGTGCACTAATAGGGTTAACTTCATCAAACAGTACATGCCCTATCACTGCAGCCTCCCCAAAAGGCTTTAAAGGATGTTTCCCTAGCAAAGATTAATGAGTGCTGCGCTTGTGGAACTGTAATGGAGCTGCGGCGTCATTAAAACACAGAAACATCACCCGGAGCCAGCGGAAGACATGTTTCAGCTGTTTGTTAAATTATTAGTCGATTCTCTACCCTGTGGCACGTTTCCCAACACTCTGTGCTGGTGTATGCCATTTTTACTGGCCTCCTATAATGACTGCCAATTATGTTCAATGAAATAGTTCCTCTTTTTTGATCAGGGTACACATCCTCTGTACCCTGATCATAGCTTCGTGACCCTCTCTTCTCACCTTGCCCTTCCAGTGTCTAATTGAATAAGCAGCATTGG
The DNA here is from genome assembly GCA_018398805.1 of Hirundichthys speculiger. Taxonomy (NCBI): domain Eukaryota; kingdom Metazoa; phylum Chordata; class Actinopteri; order Beloniformes; family Exocoetidae; genus Hirundichthys; species Hirundichthys speculiger. The sequence goes on along the minus strand of JAGFBZ010000074.1, from coordinate 954,932 downwards.
AAAGACGGCTTATGATCTGAGGAAAGTCACTTATAAGTCAGTGCTCATTTTTTGCTAATTGCCTGAAGAGAATACATTCTGTTTGTGGTTTCAACGTATTGAAACCAGATTTGTCGCAGGGAACACTGGGATCGTTCTTGCTGAATGCTATGGAGAGCACCATGATGATGATTCATTTGTGTGAATGCATAAAACAGCAAGATGGTAGTATGTTTGAATTTGTTGTTTTCCCTATAAAAAAAAAAAGATGCTTTCACTGATTTGTGAGTTCTTGCAAAATTGTAGGTCACACATCTGTCACCAAAATCACAGGGAATGGCTTAAAGAGAGAAGGAGCGCAACAAAGGGGAGGCTTGCCTCACATGTGGTTAAATCTTCTGTTGGCCCTCTTCATCCTGTGCCAGCAAAAGAAGCAGGGTGAACATGATCCCTGGTCCTCTGGATTCCCAGAGGAGTACAGAGTGCATTGTGCAACTTGTAATTCAAGACCCAGACATGAGTAGTTCTTACCGGATAATGAATTACCTGTGATCAACATATATGGCTTGTGCCTTCTGTTGTCTTCCACAGTTCATTTGCTGTTATTGTTTTGAGTGCACTTTTATCGTTAAATTGCTTGTTGTTCTATGCTCCATTGTTCTGTAACTGATGGACCTTAGTTCCCGATAGATCTTTACTTTCCCTTCAGCTATAATTCAGCTATAATAGTATGTCTGTAGACGGGCTGTTTGTGTGGCATCAGGCAGGACAGGATATAGCATGCGAGAGAAATGATTTCAACTTCTACCATAGCATATCATACAAATAAACGCTACCCTAAAAAGGTAACCTATCAATATGTTTTAGTTATTTTAATTTAGGAGTGTGTAGGAAAGCTTAAAAAATTCAGCATGCATTCAACTCAGTTAAAAAAGTTTATATTGCCATTTAACTTGACTGCAAGTGCTTTTAGTTACAATAACTTGTAATAATCATTTATTGTCTGATAAAATTACACAGTAAATAATAGTGATGATCTTTCACATTGTCGTAGAGGAAGGGCTAGAGTCTGGGGAGCCATACTCAATTTGCAAAAGCTCTCGCTTGTGAAAGGGGTCTGGTACCCCTCCCACTCATGGTCATTTCCACTGGGACAGAATGCACCAATCACAACAGGGCGAGCTTTATGTGTTGACTTATTCAGGAGCCACCAAAAGCCACTACTCAAGACAAAATGGCTGCAAAATTGCTTATAGCACCTTGGATCAACAGGTTTTTACTATAAAACCCATTTATCAATTAATTCAACAGTATTCCTACTCTGTTGCATGCCATTTTGGATTTGTGTAAGTGCTGTAATTCTCTTTGTGAGCCACGTGAACGGTTTTGTGTTAGCCAGCTGACTGCATCAAAAATCTAAAAAGCTTGTAGCTTATTAACCACTGACAAGAACTGATCATCATATTGACCTACACATATCAATAACTGGCTCCAGTGACCAGTACATGGGAGAGTTGCATCATTTTATTTCAATGCAGCTTCACATCACATAACCAGAGTGTGACCGCTGATTTCTAAAGGTCAGATCAATGCTGCAAATTAAGATGTAGCAACAAAGGGCAGACCGATCATAGTTTAGAGCTGCACATGGTTGTTGAATTGGCACGTTTGCAGAGCTGTGTCACAGTAAAGTAACACATACCAGAAGTTAGCATTGTGGCTACTCTTCTATATCCTCGCAGATCTTTGCCAGAATTATTGGCTTCTGTGAATTTTTATATTTTCCAAAACAAATGGACAAGATAATTGAATTTCATAATTTGAATTGTATAGATTAGTTGGACTACAGTAGAACAACAACAAGAGACTTTAATATAATAGAGAAAAAAAAGCATAATTTACCCAGGAGACCATTATTGGAACCCTTTAGATTAATTTAAATTAGATGTTTAAATAAAACAGCACAATTAATTAGATATATATGGACATCATTTTCAGCATTAACATAACATAGTATGAACCGTATATGTTTATGTATACTTTATGCTTATTGAATGGATGCCTCATGTATCCGTTATCTACAAATTATTACATGACATTATTATCACCATGTAAAAACTGTACATTACAAGTGCACATGTAAAAACAGGGGGAGGAAGCATAATAAATCCACATTAAAAAGCTAGTAAGATCCATTTTGATATTATCTTGTTATAACTGCAGTCTTTCCAACTTTTGCTGCTTGAGAGTCTGTGCAGGCACCAACATGCCATGGACCCATTTGTCAGGGTGTTATTGATTCAGTACTTCTGCCCCAGGTCATTTTCAGTCAGGTGGAGGGCTCTTATCTTCACATTTAAAAGACAATCACATTGAGAATCTGTTTGCTGTTTTACACGTCAATGAAAGCCTTTCAGACTGCTTTTAGTCTGCGTGTCAAACCCTGAAAAGTTCCTGTGTGCTGCTGAGTTTCCACTCCTGCTCCTCCTCCACCTACCAGCACACTTGCTGTCAAAACATGCACTTACATTTAAAGCATTTTGAACAGGGAGTGTTCAGTTTAAATCTTTATAGGCACATTGTAAGGCTTATATACTCTCTACTTTAAGGACATTTTATCAACTGCAAAGGTCTGATTTAGGAGTCGGAGGTCCCAAACCATCTGTTTCTTCAACTGGAGCCCAAAGAGGTTGGTGATCAATAGTGATCAAGTGGCAGATGACACCCTCAAGTAGACAAAGGGCACATTTTACATGACAGTACCTTTGTTCCATTGTATGAATAAAAAGAAAGGCTTAAAAGGAAAATATAAACAGATGTGTTCCTGAACATGTACCTTCAGTGGTCCTAAATAATGGAAGAGAACTGCAGTGTAGCCGTGATATTTACTTTTCATATAAAATAGGAATGTGAGGTATATCACTTAAGTGTTTTTTTTTTTTAATACATTCACGTCATTTATACATATACATACACTCAGGATTGTGTTAAGAAAATGGCAGTAATGGGACTAGTAGAAAATGTTGACATTTCATTTGGCTCAGATGCTGTGAAAATAGAGATGATTTGAAGTTCCAGCTCGCATTGCTATTTAGTTGTTTAATAATTTGGAATCTATTAATGTGACTGTGTCTCAGACTTTGCCATGTTGAAAGTGACACATATATGTAGGTAGTGTTGACCTAGTACTGTTCCAAGTACTACAGAAAAGTACCAAATTACTCACCTGTGATGCCAACACATTCAGTTTCCATCTGATTCTGAAACAGGCTACTGGCTACATTAGATAGGTGGAATTCAGTCCAGTCTGGAAGTCAAAATTATCGATCACTTCATGAAATATTCTTATTCACCGATATTCTCTCTTGTTTGAAAATTTTGGTGAACTTCTCTCTTTACGTAGTTTTTGTAAATGGGAGAACTAAAGCAACACAACAGAGCTTTTTCACTTAGAAATGACAGTTTTGACTTCCTTCTGGCATTTAATTGCCTTATATTGGGATGAATGGGACCCCTGCCACTGACACGGTGCACCAGGCTGGTTGGAAATTGCACTATATAACCTTGTGGTCCTGCCAGGATCACTCTCGTGAAAACACCTATTACATTACTGCAACATTTGCAAGTAATGGCTTGTTGTTTTGTTTAGTTTTTTTTTTTTTCTACTAGGATGCTCTTATGAGCTGTGTGCAGTGCTTTTGCATACTTTGAACACAGCATGGAAAATATAAAATTCAGAGCATGCATGTTTATTTACAGAGATACTGCACACAGGCTACAATGCAGCTAACTAAGTTGGTGCATAAAAACACATGTTGCTGTTGTAATGTTTTTTTTCTTCTTCTTCTTTTGTACTTCAGCTTTCTGTCGGCTCTGATTAAACTGGGCTTTAGTTGGTAAACAAGTCTACATTCTTGACTATTGGTGGGTGGGGCTCAGTTCGTGACCTGTATTTACAGCAGTGCTGGACTACACCTGAACTGTAAAGGGCCCCTAAGGAAAAAAAAAATAGATTAAAAATTTCTTCCATATTGCTGCTTTAATTCTGTGGTTTCATAGGGGAATGTTGTTCAAAAATAAATTAATGAAAAACTTCTGGTTTGACATCTGAGGGCTTCCAAGACGCTGATGTTATGTCTTTGACAGTATTACCATTGACTCAGTGCTGTATGTGTGACAGTAGTTCAGTACAGAAAAGAGGAACTTGATTGTCCACTTACACTTCCAAAGCAGTGATTATATTAAAAAACTTAAATTAATTTTCTAGTATTTTGCTTTAATGACTGTTGTTTTTTTGTTGATATTGACTTAAATAAAACCAGGGTCTGTGGTGTTAAAGTCACCAACAGAGTAGATGCACAATCCTGCAAATGTGCAGTATCATGTCCACATGAAGTCAGTTGTGTAGATGAACGTTTGCTGCACATTTGTGGAAAGCTTCCTCCTAACAGACTTCAAGGGAATACCATAATTAATCACAAATGGGCTGTGGTGCCTGCAGTTGTCTGTGTGCACCTCCACGACAGAGTGTAATAGGAGCCCGACTGGTCACGTTGTCCTGCTCGCTCCTCATCTGAGCGTGCTCAGTCTCAAACTTTATTCTGTTGGATGGGGTGTAGCAAACTAACAAAGCTAATAGTTGCATGTTGCAATGAAGTAAATGAGAAAAATGTAATAGCTCTCATGTTTATAACTTGCATAGTATTGTATAAAGTAGTGGAACTATTTGATTATTTTCAATCTAGTAAAAAAAAATACCCAAACAGAGCATCTTTTTTTTGGCTTAATGTACGAAATACCATTAGAAAATACACGCTTAGTCATCAGCAAGCAGTCAAATGCAGCCTCACTTTCAGGATCCTTTGAGGACTAGTCTCTGACATGAGGTCTTAAGTTAACCAGAATATCTACAGAAAGCAGAACCTTAAAGAAGCTAAAAGAGCTTTAGATAAAAATATGATGTAAAGACAGCACTCGTATCTCAGTCGTCCTCACCTAAAACCCACTTTGAAGCCATTCAAAGAAGAAAAAAAGCTGTCTTTGAAGAAACAGGCCTCTAGCAGCAACAGGTTGTAAAAACATTTCCACTGTTGGAATTCTGGGCAGATAATGAAGCTGAGGCAGGAACGTGCCTCCAGAGAGGTATTTCTTGTGGCAGACTCTGAGAAGGGGGACTTTTAGCTGCTGATCTCAGCTTCCTGTCTCTAAAACTGTTCTATTGTTTCAAAGGGCAAGATCGAAATACATGTCATGAACAACCCAGTACAATTTCAAACACAGTGACCTGTTAAAAGTAATCAGTATAATTGTGTTTTAGTCAAGCTGGGATCATTTTTGCCTCTTTATCATGTTCATTAGCAGAACTTCCGTTGACTCCTCTCAGTCTTCGCCCTTTTGTATATCTTCAGCAGAGGTAACTATTTTTTGGCTCCTTAGGTTTGGCCATGTTATCATCTGTAATAAGTCAAATGTTGTTAACTGCCTTAGTAGGAGAGAATATTATGGCATCCATATAGAACTAGACAATGCTTTTTTCTGTGGCAAACCTTGCTAATTAAAACCAAAATCTGAATATCAAATCATATTCTAAATTGTGAACACATGAAAATTAAACACTGCTTTTCTAGCTAATGGCACATCTTGTATTTTTGACACCTTATATCTCTTTATTAGGGCAGCCATATAAAGTAAATGATTTGTACTGAGCAATTTTGTCAGATGAGTGATTGCATTGGAACCAGATGACTCTTGCTTCAGACATATTCATCAGCTCAGAATAATGTGACTCAGTGGAAATTAACGCTTTATGATGGAGCTGGATTCTTTTGACCTTTTCAAGTGATTTTGTGTTCAGATGTACTGTAGGTAGAAGAGAATAGTTTGCTCCCTTTGTCTGTATTCAGTTTGGGATCCATTTTTTCGTTAACATTTTATTTAGCATCTACTGAAACATCTAATTTTTTACTGTGTGCTAGATGGCACCTAATATTAACCATGTATGGTTTAAAAGAGAGTAATAAAATGAAACTGTTTTGGATATAAAGCAGTGATTTGCAGCAGTGGCTCAGTGGGTGAGGTAAATCATCGTCCAGTTGGAAGATTGGTGCTTTGACCCTCAGCCCTGCCTGCCACAGGTTGAAGTGCCCTTGGGCAACCGAGACAAACTAAAAAGATGCTACACAAGTTTGGAACGTTTACCATTCTGAATGTGAAAGACATTGTCATTATTATTAATAAGTCATAATAATCACTTGATTCTATCATTGAAGAGATTTTATTCTTGACAGCAGTTTTTTTTTATTTATTTTTTGCCACATAATTTGAAGATCAGATTTATTTTGTGATAGGATGTTTTTTGTAAATAAAAAAAAAATCTATTTCCTCATTCATAATCAGCATAGATTCTTTTGTTTTTCTTTTTTTTTTCAAATAGTTTTACATTAAAAGAAATAATTAATTTTAAAAATCCAAGGTTGTATATTTAACATTGTGCTTGGTTTATTTTAAGGTGCATCTGCATTCAGATTTTTAAGAAGAGCCCTGGGAGCCGTTTCTTCCTGTAAACAAGAGGAAGCAGCCTGCAGTTTTTACTGCGCTCGTCAGATGTTGGGGAACCTCACATCACAGTAGCCTGTCATTTAGGGAGAGACGGTTTATAACATGCACAGTATTTAACAGCGAACAGATAGAATTTGGCTGTAAGCCTAAGAAAAATGATGATTATGAAAGTTGCTCCAAACTGATTCAGGCTACAGCTTTGATAAAGCAGCAGTTGCATGAAACTAATGTTTTGTCTGAGATAATCAATAGTCAGTTGAAATATTACAGTAGCTGTAGAATGAAAAACAGCTGAAATGTCACATCTTTCCATTATTGTTTAGGAAAGAGCAGCTGTTTCATATTTAAGTGGCGGTTTAAAACTGTAAATCCATTACAGACTATACTGCAAATGAAGAATCTGGCCATCCTCCAACATAAGAACTGACTGAGGAGTATATGGTAGTATGAAATGAATGGGGTTTTGTGTCATCCACATCTTTTGATGTTCAAAGTCAACCAGCCAGAATCAGGACAGCTCTGAATTATGTCTAAGCAGTTTCTGCAGAGTAATAGGGCAGTCGACCCATGTGGCTGAGTTTCATACTCCTCTTTGTTGTCAGCCACACTCAAGCCTTATTTATGCTGAATTTACCTTTAATGATTCTTTGTTTTATTGGAATTGAACACTGCAAGAGAACGGCGAAGCAGACAGCTGTGAATAACCACCAGTCAGCATTTGGTAGGGATGTGCTGTTCTTGATGGAACAGGTGACTTCTCAGACAGTAATATTACACTCTAATCAATCAGATCATCTGTGATATAGCTTCAACTTTTGATGGAACTTTTTTATGACTGTGGTGTCCCCCCTCAGTACAATTGTTTGATTTTTTTGTTTTTGTTTTGTTAAATAAATAAAGGAAAAAAAACTGACAAAGAAAGAGTACTTGTATACTGTTTGAGGTTTTTTTTTTTTTTTTTTTTGGTCATTAGGTTCAGTGTAGCCCAAAGTGAAAAACAGCTTTCTTTTTAACATTTCTTGTCTTCGTCCAGAGACTGTTGAAATGGGGACATCTTATTCTTTATTGTGATAGTTCCATAAATTAAAAAAAAAAAAAAAAAAAAAAAAAAGGTTCCTGTAGTTGTGCTTGCAGGAGACCAGTTGTAATTGTTTCCAGCAACCAGTTTGGTTCCAACATTCCTGCTGACTTTTTCTCTTTGGCCATACTGCGACTTGTTTACATCACGATTTGTAAGGACTGATATGCTGGTTGATTCGTTTCTGCCAAAACTGGGTGACAGATGCAAGAGGAAGGGAGGAGAGGGTGTAAAAATAGCCTGCACGCCTGCTTTGCTTTGTGCCAAATCAGCATCTACACACAAAAGTACTCATGAAAGTTTTGGGCCTGGGGCCACTAAAGAATGTGGTCCATTTTGCTGTACAACAATGATGTTGCACTTGCAAGAGCATAGAAAAGAATTCTCTTTTGTACCATATGTGCATTTCAAGGTCTATGTCTGTTCTGCACATGAATCATTTTAGGCACTGCATACAATTTAAAGAATGCTAAAAGGCCAGTATTTTGTGCATCTTGCAAACAAAATGGGCTTTGTCTGAAAACTGGGACAAAACACATAAACACTCATAAACTTTGGGAGAAGTATACCTCAAGTGTGTCTCCATAACCTCAAGTCCCATAAGTGGTGGGAGTTGTGAGGGCTGGTCGAAAAGTTCCCCTTGGCTGCTGGAGCAGAGATAATTGGACCCAGGTTCAGCCGGGGTTTTGGTATTCACAACTCAATCCAAGTTTTGCTCTTCACAATTTCTCTTGCCAGAAAGTGCCTGTGTGAGAGCAGGGTCGTCTGACCAGGTGACATATTTTGACTTATTTTCTGCATGTGAGGAATCCTGACCCATTACAAGTCAGGTGGAGTCTTACTGATGTGGATCGTGATGTTTTGGGTAAACATGTGGTGTTTATATTTGCAGGGGTTACATTAATCTGTCTGGGTGTCTGGGTTAGTATTGTCTTTGTTTGGAGGTCAAAGGTTGATCCTAAAGGAATAGTGACTTATAGATGCTGAGTAACTGTTGGGTCATGCGTGATAAAATCTGACCTCATGAGACATGAGAAGTATGATAGCTGGACTTTAGGCTAATGATTGAGCCTGATGTGGGAGGGAGACATGAGTTACAAAATGTTTGTAAAATCCCTTCAATGACTGACGGTGATTTTAAATTTTCATTTCAACTCTGCAGGCTCATCACGTTTCTCTGGTCAAAATAGGTTAATGGATCAAATACACTGCAGCAGCTAAATGGAAAATTATCCCTTTTCGCTTAATGAATGTGATCTGCCAAACCACTGTTAAACTTGGCTCTAAAAAAACAACAAACAAAAAACAACAGTCTTGCCAGATGCGCAATAATGATCAAGAGTCTAAGATAAAAATCTTCTCTGCTTAACGCACAGTTACAAAAAATTGTGTAATGTGCATAATGTGACCGTTTTCTTAACTAGTTAATTGCTGTAATCAGTCAGTAGTCTTATTTCAGTGTTGCAGAATATTGAGTATAAATTATATGCATTCTAAAACATGTTATACTTTTGTGACAGTTTTACACAATGCAAAACATATATGCAACAATTTACAGAGGAAAGATTTTAGCATTTAACATATTTGGAGACTTGACAGTCTAGTAATTGTACATTGTTAAGTAAGCAGGATTATGTAGCGAAATCCAAAATGTAGACATGTTAGATTTTAACAGGAAAACATGTAACATTTTTTGGTTCTAGAAAGTGTAACTTTTTTTGTAGAACTGTGGACCAAAGTAGCTATTATATGCACTGAGACTGATCTTTTGCAGTCATACTACATCACATGGCTGTACGGATGGCTGCTAACAGCACTGACAGTTAGAGCAGTCTGAGATGGTCTTGGAAAAGCAGCAGTCACTCCGTCACAGTCGAGGAAGCACCTTCTTGACCTCATTGCAGCTTGTTCGGGTCTGCTGATTGTTCTCGGCTGGTTTGTAACAGCAGTGAAAAATCCGGCCCCTCTAACTTCGATGGTCCAGAGCTGTTGTTTTGGACTCGGGGATTTTCAACACATCCCTCACAGCAAGCAGTACTTCGTCTGTCAACTTTGTCTGTGTGTGTTTGTGTGTGTGTTGCAGTGTTAAATGTAACTATGTAACGTGTCTATCGACAGGTCGCAGGAAAGAAATACACCCTGTGGGATGACTTCCTTGTTGAGGGCCGACGCGGCAATCAGAAGGAAATGACCTTGGAAGATCTGATCCAGTTATATCAAAGTACAGCAAGGAAACACACACTTTGCCAACACCCATTGCTACTGAGTATACTTTTTTTTCTTTTGGATGTATATATTTTTTCCCAAATCTGCTGCACCTTTCTCCAGTGCATACAATGCAACAATGCCCATTGTTTTAAATGGTTGGCTTTGTTACATCTATGTTTCACTTCTTTGGCACTATTCTACCATTATGGCCAAAGTTGAAGCAAAAGTGAGGAGATTTTAAGGATGGTCGAGGCTGGTTTTAGATGGCTAAATTAAGACAGGTCTGAAATAGCAGTTTAAAACATTGTTCCTGTGATTACTTATATTCTAATTTGTCTTAACACCATTAATGTCAGAGAAAATGGCAAATTTATTGTATTTATATAGTGCTTTTTTAGTCTTGTTGATCTCTTAAAAGCACACTCTGTCTGTAGAGATCTACACAGACGTCCAAACCTTCCTGATCTGCATTTTTTTTCTTTCTTTCTGCTGTTTTTGAAGCCAGAAAGTTCATCTTTAGCTCCGAAAACATGTTCATATCTAATGCATTTAAGCAATACAGTACTGCAAATTTAACTGAATAATTTATTTTTGTGCAGGAAAACTATGGCTTAAGCGTATCTGCTCTTTTCTATGGAACTGTGATCTTATACTATGGACACAAAGACAGGCTGAAGAAGAGGTATGTCCAGTTAAAACGATGTGGTACAGTCTTTCACAGGGCTTCACTATTGCAGTCCTGCACACAAAAAGCAAAACTCCTTTGTTTGTTTAGAGACTAATGGCAGGATGAGGTGTTTCCTCTGAGCTTGCGAGGAGTTGTGTGTGTTGACACACACGCACACATGCATCTCCAAACACAGATGATTGAGATGCCCCATCAGGCTTCCCTCTGTTTGCAGAAGACAAGTGCTAAAAAGTTAAATAAGAGTGAACTTTTGGAAGCCACACTATTCAGGCCTGGTTAGTTCTGCACAGGTTTGATAACCCTTAAGGTGTTTGACATATGAAATCTAATTGTCAGATAACAACTGAATATAGACTCTTTGGTATGTTATCATTCCCTGAGGACAGGGGACATAGATAAAAGCTTGGTAACTTTACATGCCATAAATTCACTGGGTTGAAATCTTTGAATAACAGTGTTGTGGCTCAAATCTGCTGTTGGGGACTTGAAATAAAATGTGCATTTATTTACTTTTCGCTGAAGTCTCAGGGGAACTGATGCTGTGATCTGATAAAGCTACAGTGGACCATGTGGACATCAGACCCTACATGACAAATGTCCACTCCAGCGGTCACTTCCTGTACCGTCGCCCTGCCCCACGCTTCCTGTGTTGATCCACTGACAGTGGAAGAATAACACCAACATCAAGAGCTAACTAAACAAAAAATAATCACTAATATAGGGGAAAGTCAGTCTTATTCTATGTATTTTTTTGTTTGAAAAGTCTCTCGTTTGTAAGATGCAATCCTACAAAACACGTAGTGAGGTCTTTAACAGAAAAGAATATGGTTTGTCAGGTTTGGAATGAACAGAAAACATGTCATTGAGCTTCAGTCAAACGTAGATTATTTTAATGATGAGAAAAAGTAAAAAGTGAAAGAGTGTTGTTCCCCTTGCAAGAAGCAACAAATATTTGTTTGACTGGCGTGTTTGTGGGACCAAAACGATATTGTGCATCCATTTTTTTTTTTGCAGTGTTTCTGATGTGGTGAAGTTGGTAACGAAGGCTGACCTCCCTCCTCATAAGAAGATGCTGGACTTGGTGCCTTCTTTTGAGGAAGATGAGGACTGTGAGACAGTCCCGACTATCAGGTACCTGCTCCTGTGATGCAATCAACGCTGATTTTGAAAAAGCTCCGCATGGAAGCTGCTTCAGGGGGCGTTCGAGAAAATTCAGCCCTCCTGAGAAATCATTCAATTTAATAAATGATGTGATACAAAACCTGTTTATGAAGTCCAAAATGTAATTTATGAAATCTGTTCCTGTGAGTTTTATTGTTAAATGAGCTTATTCCTAAGCTTTGTCTGAATAGTATTACAAAATGTGTAAATATGTTTACACAATTCAGCACTTGTGCTTTATTGTTTTCATCATTTTACAATGTGACCAAAGAGGAATCCTGGTAAACTCCAATTTACGTGGTGTTTTTACATGTAAAATGCATTTTTTGTTCTTCAAAGAATTGATCTATGAGGTTGTGAAGATGCTTTCCAGGGCTGTAGATTGTGTTAAACTGTAGAGTTCATCCTGATAACCACCCACCCCACACCCCCCTTCACATAAGGCCTTCACATAAGGCCTTCACATGTCCACAGGTGGCTTTTGTGTATGTGTGTGCTGCCCTTTTTTTTTTTTTTTTCTCATCCTCACAATGTGTTTCACTCCACACCCTCACATCAACAAGCTTTGACCTTTTTAACACATTTGTTTTCTCGGCTGGTTAAATTTGAATTATGCATCACGAATCATCTCTGTAATTACCACTGCAACAAATGCAACAAACTGGGCCAATGAGATCAGTTACATATGAGTATGCAGTTATTGATTAAACATGTGTGTCAATGTTAATTTAATAAATGTGTATTTGAGGAACAATTTATATCTGTGTACTTCAATAATAAAAATCAGTTCCCTAACTATCTTTCAGAAAGTTCCCTTTGTTTTGTTGCAGTGCAGACGTTACTGCGATAAGCATACTGCACCCAGCCAACTTGTTACAACTAGAAATAATTATCCTTTTGTGTATTTAACTGTTTTTTTTTTCTTAAATATTCATCCTCACTGGTTAGTGTATTTTTAGAACCTTTTTTTTTGTCCACACTTTAGTCAAAAGATGAAAGAAAATATGACATTGATGTCAACAGCAGGAAGAAGATGAATTGAAAATTTTGAATGGAAAAACACTTAATGCAAAGGCAGATAACTGTAACAGTTTTTAATAATATTGCAGCATTCAGCGCTGTCCAAACTTTGGCTAGAACAGAGCACATTTACAATGAAATATAGTACAAACAAAGAAAAACGCTTATCCCAAAAACATCGACATTTACCAAAAAATAGTCTAATTGAGATTTGTGTCAAAGACTGAGTCTGTAGGTGGCATCCCACTCAAATGTATCCAATGATATCGTTACATATGATGGGCTGCCGGCTGCCGGTCTTCATGAGAGCAGTGAACTGGTGGCAGTCATTGTCCACCTGGTGCAGGCCTGTGTGAGACTGGTGAAAGAAAGGTTTCAGTGCCTCAAGTCCCACAGGACAGGACATGCGTTGGGGAGCCTCGGCGGCCCGGCTGAACCTTTTGGAGTCTGGCTGGCCTCGGCCTGTTCTCCACACCTTTAGACATCCCTGCAAGCCTCCGACGCATGTTACCAAAAATGTCTTTTGCAAGCCGCCGGCCTGCACTGGGCTTAAGTTCTGTTGGCTCGGGGCAGTCTGGTAGGTCCATCCAGTTCTTTATTAGATCAGCAAAACTGTTGTCCCCGAGAACCAGGGGCTGTCTGTTCCTGCTGCGGCTCAACAGCGATGTGGTCCAGTCCTCAGCATCGCTGGCTTCAAAAGAAGTCCAGCGCTCCAGGCAAGCGTCAGACGTGGATTTGGGTCGGATGCGACCGGAGGGTCCTCTGTTTGTGCGGACGCAAGCGGAAGAGGAGACTCGCACATTTCTGGTCCTTCTCAAAACCACACCTTCATCCTGCCAGGAGGCCTCGGAGTAACCTGAGTCAAAGTCGACACTCTTCTCGCTGCTGGGGGAGCCCTGCGCCAGCCGTTCGTGCTCCTGCTGCTCTCGCTCTTCCTCCAGGGGGCTGGCCAGACAGCAAGCAGAGTCGTAGGTGCTGGCCTCGCTGGCGTCGGAGACGCGGAGACGGCTGAGTCGTTCCTGCTGTGCCCGCTGTTTGCAGAGCCTCGTCACAGCGAATGAGCGGACGCACGGTTCACTCAGTGGCCTTGGCCTGCTTATCTCCTTTAAGTCCTGCAAGGACCTCATCATGGACTGCATGTGTTCCCGGAGGCAGTCAGTAGAATCTCCTAAACAAAACTGCAAAAGACACACTCATCAAAATCTATTAAAAATAAAAAGGCACTACCCATATGCAAACTACAGAGATGTTAATGTTTCCAGAGTATCCTTTCATGCTCTGGCTTGTCTAGCTGAGGCTGGAACAGATCCATGTGTAATTTCCAAAACTGGGCCAATGAGATTTTTCCCAGTGAAGATCACTCACTTCTGTGGCCATATAACAATTCCTAACAAACCTCAGAGCAGCTTTATGGAGACCATCCCATGCAGCGTGATCCCAGAAAAATGAAACCTCCAGAATTCAGAGCACAGGATGCACATTTTAAACTAGGAAAAAATAACGCTCTCTTGCTTCTAAAGTTGGGGGGGGGGGAGTTTGAACAAAGTAAAGCTGAATCTAGAGTGGAGTGCAGGCTCACATATCCTCTCTGGACGTCTCTGGCTCACAGGATGTTGACTGGTGTGTATTATAAAGCAGGAAATGACAGCAACGTTTTGGAATTAAACAGATCATGCACTCATTATTAATCATACAATCTACTAAGCATTTACATTAATATAATTAGGCTTCAAATTTTCATCAAATTACCATGATGACATAACATTAATGACTGAAAAATAAACTATTGAGTTTCCCCATTTCAGAAAGTAGCTCTCAATATAATTAGTGACCCATTTTGTTTTTGTTTTGTTTGTTTTCCAAGTCTAAACTGTAGTTTGTTGAGTCCCTCTGTGCTGCCAGTGTTTGGCTTGGAGTAGTAAGGATACCACGGTGCCATGATGTTATCACAGCTGTGGGTGCTGAACCATTTGGTCCCTGAGAGAGACTTATCTGACATGCAGAGACACCCACAGGGAGACTGTGGTCAGTCTGACACTTTTAAAATGCGCTGTTCTTCTTGGCTGCTTTCACACAATAGGGAGAGGTGATTCACACAGTTATATGGATGTAAGAGGGCCAATTTGGTTCAAATAATCGTGACTTGGGGCCATAAACAAGCTCCACTGTGGCAGAAATAATTAAAGGAAAAACATTACACATTTGAATGAATATTTTTAGGCCCTTTTGCGAAGGACACTTTACACAATGTTTTTTGTTTTTTTTTCTTCACAATGATACTGCAACTCATTAACACCAGAACCATCCATGAGCAATCAAACAATGAAAAATGAAAAGGAAAAAAAAAAATCTCTTACCATGCCGTGTCAGAAAGTGTTTCCAGTGAAGATCCAAAGCTCCTTTTTTTTTCTTCTTTTTCTGAGGACAAGAGGACCATTTATTATAGTGTCTGTTGGATGCTTGGCCATTTCTACCATGCAGTTTAAAAGTAATAAAACTCACCTTTGCGAGTAGTTGAAAAGTAGTTCATGAACAACTCCACAGACCCCAGCTGGTCAGAGGTGGTGTGTCCCTCAGCGTCCACGCTCCTCTGAACCATATGAAAGTTTGTCAGTGGACTTAGACGATGCTGAGCTTCCTCCTGCAGCAAATAGGAACAGCGCAACGAGAAAAAAAATAAAACCAGCCAATAGGAGCGCGACTGAAACAGGACACCTCAGGAGTTTCAGTGGTCTTTACTGTGTGTAAATTACATCACAAGTGTGCTGCTGTGAGTCCACATCTGGTTCTGAGTGATTTTTTTTTTTTTTTCATCTGAGACCAAATATTATAGTTTCATTTAGAGCGTTTTCAACTGGACATTTGTTCCATTTCCGGCGCTGTTAACTGGCAGATCTTTGATTCCGTTAGATGTTGCTCCAGTAGACTGCATACATTAATGTCTCGACATTTAAAAACGGATTTATGTCCCTTTTCGTTTAAATAAACATTTAAAAAATAATTAAGTATTTTGCTTGTTATAGGTTATTTGAAATTCAACGAGTGATCCGCTGCAGACCAGAAAAAGTGAGACTGCAGGTGTGTTGTGTTTGTGTGCACTCTTAGTTACACAGCAGCATCCTGAGGAACAATTACTCCAACACTGTTATCTTGGACTGGTTGTGCCACTGGAACAGATGAAGCTCTCAGGTTTTTCAGATTGGTTTAAAAATGAAGCAGTCCTGCTCAGTAGGGTGATATTCAGCGGACCGGACCTCTGGGACAGTCTCCTTAAAGAGTTAAACCTGTTCCTAGTCCTCAGGGAGGTCACACTAAACTGCGTCATTTTCATGTGAAGATTATGAGTTTTTTTTTTCAACGGCTAATGCCAGTTATTCAGAAATGGTCAATAATCATTCAGACAAGTTTATCGACCAACTGATGATTCTATCACTGCATTTTCTATTTGTGTCTTAATAAAGAAACTAACAAATAACTATGGGTGTTCATTTAAACTTTGATAAAACAATACTAGTGGTGCTTGAGACTTCTGAGCAGTACTTTAGTGTTTCTTACTGGGCTGTAGTTTAATGCATCTGTTTAATGATGTGACTCCTATGGATTTCCATCTCTATACCGCCACCTGGTGGATGCTGTTGCATCTCTCCACACTGCTTTCTCCCAGCCTTAATAAGGAATATGCAAATGATTAAATAGCATTTGTTTTCTCAGTACTCCCATTGAAATGCAAACACTAAGAGGTTGAAGACAGGTTCTTATTTGCAAAAGAACAAAACATTATGCCAGCAGCGCTTTGTATTACCCATAAATAACCTAAAGAGCTTCTGATGTCAGAAACAAAAACTATTGTGTGATTCTTTAAAGAGCAGAAAGTTCTCATCACAAGAAAAAACCCAAAAGTCACTCAAGAGTGCAGAAATGTAATGTTAAACTGTCAAAAGTTGATCTCCTGTAAAACAAATTTTGAACACTGTACAAAAGTTCCAGTAACTCTGCACTGCATAGAATTATTTTTTGAATCTCGTGCCTGAATTGTTTTACACTACATCAAATCATTCCCATCGTAAACGTACAAGTCAGCACCGCACGGAAGTGTCTTAAAGTTTAATGTGTTTGTTTGATGTGCATCATCCCTGGAGTCCTGAAACCCCCATCTGATGGACAGGCAAGATACAGGTTTTTCTGTGTGATGTGTGGACAAGTTAAATTTCCTGTCAGTTCATCCTGAAGCATTTTCTCTCAAAGAGAGCTCACTTACCGTGACTGACAGTTCTAAGATATACAACTTACCATCTCTGACACTTCATATGCCTCTACTTTTGGCTGATATTCTACTCTGTAGCCTTTTTAAAAGTTCCCACTGTGTATCATCATTAAAGCATTAATCCAGACTGGATGGAGCAGAAAAAAAAAACAAAAAAAAAAACACAATTGTGCACATTCTCTTTACACATCACATGGTAGACTAAAATATGATGTGGCCAAACTTTTATTTACATTTAACAAGTCAATGACTTTTTTCCTTATAATAATGAACAATTATTATCATTTTGTGTTGGTGTGATAAATTTAAATCATGGATAACGTGACATTAGGTGGAGTAGAAATAGCCCTAATTTACACTGAAGATAGCTTGTCTCTAAAGAACGAGTGTAAACAAATATCAAGGCACAAACATATGTTAAAGAACATGGAATGAGAATACAGGACAGAAATATCCATTTTAGAAGACATAACCACTTCAAAATCTTGCAGATACCTTACAAGAGACACCTATTCATGTGTCTTGTATCTTTAAAGAAGTTACTTAAGTAATGTTTATCAGTTTTCAGGGGATACAGGCCTATCTATGAACAGTCATGCAGGGCAATGCACTATCATACAAGTGTGAGTATTGATTCTGTGTAAACATTATACAAAAAAAAAATGTTCCCTTCATCCAATTTCATTCTCCATGCTTGTTACTTTTCTTCTAAAAATAAGCTCTGTGCAGCCAAAAGAATTGTAAAATGAAAGTTAACGTAGGTTTATGAGATTTCTATAAACAAGTATTTATTTTCTGTCAATTATGTCCTCATCTTAAACTTCCAAAGAAAATAGCAAAGTGAATTGAAACCTAAAAACCGTATTACAGAATGGTTCTTAGACTGGTCCACAATAATCTATAAAGAATGAAACATACAGTGATTTAAACTTGCTGTATTTCCATTTTCCATGAGCCATGAGGAGATCATGGGTTCTTGTCCTTCAATAAAGCTACCTGCTTCATATGTCGTCACGTTGCAGATCTAATTAAAATGCTCTGATTTTATAGAATTAGAGGGTCATTTGTGCTTGATCTGACTTTGAATAGAATAAGAACACCTGCAAGAAGCAGTAAGAAACATGTAGAAAAACGTTGGGTACAGATGAGACAGAGAAGATGAAGATTGTAAATCTGTGATTGGTAGAAGTTCTGGTAGGTTCCACCTCCAGGAATCAGTTCTGCCATGGTTTTCATTATGAAAAGCAGTATCAGCACATGTCCATTCCAATCTCTAATGCTCCGTCTTCATGTTGGGTATCTTTCTGCAGTAGAGGGGGAAATAAAAAAGATAGAATACAACATATTTTTAAGAAAGTTTAATTAAAGTGACAAGTCTGGTCTCAAGCTACAGACCTGGAGGATTTTATATGAGACTTATCAAACCCAAATGACAGTAAATGCAGTCAACAACAAACACAGTTAAATAATTACCCTTCAGACTTCTTCTCGCTTGACAAGTATGCAAGAGAAGTTACTGAAGCTGTGTGAAAATGTGAAACGTGGATGAAGTTTGTTTTTTCTGAACTACTCTAGAAACATGGCAAAGGAACATATAAGATTGTAGAATAAGATCAGTTCCTCCCAGAAATAAAAATGACTTCTTTTAAGTGAAATGCATATGTACGAAAAAAACAGTTTCTGATAACAAGTAGTGTTATAAAAAAGAATTATTTTGATCAAATTTAGTACATTGGGTTGATCATTAGACACGATTCACCATTTAATTTCCTGAAACCTTCCGTTTTCCTTACTTTTAGGATACTAGCATTGTCATATTATAACATCTAAAAAGTAACGACTCTCAGTCATCATTAATTAAGTGATCAATTATCTCAGTGTGTCTTTAAAAAGTCACAAAAGATACAAATGTCCATCCTGAATTCCCCAGAATTTATGTCAGAAAGTCGGTCTGTTTTCCCCACAGAAAAACAGACCTGAACAGGAAAATTTTGGTTTAAAATTACAGACAAATAGGAAAAACAAAAACATTCACATTTGAGAAGCTGAAACCTATTTCTTAGTTCACATTTCTACTCAATATCTGGGCATTTGTATGATATAGTGCCACCTAGGGATGACAGATATTAGGTTGCGGACCACTCCTCGTCTGACCCTCACTGCCCAAGCATGCAGAAGGAGCCAAAATGGTTGCTAAAAATGTGAGAACTACAAAAGGCCTTCTTTGTGTGGTTCTTGATTTGATGTTTGAGTGTAACAATGCAGACTCCGAGGAACAGAACCCACAATCATTCAAGGATAAATTGTTACTTCAATTTTTTTTGTAATCGACAAAATTGTTGATTAATATTCCAGCTGCTGATTTAATCTACCTCCACATACGTATTAGGATGGGAATGGAGGGCCACAGTAATTTCTCTACCTACCCTGTCGTTACTATATCTCACCTTTAGAAAAGACCACAGTCTTTCAAGTTGTTCTTTATTATTACATCAGTGACGGCGTCAAAGACAAACTGGAACGTTCTTGGTGTCAGTGGCACAGGTGAAGTGAGTATAGATCTCCTTGGTGTCCTTTTTCTTGTTCAGGTCCTCAAACTTGGTCTGGATATAACTTGCAGCTTCATCAAACTTGTTGGCTCCTGGGAGGCAAATTAGTAAAAAGTAGAAGAGGGAAAGTAATTTGTTATTAAATGGTGAGGGTTCACAACTTGGTTCCTGATATTCTGCAGATGCTGAATGCCGTGGCCTCAGGTGCAGTGTTGCTCAGTGTTATTCCACTGTGTACCTGTGTACTCCGGGAAGCAGATGGTGAGAGGGCTGCGAGTTATCTTCTCCTCAAAGAGGTCCTTCTTGTTGAGGAAGAGGATGATGGAGGTTTCGGTGAACCATTTATTGTTGCAGATGGAGTCAAAAAGCTTCATACTCTCATGCATTCGGTTCTAAAGGGAAGCAAAACTGTCATTCACTGCTTTGACTAAAAACAAGCTTTAGCAAGCTTTATCAAAGCTGCCACCAGGGGGCAACGTTGTTTCATGATATTTAAATATACAGAAAAAGTGCTCAAGCATCCATCAGCTATGTCTCTTCCAAGCACTCAGAATTTTGGGATAATGATTCATGTCACTTTAAGAAAGCTATTAGGACTTTTATCCAATAGTAACATTTCATATAAAAGTTCAGTGAGCTAATCTAATTCCTAGAGTGTGACAAAATAAAGCCATAACAAGTATGATTTGCCACTGGTTGATGGCTTTCAACCAAAACTAAATGAAAATGCGAGAAAGAGTCAACTTATGAAGCTTGTAAAGTGGCATCCTTCCTGCAGATGAACACACACACACACCAAATTACACCAAAAGGAATATATTTCTTACCATCTCCTCATCCTCTGCCAGCACCAAGTCATAAGCACTTAGTGCAACACAAAAGATAATGGCTGTTACTCCTTCGAAACAGTGAATCCACTTCTTTCTCTCTGAGCGCTGGCCTCCCACATCAAACATTCTGCAAAGAATATTTCAGAAAAAGGAAGCAAATTATGTGCTTGTGTGTGTGTGAGGTTGCAAAAAAAAAAAAAAAAAGTAAGGTGGGGCTCAAAAGGAGAACAGGGGACTCAAGAGTACATTTCAGGAGGAAAGATGGTGAGGAGGAGAATGGAGAAAATCACTGTGACATCTCAACCTTGGAAGTGCATCACATTTTCATGAGGGTGCCTTGAGAACAAAAGTGGTGAGAAATGAAAGGATGTCTGTCAGAAAACTGAAGAGTGTAGGGTCAACGCAGGTTACAAGAGCCAGATATGTCTCTCGTCAGAACAAAGCACAGGGCAATGGGAAAGCTTAGAGCTGTGATCAAGACTTGGCCAAAAGCAGATGTAATAACAGTTCTCTGCAGTGGACAGCTGCTGTATTCTGGTCAAACGGGACAAATATAATGTTTGAAGAAAGCACAATCACAGGAGGACAGGCGTCACGTGACAAAACAATCTTGACAAAAGTAAATAAAGACACCCGCAGCTTCTGTATCTTTAAATTCCTTCCCATTTCTAGTAATTTTCGCAAACTGAGTAGAATTATAAAAAGGTGACTTTCTTCCTATTGATTGCCTCTGTGTATTATTCAGGGCCAACACTGAGCCTGTGACATGGTAAATATCAGCGAGTCTATCAGGAAACAGGTCACAGCAGAGCCATGTGGCTGCCGTTGCCTTGTTTTATTAGTCACTTCTGTCTAGCTGCTTTAACAATTAGTATTTCATACACAGTTCAAGAGCCAGAAAGTACAAAGAAATCACTGAAAAGTTTAAAATTAATTTTACCCACTCTCTAGATGCTCAACCCTTCCTTCATGTTTCAGCACTCCCATGCAGTATATTTTATACATTTTATGTATTTGCCTAGCCTCGACCTTAAAAGCATCTTTTTCACATCTTCTATCTATACAGCCATTACTAACCCACACAAGTGCTCAGGCTGGGTCAGAACATACTTTATGTAAGACCAACAGCAGTATGTCCCAGCAGCCATGCTTCAACATTATCTCTCAATACAGCTCTTGTTTTACTGAGAGAGACAGCTTCATGGGCAGGGTCACATTTATTTAGTCAGCTCTTAATGCAATCATGATGATTAAGCCTTTAATTGCTGGTATAATTTGGCTTCTGAGAGGTGGAGTTACACATTCAAAATCATGAGGGTCATGCTTTTAACACATTTTATTTTCACAGTAGTGTGGTAAATGACGTGTATGGCCTACCCACACATAGATAAATGGCAGGTCGTGATGACTTTTGTTAGTGCTTTGTTTTGCCATGTCACTACGTCTGCACTCATGTGGCCAATTTCAAAGAAAACACTTGTATATAAGTTGACTTTGTTTTTTTTTTTTTTTTTACTTTGCTGCTCTCCCAA
Source organism: Hirundichthys speculiger (assembly GCA_018398805.1). Taxonomy (NCBI): domain Eukaryota; kingdom Metazoa; phylum Chordata; class Actinopteri; order Beloniformes; family Exocoetidae; genus Hirundichthys; species Hirundichthys speculiger. Next base: position 933,065 of record JAGFBZ010000074.1, on the reverse strand, counting down.
AATAGAAGAAAGGGAAGATTTTAGTGTACTGCTCATGTTTCATAAGCTGTTGTGTGGCAAGTCAGACTAAAAGCAGGCAGTGGAACAAAGCATCAGAGGTGAGTAAACCCAGGGGGTCGTATCAAATACAGCCTCTCACTGAAACTCTAATATTGATTAAGATTGGTAAAGCACTTGATTTGGCAAAAAAGGAGACAGCGGGTAAGTGGAAAAACACCTTCACGCTTTCTCTTTTCTATATGTTTGAAATACCGCTAATCTAACTGATTTCAAGTCAGTGCTACATGATCTTACTTGAAGTGCAGCTCCTTGAAGGTGAAGTGAGTCTCAACAATGCCAGTAGTCTTAACTCGAGTTCGTAGCACGTCCTGCTGGGTAGGGATGTAATCTGCTTTTGCTATCCTCTCCAAGTCATTCAGGTAACTATGAAAAAAAATATATAGTTAAGATTTCAAAATAACTTTCAACTATTGAGAATTAAAAAAAAAAAACATCCATTTTCAAAACATCAGGCTGACAAAACATATCTTCCCCCATGTCTTACCCCAGCAAGGCCCTTGGTGCACTTGCAGAACAATAAAAAGACCGTACTGTCAATTTGTCCCATAGTTTGTCATATAGAATGCATAAAGAGAACTGGACAAACCATCTGTGACATCACACATAGGTTTGTAAAGAGTTGTTTTGAAAGAGCCGACTCCAGCCAACACAGGTTAATCCAAAATTAGGTAAATGGGTGGACAAACAAGCCTGGAAGATACTTGGAACCAACACACCCGTCTTACCTCAGTTACCACAAACCAGCTATTTTATCTTGGTTTAGCTAATGCTAACCTATTACGCAAACTAATGTTACCTTTCATTCATTCTAATGAAATCTGTCCATCCATACTCATTTCAGATGTTGGGAAAGTCTTTACTGTTTTGTCTGTATGCTTGACATCAACTTGTCATCTCCATATTCTAATTTTATCTAAACCATGTCAATCTTCTCTGTAACTCCATATGTGGCAGATTTGTTTGTTTTTTGTTTTTATTTCCCAGTCTTGACATGCTCCCACTTTGCTCGGTGCACAGAGGGGCCAATCTGCTACTGCTGATGGTTAAATTATGAACTGATTGTTATTGTTGTCTGCCTGTATCTCTGTTTATAAAAAAAAAATGGTTTGGAAGCATGTGAAGATTTTTTTTCTATCCTCATGCCCAAGAGGCTCACATGAGCGTTCCGGTTCTGTCGATGCAGGTCTGACTCATTCACACTCACTGCCAACATTTAGCCAATTATTCAAAAACATGTACATAAAGCTAATCATCCTCTACCTCTGAGCTCTGCCAAACATCTCTCAGGAAATTGTGCGCTCCGTAGACTGTAAGCAAACTGAAAATAATATTCTGAATTTAATTATCGACTCCACGACAGTTGTTTGTGTCTAATGGTGCATATCTGTGTTTTTTTGTGTGTGTGTGTGTGCGCATGTTCTCCTGTGTATGATAATGTGTGTTTGGGAAATGTGTTTAATTATAATCTCTACAGTGATGGGTTTGTGATGAGTAATTTGAGGCAAGAATGCAGATAGCAAACATTAACTCTATACATACAATGTATCAAACCAGTGTGATGTGCCATGGCTGTTTGAAATGTACCTCAAAGGGTATGTGAGAGAAAAATCACTGGACCCTCTAGCATCATAAACAGTCAATAGTGAGGGTAGTGAAAGGATTTCTACCGAAATGTGCATGTTTTTGACTGTTTTACTTGGAAATGTGTTGAGAGTCATCACAATGTGTTGTGATGACAAATCTTTCTGAATACAATGGTCCAAATCAAAAGGGGTTTTAATCTCTTGAGATGTCTTCCCTGTGAAAATAACTAAGTGGTTGGCAGCGTCTGTGACTTGGAAGAAAAGCATTAAGAACAAGCACTCAGACAGATATGCAAGTTTAAATTTACACATGATAAAAACACCGTGGGTTGTGTATCCTTCCACACTACAGAACTGGGTGACTTTTGTTCATCTTGGTTCATCTGACTGGTGGTTTGGTGTTTAGCACTGGGCACTCCAGCTTCCTCCCATAGTCCAAAAACATGTAGGGTTAATTGGTAAATTGCCCATAGGAATGAGTGTGTGTGGTTGCTTGTCTATATGTGACCCTTGAAGTAAAAGATCTTTGATCTCCATGGGACTAACATGGGTAAATAAAGGTTAATTATCTTTTTTGTCTTTTAGTCCTCCAATTAGTGCATCTCTATACCATTTCTCCTCTGTCTCTTTCCAAATTTACTTTAATTTCTGGCAGACTTTTGGTCAGTAGAGGGTTGTGGAAGCATCTTCGCCATGCTTGACACAGCCTGCCCTACTTACATAAGCACTGCATCATCTTCCAAAGCCAGCTGGGAGCTTTATTTGCTCAGCCACGCTTTGCTTCAAAGTCAAAAGATAAGGCTCAGTTCTAATGATCGCAGCATTCGTGCATGTCACGTTCTTGCCATTTACTAATTAATGGGCTCACAACACGTTGTAGATTTACTAAAGTGCATTAAAAAACACAAATAATTAAAACCAACACTCATCAGTCTCATCCTAGCAGCCAAAACAAAATAGTTTCAAACCAACTGCCAAAACAGTCATCAACATTTAACATTTAACATTTAATATTATAATGTAAGAACTATCAATTTTCAAGTTTACTGTGAAACAAACTCTTAGGTTTTCATCCCTCATGAAAACCTATATTGCACTCTGCTTATCAGGTTGCAACAATAAAGATCAAATCCAGAGAGGGAGGAATGGGAGGAATATCCATCTCCCCGGTCCCTCTCTCTCCCAGAGAGGTCAGATAGGTTTTCACAGCAGTACCTATCAGAATAGTTGCAAGTAAGATCCATCACAATCCCAATCCAACAGCATCTCAGTGCCAGGATTCTTACCCAGTCAATAACATGACACCAGTAACACAGTCATTTATTCAACCATGACAACGAAATATAGATCTGTTTTATATTCTTTTTTCTTTAAGATTGCACAGGGCGCCACATAGCTCACCTGACTGAGCCCAGTGCCCCTTGTATGGAGGTACATGTATGTATTACCGGCCCAGCTTTGAGTTCTGAGCCATGGTTCTCTCCCTCTCTGTTCCCAGCTACCATCAATAAAGCCCACCAGACTCACAAAATCTTCTTTTCTTTTTTTTTTTTTTTTTTTGGGGGGGGGGGTGGTTGTAAAAAGCTGGAATATAGCATTTAGCTGGAAAAAGTTCAAGCAGTTCTTCCATGAGGACATAACCCTAATACATTTTACAGCTCTTCTTTTTTGTTAGTTTACAATTAAAGCTGTTTTGCACCTTCGAAGTGGTTGTGCTGATCACATAATACAAACCTCACAAAAATCCATTTCAACTCCAGGTTTTGCCCCCAAAGGTACTGGAATACTTTTGTAACAGATTCTAGATAATGGATCGCTTTACAAAATATTCTAATTCATACTCACTATGCTGCTGAGTCGTTGAGCTGATATTCTCGTGACCTTGCAAAGCAGCTCTGTATGCCACTGTCAGCCCATAATCGCCTGATCACATTGGCCAAGTCATCAGGAAGAATACCCTGCTCCTCAGCAGCTGCAGACAGGGCAAAGAGTTGCTGGGCATCATCCTGCAGGGGGTGATGAGGACACGTGTTACAGGTAACATTTGTGTCAAGACCAACACAAAAGTTTTAATCTACAAAATATTAAATCAGATGTATACATTCTTGCATGGATAAGGTTGTAATCTTAGAAAGTTAGTCTTGACACGGGACTCACTCATATGCACAGTGAAGCGGTTTTTGGTTGCAATAACAGACGGTAATTTAAACTCCTGCTGTTTTTAATATTTCTAGTTTCTCTCATTTTTCCATCTTACTGTTGGTATGAAAATGAGTACTCTTCTCCAAGATTTAATAACAGTGATACAAAGGAATAAATTATACCCATGCGTTTGTAAGTGTCAGTGGCAGTACGTACACAATCATTAACAAAAAGAATTTATTCAAAACAAATGAGCACGTTTCAGACTTGGAAATCACATTTGAGAAGAAGAGCCTGTTTAAAATTGTTTGCCTGCAACAATAATATATTTATGCGTCTCTTGTGAGTATTTACAAAATTATATCCTTTATGGATCTCCCTCAGCTCATATTTATCTTCTTAAGTTATTTACCACCCTTTTTTCTGAGGAATGAAATAGTTCATTGAATTCTTTTGAGCTTGAAATAGACAAACAGTCTGACTGTTGATGGATAACTTATTTTACTCCCTTAGTGGTGTTTTGTTGAAACAGTGATAACTGGTGGGCAACGGAAGAGTTTAAGAGTTTAAGTTCAGCCACTGGACAGCCGGAAACATTTACTGTGAGTCTGTAGTAATGTGATGGAATGAGCTTTTGAACTCTCCCTGCTCCCTCGACCAATCTAAACAGCAAACAGATAGATACAATGTCAGTGAGAAAGTGGATGTTTTTGTGTTCAAGCATGTGTAAACACACAGTGCACAATCTGTGAGTGTTTGCATGTGTGTGCGCTTCTCCAGTGCTGATGTCTGCAAGCAGAGGCAAGCTAACGTACTAATTGCTGTGTGTGGGAGTGTGAGATTGCAGTCACGTACACACAGCTGTTTGACAGATCTGTCTGTGAGGAGAAAAAAAAAACACACACACCACTGCAGCATCCTCAATCCTTCAATTACAGCTTCAGTTACAAAACACACACACAGACTTCGCAGTAGAAATCACACAGGCAAACACTGTCCCATAGGAAGGAGTTCAGCCAGTGTGAAATCTCACTGTTCCTTAGTTGCAAAGAGTTCACAGGATGCAGCATACTGCATCTTGCCTAAAGTTGTAACTTGCTGAGGTTGATGGTTGCCTATGATTTTGTTTTCATCTGTCTGTGTCCGCCGTGTATTATCTGCTTGCGTACATTTCTGTACAAAAGTTTAGTGAATGCTCTGAGGAGCTTCTATGAATGCGTTTTATGCCTCAGGGTTAATAACGTTCTTAATTACGTTCTAAATGACAAACTTTCACTGCACAGCTGTAAAAGAACATTTTTTTGGGCGCCTTCTTGCAGTGGCACAAAAGGAATGAAAACATATACTCATAATGGGGCAGACATAATTTCACTTTGTGCCTGACAGACTGTGTTTTGGAGTTGAAAATTACTGTGAGTATTTCAATTAAGCATCTGGCAGAAGCATATGTGCATCTGAAAAGAACGGACAGAGTAATCTTTTAACTGAAACCATAATCAAGTTCCTGCTTATGGTCTGTGTTGAAACAAGCAGTGCCTATGTCATTGTTTAATTCCAGGCTTCTGATTATCAGCAGCAATTTCACTTTACTAAACTGCACTGCTTCTGGTCATTACTGAAAAGAGCTGAGTGCACTGGTGTTTTTAAATCAGTGATTTTAGGACATCACTTGCACACCTGGATACTCCACTCTCCACTGTTTATCACTTTAAACCATCACCATTTACCAAGAATATTGAATCTGATCCTATATTTGTTTGACTCCTCTCACTGTTTGTAGCTACAGTGATGGTATGAGACACTCTGGGTGGTGCATCGCCTTCTTTACCTTCATTGTCTTTATTAATCAACGCCTATGATGGTGTAGATACAAGGCGTACCTGATGAGGTTTACGGGGGATTTACCTCTTTTGCTGCAATAGCTCATCTGCCACGTAGGGTTGGGCCAAGTACAGTTTTAAGGAAGATTTGAAAGCACACTACAACAAATATCCTGAGCTTCTGGTGAGGACTATCAGAGCTATATTATTTCCACATTGAAACAAATGTGTTTTGCACCTGGCTGATACCAATACTAAAATTGAAATCAGATGTCCACCTAATTAACTAATATTAAGATATTTGAATACTTGGGTCCCGCCCTACTGACATGTTATTTTTATGTATTTAATCTTTTTTTTCCATTGTAGTGCGCTGCATTGTTGAAAGATTCTTTTCTTCACCTTTTTTCATAAAAAAAATCCTTTTTACTGCTCTGACTGTGAACCAAGTCTGAATAAATTTTTTTCCATTAACAGTTAGTTATTGTAAATTCAGTTAAAGAAACTAATTTAAACTTCCAGTTCCAATTACTTCTTTGCCTACCACGTTTTCTATTTTTGTATAGAGGAAATAAATGTAGTCAAACATTATCTGGAAAATTAATTACACGAAGACATCCCTTGAAGTTGCTTTTATTATTCAAACGTGGGTTCATTTCAGGAAAGTAGTGCAGTGATGAACATCATCTTCTCAAGATTTTGCTTTGAGCTAATTGAGAAACTTTCAGTGAGGAGTTTGCATTTTCTCTCTTGCCTACATAGGTTTTCTCCAGGTACTTTGGTTTTCTCTGACTGTCCAAAGACTTGAGGCAACTGCATTAACAAGTGATTCTTAATTGGAAATAGGTTTGAGCAGAGCCGCAGGAACATATTCTCAGCAGGGGTGCTGGGAGTCTGAGACGGCTGTGCGTTTTATATATATATATATATATATATATATATATATATATATATATATATATATATATATATATATATATATATATATATATATATATATATATATATATATATATATATATATATATATATATATCTATATATATGTCTGTGTGTTTTTTGTGTGTGTGTATGTGCATGTGTGTCGTATCACATATATGGTTGTCAACTATGTAGTATATAACACCATTTGTCGCTGTTAAGGTGGACGAGATGACAGATGTATGGCGGTACAGCTGATGTGCTTTTTAAAAAACTGCAGAACGAATCATTGGATGAGCAGTTCTGCCTGTCAGGGGTGAAAGAGTTTTGTGACATCACTGAGCAAGAGAGGGACAGGTATGATGACGTGTACCTTTCCCCAGAGCGCATCTCGGGTGCTCCGAGCACGAGGAGAGGGCCAGCGCAAGGGGGGATACGCACACAGTACAAGAAACTCCACAACGGTGTTCTGGAAAACCTTACCGATTTAAAGATCACGAACAATTAATGTTCCTGTCCCTCCTCAGCCACCAGCAGTTTCAGAAATAACGGAAATAAATTCCCACATCCAACCTTTTCCAGCTTGACACCAGAGCCACAGAGCTCTATTTGATGATCTGACCTGTTTAAAAACAGAAGTGACTGTGATGTAGGCCATGACGGATTTTGAGGGGAAATGTCCCAAAGATCTCATTGGTTTCCTCCACAGTAAACATCTGAATGAGATCATGCCACAGCTGTACAGACTGACGTGTCTGGCTGTACTATTCCAATATCCCCCGCAAATGCTGACCAGACATCCTCTGGCCTCAAGCGAAATAAAAACGTATGCAAGGAATACGATGATGCATAATCTCTAAATTACGCAGCGCCCTCTTCTTGTTATATAGCGTTTTTTTGTATTGGTGGCTTGTATAATTATAACGTCATGGTGGATTAGGTAGTTAAACCCACACTGGCCCAGGTGCCAAATGCACCACTCGCCACTGAATAATACTGTAATAAACATTAAACCAGACCACTAGAATTTATAGTAAACTTTAAACATTTTATTTTTTTTCCTACCACATTTTTTCCCTCTTATTTCCAATGTTTGTTTTTTTTGTGTGTTTGTTTTTACTGCAGCCCCACCAACAGGGGGGGCTGCAGCACACCCAGCACCCCTACTTCCTGCAGTACTGGGTTTGAGTGTGAGGACACATGGTTGTCTGTTTCTGTGATAGCCTAATGATGAACTCATGAGCTGTAATTCATTCAGGTTCATTTTTTGTATGTGAACCTCGAGCTGCAAAATTATACAATGGCAACAGCTATATGCTGACCTTAAGATCTTAAAACAGGAGTTACATCTGGGATACATAACAGTTGTTGTTTGGAAGAAAGATTTATGTTTAGCTAAGCAAACATAAAACAACAACAAAAAAGAAACAAGTCAAGTGGGCCACTTCAGGTCTTCCTTGTTCATCTGAGTATTCTTCAGAACATAAAAACATCGCTGATGTTGCAGAAAATGTCTGCCTGAATTACCTGCTCCAATCTATCCTACATCGCCGGCTGCTTTATCAACTTCTCTGACTGCAGGTCTTGCATGTAGTTTCAGTAAAGAATTACACTTTGTTCCAGTTTCCATCGCATCAATGTTTCTTTTAACTAAGAGGCTGCTCTGAACAGGTGCGTGTTGGATACCACATGATCCCACATTTGTTTCACTGACAAAGCTTACCAGTGTTATTGACTGTTCAAGAACTGCCAAAATAAGAAAACACACCTGGTTTCCCAGAGGCATCCCAGCCTTGAAATAATCTGTGTTCACATGGTTGTACTGGGATACTGGTGAGGGAATAAAAGCTTTCTTCCAAAAGCAACAAGCATCCAACTAAGTTTGAAATGGAGTGAGTTTAGGCACAAAGGTATAGTTTTGCAATTTCAGTTCTGGAACAGCTTATTGTGAGCCTTTAAGTCTGCACTGGATACACAACTGCCAGATGCTGTTGATAAAACAAGCTTTGTTGTGGCCTATGGCTGATGTTCAGGCTAAGGTTTACTTAAATCTGCACCCTCAAACTATAATGAAGTCTTCTTGCCTTTGAGCTAACTCTTGCTCACGAGCCTTTATTTCTTGTGACTCTGCATTGCTTATGCCAATGGTTGAAAGATTTTTGGTGGGAAGAAATAAAAAAGCTTTTTTCCATTCATAATACAGAAAAATGCTATGCTATAACAAATACATTGTGTGTCTCCTTGTGTGTCTTACCGCTCTGGCAGGGTTGCTGTAGTCTATCTTGAGACTGGCCATGGCCTTAACAATGGCCATAATAGACTGGATGGTATTACTGTAAACAACTGCTCGATACTGCTTACACTCATCTTCTGAGTAGCCGTCTTCATGGATGATCCTGAGGATATCAAGAAACATGCAACATTTGTCTCCATTTACTTTTGTGGATAGATTCACAGTCTAAAGTAATTCAAACCAACTCTGCTTCCTTCCAGTGTAAGTTTAAAGTCTGACTGTGGTTTCTTTCTACTGCAGTTGATGGGAAAAAATATATTAGAAAACATAAGCATAGGAAGTAATCACTTCATAATCAGTTAAATATTACTATGGGGCAAAATCTGTTTTTCCATATGGGATATCACCACAATAATTTCTTTAATAACTGAAAAATAAAATAGCTTAAAACCTAAAACAGCAAACACAAGGTGAGAGAAAAGCTTGACAATAAATCAGCAGACTTGACAATGTAAACAGTGTGGAGCCCTTGATGGGGGAAGTAAACACTTTATAGAGTGGGTCTAACCTGACCCACTGAAACGTTACGCTGTCTTGGTTACACACTCATCACTTAGTTTCATATTAATCGATGTTCGCAAAGGTACTACCTCAAGACAACCACCTCTGGTTATTTGGATTTGGATTCTCAACAATCGTGCTCCACTCTACACTCCAAGAATTAGAATAAAGAATCAAGATAGTCCCTGGTTTAGTGCTGACGTATCTAAGCTTTTTCGCCAACAACACTACCTGTGGCATAAAGCAAAAACTACCAATAAAACATCTGACTGGTAGTTACAGATATCAGGTATCTCAGCACCACCAACTCACCCACCTGCTCCAAGACACCCCCCTTCTCTTTCCAGCCTCTACACGACTTTGAGGCACTGTCAGAGCTGCTTAGTCTGGACACTCACAAATCAGCTAGACTCAATGGACTTGTGCCCATATTTTTGAAAACAGGAGCTCATATCATTGCTTCCCCCAGCTGTAGCTTGTTTAATGTACCACTGCTAAAAGAAGTCATCCCCCAGGACTGGAAATCAGCTGCAATCACACCAGTCTTTAAAGGAGGTGACCACAGTGACTTTAACTGCTTCAGACTCATCTCAGTTTTGCCTTGTCTCCAAAATATCTGTGAAACTGATTAACAATCTGGAGACTCACAGCATTCTAAGAAAAACAGAGATGCAGTCACAGCTGCATCTTTGTTACACTCATCTTTGTAAATGACATTCTGTCAATCATTCCATTTTGGTGAACACATTAAGAAATATTGGTCTCTCAGAAAATTGAGTCAGTTGATTCTAAAGCTAATGCTCTAGGTCAGGGGTGGGCAATTCCGGTCCTCGAGGGCCGCTGTCCTGCAGGTTTTGTATGTTTTCCTGCTTTAACACACCTGATCCTAATTAACGGCCACCATCATCTTGTCATCAAGGTCAGCACATGTCTGTAAATGACACAGTCACTTGTATCAGGGTGTGTAGAAGGAGGGAGACATCTAAAACCTGCAGGACAGCGGCCCTCCAGGACCGGAATTGCCCACCCCTGCAGTCTAGGTGCACCCAGACAGTGAGGATCTGCTCTCTGATCCATTACCCATTCACAAGGTTCCATACTCAGATTCAGATTCAGATTAATTTATTGTACCCTTGGGTAAATTTGGTTTACAATGAGTGATGCATCTCGTATTCCACATACTATGCAAAAAATATACACTCAACAACACAGGACAAGATAAAGTGATGACAGTGCTTTGGCTAAAAGAACAAGAAGGACAGCCCCAGAATAAAAAGCAAGATATGTTTAAAACATCAGTAGATAACAAACACTAAAATATTCAAACCATCTAAAGGATAAAAAATAAAATATGTGCCTTTCTTAGAAACAAGATAAAAGAAACAATACAAAACATAAATACAAAGTTATGTTGCAGTTTCTCTCACTTGTTCATAGCACTGATGGCTGCTGGTACAAAGCTGTTTTTTTAACGTTTTGTTTTACAAGCAGGTACCATGAACCTCCGACCTGATGGGAGCAGCTGAAACTCACCTCTAAGAGGGTGAGAGTTGTCTTTTAAAATAGAGCCAGCTATCCTCTGTAACTGCTTAGTATACAGGGATTCTGGATGAAGCTGAGACTCACCAATCAGCTTGCTTGACCATTTCACAATTTGATTTAAACAGTTTTTGTTTTTAAAAGACACATTTCCAAACCATGAAACAAGACAGAACGATAAAACTGGTCCAACACTACAACAACAACTTTTACATAAACAATATCACCCACGCTATAGGAAACTCCCATATTTATCTGTATGCTGACGATACTACTCTCTACACGTCCTCTCCCCATACATCTCTGTCCTCATTATAAGTCAGCTTCAAGAACATCCAAAGTGTCTTCTCTTACCTACTATTGGCTTTGACCACAAGCAAAACTAAATGTATGGTCTTCACCAAGAATCTCCAAAAAACTGACTGCCCAAAGAAAATGTTCTCTTTGGATAGTTCTGAGATTCAGTTTGTCAGCTGCTATGAGAATCTTGGTATCTGGCTTTGCTCTTCATTCTCATTTTAATTTATCGTAATAAATCTTCATTGGCACACTCCGCAAAACAGGTTCTGTTTAAAACAGCAGTCCTTCCAGTTCTAGACTACAGAGATGTTATCTGCAGACCAGCTTCTAAAACCCTCCTCCATAAACTGGACGTCATTTATCATGCCGTCATTGGAGTTATTCCCAGAGCGCCCTACAACACCCACCACTGCAGTCTGTATTCACTGGTCAACTGGTCCTCTCATCATTCTCACAGACAAACACATTGGTTTCTGTTCATCTTCAAAACTCTGACACCACCTTATTTTCGCTCATTGCTCAATATTCACAACAGCAGTCTTACGCTTTGTTCCAGTAGCGTTTTCGACTTACTCGTCCTCAAAGCCTGCACTGTTTTTGGTCAGTCCTCATTTCAGTTCTCTGCTCCAAGTGACCAGAATCACTTGCAACAGACATTAAAATTGAGTTTCTTCTTATCACTTTCATCTTTTAAAAATGTGGTTCAAACATTAGTATGTGATTGTTGCACCTGCTTTTAAATATTTACATTTTTATATACTGTAAATCACTGCACACACTGTTATGAATGTTATTGTTTTGTTTGTTGTGAATGTTGATCTTTGTGTTGTTTGCTCTTTCTGTGCTGCCACTTTCCCAGGTTGCCATTGCAAATGAGAAGTGAGAAACTCAACTGACTTACCTCAAAAAATAACTTACCTCCTTAGATAAAAAAATAAATAACTGGGAAAAATAATGCCAATAAGGACACACAATGGAAGAGCAGCAGAGAGATGTATAATGTTTACTGGACTTTTGTGAATTAAGACATGAACCACACCATATGGTAATTTGTCAGAGACAGCATACTGGCAATATTTAAGAGACATACAAAAAAGAAAAAATGTAAGATGGAATCTAGGTGATAGACTGCTCTGCTGTGCTTACTCTGCATTTACTAATTTTTAAATGCAACAATTTTTTCTTTTAGTCTTCTTATTACACCCTGCTGTATGTAGAATACACTGATCCTTATGACAAATCCAGCCAGTCTTTCCACTTCGCATTAAATAACCTAAATGTGCCTCATTTGCATTATTACTTAGGAACATTAAAATCTTGCTTTTTTGGATTGGAATGAGCTGTTGTCTGAGTGTCAATGATTTTCCCCATTTAAGTTATTGATCTAGAAGTATCCAAATAAATGAGAGAAAACTGTGCTTTTAGGTGTCTGAGCTGCAGCTGAAGCTTCTGGTCTCTTTCTGACCCCACACAACATTATTTCCAACAACTCCCAGCCAATTATGGTTGATTCAACACAATACAGCAGACTTGGCTGTTATATAGCTGAATACAAATTTTGATGGCAAACACCTTGTTATGATGAGAAGTCTGTAACTGTAACTCAAACTTTGTGTTTAGTGCAAGTTCTCATTCAGAGGTGATGATGGAGAAGAAGATGGAGAAGTAAGAGACACAACTACGATATTGATGCAGTGCAATTAAACCATCATTAGTTGAACACTGTTCTGACTGGTGGATTGACAAGTGGCTTGGTTTTCAGAGATGCTTCAAATTTTGTTTGTTAGGAGCAGCCGAAGAATACAAGTGAGCACAATGTTCCTTGAAAACCAAGCTGAGGAAATACAAATATATCTCATCTAACAATAGAACAATAGGCATGGCAGTTGAGAATCATCAGATGTTCATGGGGTGGTTTATGTTCTTGCGTTTTAAGTGGTTTTCAGAAAGAAAGAAAAAAAGATTCCTTCTTTAGTTCTTTAGTAAAACTATGAAACTATTTCATAACACCAGGAGCTAGTAAGTCTACTGCATGTTGGTTTAGAACATGCTGAGGTGAGTGAGGTGGAAAATCCATCTTTGGGTGACACAGAACATGCCAAGTACTGAAAATTAGGAAAAAGTCATTTTGTAACTTACTTCATTTGCTTTACAATGGTGCTCTTCCCAGACTCCCCAGCACCTGTAGGAACATTAAAATATGAGAGTTACACAGAAACCTCAGTTGGCTGCAGTCTGTGTGTGATTGGAATAAAGTTCAGCCTCGGCAGGGGCCGTTTCTGCTCTGAAAACATGAGCGACCCGGTGATGACCTGCCTCTAAAATCATTTTGTCCTTTGGGTTTTGTAGTTTATTTATGTTTCCATTTGGAAGGACGTGATGTACAGATATGCACAATGTCTTCCACCATCATTTTCACTGTTTGCATTTTTCATCTTAACAGAACATGGGCGCAAGGAAAACATTTAACATTCAATAGTAGTTTTGGATTAGAGCTGAGCGATTTTATCGATTTTGCGATATATATCGATATTTTATCAAGTATCGATTTTTCAGCCGCGGGTATCATTATTCTAAGCTTCTTTCAAAACCCCTGTGTCCCGCCTTTAAAAGCTTGCAAGCAACAATTTACACTGTTTAAATAAATGAAACTTTTTTTCTCAACAAATCTTTTATTCATTTTGTCCAGCATTTGCAAGCTGCCTGTCAGCCATATAATGTGTAATTGATGCTTTCAGTTCAATTAATTCAAACAAAGTCATTGGAACACTCACAAGATGTCACCAAAATCACTTTGTTCCTTTAAAATCTTTTGGAAAATGATGTAAATGTATTGTAAGATGAATATCGATATATATCGTATCGTGAGCCGAATATCTTGTATTGTATCGTATCATATCGCAAGATTAGTGTATCGCTAGAGCCCTATTTTGGATTTTACTCCATTTTAACATACTTTAAACAGTTTTAAAAATCATTTTCTCAATATATGAAAATGCAAAAATAAGTTTGAGGGCAAAAGCGATGGAAAAATCGACGACTATGAACTGTTCTTGATCTAAGACTGTCTGAAGATTTAATGATGCAATTGTTAACCAGGATTCTGGCTGTCAGACTTATCAACACCTGAAACAGAAGAAGCTGTTAAACATCCTGTTAAATGCAAGACTCACAAAGTCAAAATAAATTGGATTTATGTTTCCTAACAACTGAACCTACTGTACTGAAATATGGCTACGCCAAGCAGTACTTCAATATCACTGCGCTTGTGAGTGAGACCGAGCCTTTGACACTTCCCCAGCGCTGTCAGGACTATTCCATACGCCGTCCCTTCACGCAGCCCTGCCAGCCCTGCCAACAAGCATTAGTCCAGCTCGGGGCTGATGGAGAAAGTGGGGCCAGCAGTCTTCACCCTCTCACGCCATCAGCTCTCATCATATGCACACTCATCCAGGTGTTTTTAAACTGAATCCATACAATATAATAAAACATGGTTGTTGATTAATGACTTCATTTTTGTTTACTTCTTTTTGAATCTTGTTTTGCTCATAATGTATGATTGAGTGAATCCAGAAGAGACTTCCTAATCTTATTAAATCCTAATCAAGATAAAAACTATGTAACAACTTGGCTGTTCATTAAACACATCTCAGAGCGCAATGCTGATAACAGCAGTAAAGCTCTTGTTTTAAGACTGCTTCCATCTGAAACACCAAAGTTTGCTAGGAAGACGTAAACAAATAATGAAAAATCCTGCATTTGATTCTTAGGTACTTGTATAAAAATGTTCCATTTAAGTAGAAATCTGGCTGATGGAAAGTGGAATATTAGTTTCTCTGAGGACACATACGTTTGAAGGTCACCTTCCTGGCACAAGAATAAAACTCTTCCATTAATATTTTAAGCCAACGGGGAGGTAAATGGCTATAAAGCGCTGAGAAAAGAAGAGAGCCTCCTAATTTTTCATGGGAAGCGTTTTAGGAGATTTGGTTACTGTTGTTCTGGTACCTCAGGGCAAAACTTTGAATCGTCTATGGATTTTACAGAACGTGGTCATCACAACGCAACCAGAGGGAGTAAGCTTTGTAATATCAACAATATTTTTGTTTTTCATCCAAAAGCTAGAATCAAATGATCAAATGCAATATTTAATTTAAGAAAAAGGTCAAACGTATTCATCTTTCCTTGTATTTCACTAAATATCAAGAAAAAATAGCTACTTCCCACAAACACGAGGTTAACTACGGATCTTCAAATCCAAGTCTCCAAAATAAAAAAAAAAGAGAGAAAGTGAGCGAGAGAAGAAAAATCAGTAAAAAAGTTTTTTTTAAGTGTCTAAATAAGTACTAGTAACTAAAAAATATCGTGATACATAAAACCGGATTACATAAATATTTTTCAAAAGACATTTAAAAGTCATTAGGACTTAGGTATTGTTACGACTGACATCATATATGTGTGCATTTTTATTTATGTAATGCTGTATACAAATTGCAGTGTACAGGTGCCACACTGGGACTGATGAGATGTTCTGTTGCGTGAAGAGGGTTGGCTGCCTGTGAATGGACCAGCGCTTAAAGAGCCAGGATGTTGGACGACCCAGGAGACTTCCAACCAACCTTTGACATTACTCTGATCATCACCATGTAATAAGTAGAGTTTGGAGGGGTGGACTGCCTCTTACTTTAATTCTAATTTTCTGCTGTTCATTTAGTTAGGCAGGTAAGTAATTGTCTTTTGGTTAGTTTATTTTTAGATTGGTAAGTTTATTTATTATAAGGTAGTTGTGTTTTGTTTGTTATTTGGCAATGGTCCACCCCGAGGCTTTAAACTTTAGTTTTGGCTGTGCTTGTGATATCAACAGAGTTGTATAATAAAATATTTGAAATAAAAATGTCCTTTGACTGTTTTGGGGGAAATGGGGCCTCTTTCATGACAAGTCCTATAAACAACTAGACAGGGGCATGACAGCATTGTTTCTAGCTAAAATACATGAAAGTAGTTAAAATCCAGACACCCCACTATTTTTGAAACACTATTATGTGTTATAACAGCAATAAAGCAGAAATAATTTTGTTGTACCGTTTGTTACCATGTTAGCATAATATCCATATTTGTCAGAAGAGAGAAAATTGCCCTTAGGAGGAACATAACACTCTTTGTAAGGGCAAATTTCTGCAGCCAAGCTGTTAAGTTTATTTCTCCTGCCTTTTTGTTTCTGCATACAGCTGTTTATAGCACAACTCACTCACATACACCAGGGTAGGTGGGAAACATGTGCAAAATCTTTACAGTTTAAAGATTGTCATACATTTTTCATTTCTTCAATATATGAACTATATCAATATATCCATAAGCAGAAAATTGTCCAGAATATCTGCTTTCTTACACTTGTGTTTCTGCTGACTGGAAAACAATTTGCCCCTGGGTATAATAAAGATACCTAACACTCTAAAATTTTTATTTTAACTACACAAGTTGATTTATGACATTGTAATTGGAGCCGAGTTAGAATTTCAGGTTTCAATGACTAATATTCCAATCACAAAGGGCACTACACACACTACTGTGTGTTACGACAAAATACTGAAGCTTTCAGGAGCTATTTGTATTTTATGAACAGTTGGGGGTGAGCTGACATGTTCAGCAATGTTAAAGTAACATGTGGAATTATAAAATAATTCATGATGACAAAGGGAAAACTTTGAATCACCACAACTATCTCTCCTTTATTGAATTACAATAAAGGATAATAATTATTAGGGGGTGGAGGGTGCAATACAGGTTAATCAATTAACAATGAGAAGGATTTAAACACAATTTTACGAGCTGGTAAAATGACTGGTGGTGCTCCAATATTTACATGATTGTCTACCCTGCAGAGAGCATCAAACAATATTGATGAAAATAGCACATAGAGCGTGTGACTCATTGTTAAATGTTTCCATCTATGTGCAAAGAGGGCAGAGGGGACAAGCTCCTTATCTGTCAGTGTTACAACAAACCCAGGGTCTCTGTAGTGTTGAGAAGATGACTTCCCTCTCCCTTCCATTTCCTGCTTCATCAACCCCGACAACTAATAGTAGTTCCTGAGTTGGTTATCACTGAGTGCTAACAAAGAACAATAACCACATCATTTCTAGCAAGGGGATCAGATTTGGGCTGGCTACAGAAAAGTCCGCCGTCTCCCTCAACACATCGAATTCTGCCACAGACCCACTCACACAGATGACAGCTTGCCAGCACCTTAGTGACAGTTGCTGATGAAACAGTGTCCATTCATATACCGATTACATCTCCTGATGTCAGAAAGGACACAAATATCTCCACATAATACCAGGACTTATAAGACCAATCATACTGTTTTTGTTTTTTTTCCACAATCTGTTCCATTTCAGACTTGTTTTTGCAAGATGGACACAAACACTCAAGTGACTGCATCCCTCCAGGTAAGAGTCCGACTGTGCTGGAAGTCTACTTCCTTATTTTCAAATCACACCCTGCAGTGGCAGCTGTAGATCCAAACCCAGGAAGAGAAAAGAGAGTTGTGACGTGGTGGAATATGTCTTTCATATATCTTGCTTTTGATTCCAAAATGCAAGAGTCTTTATAAAAGCACAGTGCATATTGCCACTATCTGGTCACTGTGACTCAGCAAAGGCGAGCAACACCATCATGAGATCTGCTATTACTCTGCCCCATGCTGAGTGAATGCAGTATCACACACTAATATATTGTCTCTTCATTTCATAGACAATGCATTAATCTATTACATAATGTTGGTTTTTAAGTTTTCCTGCAAAAAGCAAATGCAATATCATTCGTAATAGTGGCATTACTGAAAACATTATCTAATTTCATCACTGAGGATCTAATAGTGAAAACCCAATTATAGCAAGCCTGTAATTTAATACATCTGGTGGAGTCTGGTAATTAGTACAATACATACAATAATACTAATACCTAACCAGACAAATGTAATAGATTATATATATATATATATATATATATATATATACATACATATGTATGTATTGTGTAGATCTGAAAAGCCCAACCTTTTACTAAAGAAATAACTAATCTATGATTGTGTACAGTTTGCAGTATTCATGCAGTCTCTGACTCTCACAAACAAAAGGCTAATGGCTTTATGATGACATTGAGTCATTCAGATAAATGTCATTTTTGTGTTAATCGTCTTCATGCTTTATTCAGACATGTCTGTGAAATGGAAAAAGCCACTGTGCGTGTGATATTTGCCAGTTGTATGAGACTGGACAGTAAATCAAGTGAGATACATCAATGGAGTCTCCACAGAGTCACAGCATGTCACGGCACCACAATAACTCATTTTTAACATGCAGAGTACACAATAGTTGAGTAAATCAAGCAGGGGTGGATGGAAGCAGCTGAAAATATCACTTTTCTACATGTTTATGCCAAACACCAAACAGTCACAGTTATACTTGTCAGGGTTTAATAGCACTGCAGTAATGAAAATTACTGTAATTAACAAAAGGAAAGCGTGATCTTTTGCCTCACCTGTCCAACCCTGCTGTATTTGAGAGGGTTAGAATCAGAGGCGGCTGGCCCATAGGGGGCGCTGGGGCGCCGCCCCACCAGCTGTGGAGGGGAAAAATATTTATTCTATTTTATTTTTATTTATTTTTTTGATCAGCATCAGATTAATTAATAGTATGTGTGTGCCTACATGCGATTTAAATAATTTAAACAACATTTCCACCAACTGACACTCATTAAACAGTGAATTTCCACCGACCTACAGTGCGTCATTCTCTCACGGGGCGCTCGGCAAAGCGCCCCAGACCTGCAGCTAAATAGCCAATCCGGTTATGGTTGCTAGGTAAAAATGATTGATAATTGGCCTATCAACGTCACCAAATTTAATACCGATGGGGCGCTGGAAATGTCGCCCCAACAGCTACGTTTATGAGCTAGTGCTACGTGAAGGGCCAGCGGTAGTTTTATTTCGTAGAGCGACTCCCAGACTCTGTCCTAGGTCGGGAGAAAAAAAAATACGGCAACGAGGAAGAGAGATGGCGACAACTGGAGTTCAAGAGCAGCTTCCACCTAATTCGGTGAAATCATTATTAATGTTCCCTTTTGTGAGACGGACGACGGAGAAAAACTTCTCGTTAAGGAGCTGGGACCCGACAAGCCTGAAATTAACATTTTCCAGTAAACGAAGGAGAAAGGTAAATCGTCCAAACTGAGTTTTTGTCAGAGTTGGTTAAACCCTGAGACGTGGCTGCAGGTTGTGGAGCAGCTAATGCACTTTTCTGTTTCCCCTGTATCCTCTTCAGAAGTGACAGATGTGATTGGACTTGGACAAAGACTGGACTAACTGACTTAAAGCACCTCTGAACGGTTCAAGAAACATGAGAGATCCAAAGTTCACATGGAAAACTGCGTAAAGCTAGCTGTGCTCGGAAAGATTAGCATAGCAACGCAGCCAGATGATGGGCACCACATTACTGAAAGAAGGCACAATGAAGAGGTAGATAAAAACCGTAATATTGTGTCCAAGATAATCAATTGTGTTAAATTTTGTGGTGCTTTTGAATAAGCAATGTGGGGACATAATGTCAGCTAGTCCTGGTACTGAGGTACATTGATGGACCCAACAATATACAAGAGCGGTTCTATGGATTCATCAAGCTACCCAACAGCTGTGTGGATTCAACAGCTGGTGTCTTATTGGAGAGGCTGCACAGCATCCTTCCGGAGGGACAATTTACCCCTTGATTGTATAGTATTTGATAGCATAAAGTCTAATATAGCTGTAAATTGTTACTTCTTATTTGAAACTGGAAACTGAAAGTAAATTATTATTGTGGACCTGTTGTCATTTTCCGACTGTTCATTTTAATGCTTATGCTAGATTAGGCAGGGAAAAATGTTGGCACACCAGCCCCACCAAGATTTTTTTCACCAGCCGCCACTGGTTAGAATCTGTTTGTTAGCTAGAAGCTGGGGTTAAACTATCCAATTTTCAGAGTAGTTTTATGTGTATGTGTGTGTACGTGTTAATTTGGCTCTTCGCGTTCACTTTGGGTGAAACATGCAAATGTGAAGGACTCAAAAGGTACACAAAAAAAAAAAAAAAAAAAAAACAGCACCATTCTCGCCGTCACAGCTGGTAAGAAAGCTTAACGCCTAAACCACTTCTAACAAGGTTGAGTACACCACTAAATGCAACGAGTAGTATGTGCGAGTGGGAAGCCAGTGGGAGATGATGTCATACCATTACTGATTTCTGCTTGTCGTTGAGGTTAATGTGAAAAAGATTCCCATATTTGGTATGGAAATGGAAACATTATGGTGACACGTCTTGTTTGTGGGTTTTGGGTAAAAGACATAATAGGCAAGACTCAGTGTTGATGAATTAATAGATGCCTACATCGAGGCTGGACTTAATCAAATGCAGCCATGAGTATTGTTAAAGTAAAATCAATAAAATAAAATAAATAAAATTGAAATAGATTTTTTTTAAAAATCAGAAAACTGTAAAATAAATAAATACATGAATAAAAAAAAAAACATCAAATGTCTCCCTGTGGTCTGTATTTGATTAAAGTGCTGGGGCCACGATAAGTCACATTATAAAACTGGCTGAGAAGAGCTGCGTACAACAAGGAGGAGATAAAAATTGCTTTAGTGTGGCCCACAGGGCACTTATTCCCTGTGGAAAAGCTGAGCACAGTAGCTTAACCCTGTGTGGTGTGGAGACACTGAGCAGAAGCAGCCCAGCTCGTATCCTGCACACAGAAACAAGACCCTTGAAGTAAGTTATTACAGTCAAAAACAGAATGAGATTGAGGACAATGAGAAGGGAAGCACAGTAATCTAAAGGCAAAAGAGATGAGATAGGACTCTCCAGGAGAAGAGGTGAACAACATGGACAAGCCTGACAAATGAACCTGAAATGGAGTAGGAAGAGGTTGATGATGCAGTTACGTGTGTAAGAGAACTGAGCTTGAAGGGCAATGGTTAGAAGAAAGTATAGTGGGAAGAGGATTAGCATGAGGACCTGTTAAATTAAAATCTATGGCAAGTTATCTATCAGATTACAGATAAATACATAGATCAGATGATTAGCTTCTTGTTAAAGCAATACATATGAGAACCTTTTTTTTTGGCCATAAAGCACCATTAAGGCCTAAATTTGTACGTACTTTTATGTACTGACACCATCTTTCATCCTGCAGACCCTCAGCAATTCAGTTTAGTTCACTTCAATTATACATCATTAATCCTGGTATGTGTTGCAGCAGATCCTTCTGCACCTCAGTTATTACAGCAAATCAAAAGGGACAAATCAAACACTGAGTTAGTTAGTTAATTCATCACCCATTAACTTTAGTTCCACTGTAGTAATTGGCAACTGATTTCAACAAATACAAACGACTGAGGGGCATCAGTGCTGCATGTGTGTTTTTGAATGGATGAATAAACAATACACATTATGATGTGCAGCAAAAACACACGCCACAGCAGAAGTGAGAATATAACATCAGCAGGAGTCTGAACCCCAATGGTTCCGGATATCAGCAGTTTAGAAATTCTGCAGCTATGACTTCGTGAATGGGTGAGACTGTAAAGCCTTGAGCAGGCCACATATGTCAGTATTTTAAGAATGGTTTCAATGGCAACCAGGGAGGTTTGTTTTTTACGATCTTACATTAGAATGTTAAGCACAATTAATGCTGGTGTGGATGCTGATAGTATTCCAGGTGATTGGTTTAAAGTCACCCATATAATTTTTGAGCTTATGATCATGGTGAAAAAATTAGTAAATTAAATTAATTTATGGTGATCTTTTCTTAAGCCACCTTACTCAGAGCCACCTCTGTAAATGTAATGACGGAAAATGCAATAATCCAAGCAACAACTAGTGTTTTTCTGGTTTGGTAGGAATTCTGATTAACTGCTTATCAGCAAATGTGATCACCTCTATAAAACCAGAAGTTTGGAAGTTTGCTGGTCTGGATTACTCAGGTGTGTGCTAACACAATACTGTACCGGAAAAGGAAAGACATCAGCAATGATGTTTGTGAAGGAACTATTGCAGGACCCTGTCCAACAATCTGAGAAGGGTTAAAAGTCAATTTCCAAACAATAAGAGGGCCATTATTCTACGGTGGGAAAGATTATTTTCAAGAAAAGCATATCCAAGACAGATGCCAAACTTCCAAGGATGGACACTCCAGCAAGTTCACTCCAAGTTCAGGTCATGCAATGTTCAAGAAAGAAAACTGACAGAAGAAGAAAAGAAAAATCTACATTTCAGACTCTACAGGTTCATGAAAGCTAAATAAAGGAAAGACTGCAAAAGTCTGGTTTCCTGAAGAAAGTAATTTCTCTCTGAAAAGTACATGGTAGCATGACTTAAGTTTGCAATGTAGCAACTGAATAAATTGGAAGAATAAATTACACTGTGAACTATGGCCAAACATGACCAAAGGGCAGACAAGACCACAGTGTAATGTAATTTAAGAGAGCTTCATTCACAAATACTCACAAACATCAATGAACTGAAGCAACATTGTTAAGACATTTACTATAATTCCTCTGCAATAATGGGAGAGATTGATTGCAAGAGTAACACTGCACAGAAAATAATTGTCACAAGCAGACTGTAGTTCTGCAAGGTATTGATCTGTGGGGTGTGATTAATTGTGTCAACACCTCTTGTGCATATCGACATAGTTTTTGTTAAATAATGAAGAATACAGTGTAGTTCTCCTCATTTTAAGCCTTTGTACAGGGCAGATAATTTTCTATTATGTGCTGAAATAAAAAAGCTCATGCTTGCCTCTCTTTTTCACATGATTCTTTTTCTTACTGACAGGCAACATTATGAAGCCTTTAATCACAAAAACTGTGTCTCACTTGCAGCACATTTCCTTGTCGTTCTCCAAGTGACATTTAACAGATCTCAGCATATGCTGCTGTCATAAACCATCTTTTGTCTGAGTAACTGCCATGGGAGAATTACTCACTAGCCTGGATGTTGCAGGACTGCCCCATCACTGCCACCCTCTTGTGCTGCCCCCAACTGTTTGTGTCCAAACTGTTCATATTCATCTTGCTTTCATACCTATTTAAAGATTACCCTCTTCTGGGCATTGATAACACTGAATAAAACACCCAGTGATGCTGGTGGGATATGATGCCTTGTTGCAGTGGTGTTAATTTGATTACCCAGCCTTTGATAGAGACCTATTGTAAATGAAAAATCTCATTTGCTTCATATATTTGAGAGTATGCAGAGCTGTGGGTCACTAACACACAGAAAAAGTGTCAAAAAACTGTAGAATTGACTGAAATTCATTTCAGATATATTATTCTTACACCAATTACCTATACATTAGTTATTTTAAACAAAACAATGAAAGTGATATTCAATAGCAAAAATGAACCACTACTGCTGCATGATGGCTCCAAATAGACTCCCATTCAAACTTATTTATTTACTGTTTTGTGGCATTAAGCAGCTAAAGAGACTGATATTTCCATCAGTCGTGGGGACCAAAACAGCAAAAAGCAAATTCAGCGTTAAAACTGCTGTTATTGGGTTCAGGCTCGGTACATTCAGATGGTTAAGCATGTGTTTGCTGGAGGTAAGCTTTGTTCAAGACAATTGACTTTTTTTCCCCCCTAGTACTTTTTTCAAACAATGATTATACAGCTAGCCGAGCAGTCATTCCCCCTCACCACCAACGATACCCTTTTCACATGGAAGGCACAGAATGATGGAAGAATTTAACACGGATGGAAACGGTACAGTATGCTATTGCCTGCAGTAGAAAAGTAGGTCATCAGGCTTGCAGGGAGCAGTGGAGCTTCACTGCTTTGCTCTGCAGAGTAAGATGCCTGCTGCACGTCTAGTGTGCGTTTTGCTGATATTAAATTTTACCAGTAAAAGACAGAAATAAGACAAACAAGATGTAGCTTTTTAAAAAAAAGGAAATGAAACCAAAGACAGAAATGGGAATCTCTTATTATGCTTACAAATCAACATCAGCTCAATGAGAGCATGAGACACACGTAGCAAACAACAGCTGAGAGTTCCCGACACACACTTCATTCCTGCCTTCTAATAACAGAAGTAGAAGATCTTCACATTTAATCCTTTGAGAGAGTCTAGTGGATCTTTCAGCATCACTGATCATCTTGTTTCAAATTAAAGCCTGTAAACATCAATTGTGAGTGGCACCGGTACTGCTCATCACCGCTTCCCACCCTTCCATTACAATATTCTTGGTCACCATTGACAACGCATCCTCCTCTTTAGCGAACATGACACATGCTGTGTAACAGGGTGCAATTCCATTTCTAATTTGTTTCTTTCTACGTGTTTCTTTATGGTTGTACAATATATGAGTGAAATTCATAATTTATTTGGTATGCTTGCAATGTACTCACACTTACAACCAAATAATCGACCCAGAAGAAAGGTGATCTTGTTATCGAGTGCTTCCCTACTGTGGTGAAGCTGAACAGGATACGTACGGCCTCAAACACACATTAAACAAGTATCTAGTAGTGCCTTCTTTCATTTACATGATACTGCCAAATTTATGACAGTCCTGTCTCACAGTGATGCAGAAAATATTTGTTAATGCATGTATGTCTTCTAGATTGGACTACTGTAATTCCTCATAACCAGAGAGTCCCTCGATTTCTCTTAAAAACCTTCAGCCAAAATACTGGAGAGTAGGTACAGATGCTAAATAACAGGTGAGATCATTCATCCATTATTTATACCCGCTTCATCCTATTCAAGGACACAGAGTAATGAGCAGCAAAGATCATAATTTACTTGCTTCCTCTTAGATTAGAATTTTAAATCCTTCTCTTTACACATAAAGTTCCTAAAGACCAAGCTCAATCATAATCACCTGCAGCTGAAAGGTAGAACTTTATTTTAAAAATATCTCTCTAGTATGGGTTTGGGAAGGGGGCACCTTTGCCTTTGATCAAGCTGAATCTATTATTAACACTTATGTTAATTGAATGCCAAATAAATTTGCATTACCAAAAATGATACTAGTCAGTTCTCTCCTAACATCTAGTCACTTTCAAAAACCTGACTGAAAGCCGGTTATGTGTGTAAACAGACAATTATTAGCGCTCTAATCCCCCTGTATGCCTCTGCATGTGCTGGGAGAGACAGGACGCAGGCTTAAAAGGTCGACCTACTTTGATATGTTCCTGACACCGATCAAAACATTCTCCAAATCCTTGGCTCAAATACACCAAGACGAAGAGAGAAATGTGCTTCAGGAGAAGCAAAGATCCAAACTCGGGTCAAACTGGAACTAAACCATCATACTCACCAGAAAATTATCAAGACTGCTAAATAAAAAAAGAAGAATAACAGTTGATTTATTTATAAGAGTGAACTAAAAGGCTTCTTTTTTTAGTGAATTTCATCTACAAAAAAATAAGGAAGTTGTATAAAATTGCCACAGAAATTAGACAGATTACTGACAACTTTAAATTAGCTTTCAATTTATTTATTCATTTTCCTATTGGGGAGTTCAAATCACATCACATTTCATCATAGTAAGGAATAGAACTTGAATTGACACATTTGATCAAACAGCACTAACCATTGTGTGTGTGCTTCATATATATATATATATATATATATATATATATATATATATATATATATATACACACACACATATATATACACACATATATACACACACATACATATCTTATTTTCAGAAGCATCTGTTCAGTATTTTTATTAAGACTGTCATGCTGTCCTATTTTAAAAAGGAAACTGATTTAACCTTACATGGTTTTAATTAGTCCACCGTGTGTCATGTGTCTCTCTTTGCCACGCAAGTCTCATCTGCATGTCAAAATGACATTATGTGACATGTCTGTATGCCACCTAATGAAAGATTGGTAATCAAAACTAATTCATCACTTAGTTAAATTAGGCTTATTCTAAAAACCAAGGCTGATTATTCACGATGTGAAAACCAAAGCTTCCCCCATGTTTGCTCTCCAGAAAGTCATTTCTTACATATCAAATCATCACAGCTGGTGTTTACCTTGCAATCTTTCTGCTTTCTCTCCCACCTTCCTGTTTCTGCCTACCAGCTTACCCTATACACACATGACAGCAACCAAATTAGGCATCAGGCATTTTGTTTGTGTGATTGCTGCAGAGTTTGAAGTAAATAACCTTATATTCGCTACAAAAATTGTATGTACTAAGAAAGTGAAAGTATCAATTTTATATGCTCGTGCTACCTCTTAGAGGAAGTGCTAATTTTTCATAGTTTGGTTTATGGAGGCAGAACGTCTCAGAGCAAAACGAGTATTGATGATAATTTTAAAAATAGCTAAACAGATCATTTTGAATCTTGGAGGATAGCAGGAATGCAGTGAATGACTAACTGTCGCAAATCTTTGGAAGAATGTCAGCTCATATGTTAAACTCCCCCCTGTGAGCACATTTATTCTGTGTAATTGTGTAGGATGGATTTTTTTTTCTTCAAATTCATGTGCTCTTGAGGTGCTTGTGTAACCACCACTGTTTCCTTATGTGCCACTGCCACCTGCAACACATGCCCACGCGTTTGTATCTAAAAGCTGAATCTAGAAAATGTGTAAAGAGTAGTAAAATGAGTTGTGATGTTGAATGTTACCACAAATAGCTGCCAAGGTTACAGCAACGTATTGCAACCCCAAAACTACATTTTACATATGCCAACAGAATAAAGAAATCTGTCTCCTTCTTTTCCCTAGCATAAAGAAAACTGTAATGGTTAAGAATAAAACATTAACTTACTTATAACACGCCCTTTACTTGTTCAACCGTGTATATGCCTTGAGAATAGATTATTTTTTATAAAATGATTATT
Source organism: Hirundichthys speculiger (assembly GCA_018398805.1). Classification (NCBI taxonomy): domain Eukaryota; kingdom Metazoa; phylum Chordata; class Actinopteri; order Beloniformes; family Exocoetidae; genus Hirundichthys; species Hirundichthys speculiger. Next base: position 905,992 of record JAGFBZ010000074.1, on the reverse strand, counting down.
AAATTATAGCTCTGTTACCACAGCTCAAGCAGCCTTTCTATCTAAAGAATGCAGGACGTTCAGACATGAATTTTTCTTTTCTTTTTTTGTTCCTTTTAGCTAAACAACAAACCTCTCCTCCTCAGTCCAGTCCAATAAAACTAAAAAAAAAAAAAAAAAGACACCAGTGTTACAGCTGAGGGGCATACCTCAGCTATAACATTATGACCACCAGCCAAATGTTTAGTAGATCCTCGTCATGCTGCCAAAAAAGCTCTGACCAGTCAGGGCAGTGAAAAAGAACATCTGAACCTGGAGTATCTGGCATAAGGATATTAGCAATTGATCCTTTGGGCCCTGTGTGATGTGGAGCGGGGTCTCTGTGGATTGGCCTTGCTTCCCACAGATCCAATTAGATTGGTTTCTAGTGGAGAGGCATCAAAATTATGATTATATGACAGATTGAAATAAGACCCCGAAAGTGCTTTGCATATGAAATGTTTAGAAATGTTTATCAGAGAAAGGCCAGTGCCTGAAGTTATCTGAGCTTTCACAAAGCCTGCTAGAGCTGCCTGATATGGGCCAAAATTCATAGAGCTGATATACAGTAAAAATTGTTGATATATACAAATCAGGTAAAGTGGTAACTTGAAACTTTTTTTAAATCATACGTGTGGGGCCTTCAGGGTTAATACAAATGTGCTGTATTTCACAGAGATCTTCAGAGATTTTTTATAAATAAATGACTTAATTATTGCTTTTGCATTTGTTTTAAAGTTCTGTGAAAAGTACAATACAAATAAACGTTGATTGATCAATTGATTGAAATAAATGTGAACGCCAGGAGCAGGCCTCCCCTGTTTGAAAATGTGTTGGAAATTACATACTAACATGTAACTGGCCTGTAAAATATCTATCCATGTAAAAACATATCTACTCCAACACAGCTGTGGCTTGTTACTTTATAATTCTATTTTCTCAATATATAATTCCATAAAGTCAGACAATCTGACTTTCATTATCACACAGACGGCATATAATGAGAAAATCTGAAAAGTAGTGTGTTATGTTTTTTTTTAAGGTAAAAGAAGTCATTTTCATTACTCTCCTGTTGCCAAATCTAATTGAAAAAGTATAATTTAATTAAGTTATTGGGTACAGGCATTACACTTATACCTAATATATATGCCAGGGGTCTCAAACTGATCCATGTAAGGGCCGGTGTAGCTGCAGGTTTTTGTTCCAACCGTGCAGCAGCACAGCTGACTTGTTTTAGTCAATCAACTAGTTGTCTTCACTGAAGGTCTGAACCAGTTCAGTTGATTGAATGAAACAAGTCAGCTGTGTCTCTGCATGGTTGGAACAAAAACCTGCAGCCACACGGCCCTTTCATGGATCAGTTTGAGACCCCTGGCATATATATTAGGTATAAGTGTAATGCCTGTACCCAATAACTTAATTAAATTATACTTTTTCAATTAGATTTGGCAACAGGAGAGTAATGAAAATGACTTCTTTTACCTTAAAAAAAAACATGACACACTACTTTTCAGATTTTCTCACAAATATGGGAGTAAGAGGTGAAGATTTAGAAATCTCACTACTTAGTTGTGCCAAATATTGATGAACTTACTGATTAGCTAAGCACAAAAACTAAACTGGCTTTACCCAAAGGCTGTAAGAAATCCGCCCACCACCTTCTATAAACCTCACTAATGAACAGTTATGTTGGAGCTCGTCATCTACAGGACAGAGAGATACCATTCTCACAAAACAGAGCTGCAACTAATCATCATTCTGGTACTTGAATAATAGGTTTTTATTTTGTTTTGTTTTGTTTTTGAAAAACTGATTCATTGCAGCTGTGAAAGGATAGCTCACAGACAGTATTAAAAAGAACTGGACAAAACCCTGTGATGTCACCCATAGGTTTTCTCAAGAGTCAGTTTGAAGTTTTTTAGGGTTTTTTTGGGCCACTGCTGGACAGATCCATATTGGCAGGTAATAAGGACCCCACCACAGCCAATCCAAAATGGAGGAACAAACAGCCCTGTAGGTCAGTAAGAACACATCCACCATAGTTCAATTATCAGAAGTTATCTATTTTAACTTGGCTAAGCTGGTGCTAACGTATGATGCTAACTAATGATATCTTACATTCATTCTGATTGGATGGAAAGATTCATTCTCATTTTTGATGTTGCTACCAAATCAGCATTTGAAATGAATACTGTTGGAGCTGAAAAGAGGACTGGGAGAGCTCCGACTGAGCAAACAGCAGGACCTTCAAAGCTCGTCTAACTGGCCATGGCCTTCAGGCTGTCGGGGATTTTGGCAGAGCTGGGTCACAGCAGAGGCCTGGAGAAAGTAAATCAAACCGAAAGGATATGGGCCAAGCTGGAGGGTAATTCTGCCGAATGAGTTGGATGTTCTGGCTGCTGCCAGGACAAGTGACCAATAAACTAGAGGTCATCTAGGTAGCAGCCTTTAGCCATGAGCTGCTGCCTGCTGTGTACCTCAGCCACGTCCTTAGTCCACTCCAGGGCAACCCAGAGCCAGTTGGGACATTTATGTGGTTTTATAGGACACGTCAATGGTAAGATTCAATTTTTCATTATTGACATAATTGATTACGTTTAATAATCGTTGCAGCCCAAAAATGATGTTCGTCTTCTCAGCCATCTGAAACCCATGAATGAGTGAGTAAAACAGTGAGAAATTCCCAAAGCAATCTACAATTACTTAGTATGTTTTTCAAAATGTCCCATTACATTATTTGTTCATCATACTACATTACAAAGCATAAAAGTGATTCATTACTTAGGCAGAAATGCCTGCCTGTGTGCACATATCAAGAGGGACCTCTGAGTATTAGATTTAATCAGAATTGTATCTGGAGGTAATGGAGTCAATACGATATTGACAGGATCACACAGTTGCAGAGAATCCAAGTCCTGTACATGCACAGCTTCATGTTACTGATTAGTCTAAAGTGTCATTTGACTCAAAGCCTAACAAACAAAAAAAAAAACAGCAACAGACCACACATATACTTAACCCTAACCCTAACCCTAACATAAAAGTGCAAAAGTGGAATTAATTAGGTTTTTGGTGTTACAATATGATTGATTTGTGAACGCAAATGAATGTTTCATGCAGATTATAGTTGAAGTTTTGAGTGTAGCTCAGAGCACATGAAAATAACCTTAAAATCTCTGCAGCTTGACTCGTTCCCTGGGCAGCCATGAGTTACTGGTGAGATGACTTCAAATTACTTCAGACAAAATCCAGCAAAGTTACACAGGTTTCCCAGATAACCTTTTTTAAAAACGTTCCATCGAAGAATGCTAGGATATTGAATTTGTATTATTAGTAGTTATCTATCTGAGAAACATAAATGTTTGTTATCAGGTAACAGCCTGTCTGCCTTGCTTTGGAGCTAAACAACAGATTGAGAGCAGGTTGATACAAAGCTAAAGGCGTTTAAATCAAAAATACACATGAAAGAATAAGAGAAGCTTTGCATAACTGTGCTAAAACAAAAATGAGTGTTGTGAAAGTAATCACTGCTCAAAACAAATAGGTCAAAATCAGCTCTGGAAAAGACAGCAGAATGGAAAAGATAGAAGGCATGAGGAAACATCCCCACTGTGCTTTCAGACACAAAACCCATTTATAGATTACAGAGACAAAATGTGACCATTCAGACAGACTTTTAAATGCCATTAAATAATTTAAGCCAATGTTCGAACTTATTTGTACTAAATATGACCATTTAGAACCTCGAGCCTCATCTTTCTCTCCTGGCTGGCTGCTCACCTCTCTCTTCATTCCTGATTCTATATTGAGATTGCTCGCGAAACCTGTAGGACTTGCCGACCGGCTGTGGCCCCATATGCTACTTTACACATCAAAATATGTCCAGCTCTCTCGCCCACTGTTATCCTGCCTCTGAACCAAGAGAGGCTGAGTCAGATCCACCCTGTGCTTTTCTCCAATGACAGCTGGCAAAACCGTCTGCAAGAGTCAGCAGCATTGACAGACTGCCCTACTCCCGTAGTGCCCAACCAGTGGGTTGGCAGCTCTTCCCGTAGCTCCTGTGAACTGCTGGACTTGCCGACAGCTGTTGCCTCTTGGTGGCCTCTGCTATCCACTGCTACTTCAGTGATGATGATCATTGATGTAAAGAATTTTTTCCAAAGTGATTTAAATGTATCAGTCATTTGTGATTTCCTTCTGTAGATGAGTCTTTTGAGGAATATTTCAGGAATCTTCTCATAAAGAACGGCAACTTGTACGGCTTCACCAGTCCTATTGGAAAATTTTACATTTGGCACAAGCAGCCAGTAGTTCACTTAATTTTGTTCTTTCCATTTTACCGCCAACTGCTGTTTCAAATTTGCTCTGTTTTGGAAAGATTCAGATTGACCACTTCAGCTACCATCTACATTTAATTAGCAGCTAAAGCAGTTTGCTATGACATTAAAAATTGAAAAAAAAAAAAAAAAACAAAACTAATAATAATTGTTAAAAGATAAGAAAATAACCTAAAATCAGAAGTATTACAAGTGAAAAATGAGCATGTTTGCATCATAAGATTCCAGTTTTTGAAATTGAAAATTGAATGCTTTTAAATTCCGATCATTTGCTTCTTTTTTTATTTTATTTATTTTTTATGACTTGGAAAATCCTCCAAAACCTTAAGAATTTTCCAAAATCTTTTTTCATAAAAATGAGGCAATTATTGGAAAAGCCCCTCCATCAATTATTACTGGCACACACACTCTCCAACCCCACCCCCAGTCAGTATCTTCTGGAGCTAGAACTACTCAACAATTTTACCATCTCTACCCAATCACTCAGTTTACTTCAGTATATCCAGTTAGACCAAATCATTCCTGTTTTAAGCTGTATACAATTAAAAAAAAACAACAACAAAAAAAAAAAAAACATCTAAACTCAGGTAAGAGTTTACAGTAGTGATTTGCAGACAGTTCTTCGTCCACTGAGCTCTGATTTCTGGCAAGTCACATTGTATTTTTAATGAAACTGAATGTGTAATGGGGGATTAATACATTCCAGGAATCAACTGGGAGTGAAATCGATGAGTTACCTTGTATATAGAGCCCTGAATTGATAGGAGTCTGCAACACAGCCAGTGATCATAAATGTTATTGAATGCACTGAGTCTGCATTGCTGCAGAGCTGACATTTCACTACATACAGCTACAGGGTACAGCACTCCAGTGTGCAGGACTTTAAACCCTGGAGCAGAGTGAAGCAAGTGATGGATGTTGACTGCAACTCTAAAAACAATGTTAGCAGAAAAAAAAAAAAAAAAGAGTCCAGTGCATTTTCTGTCCTCCTTTTATCAGGCTTTTTTAGTGTCTGCACTCAAGACGGTGCAGCTAAGCTGCACTTTTTTGAACAGGCCACACTTGAAAATGAGATCTTGATCTCAATGTGTCTTACCTGTATAAACAAAGGTTAAATAAAAAAATTAATAAAAACTTTTAATTAGCTGGTGCCCAAAAAAATTTGATTATAATTTTTTTCCCTGCTCTTTTTTTTTAACATGACATACAATAGTCCAAAAACCTTAAATCTTGGATGAACAAATTGGTGACACTTAAAGACTTAGGGGTTTTATTTCCAAAAGCACCATCTCTATTTTAGTCCTTGAAGTGTTCCCGTTTTCCAAAAAGTTGGTGGAGCGTTTAATGATTTTGTGTGTGTGTCTACACACAAAATATATACATCCATTACACTGACACAATGTGAAAAGCTTTCAGAACTAAAAACACAGCTTTACTGTATCTGTTATGTTCTTATCCTTTAATAAGATGGATACTCATGACAAAGAAAACCAATGAAGGATATATTAAAGTACCGTTACATCTTCCTTACTGCTTCAACTGAAAGGCAATGAGATACTTTTTCGCATAAATTTTATTCAAATAAGGAAATCTGATTTGACTTGAGATTTTGAGTCAATCTTATCATCATGTTGCTATCATGACAACTAAAATTGCACTGCTAAGTTCAAAAACTTTAGAAAGTTCTGTTTTGTTTTTTTACATTAGAGTATTAGAGCATTAGAGTAAACATGATTGTTACAGACTTCCAACCTCTGTTAGTAAGTGCTTTCAGACATAAAAGACTAAAATTACAATTTACATAGTTTGTTTTTTTGAGAATATAGAAATTATTTTATTTTCTGCTTTACTCAGTGACTTGTAAATGGCCATGAAAGGAATTTTCTTAACAGCTTGTGTTGTATGTTGTGGTGGAGAAAAGCATTGTCAGGAGGGTCCCTTCTATGCCTAACTCTCTGGCAGTATTTCAAGGGACACTTTGAACTGACACTCAACAAAAATTGTTTTTTTGTTGTCTTTTTTTTTCCCCTTGCTGCTGAAAACAGTAATTTCAGGTGAACATACTGCATGTATCAAGCAGTCTATAACAAATAGCATTTCATCTAAGTGCACCACTCCTGGAAAATAAAGGAATTTTGTGGTGCTGCATTAATTATCTCACTCAGCACATGTAGGTGTGACTGATAGATGAATGCAATATGCTGAGTGGTGATGTTTCCTACTATGCCACTGTCTGAGGTGGGATTTATGACATAAGTGATATGAAACAGTAAAATAACTTTTTTTTATACTCCTGCTCAGTACGTTTTTATTGTGCTGGTGAACAAATTCAGATACAAAAGCCAATAATGAATACAGAAATGCTTGTAAAACACTTTAAAGCCCTTTAAAGTGTTCCTACATCTTTTCCAGCTGCAATTACTCACTCAAGCCTATTTTCAAGTTGAGCAAAAAAAAAACAAAAAAAAAAAAAATCCCCAGAGGAAACACAGTTTAAACTTTTGTCACTGTAAGCCTTTGACCTACACTACAGCCGGCAAAGGTGGCTTCTTTTGACTGTTTAGCAATTATCAATTAATAATGCTGCCATTTCCCAAGCTCCAACTTGTCAGATGTTATCTTAGACTTTGGGGCATGTGATGACATCTTTTAGCAATTCTAAATGTCATATACACCAAGAACTTGCAGTGAAATGCAATCAGTTTAGGCCTAAGCAGTACGGGAGTATTTCAAATATATCAGCTAATAAACTTACAAATATTTGAAATGTACATGAATTGATGAATACATTTCCTTAATAACCTCAAATCAGAAAGTCTCAACTTGTAATTTGCCAGAAAACAGTCAATTAGTTTCCTTGGATAGGCTGACAAAAAAAAAAGGTTTTATTGAAAGCTGAATAAAAGCCAAACAATTTATATATCTAAACAAGACCAGTGCAGTAAAAAATATAAAATATAGATTAACTGGATCATAAAAGAAACGTTTAACACTTTGACGTTGTATATAGTTTATACAACTATGCTCAATAACTTCATTATTATGGGACTCTGTATGAGAAGATTACCTCAAGTTCTGTAACCTGATTAGTGAATGAATTTGAGACTGAAGTTTGTTTAGGGGCAGAGAATAGTAACAGACATGAAGGTTACTGCTTCATCAGAATTATGCTCTAATATAACAAATTACACTTTTTTTGGTGTAAAATCAGTTTCTCAATTCTTTAGTTTCTTTGTCAGAGATGAAAACTTGTCTGGCCTTACCCCAGGATTATTATCCGTGGATACGCAACAACAACATCATCTCAGCTACACGGCTTTCTTCTGTCCTCTAGGCAGATTCAGATCATACCAACATGGAAAGAAAGTATTTAGTTTGCCCAGCTATACAAGGCCAATGGAACTCATGAGAGATAATGATTAGGTCACTTAATACTTCCACGACTAAACTCATTTAGAGGACTTCTTCGTTCTTGTGATGTCAATAAAAAAAAAGTTTAGTTTTATTCTATTTGTTGTTCAAATATTGAATATCTTATTCATAGTTTGAGAATCCTTTGATCACTTGACTTTTGCCATGGTATTTCAGTGATATGATGTGCATACCAAAGTAGACACTGGCTGTACTACACTGAAAACTGACAATTTTCTATACTCTTCCCACATCCAGTTCTGCCTGACACATCTGCCCTCTGCAGCTTTACATACATGGTTACTGTCAGAAAAAAAGAAAAAAAAAAGACAAGGTTTTTATTTTTAGAGGAGCACTTCAATTGCTTTTGAATTGCTTTTGAAACAGACTGTGGCGCGTCTGGAGGTTGACCAGCTCATGCTGCATGCCCAGAGGAAACCTGGAGTTTCTCTGCATTATAAAGGAGAACCTTGAGCTTTTCTACTCTTGTTTGGGCCATCTTTCCCAGCATCTGCGTGGATTGGTTAGAAGAAATTTTGTCTCAATAATTTCTGCCTCTATTACTTCCACCTCTCATCCTTGGCTCCACTGTCACTCCCTCCAACCTTCCATCAAACTGACGAGCTTTTTGGGAGTTCTTGAGGAACTAATTAAGAAGCAAAGGTCATACCGTGTTACTGCACACGAAGCACCTCCTGCACCTTGAGCATCGGCTATCTTTGGAAATTGGTGATGTCCAGGTAACACGCTGATGAGGTATATTTGGACTTTGCACCTATACAACTGTACGAAAGAAAATATGTGTAAAATTAAATCACAAGGAGCAAAAGTGATAAAAGATGTTTCCTAAATTATAAATGACTCTGAAAATGGAAAAGTGATGAACAAAAAATGAAAGATAGCTAAGGATCCGCTATAACTGCTGAATCTAAAAAAAAAGGTGAATTAAGAACAGACTTCATAGTTATTTTGAATATTTTGTGAGCAGACATAAATATGTTGATTGGTACATTTTTTTGCAGTTTATTATGACTTCAAAGATTGCAGATCTGTTAGAAAACACTGCAGTATCACAGAGTCACTACAGTGTGGCAATGGAAAACACAGAACAGAGGCTTATTACAAATTATTTCACAATAATTTAACAGCCTCGGTTTTAGCCACTTGTCACTCCAATATACCTACAAGAAAATGCGTGGTTAATATATACCCAAATGTTTGAATTATCAATTGTCATTTACTGAGGGTATGCTGTAGAAATGCAGCAAAACGTCAACAGTTGACTACATCATAATTTAAGGTTACTGACAAAAAAATAAATAAATAAAAGGACTTCTCAGTCTAAGCTTCAATGCTGATGCATTAACTGCATCAACAATATTAATGGCCTTGAGCTGATCAGACAAAAAGCTCAATTCCAATAGTCAGCAGATCAATATGTCCACCTATAGTGTGCTATGCCCCCGCTATTGTACTACCAGGGCAACAGTCTATTAAATGCTGCAAATGGAGCAATTATATAGATTTTATTTTGTTAACTGCCTAACATCAAGCTACATGACCTAATCCATGAAACTACAGCAACACATGTGAGGTTGCAGAGGGGCAGCATAAAAAACTGCCAATCTGGAAAATAATTTGTACACAGTATGAATTAAAGACAAAGACTTAAATGCCCTGTGATGGACTATCGAAAACGCTTCATGGCGTGAGGACAGAATGAGATGTGCAAGTACAGAAAAATAACATGCACCTCAGTGCGAATAGTGCAATGGTGTCATTTATTCTTTTAACTCACACCTAAAAATCTGACAACTCTGATGTGGAAGATGAAAAAAAAAAGATGCATTTTGGAAGAAGAAGTCAGGTTGAGACATGTGACAACAGTCACAAACACATAGGTCTGAACATGACTGAAATTCTCACTTCCGCAAGTGCTTAAGTTAACACTCTCACAGGGTGTCATAAATCACCATCTTGCTTCAGGAAATATCTAGACTCACTTCCCACATCATCAAGTGAACCAGACACACAGATGATTTGTCTCAGACATGATCTCGTCTCTGTATGTCCATGCATCTGCCTCTGATATTCTGCAAGCACAGCCCACACCACTTGATGTTGCGATAGAAAGTGCTTATCTCTAAACACCATTCTTCACACAGGGAAAAAAAAAATATTACTTGCACCAAAATAAAAACTAAATCCTCAGTGCGACATTGCAAGTTCAGCACATAAACTTCCTGAAGACTTAGTAGTATTCACCAGAAAAATGACTCATAGTAGATAAGTATATTCTTTCAATAACTGAGTAGTTGTGAAATTGTCATGTCCAGATGAACAGTCTCACACTGAGCTCTTTTTTCTGTCATGAGAAGTGAGTAATGTCTTTGAAGCACTATTATTACAGCCTTCCTGCATGAGGAGGGGATTAAGAGATAAGCTGCAGTGGGTTCTGATTTGAGGAGAGTTTCAAAAAGCAATGGAGCTGGTAGGAAGAAAATATATCCTCAACATTTCTGGAGGAAAATTTGTAAAATAGGAACATCAAGTGTCATAACATTGAACAGCCTCTTGACCTTTACGATATTCTCATATGATAAATTACTGTAATTGTAATTACCGTTAGATCACAAATATATCATATATAATACATGTGTATGTGTGAACTTCTGCACCAACAGTTGAATTATCACTCTCTGAAACACAACCTGAAACCTTAAATCAGCTATTTTGATGTTTTAACTCACAAAACCAAATTATTACACATAAAAACCAGCAAGGTACTGATGTTTCCTAATGATCCCTTTGCTGGTATTGGTAAAGCCTTTCAAATCGTGACTTCTTGAGACGCTGCATCACAGATTGCTGTAACACTGGTTTTTGTTCCTGATTCCAGTTGAAATCAGGATGTGCCATCTAGTCAGTAACTTCCACAGGGAGGGTAGAAGTATATCGCAACATGGTGAAATCAGTGTCTCATTATTACACCGTGAGTGAGGAGAGTTTCAGTGACGCACTTTTTGACAATTTTTTTTTTAGCCCTGCACTGAAACATGGTCCGTTCCATCAGCTTAATCTGTTAGAGGACACATAAAAACGTTGTCTGGCTAAAAGTCATCAACATGAGATCTTTGTTCTCCTCCACACAATATGCATCTGGATGTTCATCCTGAGTCCTCTGTGACACTCACAACTGTATGAACTGTTATACCATTTTTTTATGGACTCATTTAGATCACTGTGAACATTAAGTCCTGATATACACTGTTGAAGAATTCATGAATGCTACAAAAACCAAACGCAAGGACAGGCTTTTCAACAACCTGGGAAAGAAAAAAAAACCTGGTCAAATGCCATGAAATAAAACACACTATTTCATGCTTCAGTGTATAGCATGAAGTGACTCAGTTGGTCTCTAATAGGACAAATGAGTGTATTAGAAAATACAGCCATTATGTTGTCTACAAGCAGCCTCATGCATGTTCGACGACGTGCTGCCAGTAAATGACTACAGTGGCAGTGTTGTCAAATCATTTGAGTTTTCTGTTTCTGTGGTGCCGTTACTCCCTGTCAACATTGTGTTGTTGCTCAACTGAGAAGCTCCAAGCAAATTTTCAGCTAAGAGGCTCTGATAACAAAACCTTCACTCTTATCACATTACATTAAATATGAAGCTCCAGCCAAAGAAAACAGTCCAGTCTAGCCTGGCACAGCGAGTGGGGGGGGGGAAGAGAAAAACTGTCTTTTACAGCAAACCATGATGCAAAAATGCTTACACTGCAGGTGTATTGTTGTATATTGTACAGTGAGTATACGATACACAACATTGCATAAATACGTATGAAAAAAAGATAACTGCATGCATTAAATGTATGCATATTTAAAGATCAGAAAACTTTTCTTTCCCCTTCAGAACATTATTTAATTATGTGATTGCCTCTGGAGGGAAGCTGAGCTTCTGTTTGCTTTGTAATTATTTGAAGAAATTCTTTGAGGCATAAAATCACACACCTATTAAAATGCAGTACTTACACAAATGGAAGTATAAAATTGAATTAATAATTTTTGATTGTGCCGTTCCTTCATGGGGTGACAGCAAGACTCCCGGAAGCCAATGCACGCAGCTAAAATATAGTCTTGTTTGTAAGCACTTATGCTCTTTGGAATGCATGTGATATGATTCTCCTGGACACACAGTGAAATATTTAAGTAGTCTACAGAAACATCAAGCCAAGTGTGCTCTCGGCTCTTCAAAGCGCTATATCTTTATGGTTCTTCATCTGCTGGACAGCAGTGTTTATTGATCCCTTCTACCGCAGTGCATTTCCTTATTCATTGTTGAGTTCATTTGTTAGACTGCTCATCAATGATAAATAACTTTCAAGGCCAGTGATGCTGCACAGCTTTGATCAAACCAAGGATATCACTGAAGATGTCTGATCACATAATTAGCAAATATCTGATTTACCCAGCCTGAAAACCAGCCTACTTAGAACGTGGACAAGAAAGACATACAGAGTGGACAAGAACTGCATCATAATCCCACTTCCAGCTTTGGTAGCTTGTTGGAAAAAGTAACATGCAGCTTACAAACTGGCTAATGTACGTAGTCCCACAAATAGTAAAACTGATTATAAACTGTCTGAAAATATTCAAACTAACCTAATGCGCTAAACAAATATTTTGTATTTTATACAACTATGCTCAAGCACAAGCCCTGTTTACTTTGTGGAAATACAAAATATGAAACAGCCTGGAGTGTCTCAAAGGTTATTATGGCTATTTTGTGTTTTCCCTGTGTCTGACTGATTTAGGAAGGTAACTAATAACAGCAAGTGAGGGTGAGACCAAACAGGCTCCTCACCTGAGCACACAGAGAAGATTTAGGTTGCATAATCTAACGCTGTGTTTTTCAGTCCTGGTTCTTAGGTACCACTGCCCTGAATGTTTTGGGCATTTCCCTGTGCAAACACATCTGCTTCAAATGAATGATTAACATCATTTTCTTGCCATCAAGGTCTGCACAAGTCTGTCAATAACCCCTCAATTTCAGCGAGGTGTGCTGCAGCAGGGACACATCTAAAATATGCAGGACGATGGTACTTCTGCACCAGGAATGAGAAGCACTCATCTAAGAGACCCAGAGAGTCTTTGAGTCACAAAGTAAAATGACTCTACCGTGGAGCTTGATCAATATGAACAGGGATCAAAATTACATAATATGGGACCTTTAAACATATCAAAACTCTTGTACTGGCGACTTTCTATCCTTTCGTCATCCTGAAAGGAACTGCATCATTTTCACCTGAATTCACCTGTCACACCCATCTTGCTGACATGCCAAGACGTCCACAGAAATACCTTGGTCTAAAAGTGTCTACATTTTCAATGGGTGCCTTGCTGATGCTGAACAGGCAGTGTCAGTTTTACTGTACTCATTCGTAGTCCGAGTCACTCAGCTGTCACCCACTACTTTACTGTCACCCTGTAACCACAGGCCCACTGCACTGACATCACACACGATTTATTTATTTATTTTTTTATAAATCCACTTCATCTTGAAGTGTGTGTCCAACGGAAAGCAGGCCAATGCAACAAGGGGAAGCAAGGTTTAAAGCAGAGTATTGAAATGGCAAGATCATCTGCAGAGACAGTTTAAGCAGCAGAGGCTTTTATGCAACTGCAGGATATGACTGGATGAAGAGGCGACGTTCATATTTAATGAGAGTAAAAGGTAACATAGGAACTGTGGAGACTATAAAAGAAAAAGATGTCTGAAAAATACCATTGCTTTTTTTTCCCCTTTTCTTTTCTCTCCCCTACAGCCCACTTCCAAGATGAGTCTAACAAAGAAGTGTGAGTTAATAGCACCATCTAAATTCCAGAAATGGTGGGACGCCTTTAAAATGTAAATAAAAACTGAGTGCAATGATATGCAAATCTCAGAAACCCAAGTCACACATTTTACCTTTTCATGAAATATATTAACTCATTTTGAATTTGATGGCAACATGTCTAAAGAATAAAAGGGAAGGGAAGTATACAAGAAAGAACATCTTGCAACCAATTGGGTTAATTGGCAGCAGGTCAGTGACAACGGCTGGGTATAAAGAGAGCACCTTTGAGAGGCAGTGTCACTGAGAAATACAGATGCGCAGAGGTTCACCAATCTCTGAAGAAATTATTCTCCAAATTTTGAAACAGTTTAACAATAATCTTCCTCAGTGTATAAATGTATGACCTGGAATATCTCACCATCTATAATGCAAGCTTGAGGACACAAGGGACAAGGGCAAAAACATATTGGATGCCCACAATCTTTGGGCTCTCGGGTGACACTCCATTACAAACAGGCATGGTCATGTAATGGAAGTCGCTAGAAGAGCTCAGCCTCACTTAAGGGAAATCACTGTCTAAGAACACAGTTGGCCGTGCCATCCGCTAAAGCAGGTTAAAACTCTATCATGTAAAGGAGAAGCCATATATGAATATGACTCAGAAATGCTGCCATCTTCTCTGGATCAAAGATCATTCAAAATGGACTGAGACAAAGTGGAAAACTGTCCTGCAGTAAGATGAACCAAAACTCTTTCTAGAAACCATGGATGCTACATCCTCCAGACTACAGATGAGAGGGGCCATCGGGCCAGCACAAGGTTCAGAGGAATGCATCTCTGATGGTATGAGGCTGCATTAGCGCCTATGAAACGGTCAGTTCACACATTTGAAAAGGAAACATCAATGATGAAAGATAAATACAAGTTTTAGAGCAAGATATACTTCCATTCAGACAACTTCTTTCCCAGAGAAAGTGTTGCATCTTCCAGCAAGACAATGCTAAACCAGATACTGCATCCATTACATAAGCCTGGCTTCACAGTCATGCCTGAATGCTGAACCACCCTGCTTGCAATCCAAACCTTTAATCAATTGGAAACATTTGGCTCATCAGGAAACAAAAAATATGACAAAGAAGACTGAAGACTATTTCAGACAAGAATGGGGCAACATTCCTCTCCCAAAACTCTAGCTGGTCTCCTCAGCTCCTAGACATATATGGACTGTTATTCACAGAGGGGATGCTATACAATGGCAAACATCATCCTGTACCATTATATTTTTCCATGTATTGCTGCCATCAAATTTAAAATTACCTTGTTTTTTTTTTCTTAAGTTGGGACATTTACTAAGTTTAAACATGTTGATCTTTTTTTTTAACTTTCTATTGTGTATAAAGTTTGTATGTAATTTGCAAATCATTGGATGCTGTTTATTTACATTTTACACAGGATTCCAGCTTTTTGGAATTGGGACTGCAATCAATGCAAGGCTGATAATCAATAAGAAAACATCTTTGTAGTTTATGCCCTTCTGGTGAAACTTCGACTGAAACTTTAACAGTCACCTACTTGGCTGGATCCAGCCATAGCAACATGACACACTTCCATTCTCTACCACACACCGCCACATACACAGGCATATACCTTGAGACTGCATTTACAGCCCAAGTGTTGTTTAAGCACAGTTTTTAAAAAGGATTAAGACAAATCTAACTCTTGTTGATGGAAAACAAAAACGGCTAAAAGCATGAGAGGAAAAATGAGAAGGTGGTAATAAGTGGGAGGCTGTTTGCTGGCTTTTTGCCTGTGCATGTTTCTGTGTGAGAGCATGTGCACATGCAGCAGGCTGGAGGAAGAGGCCTAGGAGAGAATCAAGCTACAGAACTGATTTAATAAAAACTGCCTTTAGTCTGTTTTCCTTTTTTAAACCCAAAGAACTGGAAAGTTGTTTTGTTGTATTCCATATGAAGAGACTGGTTTGTTTGTAAGAACAGAACCCCGTTAATGTTAGTCCTTGTCCACATGTTTGATAGGCTATACTGAATTAAGCTTTCTGGGGAAAATGCCAGCTCTCAGAGAAGCTCTGCAGCTGGTTGACATATCTTAAATATGCATACTTGTGTTGACTAATTAATAACATGCTTAAATACTGTGTCAGTATGACTCTTGGAACAGATGGTGATGAAATGGCCTCTTTTCTGTGACTAATGTAATACAAACAGGTCCCTGTTTTGAGTACACTAAAGCATTAACTCCATGTCCACTGACTCCATTAGCTCCTTGATTTGTAGGAATGACTTTTCATTTAATGCGATTTCTAAATATCTGACCAAACTGAATTTATTTCCTGCAGCAAAACGCAGAGTTTGCGATTATAGCCTGATGAGCAATTTCCAGTGGTAACCTACCTAATAAAAGCAACTTCACTTCTCTGGCTGCCTTCTCTCCGTCTTCCCGGAGGTTTTTGTCAATCATCTTTGACCTCTCCGCGGCAGCCTTATCCTCGGCGCTCACTGTACAACCCATGGATCCGGAGGCAGGGGCGCACCGACCACTGGCACGAAAACAGAAGGGAATCTGCCGATGAAAGGGATTAAGCTTCTTCTGTTTCAACTACCACTTTCCAAAAAGAAAAAAAAACTATTGTGTAGTTTTTAATCACGCGTAAAAAAAAAGAAAATAATAATAATAATAAAAAAGTCAATTCCCCTGCTCTTCTGCTCAACTAGAAGCTATTTCGTCCATGCCGAGACGCCTCGAGCCCTCTGCCCTGCGTCCGTCCATCCACAGTCGGAGGTGCCAGCGCGCGCTGCCTGCTGAACGGAACGTTCCTCGGTCGCACGAGCGCCGCAGTTTTTCTGAGCTCTCAGTTGTTGGCACGCGCGGAAATCCACGGACGTCCTCGTGACAATTACAAGTAGTCAACCAGTTGCACTGACGTCACTTCAGCAACTTGTCGCGATACTCAAATTAAAGCAGGTGAGCTCTCCGCGGTAGTTTGCGTGGGACCAATTAGAGGGGGAAGCCAGTGAGGCGTGATTTTAGGAGTGCGACGTGCAATCTGCGGCGCGCGCGCTGCCAGCCTCAGTCCCTGGCGTTTCTGGTGAAGGCACACAATGACGAAAAATGCAACATTATGAATCCAATTGTTCCCAGTGAGTCTCTTCCTGTCTGCGGGGAGCGCTGTTCAAATGACTTGTGTGTTTCTGCGTCACATGTTTATGAAATACCGCTGCACATTACAGGGCCGTTCCGATAGCTGGTGTACAGCGCCTCTAAGTGGGACTTGTCTGAACATGACCGCTGCAAGTTTAAGAGGTGAACACATTGTTATTCCATGCAGCCCCTGCGAAACACAATAAAAATTTAAATTTCAAAATACATTTCAAAGGTGATGTGGAAATTTAAATAATAATAATAATGACTATCTCTATAATTATGGCCTTCTCCAACTAAGCAGGAATGCATGGTTATGAATAAATTAGCATTTATTTAATCAAATTAGTCCCATTGAGATTAAAGTTCACTTTTACAAGGGAGGCCAGGCAGCAGCATAAACAATAAACTACAGATTAGGTAAATAACATTTAAAACTTGCTCACAAAACAGTTACACACAGAAAAAGCTGCACTAATTTCACCTGTGATTTAAATTCATTTAGAGTAACAAGGGTTTGAAGCTTTAATTCAGACTGTAATCCCAAGCATTGTATGCCAAAAACCTAAATGCTTTCTTGCCCAGTTCAGTTTGGGGATAACAAATTGCAGAGCATCCATAGATCGGAGCTTGTAAATTCCATGTTTCTTTGTTAAAAGACAAGATAAAGAGGAAGTAATGATACCCAGAATAGTTTTGTAAAAGAACACATTGAGTGAGGCATCAGGCACATAAAGACATCCAGTTACCTTAAGAAGAGAGTGCACAATGGTGAGTAAAGGGACCGCAGTTAGTAATGAACCTCAGAGCCCCGTGGTACACACTATCCAGCAAGCAGAGACATGCATGAGCAGATGCATTCATATACAACATATGTCCATAGTAAATAGCAGGCAAAAAAAAAGTAATTATTAGAAAGGATGCGCCCAATGCATTTAATTTACATAAAACAACTTTTTGTAACATTTTCCAGCTATAACCTATAAAGAAAGTGGTTAGAATAAAATAAAATCATTTGCCATAGTTAATCCTGAGCTGCTTTTTCTCATTCTTGATTTATTGCAGTCACATTCACAGTTTATTCTCTTTTTCGTCCTTTTAATCTGTTAATCTGTTAAAGGGGAAATATAATGGGGAAAAATTCTGCACTTGAGGGCATTTATTTTGGTGTTTGAAAACACTACCATCTCAAAATCTCTGACAAATAACAACACTTTCACTTTTTTCTTTGTTGTTGGGGGGGAGGGGGGGTGTCTAAAAATATCTCACTCAGTGAGCTGTTCAGATTTGTGGAGTTTGTAAAATCACAGACCTAGATCAAATAAGAATTACCCAGTTTCCCAATCTTTATCAGCACCAAATTTATCATCATGTTATTTTTACTGACCCTCAGGAGTTAGCAGAGAAAAGCTCTTACACCTGTTTTCTAAAGAGGCACACCTTGCAGAAGGGGAGGGTGGAGTGGAGCCAAGTGTCTCTGCCCTCTAAAACCCGGGAGGAGCTGTAAAGACATGACTGAAAAGGGAGCTGTTGAAATGCACATCTGTGGTATTTTGACCAAAACATGCTCAAGACATTTGATTAAGACACCATTAAACTCCATCTGCTTTTGTAAAAAATAAATAAATAAATCATGTCTCCTTTAAATACAAAATGTGTAATTTTTTACCAGCTGTCTGCTGCAGAAAAAATATTAATTAGAAAATGTTACAATAAAAACCTCCTGCCGCTGGCTCAAGTGAGAGATCGGTATGACCACAGTTCAGAGTATTGTACCTGTATGGACAAAACTGATCAGTTTGTCCATACAAAATCACCTTAATGTGACTGTGATTGGGGATGAAGATATTATACTCTGCTCAACTGTCTATTAATGTATGAATTCATTACATGGGTTGAAAATAAGGACTGCACGAAAATAGGTTAAACAAAATACAATTGTGTATTCTGATTATTGGACATAAATCCAATATTCAGAATAGTGTTTCTTGAATCAGAATTTGATTAATTCAAAATGGAATTGATGACAACAGAGGCAATCTAAAAACATTATAATTATTTTATTTGGCAAACTAAAACTGTCCCTGATATTTACACTTTACAATACTTTACTACTGTAAATATGCAACACAAATATAAAAGGTTTGCATTTATATACATCCATCCATCAATTATCTATGCCCGTTTAATCCTCTGCAGGGTCAAGGGGGCATTTATATACATTATTTATATAAAGTTCTGTATTCATAGATCTTTTTATTCATTTATACTCATGTCATTTCCATAGATTAACATCTTGGACGACAGCTATCATAAAATATCACATAGATTTCTTTACGTACATGATACAAGCCGATTTAATATAAGAAATCTGGTAATGACAATTTAGAACTTACTTAAAAGAATTTCATAGCAGTAGGTAGTCAGTTGTTATTTTTGGCATTACTCTTTACAGTTAAAATAAAAACATGACAAAGATCATCTTCATTTGTATCACAACAACCACTGCAAATGCATGTGGGATAGAAACATGATGGGACATGACACCAGGACAACACATTTTTCTGCTGTTTCCCATTATCTTACTGGAAAAAAAATACATCTTCATGGAGAGTCGAAACATCTCAGTAGAAATATAATAGAATAATGTCAGTCAAAATGATGATATGCAATTGACTTTTCTAAAGTCAGAATCGGGAAACTGGGCTGTAAAATGTAAAATCATCTTTGGAAACACATATCAAAATATTTTTTCTGTCCAAGATAAAACTTTGCTCAATCAAAAAAGTTGATACTTTTTTTTTTGTTTCTGTTCCTATATTATAAAACGATCCTGTAAACAGTAAAACATGAAGTCATGCAAATTGTTAGTTTCTCTGAGTCTCAAAATCACTCGACGAACTGAACTTATTGGACGTACTCATTCACATACCCAAATTAACCCGTCACCATAACAATAACTTCTAAACAGTAATGCCTGTCACACCTTTTTAATAAGGTCATCAAAATACAACAGCAGAGGCTGGTACTTCAAAACACTTCACTGAAAGATGCAAAATGTACATTATTACAGTAACATCTAAGCACAACGGTGCTGGAAGCAAAATCAGTTGCTGTGCAGTTCACTCCAGAGAACAATGACCACAAACAACATGCAAAACATTAACTGTGGATTGAAACAGTCAACAAGACTGATTAAAACACTTCAAACCAAAAGGCAAAGACACTGCGGCAGAATCATGAAGATACAACACATTGTCTCATTCCTGTTACTGGGAAAGGTGTTATTTGAGCCAGCAAAGTTTTACCTTGTGGTATCTAGTGACGCATAAAGTTCTGTCCTTTATTGCTTAAAGGTATGTGCATTGCCCTGGTGTCCACATACTTTTGTCCATAAAAAGCATCCTGAAACCTGGGCTAGTACAGACAGATTTCTTTCTTTCTTTCTTTTTAAGTCAATTAACCCATACTTTAATTCTATTTAATTGAAAGGAAAAGTTGGACATTTTGCAGAAAGACTTTTTCACTTCCATGCTAGTAAGAGTCAGGCCATGAGAACAATACCATACAATAGATGAGTCTCCCTTGCTCCCCAAAAGTTTGCTTATATTGGACAAAAAATACTGACAGTAAGATGCAATATGTTGAAATGTGCATGTCCATTTTTTTTTTTTTTTCATCTTTGGACTGGATCTGGTAAACCATTTCTCCCTGTTTCCAATAGGAGCAGTGTCCAGACGTGAGTACCACGAATCATCACACTAAAGACTCAGCATGAGTGAAGATAATTACAGTTCCTTCCAACAATGAGAGCATCCATCATTTTATATTCAAGATCACAGTTTGGCTTATTGTGCTGAAGGTTTATGTTTTGGGCGGAATCAAATCCTTACGTCATTTTATCGAGCATGTACGCTAACATATTCTCAATCTAAAACATATTTAATCATCTATGTAACATAATTAGTAAAAAGAAAGAAATCCAGTACAATACATAGTGTTTCTTTATGTTATCAGTAGTTAAATATAGTCCATTTGAAATTAAAAACAAAGAAATAGTAGTTAGCAAAATAAATATACATTTTACTGTATGTTTGTGTGCCTTTTCAAATGCTAAAAGGCACTAGCGATAAATGCATATGGAGTAAAAGATTACTGACACAAAGTGTCATCCGCACTGTAAGCACTTAAAGCACTTCTCTGAATTACAATAATAAAGATAGACAGTTCAGGTTTCTGCTAGTTCGAGGTGTGATCAACTCATTGACCATTCTTGTGCGTCTCACGGAGAATTGTTGATGCCTTCCTCTCCATATTTCTCAAGACAGTACCAGCTGGAGCTATTTGTGTGTAAATAAAGTCGAAGCAGTAGGAAAGGACCATTTCACCGTCGCAGGTGGTCCATGCTGCACGAACAGACCCTCGCTCTTTCATGACTATTGAAGCAAATTGCATTATCAATGCTCTGCTTTAAAATAAATTATAAAACGTTGGCATGTGAGGATTTTGTTCAGATAAGTGTTAAGTTACAGTTAAAAAGTTAATTTAGTTTGATCAACACAAGTGTGCGAATAAATTCTACAATATACCATGTATTTCTTACTGGGACAAAGTCCAGGTTTTGTGCTGGGCAGCCCTGTAGTGTGTTCCACTGAGGTGATAGTGCTCCCCTTACGTTAACCATATTATAAACCCTTTTCCTAAAACCACACACACACACACACTGACGCAGCATCTAGTGGCCTCCTACAGCATTGCTGCTTCCTGTTGTCCAGTCGATGACTATGAAGCTCAGACTCATCACCATGAAGGAGACGCCCAAAGCAGCAAAAAGAGCAGCCTGAGAATGAGTGGCAAAAAAAGACACCAAAACAGGTCAGAGATATAATAAAGTTGTATATGGTAAGTAGACCACAACAACAGTCTTTCAACGCATTATGCTAATGCTCTGTCATAATATTACAGTGTGATAGAGCCTTTTGATAGAACCTGTAAAGCCTCACCAGTATCTTGGGTCTAGAATTCATGGGTTCGTCTTCTTTGGGAACGATGCGGATGTAGAAGACAGCGGGGAAAATGAAAATAAGGCAGGGAGCAGATGTGGCACCTGAAAGTGATGAACAGAAGGGACTAGTTAGAAATATGGTGACATCAAACACAGTCAATGATAACATGGTTGATTACACTTGACATATATATGCTGTATATATATAGGCTGGGAGTAAATTTCCTTCAAAAAAATCTTTTAATAGAAGTGTTATTGTAATTGTAGTTCTTGTGAGGATGTCAATTGTGAATGTGCTAAAGTTCAGCTAACTTGAAACCCTCAGATGGATCTGTAAATACTGATCGTTATTTTTTACACTAAAGAAATATATAAATTCCGTTCAGAAAATATAACTTATTAGATAAAAAAAACAAAACAGAAAAAAAAAACATTTACATGATTATGTCAACATTTACATTTCACAGGAGCTCAGTATAACAAGAAGCAATATGTTTCACCCCAGCAACACTGCTGGAGAAATCTCATCAATGTCAGGTTTTAAAAAACATAAAATGATGAGAGAATATTTGTGGTATTTCTGAACCCTTGGTGTGTGTTAAGTGATGTATTATGTAATTTTATTATTTATCAAAAACCCTGTTGGGGCTAGGAGAATAATACAAAAATGCCTTGAAATGTATACTAAATAAATACTAAACTGAACATATTTTTATCTAAGTTTGATGCCGTAATTCAAAAAAGACGGGGAAGGGTTTCCTAATCCTACAAAATAAAGATTTAATTTCATTTTATTATATTTTTTCTGTCTGTCTTGCTGGCTGGCCTGTCGCTGTTGTGTCTGTGCTTATAGGGAGCTAAAGACAATTTTCCACCACAGAGGACAGTAAAGTTCAGTTCAGTGTAAAGAAAGAAAAAAACAAAACCAGCCAACGATCCTCCATTTAAGATCTACTACATTTTTCATTGTAATATGTTGTACTTTGTACTGTTATCAAATACAAATAGGTTTTCAGTTTTTCGCAAATCAATACATTGACTTTTAACTTGCATTTAAAAAGTATCTTAACTTTTTTTGTAAACACTGTTGCTTTATTGAGTAAAAAACAAACAAAAACAAACAAACAAACCCTGTATATTGTGATATCGCTCTTTTTTTCAATGTGCACACATATGTCAGCTCTGACACACGGGTACTTCAAAGTTTGTCAAAACAGGATACCCTTACTTTGAAGATGAACTTAGCTGTCCTTCAGTGTCACATCTTTAGCGTTTGCCCCTGACTCATGAAACCTGGCCTCCACTCGGGGGACAAAGTGTAACAATAATATTGACTTAAGCTGAAAGTTTGTGCACGAGCAAACATCTGCTGGTCATTTGTTTTCCTTTTTTTTTTTTTTTACTGATGACATGTGTTCTTTTAACTTTTTCATGGTGGATTTTCTTTTTTAGAGATCCAATAATTTAGAGAGAAAAGAAAATGATGCCATTTCACTGGATCTAACCCCCATGTGAACAGAGCTGAAAGCCACAGTGATATACACTGGTACAGATCTGATATTCAGTGCTTTACTAACCAATGATGCCAAAGATGCCCAGAATATTAGGAGCAAATATCACCAGCATGTTGATGATGGTGAGCAGAATGAAAGCGATGGCGGTGTGGAGTAACCAGCTGAAAGACTTGTTGGGGAATAACATCTGCTGGATGGCTCTACGCACCTGTAGACATGTATTTCATTTTTTAAATCGTAAAGTAATATATGCTTCTGAAAGGATGATGAGAGAAAGAGGGGGAAAAAGAGGGTCTAACTTACCGGAAACAACACTATGGGGACAGTCAGTGTCACAGCCGTGAGGACAGCCACTCGCACGCACAAGATCAGAGTGTCATATGGATCGATGCGGCTGTAAGTGTGCAGCAGTTCAGTCTCTACTTTGTCTGCAGGAAGAGAGGACCTAACTTATGAATCAACAGCACCAAGTTATATTACCATATTCCTCCAGCTTGAGTTTACAGAGTCACCACAAGAGGGCGCTTGAACTCTATAAGAATTGAGGCAAATACTCCACATTGGTCAGTAAATGTTTTTCGACAGTACAAAAAAAGAAAAAAAAACTGAAAGAAATCTCTTGACATAAACCACTAATGCAAACAAATCAAGAAGGTCCTTAAACATGGAATAATGATTTAACCATTCACTATTTTGACACAAACCATATCTCACTTTTACAGGAAAGGGTTGGTGTCATTTCATTTTCATTTGGCAGTGAGAAATATACATTTTTATGGGGTCATTAACACTTTATTTCTTCACTGGTATTGAGGATATGTAAGAAATTCCAGTGACAGCTGCACTCACCATAAAAGGTCAGGTAGCCAAAGAGAGCTGCCAGAAAGTACATGGTGTACATGATTAAGATGGAAATGTTGGACACTTTCTGCATCTTCTTCTGAGTTGGACTGAAATCAGAAATTCAAAAGTTACGAGAATGCCACATTCTGCACCAACACGTTATCAAATATCATGGGGTTATAAGGGACAGACTCACTTGCGTAGCTCGGTGTATATGGGCAGGACTTCAGGGTGGCAAACAAAAGCAAAAGCCAAGATGGGGATTGTGTAAGCAGTCTGTAAAGAAGTGCATAAACATATGACTTTCTATTATTAGCTCTGCTGTCGTGCCTCTCAAAAAAAAAATGTGTGAGCTCAGGTTAGCAAGTATATCAACACACTTCAGCATCGGCCTCAGTGTTAAAAAGGACACAGAAGCAGATAAGAAAAGTGTGCTTCACTTCAGATGCCCACCTGGGAGTTCATGGTGAACATGCGTGGGGCGCAGTGGGAGTCGTCGTTTTCATGAACGACCCCGTTGCTGTACTCGTGGACGTGGTCTGAAACATTAAGGCTGAGATGTGGAGTGGTGCTGTTGGCTGAAAACTCCTCGAATGGGCAAGGAATCTGAAACTTTTTAAAGCTCACCTAGGAAGAGATGCAAAAAGAAGGAGAAAAAGAAGAAGTGATCAGATCTATGGGTAAAGGGATGTGTCATAGTCGATAAACAAATGTAAACTGGTAAAAATAATCTATCAATCATGAGCTTGAAAAAGCACTTCAAACCTTACTGGGATGACTCATCTTTTAAAAACTTTGTTTCACAGTAGCTCTTATAATCACCTTATCAAACATAGACGCATACCGCTGAAAATAGGGACTAGGGTGACGAAAAAGACATGGGTGGGAAGGAGACAAGTGGGCAGCACAGGCCTATGTTCCAGGATAACAGGCCAGAATAAATAAGGCTCTGTTTGAAGAGTAACTGTGATGATGTGCCACGATGTGAGCTTACTGAAATTAGAAAGAAGACCATGCAGCTCAGCGAAAATCCACTGCTGTAGCCAAGGTAACCTGGAAATAAAAAGACAGTTCATATGAATACAGCCAAAACTAAACTTGTTATGTGAGGCAGCTTTTAACTGTTTTAACAACACAAGGAGCCCAAAAAATCTATTGACAAACTGATCATATTCTCTCTGTTATAAAGAAAGGTGTTACGAAAGACATCTCACACAGTGACCTCAGAGAGCTGTGGGAGCAGAAACAACATGTTTATACTGTCTGGTAATGAACAGATCATTCTGGACATGGGTGTATGATTAGATCAGGGAAAACTAGGAGTACCTGCTGCTTTCCCTGCCAGTGGCGGAATGAAAAACACACTAATTGCTTGATGTTAAAATAATTTCCCCATCAGAATGACATTACATAAGCTGGCTTAAACGGTAAAATGCAAAGAAAGTTTCTCTAAGCAGAAAAATGTAAAGTATGTTGGAATAAAGAGGAAAAGACAAAAATGAAAAGATGTTCTATCATGCCATTGAGGTGAAAGGACATTTTGAAAAAGTTTGGAGCCTCCAGACCACCTTTAAGTTTGGGTTTCTGTAATTCTAGCCTTCTTTTGCAAACGCAGAAGGACCTAAGCTTCCTCATGAGGTAAAGTCTGCTCTGTCCCTTCTGATAAACAGCACCAGTTTAGCGTCTCCAGTCCAGTCTGTTGTCCAGGTGAACACAGAGGTATTTAGTTATCATGATCCTCTCTTGTGTAACCAGCTCTCAGTTTGTCCCAGGCAGACACCCTCTCTACCTTTAAAACCAGACATAAAACTTTCTGTTTAGGATAAAGTTTAAAGTTTGGGCTGGGTCGAGCCCTAACTATTTCACTCTTTTTATTCTTTTTCCTGTCTCATGTCCTGGCACTTGCAACTTAAATGTATGAAAACCTGTTACTGTCTTGACATGCATGTTACACGGCCTGTTGTCACTGGTTACAATAGACTTTTTTCTCATTTTGCTGGATGCAAATGTCTCCATTCATTTCAGACAGGATTGAGGAACAGTTATCTCAGACTATACTAAAACAATAGTACTACTCACCAAGTTGTTTCATTAAAGCGAGGGGCAGGATGATGCTGGCTGAGACCATGACGACCAGGTAGTTTCCATTCAAGTACCACAGACTGCATGGAGAAAGATTTCGTTTACTTTTGTAAGGTCTGCATTTCAAACATTGACACTGAGACTCAGAATACACTACACAGAAAGAGACAAGGAAAAACAGTGGAAAGTGTGAGATGGTAAAACCTTGTTTATGTGCATTTCAGTTCATAAAAATTAAGTGGTCTGAGAGTGGGTGCTTGACTGACACAAGTCTGTTAAAAATCTGGTGTCGGAACGTCTGACCAAGAGTAATCTTCTAAGAACAACCTTGGGCCCCAAGGCTCTGGAAAGAAATGTGTCTGCTTATACTGCTCTCGACATAAGCACAAGAATAGACCGTTATATAACTGATGATTTATGTGACAGCTCACAGTTTTGGAAAATAAACAAATGGGGCTAACAAAACTGTACTATATATATATATATATATATATATATATGCTAGCATTGTTATATGTATCTAAATGTATTAATTCTTTAAAGACAATAAAACAACAAGGATGGGGTGGATAGAAGCGATGCCGTTCCCCTGCTGTGTAACTGTGTAACAATAGGTTATATGAGGGTACCACATATACTTTCTAAAAACAATCATCCTTTGAATGCTCCTCATAAAAAATGATCCCTCACATGCCCAAAGTAGACCACATCACATCGGGTGTGCACGTGTATTCTTAACCCATTTGGCCATGTTGGATGTAGTCAGAGGTTCATTGTTGAGAGTGTGCTGAACTAAACTGATGTAATGGGCTTTTTTAATAAGTTGCCAAAAGATGGTTATCTTTTCTCTTCTTTTATCACTTCTACCAATATTGTTCATTGTAAACCAATGGCATGTGTCCATTGCCATGTGAACCGATGCACTTTGAGGACAACTATATTAAATCTCACACATCATTAGCAACAAGCATCTTATCAAAATTACTGTCAATCCATTAAACACAACTATCTCTTTAACGGTATGTACAGAGAGGTCTCTATGTCCCCCAGAGACCCCTGCTTAATCAGCTAATCCTGTTATTCCTGACCCTGAATGAAACCCAACCAGGAAGATCAGCTGTCTGCAGCAGCTCCGTTGGCTGGACCAAAAGGTGATCTGTAAGACAAGCAGTGTCTGTGTTTGTGCCTGCACATATTTGGAGGAGCCCTTTAAAAGCAGAGGAAGTCACATAGATAACAGGCCATGTCTTCTTTGGCCTTTTGGTCAGTAGGTCATTTCAGATGATCAGCTTTCATGTGAGTCATGAGAGCCAAGTCAAGTCCACTCAAGTCAGTTGAACTCACAGCCAGGTTCTTGAGGGCAGCTCAAAGCTACATTAAAGTCTTCGTCAGCAAAGTCTCTGAAAGTTCCTGAATGCAGACGAGGAGTAAATCCACTAATGAGGTCATATTAAAATGGCTTACATGCCAAGAAGCATGTGACATAACAGTGTCACATGTGACATAACCACCTGAGAGTTTGTCCCTGCTGTAAAACTCAATGTGTCTACATGCTGTTAGAAAAAATAGAATTACTGGAATCGTCCGGCTTTTATCTTAATTTTAAAATGCATGTAAACATCTTAGTCCGACTGAAACTGAACTATACCATACTTCTCATAGACAGACTAACTCACCTAGATAATGTGGCTGGGTTCAAACTGATCTCTGAACCTTTAGCCTTTAGACGGATCTTTAGCTGGACTAGAACTCTGCACATGCTTCAGTTCTTATGTATGACTTCATAAACAACCAGAAAAGCCCAGCAAGCTGAAAATGAGCACTACTGCCACCTACCGTGACGAAGTGTGACAGACTTTGGTTGGTAAGTTGATTACTTCCATGTACAAGTATTTGGACAAGGAAAGAAGTCCAATTAAAAGGCTAAGTTTAGCTATATCCGTGGCACGACAAAACTGTTCATGTAAATCTACTGACCTTTTCAGTGACTTTTAGGAAACGGTTTTTATTTTCCCACCTGCCAATTTAATGTTTTACTGGAGTCTTAGTGGTGGCTCACGCAGCAGCGCTGCTACGCTCGATCATGTGTGTTTCTGATGTACTTTCACAGCATAAATGACTAACTTTCTCCCTCTGCTATACAAGTGAGCCACGTGCTTTGAAACGGTAACGAAAAGTTGAAAATTCCTCAACTTTTGATGGAAACTACGTTGCCACGGATCCCGCAATTCATCTCAACAACATTTGATGCCAGGCCATTGAAAGTGAGTGAACAGCAATTCTGGGGGTGCTTCCAGTGCGTACACATGAGCAAGATGTTACTTCCTTCTAGACATAAAGTCTCATTCTCATGATTTAAATTCCAATTTAAAAGTCAGGTCTAGATCATATTTTGCCACTTCCAGATGTCTGATCCTCCCTGTGTGCTAAGCTATGAGGCAAATCTCATATTTCACCTGATAATCCTCAGAAATATCACATAATTTACATGTACATGAACATGTTGTACTGGCAAGTGCATCTAGTCATGCAACAAGTTAAGAGTCTATCCATCTGTAACTCATCACTGCAGTCTATCTAAAGAGACCCTTGTCATAAATAAAGCCACAGCCCCACCACACACCCCCTCATTCCTCCCAGTTCTTTTGACGCAGTGGATTTGGACGACAGGAGTTTCAAGTGGAAACGGACAGTGAAAGCTGCCCCAGAGCTGATCCGTTCTTGTGCTTAGCCTTCGAATTTGGCACCACCATTTTAAACCACCTGCTGCTGTCAGTTGAGTGTGTACTTGTGTGACACACGAGACACGACGAGCTGTTATAACACTTGATGTTTATGCTTCAACTGCAGAAAAGTCTCGAATGCACTTGGCAGGTATGTTAATCAGAGAAGCTGAGAAAACTTCGCAAACGCTCTTTAGATTTGGGATGGCTTGTTTCTGTCTTTTTATATAATCCTGCATGGATTCAATGAGTTTGGGATTCCAAGGAGGCCACACCATCTGTTGCAAAATTCCTTCCTGGTACTTAAGATAGTTCTTTATGACTCCAAGTTGGGGATTGATCTGATGCTGCTGTGTGATGGATAGGATCTAAATATACTTTATCCCAGTTAAAAATAAATCAGCAGTAAAGGATAGCCACAAGTCCCTGGGACAGCTCAGACCTGTAAGATTTTTCTGAGAGGCAGAGAACAGAAAAGGAGAAAACCAAAAGAAATGGACAGCCTAACAACAAAAGAGATAGATGGATTCACATGGCTCCTCTACACTGGTTGTAGCACAATACTTGTAGTTGCAGTCCCTTTTGAGACAAGGCATGTTTTTAGATTTCAGTAGGCAGCTGAAAGCCACTTCAGTCCTATATGGCCTTTTGCAGAGTGTCTAACTGAAGAGCACTTGCCTCCGCAAGCTGACAGCAGTGAGGTTTCATGTTGTGTACAACTGTAACTAACAGTTGCTCAATCATGGCCCTCCCATGGCTCAGCCAATTCCAAGCATCCATTCTCACAAACCCACGCTCACCGAATCAGTGCAAAGTGAAATACTCACCCCCCACATAATTTGCTAGGCCCCTTGACCCGCATACAGTGTGGATCAACCTGGAGTCTCATGCCTCTCACTGACACAAGCACAGTGGTATTGAAAAGCAAATAATGAGGATACTCACTCAGAGTTGGGATCTGCCTTCAGAAAAGCTTGGATGACCAGCGGTAACTCAGATTTAACAATGTACAGGTAGCTGGACATAGCTGTAATAAGACAGGACAGAAGACAAGTGAAAAGATCAAGTAAGCGGACACCATAACCAAACAGACATCAGCAACGGCATGTCACGTGAGCATTTATCACAGCATGTTTATGTTTGTGACAGAGCAGCAGCTCCTGCTGAGGACACTCAGGTCATGTTCTCTATTATTTTTACAGGACGTTTGGTGTTTTAGTGCCCCGGGCAAACTTGTTTTTACCTTTTAATAAAAATTGTACTGCTTTCAAAAAGCGATTAGACTTGAATCCAGACTTGGAATAGACTTGAAATACCCGCAGAGAGCTGAAATTATCATTACATAATTTCATTTTACGCAAACACACAGCCTTGTAAACAAACACTGCTTTTCCCCCAGGGAGGAGAAGACTATTCAGAATGTGATCATACCATACATACAGCATCTACACTTAGATGAGATCTGATCACAGTTTCTGGCCTTTGATGTTGTTAGTTGTGGATGCAAGAAAAGCTGTGGTCATTTTTAATGGTCATCTGTAATGGAGTCAGTCCCAATGCTGTTGAAAAACCCCGTATTTGTAGTCCAACTAATTTGGTTACATTATCTGTCTCAATAAGGCATTGATTAGGGACATCTAGTCACACATGCTGTTCAGTTTGTAGGAAAATCTCTCCTCACTGTCATCCTCTCAAACGATACAGCTTTTCCCAACAGGTCTCCTATTGTTTTCTGAAAACACTTCAAAGAGAATTCGTATAACTATGAACAAAAGCCAAAGTAATACAGATGGTTATAAGTGGACAGAGCCACATGTATGTCAGGGTGAGGAGGTTATGGAGGCTTTTTAATGGTGTATAAATCTAGGAGTTCAGAAGTTTGTAGAGAATCAATACATTACAATTTCGTTGTACTTGCACCTGTACGATGATAAGAAAAAAATGATTGTATTAGCAAAAACTTGAATCAAAAAGTCACCATGGCTCCTCACCTCCAATATTCTGCAGAGTGATCGCTATACCAGCAGCCATTTTTCCAGGAGTGCCAAAGGCCCTGTACCCCAGCTGTTCATATGCTCGGATTCCTGTAATCAGATTGCAAACAGTAACATTCAGGTAGATCTGAGCAGATATTCCTTTCCACAATTAAATGGCTTCCAAGAAATTGGAAAATAAAACAAAAACAATAATCCAGTTTGTCCTTTCCTTCATTTAAGTATTTTTCTCGTTATTCTAAAAATTGCCAAACATGAGACTGCATATCAAAAAAGTTATTACAGACTGCATAATCAGTCTGAGCCATTACACATGTTTTTTCTAACTGGAAACCAAATCCTTTAAATACAAAACAATTTGGCCTGTAAAAAAAAAAAATAATAAAAAATAAATTGATTTTACAATGACCCAACTTTCTACTAGATTGTTAGTACAGTTAATAATCATTAAAATTATCACACTCTAATTAAAACTTTTTTGGTCTTTTTTTTAACATTTTTCTTAACAGTCCTTGATCAGTTAAAATGTTTTTTTTTTTAAACCAAAAACAAAGAGGACTGTCTATTTGACACCTTATATGAATAACTAATGATTGGTAGGCCAGTAATTTTATTACAACAAACCTGAGACAAAAACCAGGACTTACCCACAATGCCAGAGGATTTGAGCAGCAGATGAATAGAGTAACATGATAAAAATGCTACCGCGGACAGAAGAAACCTGTAACACAAAACACAAATGGTTGCATTTTAAACCTGCTGATATGTTCACCTTAGTCTGTTTTATGGCCCATTTTATGCTTCCTCTGGAACAAAAAAATCAATGTCAAGTTGTGCTATTCAGACACTCCTGTTTTTATTCAGCATGATTAGGTCTGACAAGTTGGGCTGCCTCAGGCGCATGGTTTCCCAGCCATTGTTGGACAGTTGAAGCTCATTCTGTTCCTTTCATTACAATGCTATTATTGCAACACAATACAAACCACTGAAAGACAAAAAGCAGAATAAGATGGACTTTAAGTCTTTTTCATGAAACACAATAAAATGAATTCAAGCGATAGGGATTAATGGTCTAATTCATGCTGTTTCCCATGACCTTCCTGTCTCCAGAGCTGCACTTGTCTTCCTACGGAGGCACGCAGAGCGAAGCCCGTCTGAGCAGGGCTCTCAGGTCAACATTCCAAAACGGTCACGCAGCTTCCATAACCTTTCGAAGATTTTTTTTCCCACCTGTTATTTAAACTATGCATTTATTGTAGCCCCCAACCAACATGAACATAATTACCTGTAGCACATATCTGTAAGCAGAAGGACTGACTGCAGGGATGAGAACAGCCACGGCTGGGCTTAGAAGCTTTTGAACTGCTACAAATTCTCTGTTTGTGCATAAATACAACTCCAAACCCAAACAGAATTTAACAACCCAGTCAAACCAGTATTAAAAAAGTATTTCACATGGTCGTTTTTTGTTTTGTATTGTTTTTTTTCCCCAGTGGAGATATTTCACTCTCTCCATCACTGTTTCATCAATAAGAGTCAGATCTGTTACAGTATTCATTCCTCATTATAAGTATGTGACTATGAATATGTTATTCATTAGTCAGAATGTTCAATATATGATGCACTTGGCTTAATGTATCATTATAAAATTTAATAAATATTACCCTAAACCACTTCCTATAAATGAGCTCACAGTGATGCTGTGACATTTTGCTTGGCAACTACATCCCTGATGTTAATGTCAACACAGATAAATCAGCAGGTTGATGGCTGAAAAGCCATCAAGTCACAGTGGGAGAAGTGGCTGCAAACACTGTTAAATGATGTGGAAATACTCCCATCCAGCTGTTTGTGCGGCATTACTGCAATCAAGAAATTACATAATAACAGCATCAGACCTATTCATATAACTTTTCATTATAGCTCCATTTTGTTGTTGTTAAATTTCCTAAGAGATCTCCTATGCCCCGTTCATTAAAAGACCTGCGTTCACAACTGAAGATTAACAGGCACCATGCTTTATTTCAATTGTGTTAGATGCTCTCTCTCTGCAGCTACATCTGTCCTCCTGCCAAGATTCAAGTAATACACTCTTCAACCTGCATTCCTCTTCTCTGTCTGCTTCTCAGTTCAGTTCAAAATAAACACAGACCTGGCGGTCTGCACAGAGCAGAGGAGCCCAAAAGACCAATTTAGATGCCTAACTGGAGACTGGAAGGGTTATTCTGGGCTGTGGGCTTTCTAGGACCAATATGTGGCAACTAGGGTAGGGAGGAGAACCTGAGAAACTTTAATATGAATAGATGGGAGTGTATCGTAGTATACAATTATTATTATTAAGGCGTCCTGACACCTTGTCAATCAGGACATTTATTTTCAATTTATTTGTACCATGAAAGGAGTCACCTCTCTTAATTTTCTTCGTAGAGCAACTTCTCTGAAAAATCACAATTCTCAACACTTATTTTTCCAGCTAGTTGGCTTCTTTACGTCCATTAAACCAACAGGTGGTGCTATGTGATATGTATACTGTGTGTTCTGATAGGTAGAATTTTTCTTCTGAATCAGTTACCCAATTATTTGTTCTCACTGACTCAATAATGAAAATTTTTTATCATAAAATCAATTTTCATTAGCTCCAACCTTTGATGCAAACTGGTAGAAAATATAGGCTGACAAGATATCTGAACTCTCTTCCTGGGTGTTTGTATTCATTGTGTTTTTCAAGTTTAATCATTTGAGAAAATCAGGTGGAAACACAACATTTTAATGATTGATATGTTTTTGAGAATACAAGTGTTTGTATAAAATATTAATATCATTACATTCTCTTTATAGTTAAAATAAATAAAGTTTTACAACATGGTGTCAGAGTTTTGTATTTTGAGACACAAACTGGGCTCAGCAGAGACTTTTAATGGTATATAGCACCCAATCTTATCTTCTGAAAAGATAAGATTGAAAACAACATTAAATAATTTGCAGGATGCCCCTTTCTTGATGGTTGGTACAAGTAACTTCTTTGCTGTGTCTGCTAGGAGCTTGGTTCTGCAAAATAAACTGTATGAACACTTCTCTTTGCCTTCCGGTTCCACACGCCCCTCTACGATGAATTTGCGATGAAACCCGTCTATAGCCTCATATTATTTACTCACAAGAACAGGAGTATGCCAGTGTTGGCCATGGCATAAGCCAATCCCAGGATTCCACTGCCCATGATCGCATTGCCAAGGTTGAAGACTGACATGCCAAAAGAGGTCTTTCCTTCAAACTGTGAACAAGTTTGATTAAAAAAAAAAAAAAAAAAAGAACACGGGCATACATTGAATAGAAACAAACACTTATTTGTTCCTTCACTAGAATATCAATATATGTGTGGTTTCTCACTTACATCTGTGAAACGAGTCGGTTTCTTTCCATCTGCACCGGCCAAAAACCCCTCACTCTCCAGTCCTCCTTCAGGGTCATCATATCTGTGGGCAAAAGCTATGACTGTTAATTGATGATCTCTTTGTGTGCACACACTGAATCTGCTGCAGACAGTAGCAAACCACATGCTCAATTTATTTTTTTGATGAAAGAAGAGGAAAATGCTGTTAAAAGCCCTTCATACACTTCATGACAGACATACCTGATTGTTTGAGTGCCTTTTCTGTTAAGGATCCACCAGTTGCCCCGAGCACAAAAACAAGGCAAACATGCATTTAAGGAAACAAACATTTTGTAGAAAGCAAGCCATACTGTATGTTGGTCACCACATCTGATATACTGGTTAGCCATAGTGGGAAACATACACCAGAAGAAAGGTAAACATAATTCAAGAGGTCTGTTTTTAGCTGTTTTTACTTGCATGTAAAAAAAAAATAATAATAATACTGATTAACTATGATGTGGTTTTCACATAAGTATAACTATAGAGAGACATAGAAGAAATGTGTAAAAAGACATAGAAGAAAATGCGTAAAAAGACGTAACTCCATGCTGCGTTATACAGGATAAAGCCATCCATCTGTGTGCAGGAAAATGGAAGACTACTCACTGATCCTCTTCCATCAGTGTCTTCATTGGCATACCCATGTCATCTCTGAGGTCATTACTTTTCCCATTGGATAATATGTTCATTTCTGACTGAGAAGGCTCCATCATTCAAGGTCTAACAGACTCGCCTTGGCTAACAAATCTTGAATATCTAGAACA
Organism: Hirundichthys speculiger; assembly: GCA_018398805.1. Taxonomy (NCBI): domain Eukaryota; kingdom Metazoa; phylum Chordata; class Actinopteri; order Beloniformes; family Exocoetidae; genus Hirundichthys; species Hirundichthys speculiger. The sequence goes on along the minus strand of JAGFBZ010000074.1, from coordinate 870,869 downwards.
GACGGAAATGGGACATGAGTCAGATTCAGATAGGGTTTCTTTGTGTCAGATGCACTATTTTATTAACGCAGTGCCCACATTGTATGTTTGATGTAGGAAAACGGATTTTCTCAGACAGCCTCTTATTATAGCCTCTAATTTCATCATTTCTGAAAAAAAAAAATTTTTTTCCAACAGCTGTACTCTTTCTGTTGATTAACACTGAGAACTGGGTTGGAAAAGCTCATATGCAGTACTTTCACAGGGTGATCAGAACACAGAAATAATGTTAAGGATTGCTTTATTGCTGGCAGGGCACTGTCAATTAAATACGATACTTTAAAAAAAGATAAATAGCAAGTTCTTGTTTTCATTTTAAAAAAGGATTTATTAGGTTGCTTTTTGGCATCGTAGTCTGGCTGGCCACACCCACTTACTCCCGGTTGTAGCCCTCCCATTCACAGTTATTTCCACTGGTTACACAACGTAACGAACTAATCATAACGGGGCGGGGGCGGGCCAAAATGGGTGCAGAATAACTAATAATACCTTGAACCAACGAGTTACTAACTCCATTACGAACCATTTTGGATGTCTTTTGTTGACAGGGTTTCAACAAGTCTGCTTACATCTCATGCTTCATTTCTCTGCAGCAATGGCACAGTGACTCCCACCAGTGAAGACGTGACCTCATTTGTTCTTTCATTCAGTATGTTTCCTGAGCCTTTTTGCGAAGAACACTCTAAATTGAACAATCACAGGTAGATATGAAATCCCGGAAATCACGTATGCAAGAAAGTCCTGTTTAGTTCTGAGAAGGGCAAACAAGTTGAGACCACATAATCAGGGGTCAAAGTCTGACTTTTTCTGAGTTTTGTTTGCTCTTCTATGGAGTAAATCCACAGAATCTAAGAGCTACTGCTGAGATCCCAGACAATCACACAATGGCATCTATATCAAATAAAAGCTTACTGTGATCATGGTGATAAAAACAAACAAAATTTCAAAATCATTCATAACAACGTGCCTAAAATTACTGAGAAAGGCGCTCTGCAAAACAGCCATTACTGTAATACCATAATTATATATCATACTATCACATTCTGCAGGTGACCGTGGGGTTTTCCTGTGACCACATGTATAATCAGAAGACAACGATGCAGGAATAAAAGGTATTGTTACAAGATTCAGATGTCAGTCTGATATTCCAAAGGATGCATAATGAAAAAATATAATTTAAAGGAATAAATAAAAATTAAAAAAAATCTCTTAAAAATAAATCAACCCTTAGCTTGTCATTTAGCTATAAAGTCTAAATGACAAATTGCCTTCTACAGCCTCACATACCCCTTTGACACAAAATGAATATTCTTCACAGTTTAAGAGTGTGAACTCAGATAAACAATGGTGTTTTGTTAGCAGCTTCCGCTGTCACTAACGTACAATCTTCTCATTGTCCACGCTGCCAGAAGATCACTATTACTGCTATTCATACTGTACAATCAAAGCGTGTCACTGACACCACGCCACTGCAGTTAAAGGAGAAACCTGAGAGAAATAAAAATAAGGCAAGACAGCAGGATACTGGATAGAATAATCTGGTACGGGGGCCTATCACAGCATGAATAATTTCTTCTATTGAAAAACATGAAAAAAAAAAAAGAAGAATATCAAAACCTGCATCTTCCCTCAGTAAGACTTTCCACTACCTTATTTAACAGCTAAGTCAATTTATTTTCCCCCAGTTGACGTGCACTTTAAAGCAGCCCGTAAGTTTGTAACTCTTGCTTCACCGTCACACTTTGATAGTGATCATTTCCAGAAAGGCATGTGGTAAACATGTTGTGTTTGCCATCAAACTGCCTCACCGTGTGTTGCACAATTAATGTTTAGACGATTGAGAGTGGTGCATCGACAAACAAAATAAATGTAGATAAAAGAGAATACCACAAATTCAAACCAATGAAACTTGTGTCACTCATCCTTAAGCAGAAGACAGTCAAGTGTTTTTGTTCATGAACAGCAGTCAAGCAACAGGATCAGTGAATTTACAGTAAATACAGCAGGAGACTCACTACTGAGAATGACAACATTGGTGCTTTTACACCTTCATAGTTGTCTTTTTGTTTCACTGTTCTACACTACATCTGACTTGGCAACGTAGCCTTGCAAATTCACAACAGCATATCGGGAAAAATGTGCTCATTGTGACTTTTATTACATTATAGACAGCATGAACCCAAGATAGTCTAAACTTTGTGGCATGAATTTCATTTCATTAGTTAATATACATCCACTGCTGCAATTCATGCCTCCAAAACACTCAGAAAAGTTGAGTGGGAAGCTGTTAATTCCTTTAACACTGATATTGACAGTATTGAAGACACAAAGTGATGAAATATTATTTCATCCCACTCTCTCTGCAAACACATTTTAATGTATACAGCATCAGTGGCTTGTTGTTCCATGTTTTGTTTAAAATTCTCCACATTCTTTATTTAGGAGAGGTCAGGGATGTAAGCTGTCCAGTCCAGTATCCATACCCTCTTCCTCCTCACAGATTACTGTGTAATGTGTGCAGAACGTGCTTTTCAAAATGCCTTGGTGAACAATGAATGGACTGAGGTGCAGCCTTGAAGGCAGCATACTGTGCCCTAAAATCTCACAATAATGCAACAATAATCAACAGAAGTCTGAATTAGATTTGCCAAAAGCACTGATCCAGCCATACCATCACAGACCCTATTCAAATCCTTCTTTGAACGAACATTGTTTTAAAACATCTGAATGATTTTCTTCTGTATTAAATTATGATTACACATCATCTAGATATAAGCTATAAAAACGGCTAAATAATTTTAGTAGTAACAAATACTAGATCATGTGAATCTGGAAAAATGCCCAATATCCTCTTTTACTGAGCATCAGCTTAACTATACAATCCACTGGAGCCTCACTGAGTTATGTTGTGCAACAAACTAGTCATGAAGCGACATGAGGATGAAATGTCCCATTTTGAGTTAGTTGACTTGCATGACATTTCAAGTGTTTGAACAAGTAGGAGGTTGAACAAAGATTAACTCCTGTTTCAACATTAAAGTACGAGCAGCTGTTTCTAAAAAGTTAAAGCAACCCGGTGCATCGTTTTTTTATACATCTATTTTTTCCCATCTATTCTTGAGATAGCTGGACATAAATGAAGGCAACAATATGCAGAGGGACAGTGGGGGGTAATGGCACGTGTGGATGAGGAAATGCATGAACTTCAGCCAAGAGCGCCTGGCAGCACCAGCTCATCCTCAGCCACGTGCCTGCTGGGGACAGTGGGACACATGCACATATCCTGCGTTACTGGCCAGCACCTGAATCACGCTCTACTGTGGGAAGAAGTGAGCAAAAGCCTTTGTATGCCGCATCTCTCAAAAGCTAAAAACCTTGAAAGTCACATATTGGTTTTAAATGCTAATAAGTGATATATCTCAACTTAGGCCAGAATGAATAAAGCAGCGCTAACTATAATTAAAGGTAACCAGTTTGCCAGAAAACAAATACCTTTATTTTCACAAGAAAAAAAAACAGACCAGTTTAACACTAAGAATCTCAGGCTATCTGCAACTAAAACCAAAATAAAATAAAATAAAACATTTGAGAAAAGGCTTGTAAAAGTCGTCCATCTAAACCTTGCAGATCTCTGTGTACAAGTACATTTCAAAAAGAATGACTGAACAGTGTGACAATAGGTGATCATTTATATACACATTTATTTATGCAACTAAACCATCATATTGCACTGTTTTATTGATAAAATCCATCATTTTATGTGTTGTATCTTGATGCACTGATGGCTACAACTAAATCACTACGGTGCAGTGTATCTTATATTCTGTCTGTAAAGTTGAGCCATCACAAAAAACACACACACACACAAAAAACAAACATGAAGACTTGTCTCTGAGTTTACTCTTTAGTGACATTCGGAGGCACTTTCCTTTTGTTAAATGTGGCATGGGATACAGAAACCTGCACTTTCATTTTAGAGACAACAGAACATTACATAAACCGAAAATATGGCAAGCGTGTCATCTTTCTTCAATTACATGACTGCAGAGAGAGAGAATTGTTAAATGGCTGATTAAAGGAGGAGATCTCCCAGCTCCAGACATGAAATTGAGATAGAAAAAGATACGTCATTGAAGAAGCCATTACAGTCTGTGTTTCCACCAGGATTCATGAGAGAATATTACATTCATCCATCTATTAAATGGGGATGAGCAAAAGGACCAAAAAATAGCCAACGGCTACCTTTTTGTTGTTTTTGCTTTTGTTTTGTTTTATTTTTGGTTTTATATCAGTCGAGGTACTGTGACGCTTTCTTTAAAGCTCATTTTCATAGCCTCCCACCCACGTTTTGTGTGTATAGCTACTTGTTTTCTCATTATGATGGTAAATAAACTGATCTGAAAACAAAAGGTCACCACAAATGCATCAACACCCGTATACATCTGCAGTAAATCATGTCTTTGTAAGTCTTGTAATGTTCCTTTCTGACACTGAATCAACAACCTTCTCTGTGAAAAGTCGCTGAAAAGTCACAGTAGGCGAACATTACTTCTCCTGTCATTTTCAAAGAAGACGTAAGAATTACCTGAGTGTCTTGAGTGACATTATGGATGTTACTGTAGATGCTCAATAGATGCTCAGGATCAGTCCCTAACGTCCTCTGTCCATGTGTCAAACTGTCTTTTGGAGAAATACTGAACATCACATTGACCATCAACGTGTTCCTCACTTTTAAACTATTGCAGGAAGAAAGTTTTCAACTTTTTTACTAAAAAAAAAAAGACAAAGATCAAAAGAAAACAGCACATGAAGTCATATTTGTGGGCCATGTCTTATTCAGTACTTATTTACTAAAAACAAACCTTCTGTTTCTTTTGTTAATTTTTAACAATAAAATATTTTTAATATTCTGAACATGCCCCAGCCGACATTAATCTATTGGAAGTTGGCTGTTGTAGTGCGTACCCGTTTACACAATATACAAACGATATTGATGGTTGTAAAGTATGACTTCAGAACCAGCTCTCAACTTGTAATATATGAATAATTAAGAGTGGAAAAGGCTTACAGCAACCAGATTTTTTTTTTTCTTAGAGCTCTGAGAGTGGACATAAAATGATAACCTTTAGGGCCAGGAAAGGTCAGCTCTTGAGAACGATGTGTTCTTCTTTCAGTTCCAGAGTCAAGGCAACATCTTTCAAAGTTTAACCACTAGGTCAACTTGGTTAATTCCAGCAACCTGTTTCCTGGTAAAATACAAAGATATATGGCTAATAGTGGCATATAGTAACTGAAAACCCAGAGTTTGAAATAAACTCATAGGCTCAATGTGTACTTTTAATTAACTAAATGCTCAGAGGGTGAAGGACTTCAGTATGAATAAACAGCATCTCAAAAAAAAAAATGATTGTATAACTACATTTATACAATATCTGCAGAGGAATATATCTTTGCAATGACTAATAAAATAAACAACCTCACATGATACAGTAAAGTTCCCCCCCTGAGAGATTATGAGCCCTATGACATTGATAATAATAACCTCTGGAGTGGCTGACACCTAACACTTGGGCCGACCCAGTTCCAGTTATTCACAGGTCCCTTTAGTGCAACAGAAGAGCAGCTGGCTGCATCCCACATGGATAAAACATTGGCTTCTGCACATTGTGCACCTGTCTGGCTCCTGCTAAAGCTCGGCCACTTTTCATCGCTGCACGTGTTGAGGTCTGTGTTTAGGTTTATCTGTACATGCCACTCTGACGAACCCTGCATGAAGTCCCATATAGGCATGTTTACATAGAGACCAAAGTCAAAAACGTCCATACTCTGCCACATCACCTTGGATCTCTGAACCATTCCCCTCCCCATATATGTTCCCAAACCCTTTCACCTTTATGTGCCTGATCTAACCTTCTTTTCCTTAAATACAGGTAACAGTTGTTGCAGATGAATCTTCACATTTCCACATCCAGCACCTTCCAATTCAATGAAAGACTAAAACTAACTAATAGCATTATTACTGTGGAATGTTGTGGTTAAAGCCTTTTACAAACAATTTACCATCTAACATAAATTCTAAAGGACTAGCTGACTGTAAACTTTCAATTATATAATTAGCACTGAAATATAAGATGTACTGGTATGTAAAAATAAACAGGGACTATAAAAGGGGATGGGAAATAGCCTGTGGTTTCTCATTCACGAGCTCCTAACTGAATTGGATTTCTCATTCACTCAATTCAATTCAGTTTCCTTACAGACCAAAGGCTTGAATAAATCAAATGATATGTCATGAAAAGATTTCAATGATCACGAGTGCCTACTGTGATATATTTGTGTGCCAGCAGGACACTGTTAGGTGTTAAATTTGGAAATGAAAAGCACCTTTGATCAATAAATGTATTAACACAATGGACCAAGTGACTATCTGCATCGTAAGGTGCGTCTTCCATGGTGACAAACATTTAGTTATCCGCTGTTATCTGGAAAGACACATACCAATAAAAAAGCCTAAACTGACTCTACATTATTAATTTTGCTTGAAGTTGAGAAAGAGGGGTTAAAGACTCGCCTCGCCATGGGAGACTATTGATTAGAGCTTCATTTTCCCACAGTGCAATTGGAATTATTTCAAACTCAGATTTTTCTGGCTGCAGTTAATCAACTGACCTAAAACTAAAATATCAATGAAGTTCTAATCCATGTTTCACAAATCCAGTTAACTGTAGTATAAATTCAAATCCATAGCACAAGGACACAGCAGCAAATATTCACAAAGGGAAGTAGCTTATGTTTGGAATTTTGTTCTCAAAAATGTGACTGATTTAGTGCTTTAATCCACTGATTTAATTTTCTGTAGACTGCTCAATATACTGCTCAAAATTCAGTAAGTTGTTTCTCCTCTGAGGATAAAAGGCAGCCAATTCCACAGCATGATTTAACACAATAAAGTAACGAGACAAATCAGACCAAATCAGCTGAGCTGGCAATACTTTTGAATGAAATCACAAACATTCAGTCTCTTACAACAAATGCGGATGGAAAATGTTCCATATTGTGCTTTTGTTTTCGAGGAACACAACAATAACACGATAACACACGGGCTGTGTCGTCAGGAAAGGTGAGAATGAGCATCGTTTACGTGCCACACGGCGCGCTCGTTCCTCCGTGTGAGAACATTTATAGGCGTCAATTCAACAACAAAGACGACGCGCTTTAAATGGTCTGTTGGTCTCCCGTGACGTTTAAACGAAGCGCGTCATAACAGAGGGAACACTGGGGTCTTTAGCTGAAATACACCTCAGAAGTTGAGACTGAGTGAACTGCAGGAAATGTCCACGCTGCCTTTTAAAGTATAATAAGAAAACAAGCCAGATGAGACAATTCCATGAGCGGAAACCCCACACATTTAACCCAAACGCGGACGTTTTCAGTGACGCCGAACATGTGTCCGCGTGTCACATTATGGCGTCAATTTAGTGTGATTTTTTTTTCTTTACCTGTTGCAAGGCAAGTTTGACTTCCAGGTTAAGATTCAGCCTGCTACGTGCGGACAAAACTACTGGCACATGGTTGTGACATCTGGAGTTGGCGCTCACTGCTACAAGACTACACTGTCTTGTGATCGTCCTCACAAAAGAAAGAACACCAGAGGGTATTACGCCCAAAGTGGTCCTTTAAAGATTTAATATGCTTTCCCCCTGTTTCATTGAGGTAGTCAACTACAACTCTCTCCAACAACCATGTGTGAGTAGAGCATCAAATAAAAGACAAGCATGCATGTCACCCGGCTGAATCCAAAGACCAACACACGGAATATGGTCACCCATGAGAAAATATCACATCAATTGAGTCTTACCTCTTGTCCAGTGGTTTTATGCTTAATTCCACTGTTGAGAGGGAAGATTATGTCGACCAGAGATGCTCTTCTTCTGCTGTTTTCTTCCCTGTTGTCAGTGTTAGTGTACTTGCGTTAGTTGGTTTTTTACGCACGCGGAGACTGTCTTCACCTCCCCAAGCGCCGCGACCACAATATGCTTTGGGAAATGGTCGGCATTGTAAAAGCATCTCCAAGTGAACTGTGGGGGTCGCTTTAGGTCCGCCTCCCAGACACCAGCACCCCCACCCCCGCCGCACGTAGCTGCTCAGGTTTCAATGATTTTGGTCTCATGGCCAGTGTTGGAAACACGTGGGAGATCTGACTTCAAGGTGATTCCTGGAGACTTTGGCACGAACGGATAAAGAGGCAGTTTGGTACCATTTAAACTGCGGTACTTCTGTATCTTCATCACATGAGAATATTAAAATAGGCTTCCGCAAAACATGCGCCCTCTATTTCTTTGCGCGCAATGGCTAGTTGTCCAAGTCCATCTAGGGTTTCTCCACTGAAGATGCTGTAGCCTATAATCCTATTTCTTATTAAGTTCAGTGCTGCCAGCCTGATTTAGCAGCTTTCCGTGGAATGCGGAGTTTCTGTGTGCTCAGTCATGAGTGAAAAATAGCTGTGCTCTTAGTACAGAGGTGAGGAGGTCACCTTTACTAAAGAGCTGGAAACCACTTCAGTGACTGACATCAAGTTTTTTTTTTAGAAAATCTAGGTATTAATTCAGATTATGGGCATAGCACAGTACAGGTTTGAGTTAGATAACATGACAACTGAAATATTAAAACTCTTCTCAGCTTTGTAAAAAAAAAAAAAAAAAGATTGTAAGCTCAGAAGCACATCAATAGAACATGCCATGAGAAAAAGAACAAGAATAAGTTCACACACACAAAAAGGCAGTCGTGGGAACCTTTTATGGACCTTTGACAATATTATATCATACTGAGACCCGATGAGCTCACTTAAAAGGATGAACTGTGACCATGGACTTATTTGTTTTAATTTGCTATGTGGTCTGCTTTTTTTGTGTGTGTTTGTTCGTTTTGTTTTATTATGTCTTTGATTTGTTTTTGTTATATCTTGTTTTGCTTACCTGTCTCCCCTCAGGTCCCTGTTGGTTCAATGTGTTATTAAAATGTTAAAAATGAATAAAAAGATAATTGAAAAAAAAAAAAAGGCAGTCAACCAGAAAATATTCTGTCGTATTTATTTGAGTGATTCTAACACATTATTGAACATTTTGGAGCATTTTTGGTGTCATCCAGTCATAATGCACCACGAGTCAAACATTAACTTTTCTATGGATGAATCCATTTTTTTTTTTCTCAATTAATGGGGAGATTAATCATCTCCACATGTCAGTGGAGATTTTTAATATTTGAAAACAATTTTGGTACCAGAGGGGTGAGTAATTAGCTCTGACCAGTCGAAACAACCGAGGGTATCCTGGAGTGTCTTGTACCAGGATCTTAGCAATAGATCCTTCAGGCCCTGTGGGTTTTGGGGTGGGGTCTCAGTGGACTGAGACTATGCTCTGCCATCAGATTGGTATCCAGAGAGTTTGGATACCAAGTGAACACCTCAGAGTCTTTCCTGTGTTCTTTGAGCACTTCTTAAAAACACACTTCCTGGCAGAACAATGCATTGCAAAGAGATAAACAGTGCTTACTTATGTCACTTGTGAGTGGCCATAATCTTGTGGCTTCTCAGTGTATATGACAGTAGTAGTAGATTCTTTTTTTTTTCCAAGGGCTGTTACAGTTGAAGCAGCTGAACATTATTCTTTCTATGAGGCAAGATAACAGACAGATTTTTTTCCCCTTCTTGAAACTAAGAACACAGTTGTGTATTTTTCCCTGAATTAAGTCTAGTATATAACAATTTTCTTACTATATATTTTTTTCTTCCTTGTTAGCTCAGATTTGCTTTCCACCTATTTCCCAGGTCTCTTGAGGCCAATCTATCTCTGCCCCTGCTTTCTAAATCATTTAGCTGAAATCCACTGTAGAGTACAATAGCAATGATGAGAGTGGTAGATATGAAACAAAGAAAGAGTTGCAGGCTGTAAAACCTTTTGCACACTCTGTTCATCAAACCCTTCACCCACATTGTTTTTTGTTCTGGTTGCTCAGAGTTTTGAGGTGCAATAAGGCTGGACAGAAACACACAGACGTGAAATGTTTTGATTTTGGAAGCATCCTTGTGTTCTCCTACATGTTGTTATGGTTTATTGCTGTTTTTTTTTTTTTTTTTACCTTGAGGCCTTTGTACTTTGCAGAACAAAAAGCAGAATCATAGCATCAGTGATTAACATGATGAAAAATGGACATTGTACAATCCTGGAAATATTATTTGGCCATCATATGACTATTAATATCTATAACAGCTATAAGTTTCAAAAACATAAACAAACTATATTCATTGATCCCGTTGAGTGCATGAGATAGAAAGTGAAATAAAAGTTTGCTTACTCTGTACCCGCTATGTTTTAACAAAGCAGAATGAAAGATATGAATCATGAATTCCACACATTCATAATCCACTTGACCTCCATCATCTTTCTACTAAGTATGTGAACAGAGAACAGGTGGCATTCTTATCTATTGACTGCCTACTTCGACAAGTTGTGTTCTGGAAAGAAAGACATCTTTTGAATATATGTAAATACATGTTTTAAAAATTCTTATGTACCCAACATGTTGTAAAATATATCTATGTGATGAAATATTTCAAGATATCTCAGATTCTTTGGGCTTGTTAAAGCTGGTCATCAGCTGGAGGGACAGGATAAATCGACATTTCTATGTAGTCAGGGAATTCTTGTTTAATTTTGGTAGTCAGAACAGCCCCAGCCTTTTATTTGAAGGGCAAAGTTGACCAGTGCATTAAACAAAGCAACTCCAAGTAATCTTCCAGCCTAGAAATGTATCAAAATTTCCCAATGTTCTGTTCCTTCTGTTTCCAATATAAATGACATCTAAAGTGCAGTACATCATTTCACTCTTGAAATCTGCTGTATATCAAAACATTTGAACGTGTTCTATAATAAAGCACATAGGATTTTCAAAGACAGTGGATAATTTACTTATTTATTTTGTGCAAACAGATAAATAGCTCTCTGACCTTAACACAGTGGTAAGAAGAGACACAAACTAAAGCTGAAGACAATAGTACAACACACTAGTGTGTTTGAACACACTATATATGCTGTTGCTTATAGTATTCTATAGCTGCTTTTAAGGTGTGGTGTTTAGGAGAGTGTAGGCACTCAAACAAGAACAGTGTTCACAAAACAAAAGAAGATATGGAACAAGTTCCAATCTTTTTCATGCGGTATTATATTCATGTTACAGACGTGCATGTGAGGGTCAGATCTCCCTGAGAAGTTAAAAAAAAACAAAAGAAATGTCGAAGGATGGGCCTCCATATCTGAGGGATATATTGGATTGTGTTTCATTGCATAAGTCACACTGTTTAAATTAGGACTGCTAGCAGGGAGTTGGGGAAAGTTTACCCCCTTTTTTTCTGCAGATTAGATTTTACAGATAATTTACTTTGAAAATGGAAAACATCCATCCATCCATCCATCCATCATCCATCCATCCACGCTTAATCCTATGCAGGGTCACAGAGATCTGCTGGAGCCTATCCCAGCTCTCGTCGGGCGAAAGGCAGGGGTACACCCTGGTCGGGTCGCCATTCCATTACAGGGCTACATGTAGACAAACAATGGAAAACATGTTATATATTTTCATTTGCCTGGTAAAACGCTTTCTCTTCTACTCCCCTCACTAACATACTTTTAATGCCAAGTATAATTCACTACAACTTTGTGGGCTAATGTGTCTTGACAATAACTACTGTATGTATCGTGGCAAGAGTGAGCTCTGTGAATGAAGCAAACATCTTAAATTAATCAGATTGAAATAGAGGACTGAGAATGACAGTGAGGATGTTGGAGATGTGTGTTTTTTTTTTCCTCTGCAAGAACTTAATCGGGATGAGAACATTCCTGCTCTGAGGATAACTCATTAATGCGCAAATGCTTCTTATAGAAATCTTATGCTGTACATTAGTGTGAATTAAAGGGAAGACTCCAGGTTACATTAGAGAGGGACTGTGTCTCAAAGGAACAAACCAGAAGAGAGCATCAACTAACACTAGGATTAATGAGATAATGTGTTGCACTTTCAGAATTATATTTCTAATAAATGTTCTGGGTTGTCAAGCATATAAGAGAAAAGAAATAAAGAAAAAAAGGATCTGTGCTGAATCAAGATAAATCTATATTCTAAAAGGGCGTAACATTGTTATACCGCATCAATATTTTCAGTGCCAAAAACCTAAAGGAGTTATACTCCTCTTCAATCTTTTACTAAATCTCTTCAGCAGAAACTCTGAGAAAAAGCTTCCCAGGAATATCAAGACCCACCACTATGCCTGTTATGACATTTTATAAATAAAACAATGCAACCAGACACCCTTTCCCCGGTTCTCTCGCACTCAGAGGCACTGATCTGTTGTTTTTTAAACCGGTTCCACCTATCAGTGTATTTTACATCTTATACACTTTGCAACAAAGCCTCAACAAAATGAAAGCATAGAGGTGCTGAATGATGAGTGTAGAGGCCAGTAGTGAAGGACAGGTAAGTCTTTACAGAACAGGAATGGGAGGTTACGCCTGTATGAGAGCAAACAGGAATTAAAGCTGCGAGCAGCGTTGATCGGGCCCTCGCACCGATTGCCATCAGTATCTACTCAGAGCTGAGTTTTAAGCTGCCACATCAAGGCTGTATATAAAACAGCTATTTTATCACCTAGAGCAAATATAAAGAGTCAGAGATCTGATGTCCAGAGCAGATTTACAGAAGCCTTCATCTCTACCAGACTTTACTACTGTAATGCTCTTCTGTCAGGTCTTCCCAAAGGACTATTAGGCAGCTTGAGCTCATCCAGAACGCTGCTGCCAGAGTTAGAATCAGGATTCAAGGCGTTACACAGCAGTAACACAGTTATACTGAGCAATGAAAAACTTGTGACAAGGCATTCATTAAAAAATAATTCCAAGCAAATAGGAGAATTTAACTTAAATCTGTATAAATATGTCACTTAGCAGAAGCAATAAAAATATGAACAAAAAATGTGCAGCAACATACTGACCAATATGTAGAATGTAGATGTAGTTACTAGGGATGCAACGGTACTCGGTAAAATACCGAACCGTTCGGTACGACCTGCATGGGTCAATACGCTTTTATGTCCTGCGGTATGTTCCAATAACTTTGCATTGCACTTGCACGTGAGCGTGCATGCCTTTTAGGTAACAGGTAACACTGCATGTCAATGTCCACTCGCCTCCGCTCCCTCACAGTGACCAGCCTATCACACTTTGGCCAGTTGGCTGCAGCTCATAGACACAGAAAAAAAAAAAATAAAAATAAGCAGGCATGGCCAGCAGTAGCGGAGAAATTGGGAAAAACTTTTTTTAATCACCAGTGTGGGAGCATTTTGATTTTGCTGTTGAATACACCGGCGAGGGAGTGAAAACAGTTAGTTAACAGAATGCAATCTTCCAGCTCCATAAACCCGGATCTTACCTGCATAAGATCCAGTTGTTACCAGTTGTGCGTCTTGGCGCAGCTGATGTGCTTTTTAAAATACTGCAGAACGAATCATTGGATGCACATTTAAAGATCACGAACAATTAATGTTCCTGTCCCTCCTCGACCACCAACAGTTTCAGACATATCGGAAATAAATTCCAACCTTTTCCAGCTTGACACCAGAGACAAAGATCTCCTTGGTTTCCTCCACAGCAGACATCTGAATGAGATCATGCCACAGCTGTACAGACTGACGTGTCTGGCCGTGACTATTCCCACATCCACCACAACTGCTGACCAGACATCCTCTGACCTCAAGAGAATAAAAACGTATGAAAGTAATACGGTGATGCGTAATCGAGAGGTAGAGCCGTTTGTGCATGTCCACATGTGACCAGGTGGACGCACACTTATGCCATTTGGATGCGCTCTTTTACGCGCCAACATGCGAGTTGCGCTTTCCGCAAACTCGGTATCTTGCAATCGCGGGTAGCGGGTGGTCTGAAACTGTACCGAACCCGTACCAAAACCGTGACACAAAAACCAAGGTATGGACCGTACCGTGAGCCACCTGTACCGTTGCACCCCTAGTATTTACTATGAAAACGTGCAAGATAATATGAGTTTTAGTGCAGAGTCTCAGTTATTTTATTTCATTTAGTGAGTTTGTATGGAGCTAGTGTGTGAAGTCTGCTTATTGTAACAAGTTCTAACAAGAACCAGGAATACTGAGCAAACAACTGCTGTTCTAAGATCCTTACAATTGCAACCAGTTCCCTGCAGAATATACTTTAAATTTCCATCCCCTTCCAGAGAGCCATGCGCTATATTTAATAGATGTTTCACATTTTTGTGTGGTAAAACCACCTACTTCCTGGTTCACACTGAATAACGCAGATTGAAGAACTATGGAGTTCATCCAAAACTGTCATATACACATGACTGGAAGAATCATCAAACATGGATTTTGGAGCAGATTGGACAACACATGCGCAAGTTAGAACAACGTTCCCATTCATGGCGAGACACCAAACTTCGCCGTACTCTCACGGCATCGCTCGTTAATAAAAAGTTACAGTTTTCACTTTCAGTCATCTTCAAAGTCTTAACTACTGATAGACCCGGTTTGAGGTGTTTCGGCTCATCCCACTGGGAGCAGGGAGGACTAATACAAAATCTTTGTATTAGGCCTCCACTAGGTGGCATTATTGCCAATAGGTGGCGCTACAACAGCTCCTGAATATTATAGGTTCTGTATGTTCAGGATGGAACTATGATCATAATCCCCAGTTTTGGACCGGATTAAACAATGTGTGGTTGAGTTACAGCCGATTTTTTTTCACGGCAAGTCACTATGGCCAGGCCCTCTGGTAAAAAAAAAAGGTAATACATTTTGCAAACTTATGTCAGCCATGTGTCTAGATTTCAACAACAACAACAAAAAAAAAGTCTTACCACATCTCTAGGAGGAATTCTTTAAAGTACGAGGCCTGGGAATGGTCGAAATACCGGAAAAACTGCATTCTTTTAATAAAAGCAGACTTTCTGTGGGGGTTAGAGCCTGGGTCAAAGAGACTTTTTTTTTTTTTTAAGGTCTGAGGCTGATACATCAGCTTCACAACTTTCATCAATGTAGGTGAAAGCGTACGGTGGCGCTATTGAGCCCATCTATGTATGTCCATGGCCCAAACCCATAAAATACATAATTTTCATGCACAACCAATGTGCAAATTTTCGTGAGTTTCTGCACATATTAAAGCCCCCCAAATGGCAATTAATTTAGAATAATAACAACAGTAACAATGATAAACATTCAAAATCCAATAGTGTCCTCTGGCCCCAAAAATAATAAAAATACAGTAGGATCCTAGCACCCTTGGTGCTAGATCTACTTTCTGCCAATAACCAATATATAGTCCATTTATCCAGGATGAGCATAAGCAGGGTATGATTATGCATCAAGTCCTGTTGTGGGCTGGAGAAACTTTTAATATCACCTCTGCATGGACTGTTGAAAACATTTAGAAATCTGTGTAGGATTCAGTCTAAAGATTTCACCAGGGCAAATGCTGCTTTGCGAGGCTTACTACAAGCAGCACAGTGAGTAGCTTCCTGTGTAGTATATGGTATTTTCTCTTAAGGTTCAACACTTTATACTTCATAGATGGTAAAGGTACATATTAGATTCAAAATTTAAAGTATTTTATAAAAGTAACAATGCATTACTATAAAACCTGTAACCTCATATAGCTGTCCATTGCATGTGAAAAACTAATATGATTTAATAACAGTCACTCAGAGGGGATCTGTGCACATTCTCAAGATCTGCAGACTAAACCTGCAGATATGAAGTTAATAAAGCAAAGCATCTAGTTAACCATGGCCTGTCCTACTGGCCCTCAGCATCATCATTTAGTCAATCTGATGATACTGCTGCTTCAGTGCACATTTGGTGACTTTCAGTTCAAGCACCAAGAGATATTACAATACCGTATTTTCTGGACTATAAGCCGCACCCATTAAAATATAAACGAAATATATATTTTGTCACATATAAACCGCACCGGACTATAAGCCGCTGGTATCCAGGCTGAGAATTAAGATATTTACATCAAAAGATTTTGTATCCTAAGTGTTTATTCATATACCTGAGCTGATTTTTCATCCTCCTGTGTACTGAAACCACCCCACACAGCCAAGATATCCGGAACAGACCTGCGCTGTGGAGCCAGATCGCGGACCTGCTGGCTCCACGCTGCATCCGGACCACATCTGCAATTAAAACCTTACTTCTGCGGTGGTCTGCTCAGAACCCTGAAATCCACTGGGGAACCAACAAACTGACTGGATAAACTGATAAATCCAGGTGTCCGAGTGGCCACACTGGTCAGACACACCTGAATTAATCAGTTTGTCCAATAATAATAATAATAATAATAATAATAATAATAATAATAATAGGTATTGATGCTCACAAAATAAATGTAGAGTAGCATAGCCAACATGTCTATGTTGTACTATACTACTATACTTACCAAAAAAAGAATAGCCTTTAACTACTTGGTTTGTTTTTTGGTTTTTGCACTTGCTGCTAGAGCGCCCCCTGAAGGCTGAAGAAAAATTCATAGAAAAGCTGCATCTCTGTATAAGCCTCATGGTTTAAAGCGCGGGACAAAAGTAGCGGCTTATAGTCCGGAAAATACAGTACACTTTTTCCAAAACAATCAGGGGAATAAAAAGACCTCTATATAATTAAACAAAAAAGATCATAATAAATCATGTCTCATCATTTATTGTCTTTACAATTAAACAAGATTTTGTACAAACTGTACATTCTTTACTTGCTGAGACAAAAAAACAAAACGGAAAAAAAAAAAAAAAAAAAACATAAATCAAATATAAAAATGACTATGTAATCCAGGGAATGACAACCCACTGTGCATATATACAATCTATAAATTATATCATCAACTATTTCAGTATGCCAACTGAACAGATGTTTCTCTGCCGTCTGGTTGGTGGCAGGAGGTATAACAATCACCGATCAGACATGGAGCAAAATAATTTAGGGTGAGTCTCTGTTGGGTCCTGTGAGGTAGACACAGAGCTCCACCTCAAAAAGATGCAGATCACTGACAGACTTTCAAATAAAACATCTGATGGACTCATTCCAATTCAGTGAAACGTGCAAACATGGCTTTTCGGACTGCATCTTTGTATGTGTCTGAAGGTGAAAGGGTGTAGTTGGTGCCTTTTGTGCCAAGTCCAGCTCCCTTTGTTCTTAACTGTGCCTGAGGAGAAAAAACAAAAATGTTTGCACTCTAGAATTTTTGTTATAAATGCTGATGTACTGGATAAACAATGACATTGCTGGGTAATTGTCACAAATACCTCAATCGGAGAAGTGATGCCCTGCTGGTTACGGCCAAGGCCTTTTCCCTCCTTCCAGCCCATGGCCTGCAACATTTTGTTCCCAATATTATCACTGTTGAGGCCATCTTTAGTGGGCTGTTCATAGTTGCTGTATTTGAAAACAAAAGAAATGTTAAATGACTAATGTAAATACAGAATGAAAAACTTGAACTACTGTATTTTACATAGGAGTTTAACACAAAAAAAAAATAAATAAATAAAGAAGTATCTGCTTACACAGCTGGTGTTGGCTGGCTAAATTTCTTCTTTTTAGGTGCCGGAGGTTCTGGGATACCATATTTTTCTCTCCTCTCAGCTGCTCTGTCCCTATACTTTAGCTATTCCAAGGGAAAACAACATTTTAAATGTTAAAAGAAGTGATATTAAGAGGGGAGAAAAAAAGAAAAGAGTAATAGATGATCAAATGTTAAGCTGAACCTCAGTCTCTTTCCTCTCCAACTCTTCCAATTCCGCTTCAGTCATTTTAGATCTGCGGAGAACTTCTAGGTTTTTCTATAAAAGACCAGTCACAATATTATCACATGAACTAATAAAAGCTATTTTGGTATTCTTGAAAGAATAAAAAAAAAACAAAAAACAATCCTATACTTATTTTATATTTCTAGATTAAAAAAAAACAATAATGAGCTGATACCTTGTGAAGGTCAGAGAGCTGCTGATGTCGAACTAAACTCTCTTTATTGGGAAACTGCCTCCTACAGAGCAGGCAAGCCAACTTTTTCCAGTCTGTCAGCTTGTCCTGCCCTCCTTCACTACCATCCAGTTCTGCTCCTCCTTCCTCAGGGTCACTGTCTCCACTGTATGCTGCCACCAGACCACACTAAACATGCCACAAATACATATGCATAAACACAACAAGTTAATTTATGAGTATGACAAAGCAATAAACCTTTGAATGCATTCAATTTTCCGTTTCACAGTAATTGTGTTCATCCTGGAGAGGAAAGTGCAAATTAAAAAAAACAACAAAAAAGTTTACCTTAGAAGTGCTAACTGAGCTCAATAAAGCTTCCTCTTCAGCCCTTGACACTTCTAGCATGAGTCTGTCTAGGCCTGACTGTGACTGCTGCAGGGTAGGAGAGAGAAAAAAAAAAAGTCAATCCATTTTGAACAAATGTCTTACAAATACGGTTATATAAACTTTACATACTGAAGCTTTGAGATACCTTCTTTTCAAACAGTGTGTAACCGGCATCTGCAGCTGCTGCTTCCTTTCTCTCTTCTTGACTAATGGGTTGAAAGCTACTCTTGAAGTTCTCTTTCTGTTTGTTAAGACTTTTAGCCCATCGTTCCATGTCTTTAGCAATCTGAAAGATTTAAACAAAAAGTTCAAATATATGAATAATATTGAGAGGTTTTATAAAGTTTAAAGACATTGCTACATCCATTTGAGACAATGTGTGAGAAAAATGATTTCTAATGGCACCTGCTGTGCTGTCTTGCTTTTGGGCTTCTCCTTTTTCTCTTTGCCTTCTTTAGGCTCCTTGCTGCTATTAGCCATTTTATCATTTTGTTCAGTGTTGGTAGAGGCAGGTACATATGTTTGCTTTTCACTGTCCCAGTAAAGATATTGCTGTGTCTGAACATTGTAGTAATACTGAAAAGAAAAACAGATGAACATGATATAAACAATATAACTTCTCACAATCATGAGAGAGGACCACGTGAGGAGCAAAGAGCTTGTATGCTACCTGTGAATTGGGGTCATAGTAGAGACCAGTTTGAGGGTCATAATAGTAACCAGAGGACTCATCGTACTGATAGGTGGACGTATCAGGAACACCTGGCGATTTAAAAGAAAAATAAACATACTCTAATTAACAAGCAATCAGAAATCCTAACACCCACATTCAAAAATATTATCTTAACCTATTTTGGGTACTGAAATTACTATATAATAACAATTACATGAGGGGTCCCAGTCCTTATTTGCATTAAGGAAATGTATTGAAATTAGACTCTTCTTCAAACTGATAAACAGAAATTCCTGAAACCTAACAGTAATAAAGACCTGTATAGATATAAATAGCTGAATAGCCCACACACATCAGTTAGTCAAATCATGGACATTGAAGTCTTATTTGTAAGTTTTATCCATAATCAAAGACAATACACGTCAGGCTCCAATCAAACCTGTTCTCACATCTCCCTCTTGTTGGTTATATTCATGAAACATGGGAACAATGTATATCAAATTTGAGCAAAACAGGTTTAAATGCATCTTGTTTTCTTTTACCAGTGTTGGCATCCACTGCCTGTCCAGCGGCTGGTTGTGTACTAGCAGCATTAACAGCTGCCGCAGCTACAGCAACAGCTGGCACAGATGCAGCTTCAATAGCTGCAAGATGTCCTGGTTGGGGTTTCGCCTCCAGTTGTTGGGCAAGAGGCAATGCCTGCAAATATTGTCACAGTTATTCAGATTGTTACATTCATTTACTATGCTGCAGCTACAGAATTTACAAGACTGTACATTACCGGCACAGCAGGCTGAGCAATTATATGGGGTTGGTAGACTTGAGGATTCTGGGATATTACAACTCCAACTGCTGCTGGAACAATCTTTACACCTGGGGCAGCTAAAATTCAATAAGAAAATAGGTTTTCAGTAACCTTCCATCAACCTGCAAAATCAAATTATCATCATTAAAATCTGGCTAGGATCTTTGCTTTTGTGTATGCTGCTTCTCAAAAGCAGGGCCCTCATGCTTCATTATACAATATAATCATCTTTATACATAATTATTTGGTTTTATTGAAAACTGTGATCCTAAGCAAGAACTATGAATTACTTTTTCTAAGGACCAAAAACAGAAGAATCAAATAAGACATGTCAGGAATCCCCCCCCACTTTGTGTGGGGGGAATGTAATGTAAAATACCACTGTCTTTTGAAATTATTGTCTACATGCGAGTATTGTGAAATGTAGGTATATCTACAGTGCAAAGTAATAGGTTCCCACTGCCAAAAGATTGTTTTCCCTCAGTATTATGGAGGCTATGCTAAAACAAACAAAGGTTAAGTTATGTCAAGTTAATTCCTCCCAGGAGACAAGCCAGTGAGCTGCAGCATGACATCACATTATGTAGCCAGCATTGGACTGCAATTTCCAGTTTAGAAAAGTCTAAAATAACTAGGCTAGTTCATCATTTGTGACTGAACTGCAAACTTTAGCCTCACACAAAAAGTCTCCCCCTGCAAGTTGTTGCCTTCAGTTTTAAAACCTCGTTCAAATACTCCACGTATTATCAGTAAACATGTTAAATCGAAATGCACTCATTTATCAACTTCAAGAAACTGAAAATTTCTTAGTTTTCCATTTCTGGTCACTAGTTGAGCACTTAGTTGCTAGTTGGAAACACTGATACAGCCTGAAAGATAACTAGCATGAATTTCCCCCTTGAGGGATGAATAAAGTACATCTAATCTAATCTAATTTTACTTCTGTCAAGATGCAAGCTTTGAGGGATAATGCAGATAAATGCAAATAAGTGCACCCTGAAGGAATGCAAATCGAGCAAACAAGATAAATATATGAATATTTTGCAGTCTCAACATCCTAGAACCAAAAAGACTATTAAGAAGACAGGTTTTTAAAACATAATTCCAAAGAAGTTACCATTTAACAATTTTACAATAAATGATTGATTATTCCATCAAATTATACAAAAAAGGTTTGACTGCATCGTGTACCTCCAAGAATTCCATTTCCCTGAGAGTTGCTAGTTCCTGCTCCTTGCTGGTAGTATCCTTGGTAGTCCTGTAAACCATTTATTGCAACTATTGAATCCGTAATGTTACAACACTGACAAGGCACAAATATATAGCCTCACATCTGTTATAAAGCGGTCAGTCAGCTGAAAACTCATAGTGGCAGCTGAAGCAGTACCTTCAGCTGCCACTGGAGGTTACTAAACAACCACACTGGAGGATATAAGAAAACAACTCCAAGTTAATTGTTAAAACCAAAAAAATAATAAAAAAAAGAAAACAAACAAACCTGTGACAGTGGAGCATACCCTTCCTGCAGATAGGCATATTCTGACATTCCATCTGAGCTCTGCTGTGGCTGTAAAGGTAAAGTGGGTGAAGAGTGAGTGACATTGACTCTGAGAAACAGTGAACAACAGGATGCTCAAAGAAAACAAGCCTACCTGAGTTGAGGACCACTGGGCAGCAGCAATGGCTGTACTAGCCACAGAAAAGGCACTAACACGATTCCCATCAGGCAGTAAAAGGTCCCTAAATAAGGCAGAGCAAAAGAAATGCAATCATTTCAACCTCAAAATGGTTGAATCTTTTTTTCATTGTGTATGAAAATGCATACTTTGAGCAGTGTAATACATTGGAAATGAGAAAAATAAAACTACACAGGTGTAAATAGTTTAACACATTAAAGAAAAGAAAAAAAAACTCACTTTCTAGCACTCTTAGCAAAATCCACTCCAATTGTTTTCCCATCTAATTTTAGGGGGGGCTGCAGCCCTTGTAAGATGGTTAGTAGCTGAGAAGCCTCCTGGAAAAAGGTGTAATATCAAATTAAATATCACACTATGAATCCAATTTGTTCTTTGGAAAATGCTTAATGTTGTTGAATGTGTATAAGGATGCTTTACCAGAGGAGAAGACAACTGCACAAAGGCAAAACCTCTGTTCTGTCCCGTTTGCTTGTCCTTAATGAGACGAATGTTGTTGGATGAAAGATTAGCATATGGTGCCAGGGCTGTCAAAATGGCTTCAACAGTGGTCAGAGGAGCAATATTTCTCAGGATGATTGCTGTATGAAACAAAAGGATCTATTTGAGAACAACAAACTATGGACAGAGATATTTTTGTTCCAACTAAATCAGACATTGGCTGTTAAAATAAAAAGTTCTTACTGTCGCCATAAAAATCTCCACTGGGTTGAGCTTCAGAGACTGTAGCGTTGTTGCCGGCTTCAATTTCTGTTGAGTAAATGAAAGAGAAGTAAGAAGTGTAATAATTTTCAGATGTGCATTATCAGAGAACTAGAAATTAGGTATAATGTTAAGAGTACCAAAAACCTTAAATTTAAGAGTATCAAATACCACGTATCATATACCATGATGTGTACTGGGTTTCATCTCAATTTAAGTATACAAGTCAAGTAGCTATGAGACAATCTGTACCATTTCCAGCTCACAGACTGACAACATGCAAGAAGTCATATCATCTCTCTCCAGAGATGAAGGAAAAAAAAAAGAAAGAAAAAAACCCAACAGTATTAGCCAGCACTGTTGTCTCAGGATGTCTGCACTGGGTGGCCTCCTGTTGATAATACTTACCAGCTTTGGCTGCTCCACACCTGAAGCACTTCAGCCGCCTCCGGAAATTGTACAGGCCACACTGCAAGTAACCGTTCACATTATTTTTATTATATACCTACTAGAGACCTGAACAGTGCTGCCTCAGAGAAGAAACAACTGTAAGAATTAAAACTAACAGGCCTATCACAACCTTGTGTGTGTGGATATGTGCGTCCATTGTCTGTAGTGTTCTGGATAAATAATGTTTGGATAATGTGATCGCCAACAGAAGACATTAACTTACAGTGTTGCAAAGCCAGTCTTCATACTTGTTTCTAGGGTGACTGTAGTGCATGTCCACTACTTTTCCCTGGATGATCAGACGTTTCTGAAAGAGGAAAACAAAATCACTCAAATGTTCGTGGTGAGCAATGATCTTATCAATTGGAGCAAGCAGTGTTGGAAGGGAGAGAATGGGGAGAGGGACCCCCAACAGACAGCCTTTGAGTTAAAGACAGGCACATGATGTATAAGTGAGCATGATGTAAAAAGAATTCTTTTGGTGTTTGGGACCCGCATGCCCAGGCTAAGCTGGAGCAGAGTGTATAATGTGAGCCTAACAGACATTTTAGTCTGCTTTAAAAACACGCATGGGCTTTCAGGGGGGAAGAAAAAGAAAAAGATATACAGAACTAACATTTTTTTTTAATCTCCATATTGAAGAGATAACCGATAAAAAAAGAAAAGAAAAAGAAAACCAAACGATTAAGAGCTTGCACTGAAATCTGAAAATATATCGTCGTTGACGCCTTTATCATAAAGGTGTTTAAAAAATACAAACACTACTGGGTTCATCATCTTACATGCAGACTGTGTGAAATGAGTCAAATCCGCAGTTCTAATATCAATGTTACTAGATGTAACAAAATAAAATGTTAAAACATGGAAGTTTTAATTTCAAAATGTAGGCACCTCTATCTATATGCAATTCAGACATTTTTTTTTACTGTGTGCTATTCTATTCTTAAGTTGTAATTTTCTGGATAGTCTCCACACTACATATTCAATACATTCTGGTTGCCTTTAGGATTATTTCTCCAGATCCCCAAGATTAAAACTAGACTTGGCGATTGTGAAGCAACCTGATTGGTCTCCATCCATCTGGTAGCATCTTGCAAGTGATAAAAGTCCACGAAGGCGAAACCACGGCTTATACCTAGAGACAGCATTCAAATATAGACGGGAGGTGTGTTAGTTAAGAGACCAAGGGCATATTATTCAAACTCTTCCACAAACGTCTTCAAAACCCAGGCCCAGATTGGTACACAATAGGCCGCTCCTTAAAAGATTACCAAAGCAAGAAATCCTTCTGAATACCATAGTTTGAGCCGCACTCAAGAACAAAGAGCGTCAGTCAATTGACTTTTTCATAACTATCATTGCTGCTCTTACTTACCTTGAAGATATCCACAATGTACTGAAACGGTAAGTAGTGCATCAATATTTTTATATGCATTAAATAATGTTTTTTTTTCCCTCCTAGCTGCTATGGGAAAACAAATTTGAATGGAAGCAGATTGGCCCTGTGGTCAAAGACTGGGGGAGGTCAGGGTCCGAAATACAGCCAATTCTCACCTGTTCTCTTTTTCATGAGTCTGACGTCTACTGGCTGGGGTCCTTCCAGTTGGTCTATGGCAAAACGAATCTAAAACAACATACAGAGAGCCTTAAAATTATGACTCACATTTTACTACTTTTGAAAAAGACATTTCATCAACTGGAATTATTGAAAGACACAGGTCAGGACAACAAAGGTACAAAGAAGTTCCAGATCTAAAAGACATTTAAACACTTACATCATCCTCAGTAACATGTGGAGCCAGACCCCCTAGCATGATGGTCTTGCTCTTCTTCTCCTCCCCTGGTTCCCTTCTGTAATCTTGCTCTGCATAGTCGCCATCCGAGTGGTAACCATCTTCTGATCTATCACTGTTACGGCGTTTCCTCTCTCGTTGCTTTAAATCAAAATATCAAATATGAAGATCACAAACAAAACATTCCTGCCAAAACATAGGAATACATGTGTATGTTAGAATGACTACCTCAGGACTATCTCTTGATCCTCGACGATCTCCTTCATAACGATCACTACGCCTGTCATCGCCCCAGCGACGCATATTGTGATCACGCTCCTGATCTCTCTCTCTCCTGTCACGCCACTCCGATTCATCACGGGACTGATCAGAACCATATCTACCACTACGTTCTGTTCGACTTATCCTGTTCAAGAAGGTAAACAAAAGAAAACATGAATACAATCAAGTTTTAACTAAATATGGTAGAGCATTGATTTACAATAAAAGGCTTAATATTATAATAACATAAGTTTTGCTTTTTAAGCAACCCGCAAGTTTACTCTGTATCTCTGCCACAAGCTGGTGAGTGGTCATCAACCTTTCAATGATAGAAAGTTCATGTCGTTTTTAAACCTAACTTTTTCTTATAACAAGAAAAAAAGTTCTCCCTTCTTATTAAATGTCTGCACTGCATGATCGTAGTTACACAATTGTTTTATGGGGTCATTACTTTAATTGACTCCTTCTTCGGTAGAGCAATTAGTCCAGCTGATGTAATTGTACACTGTAAAAATCAATTAGTTACAAAAGGAGAAAAGTGACAGTATTCAGATTTCACCTAATTACAGCTTTGATTACTTCCATTCTACTTCAAATCATACAAATATGTTTCCTTTTGTAGTTCACATAAATGACACATGCCAAATATATCAAGTGCATGTGTGCTGTTTCAGAGAGCTGCACCATTTACATGAAAGTCTGATGCAAGAAACTTGTAGTAATGATTGTAAATCATCTAATATGAGCTTTACCAAATCAGAAATGTACCAGAGCTGAACAATGTGACTAGTAGTGTGGACACAACACATGTGATGCAAACATGATGTGATCTTCAATGAACAACCATACACCGGCTGAACAGTACATCCAATAAATTTGCACAACCTGGTTTAAAAATAAATAAATCACCACCTGGAATATGAACAGTACATCCAATAAATTTGCACAACCTGGTTTAAAAATAAATAAATCACCACCTGGAATTAAGTAAGCAAGAAGACAGTCTCCCATGGGCAAAGGGTTGTGATAATGAATGTTTTAGCAAGCAGCCTAGTCATTTAACCCTAACAGATGCGGTGAAAAGCTTCTCATCTTTTGTACAACAATGCTGGGATAACCTTTCTGAAAGACATTACTGTGTTTCAGAAAGGTAAAATTACTGATCTGATTTAGCCCAAATAAAAAAAAAAAACAAGGTGGCTGATGAAACCTCTGTAATTGGGCTGAGAATTCCAGGAAAAAGAAAATTAACAGCAGAACTCATGTAGTTAAATAACAACACTATTTCCACATGGTAAATGCCAAGAAATGTCAAGATATGTGACATAAACAACTCTGTAGCTTTAGTAAATTACAGTATTTTGCAGTACTTTTCAAAAAATGTGGAATAGAGCATGTGCCCATCCTAACTGACAGACTAATAACCAACATCCTGGTTGGGCATGTAGAGGTCTAATAATGATGGTGAGGCTGTCATTTTTAATATATAATCTACACACATCATGCCCACAACTATAACCATCTATAATGTCTGTTTGAAAAAATGCAATGATGACATCTACTGCAATAAACGATTTTCCTTCTCGGATTAATGTATTATTGAATGTAATATTTAGTATGATATAGTTACATGTGGGTATGGCTTTGGATGCTTTTATTCATGGTAATATATTAGACTACACTGTAACATTGTGCGTTTATTCAGCGTCTAGCTGTATGTGTATGTTGGATATCCATTTTAACTTGATGTACTTTAATAAAGCTAATAATTAATTAATTAGTGCGGCCTAATCCAACAATTTTATTAATAATAATTAAGTATTTTAGGAAGATTTTCTGGCACCAAGTCAGCATTTTTCAGTAAATAAAGTGCATTACATATATTGTTTGTCTGCTCTAAATTTTGGTGGGTCCTTTTATTTATTTATTTTTAATTAGGAGCATTGGTGCTACTAAATAAGTTAATTTTCATTCCTCTGTAGACATCAAAATGAATGACCTCATTTCGACTGATAGGTTTAACTCACTCTTGCCTGATACCGAGATAAATGGATAATTTAAAAATAAAACAAACAGTTTATAGTTTTCTCTGGCCACTTCAATATGTAATTCGTCTGTGTATACGGTAGATTCCGCGTGATTTTGACATATGTCTTGAGTGATCGAGGCGGCCTTGTAAGGTAGATTGCTATCAATGCCCCTTGTTTAAACATTAGTTAAGTCAAACAAAACAACATTATTGTATTTCAATAACACTCCGTGACATTAGCATCGAACCCCAAAAATGGCGAATGATGATTGCACTCTCAGTTACTGCTCACCTTTTATCCGCTCCCATTGTCGCGACGAACGCTGCACTTATACAACCGCTGGAGGGGAAAAAAATATGAGTTACACAAACAGTCTGCTAATAAATGTAGCAGGTTTTTTTTTTAAACAGAAGAGAAATCCTCCATGAGTCTTGTGTACTCGTAAATACTACTAAATGATGGGAAAATTCAACATAGACCTTGGCCGTACGTTAGTAAAAACAAAAAAAAAAAACAACGCAACTAACGACAAAAGAAATGACAGGAATGAGAAGCTTTAAGTTTCAGAGCTGAATGTGCAACAACTCACCAGTGATAAAGTTATAACCCACTATTACTTTTGTGTGGAAATGTTTGAAAAAATGAGAACGAAAAAATTCACATCACGTAAAGGACAGACCGAAACTACAATGCTAGCACCTTCTTTATCCCAAGATGCATTGGGGCAAATCGCGGCGTATTATGGGTAAAACACGTTTGAAACCCTGTGTTTTCCGTACAGGCACTTGAACTCGGCTCTTCGATGAGCTAAAGGTCTCCATTTGGTCGTCTCTGGGGACGTTGCCACATAAACATGTTTGTGGTTGATATTAGGGATGACTTAGATCATGTTTACGAATAAAATTTACAGTGGCTGTTATTGTTTACCATGGCTAAAGAGGGAAACTGTTGGACTTCCTCAAGATAGGCAGAGCGCAAGAAAAGCTGCCTGATACGCAAAACTGAGGGCAGAGACAACACTGTTATAAACGATTCCGCCATCTTAGTTCTTATCTGACTTTTATCTACTTTTAACTGTCCTTGTCAACTCACATAGTACTAATGGTACTTAATATTAACGTTCCTACGTGGTTTTGTGTATATATATATTCATAAATTTATAATTACTGTCAGAGTAAACCATACTCCACTTGTTACAGTTCGATGTTGTGTTGAGAAAATCCTACTTTGCACACCAACTACACCCTCAACATGGTGACACCTTTTTCCCATAAGACCCCCCTAAGCTCAGCAATGGGCTCCTTAACAATTTATTTATTTATTTGGGGGTGGGGGGTGCTCACAGGAAAGAATCTGAGGTGTTAATTTGGTCTTCTAATTCCACAGACGGCAATCTGATGGGACCAGATGCCATCTGTGGAAGAAATCCCCTTCCACAGGGTCCAAAAGATCAGTCTTATCATCCTAGAACCAGACACTCCAGGACACTCAGATGTTTTTGTCCAGACCCTGACTGGTCAGAGCACAAGGAGGACTTGATCATCAAGTGGGTAGTCATGTTATTGCTCATTCAGTGTATATGTACATAAAGACACTGATCCATTATTGTCACTGGATTTTACGTGTACTTAAAACTCTTGAACTGTTTATTATGCAGTTCCTGTCCAAATTTAGCAGAAGTTGCAGATGAAACTCAACATTCCCCTATCATCATAGCAGTGGCTATGAAAACTTGATGCATTGAGTTGGATATAAGAAAAAAAAAAAAAACCAAGGTAATCGTTTATTACAGCATTTAATCTCTGAAACATCACCAAACAGTTCACTGTACAAGAATTGTTTTTTCTTAATAAAAGTGACTACATATTTACTAGTTCAACTTGGCACGATAGAATGTTCCCCTTTTTTCACAAATCTCTGATGTGGTAATGACACTGTATAAATAATGCTGATAGCAGATCTATTACTGAAATCCACAACCTTTTTTTTATTAATTAATACTTTAAGAGCTTAGTTTTATTTTGAAACAATGATGATGCTTGAGTCACTGATGTCCACATATTCTATACAAACGTCTGATAAGACAAAACAGCCACATGATATAAAAATGGTCCACTTTATTACCCCCGGAAAAAAAAAAAACAACAAAAAAAAAAACAGAACAGGAAGGTAGAATCCAGCAGCACACAGTCCAAAAATGAAAAGTGGAGGGTGGGCAGATCAGTGGAGCGTGCCGAGAATTCCCATGATGAGTTCTAGGTCAAGGTTTCTCCTTTTGTCACCTGGATAAATATATATATATATATTACATATTAATTTCATGAGTGTCACTCGGAAATTGTCAAAACACAAAATGCATTTGATTCTCATACTTACTCTGGCCTCTATATATTCAATCCTTCTCTCCAGCGCTGTCAGCTTTTCATTGAGGGTGGCCAGACGAGATCGACAAGGACATATCTGTTTGGGTTACATGGATTTGTTACAGTCAGACTCCGTCCTATCCCGTTCAACGAAACACAGCTGAACACGCTGTCAATTACAAAAGGCATTCATAACGATGAGCCAGGGAACCGGCTGCTACAATAAACCGACGTTAGCAGCTAAATAGCTGTTAACTGTCCAATTAAGCACCTGCATTTTCATTCTACGGGGCCACAGAAAAACCTGATGGGCATGTAGTATTAGTTCTAAAGCAGAGCCATTTTCCTCACTCTCCATTAGCGATGCAAGAAGCCTGCCGCTAAAGATGGAGCTAGCTGCTAGCTGGGAGTGGTCGTTGAAAACATCAACATCGGTGCTAGCTGACGGACAGCTAGCTCAGTCAGCTGACTTTCTACGCAAAAAAAAAAAAAATAAATAAATCTACGCAGTGGTGGTCCCATTCGATTGAATGTTTATTAAATGCTTACCAAATGAGTTAAGGAAGTCGGCAATTTTCTTAATGCTGCTTGTAATGACTTCTATGTACTCTCTATTCGCCCAGTCTTGGTGGATCTCTCTCTGCACTGGATCTTCCTGGCCGGCCATGTTGGATGAGTCGCAGCTCTGTTGCAATCAGGACAGACCTTCATCCAGGAAGCGCAGCTGCACATTCATCATATTGCCAAAACATTAACGTCAGACTTTAATCACGTTTGGTTCGTTATTTTATTGTATTTGGCTGTTTGCTCTTGGAAGACACCAAAATTATAATTATTTTTAACTAGAAAGACTTTTGCAAATATTTTTTTTGCAATTTGTATTGGCCAGACAGTTATGTAAAGCTTTCAGGATGAATGATGGTTTCTTAGCTTTCATGAAACTTGTAAATTCACGGAAAAGTAAAATATTATTTAAAAAAAAAACATTTTCTCATTATTCTGGCTTGTAGCAAATAAAAATAGTTTTGGTTGTCCTAACTGACCTAAAACAGGAAAACTTTGTCTGATTTAATGTCAGATTGTGTGTGTGCGTGCGTGGCGCGCGCGGGGAATGGGGAGGGGTGTCTTTTTGTACGGTGTATGTTAACTTGTTTTTTGCACTGTAACAACTGGATATTACCATGTTGCTTCAACATGTTACTGTATTGTTTAGCATTAATCATGCCCTCACAGATGTGCAAGTTGTCACTGTGTCATGCAGTATAGTCTCTTAAGCCTGTGATGCTGACTTTTCAGCTGAGCAACTAAAAAAAATTCTTTCTACCCCAAACACAATAATTTGATTTTCAAATGTTGATATTCTGAATCATCAGACCAGTGAACAAGTCAGGTGTGATGTGTGATAAAAGAGTATCAGCAAGAACGAAAGGAAGATGGTAGTAAGACCTGCATAGTGTTGTATGGTTTAGGGATTGTGGCACTGAGGACAAGACAGGAGGTAGAGTTGGAGGTAGCAGAGGTTAAAATGTTGAGGTCCTCTTTGGGAGTGATGAGAACTGATGGGATCAGGAATGAGTACATCAGGGGGACGGCACATGTTAGACATTTTGGAGAAAAACTCAGAGAGGTCAGACTGAGATGGTTTGGACATGTACAGAGGAGGAATAGAGAATATACCAACAGAAAGATGATTAGGTTGAAACTGCTAGACAGGGAGGGGGGGGGGGGGGGGGGGGGGGGGGGGGGGTAATGAAGCCTTGCCTGAAGAACACAGTCATTTAATATTGTTTTTTTTTTTGTTGTTGTTTTTTTTTAACTACTGTCCCCTGTATACTGATATTTCTCTTGGTTCTCTTAATTTACTGGAGCCAGATTTTATGTTGAGATTTCTTTTTCATTTTAATTTCAAATTGTGGACTGTCCGGAAATGTACCTGTATATTGGTTTATTTAAATTTCATTTTCAAAAATTGTCTACAATTTAAGATACCAAATAATATTTTAGGGACATTTTTGTAATATTTGTGTAATATACAAATGACAAAACAGTACTTTGTAAGATGCCATTTATTTCTCCTGTTTAGTCTGCAGAATGAAGATATTTGTGGTATACACTTTGGTAGAGTCAAACATTTACATTTTCATCAGAAACTCCCTACACAAAACGGTTTAAAGGAGTATCTTCATTAAATAAATGAGCTGAAAAACCATAGCGTATAGCACCTAGAAATATATCAAACTTTGGAATACTGAAATTGGCATAAACTGTGAGCTGCGATAGCATGATAAAATGCCCTGAACGTGTGTCCACTGATAATTCTTTCCTGGCCAGGGTGGTGACAACATTTATCTTTTACGGCCAGGCATAGAGTGCTGTTGAGCATTTTACTTGCTCCTCTTCAACAACTCTTTAATATCAGCCTCAATATCAATGGTGAGGAAATGTTTGCTGTAGCGCTTGTAAGGCTCCCCATCAGCACTGACCAGGAACTTCTCAAAGTTCCAGCCTATGTCATTCCTACACACTGGACTCCAGATGATGAACTTTGGATCAGTCATGAGAGCCTTGGCATCATCGCAGGGGAATGGGAGTTTTTCCTTCAGGTAGACAAACAAGGGGTGGGCATCCTTTCCATTCACATCCACCTTCTCAAGGAGCGGAAACTTTGGTTCAAAGCCATTCCCTGGACGGACATACTTCAGAGATCTCAGGATTTCTCCTTTCTCGCCATTTTCCTGTTATGCATTAAGATGGTTAAATGTAATATTTAGTCAGAATGGGATTTCATTTTGCAAGCAGAAATGAAAAGACCAATGGTTTTCAAGCAAATAAATTTCATCTAGTGTTTCTCATTGTAGTTTTGACACACATGCATACACACTGTATTTACAGTTTATTATTCGGCGCTACTTCACTAGCCCATGTTTATCAAAAGTTACTAGTAATTTGACAAATTCAGATTTAGCCTTATTTTGGATGCAAATATATATATATATATATATATATATATATATATATATTAGCAGGTCTCTGTTAAAGCTTCTTGTAGATATGATTTTGAATTCTTGTAATGAAGTACAGGGGTTGGACAATGAAACTGAATGAAACTGAAACACCTGCCATTTTAGTGTGGGAGGTTTCATGGCTAAATTAGACCAGCCTGGTGTCTTCATTAATTGCACATAGCCCCAGTAAGACCAGAGTCTGAAGGTTCAATTAGTAGGGAAAGAGCACAGTTTTGTGCAAAATATTGCAATGCACATAACATCATGGGTGACATATCAGAGTTCAAAAGAGGACAAGTTGTTGGTGCACGTCTTGCTGGCGCATCTGTGACCAAGACAGGAAGTCTTTGTGATGTATCAAGAGCCATGGTATCCAAAAAACATAAAACTACAGCTGCCCAAATCACGGCAGAATTAAATGTGCATCTCAACTCTCCTGTTTCCACCAGAACTGTCTGTCTCCACAGGGTCAGTATACACAGCCGGGCTGCTATAGCCAAACCTTTGGTCACTTGTTCCAATGCCAAAAGTCGGTTTCAATGGTGCAAGGAGCGAAAATCTTGGGCCGTGTACAATGTAAAACATGTATTGTTCTCTGATGAGTCTACCTTTACTGTTTTCCTCACATCTGGGAGAGTTACGGTGTGGAGAAACCCCCCAAAGAAGCAGACCACCCAGACTGATGCATGCTCAGAGTGCAGCATGGGGGTGGATCAGTGATGGTTTGGGCTGCCATATTATGGCATTCCCTTGGCCCAATACTTGTGCTAGATGGGCACGTCACTGCCAAGGACTACCGAACCATTCTGGAGGACCATGTGTATCCAATGGTTCAAACATTGTATCCTGAAGGCGGTGCCATGTATCAGGATGACAATGCACCAATACACCCAGCAAGACTGGTGAAAGATTTGTTTGATGAACACGCAAGGGAAGTTGAACATCTCCCTTGGCCTGCACAGTCACCAGATCTGAATATTATTGAGCCACTTTGGGGTGTTTTGGAGGAGCCGGTCAGGAAACGTTTTCCTCCACCTGCAACACCTAGAGACCTGGCCACTGTCCTGCAAGAAGAATGGCTTCAAATCCCTCTGAAGGACAGTGGCCATGTCTCTAGGTGCTGCAGGTGGAGACATGGCTACTGTCCTGCAAGAAGAATGGCTTCAAATCCCTCTGACCACTGTGCAGAACTTGTATATGTCATTCCCAAGACAAATTGACACTGTATTGGCTGCAAAAGGAGGCTCTACACCATATTAATAAATTACTGTGGTCTAAAACCAGGTGTTTCAATTTCATTGTCCCAACCCCTGTATTTATAGTCTATTACATGTGAGATGCAGGACAGGATCAATAAAACACAT
Organism: Hirundichthys speculiger; assembly: GCA_018398805.1. Classification (NCBI taxonomy): domain Eukaryota; kingdom Metazoa; phylum Chordata; class Actinopteri; order Beloniformes; family Exocoetidae; genus Hirundichthys; species Hirundichthys speculiger. The sequence goes on along the minus strand of JAGFBZ010000074.1, from coordinate 837,251 downwards.
TTGCCTTGAAAATATCTTAGGTTACGACAGGATTGTATTTGAGCTGTTCGCCTTGAACATGCATGATTACATCCAATATATATGTTGACCATGGAAGGGGAAATGTGGCTTACCTGATGTCCGAACTGGTTGCAGGGCACACCCAGGATAACGAGTCCGTCTGCAGAGTAGCGAGAATGAAGCTCGTTCATTTGAGTGTAGTCCCTGACTGTTGTTCCTCAGAGGGACGCCACATTCTCAATGAGAACAACTTTCCCCTTTAGTGCAGAGAAGCTAAAGGTTTCTCCAGACAGCAGCTGAGCTGTCAGCTCGTAAAACTCTTCAAATTCCCAGACATTTCTAGAAATTTTTGTGCCTTGGACAAAGATGTAGTTAACCCAAAGATTAAAAAAAGCACTTGTGTCTGACTTTTATCAACAAATTTTCTTGAAGCCCAACCCTCACTATCTTAAAGGTGGGGCATAAGTGAAACACAACCCTCAAAGGATGTCATTTTGTGTACATTTTAGTCCTATTTTCATTTTTTATTTTTTTTGATAATTTTGGCTGTGTTCATGCGGGATGAATTTTGGTTAAATTGTGTATTTCTATTTGATATTATTATTTCCACCTCAGTTCTCCAGAAGGTCGATAATACATTGTGTCCAAACAAGAATTTCACTGAAATAAAGCATTAAAAAAAATGTGCTATTGAGACTTACTGAAACTGCTATTTTTGATCTCATTTCCAGTAAAGCAAAATAGTCTACATCCATTTTATTTTATCCATTTTTTTTACACAGACCTTGATGCATTCACGCTCAGTCACTGCTTGTGAGAGAGAAAAAAGCTTGAATATCGATCTTTTTACACAAGTATCGTTCGATATCAATACCAGTGTTGGTATCGATATTATCGATATTTGGATCGTTCCGCCCATCTCTACTTGTTGCTTCCTGAGACTCGTTCTTGATGTGATGTGTTTCGCTTTAGCCTCGCTAAAGCCCCGCGCTTCGTTTGAATTTTTTTCAATTTTTTTTCGAATATTTTTTTCGATGAATATTTTTGAAACTTCTGCGATGTACTGAGACCGCGATTGCTGAGATCGCGAAGTGTGAGGGTTTACTGTATACTGAAACCCTAGTTCCATGAAAATTGTATCCACCAGGAGACAGTACTGGTCGAAACTGGTCCTTGCTGTTGCATTTGGGCCTTTTGCATGTCATGTAAACTTCCAAGTTTTTAAAGCAACTATGACCTCCTACTGACTGAAGGCGCCAGTTTAGCGCGAGGGTTAGGAAAACACGGGGAAGAACCTCAGAAGAAATCCCAGGCTATGTTCCTGGTAAAGAAAAGATAGACACTGACTGGGACTACTGGTGATTCTTTTTACTTCTACTGGAATAACTACTATGGCAATGGCTTCCTCCAGAGAGAAAGACATGTCTTCAAAGTTCTGGATGAATGGGAATTCTACTTATTTTGCCCCCTTAAACAACATATTCCCTGGTAGCCGTTTGCCCCTATTAATTTTTGGTTTTGATATCTACTTTTTTTTTTTTAGTTTGCTTTTAAAAAGCACAGTTTTTGTGTGTAGTTAAACCTTATGGCAGTACTAATACTAATTTTAGAACGAGCCTTGAAAGTAAATTTACTTCCATTTCTCATTTAGTCAACACAATCTCCTATCATTATTGTTTTTCAATAAAGAAAAAGCAGCCCATATAACACATCATTACAACACAAGGGTAATTATCACAATTCTACAACTTAAAAAAAAAATATATAGTTATTGTGCTAAAAAGGACATAGTCATCATAATACTGTACAGTACGTGATAGCAAGCTCTTTAGTGTTATGTCAGGTCACGTTTTGTAGTTTTTTTCTTATTTCTTTCGTCTTTGGGTCACTGTACAGTGGGACTACCGTGGACATCTTAAGAATGGCCTCTTCATTAGCTTAAACTTCTCATCAAATTCACTTACTCTTATGTACATAACTTTTTTTCTTTTTGCGCTAAAACGTTACCTTTTAATATATTTGCAAATCAATTTGATTAAACTACAGATCGTAACCACCATGTTATAACCATTGAGTGTAAATAGCGTACAAATTTAACCGTGGTTATAACACACCCCCTTTTCTTGAGATAAATGGTGCATTCCAGGAAGTTGTATGCAATGTGTGATCTTGTGGTTTTTCGTTTTCCTTTATGAAAAAAAAAAAAGGGTTGTCAGTCAAAGTTGTGCTTTGTATTAACGAGAAATATGTGGTTTTAAACATGGTAGTTTTATACAAGAAGTAAGACAGAGTTATGTGTTCGGAAGCAGCTAAATAAGAGTACCTGCTCCGCCTGTTGGTGAGCTACCATGCCAGACTGCTTCGGTCTGTTTGTGGTCATTATTCTGTTAAGTCTTTTTATTTTAACAGTAGTAGGTTTTATACTGTGCATGGAACAACTTAGAGACGTTAAAGTACAAACTGGCTATCCTCCTATAAAAAAGATAATATTCGCTTACAAATTCAAAGAAGGACCTTACAAAAACTGCAGACAACTTCTTAAGGAGGCACGCTGTATTGGACCAAAGCTCTCGTGTATCGGTGTATTTTATGGCGACCATAAAAGGGTAAATATCAGACATCTGTTAAATGACATTTTCCTTGGATAGTACATTTTAGTACTGGTGATTAGTAGTGTTCTTCAAAACTTTGCTTGGATTTTTAACTTAAAAACCAGACGGATGTTTAAAATATGTACAGTTCTCAATTCTGAAGTTGTCCGCTAGATGGCGATAATGTCATTCTTTAAGAGGACACAAGTGAAATAATGCCTCACTTCTCATCAGGTAGTCATTGTTATTTTATTCATTGATTTTAAATGGTTTTTGATGCAATGGGTGGGTTTCTTTATGGCATTTCGTTATATCCTTTCCTTCTTTTTTCTTTTTCTGGAATGTCTTGATGAAACTGTAAGGGCTGACTTTATGTTTTCCTCTAAGCATCAACATAGTACATATTATCAGGCTGTGATGTTTCTTGTGTATTAAGATGTCATGGAGTCAAATCAAAGTGTTTTTCAAGTTTGGAGAGGTAGTCTCAAACCATGGTCCCTGGAATGTAAATAAATTTGCAGCAATGTCCTTGTATGTTTGTCAGCAGTAACCTCAGTGTCAGCCAGAAGCCTTAAGCGCTGAAGTAAGATGTATAATGCAGTTTGAATGGTTATGTGATGTGTTGCATGTAACTATGGCTGTGCAACTAACACACTATAGCCAACTGAGAAATGTTGTATTTCTATCTATTGAGCAATTAATGAAATAACCTTTTAGGATTGTCATGTTGAACTCGGGGATTTTGCAAAAGTGTTTTATTTGTACCAGTCATAAATACCACAGCATTGTTGTTTCTCTAGATAAAAAGAGCTGAGCTCTGACAGCATGGTGGGCAGTGTTGCAGGAAGAAATTGTAGTATTTAAAAAAAAAAAAAAAATAAATAAAATAAATAAGAATAAGGCAACCAATTATGCAAGAAAAGTGAACTCCGGTAAAACTGCTCCTGAAAGATAAGGGTCAATGTGGCGATGCAAAGGAAGTTGCTGAAATCTACTTTTAGCTCCATTCAAAACAGTCCAATTAGAGTGTTGGATCTCTGTTGAGATGGTTTCCTGTGCTCTCTGTTACTCCCTGTGTAAACTCATCAATCCCAAAACCTCTGCTCCTTATGTAACAGCGCAAATAACTGCAGGATCTGTTTTCCTGATATCTGATACTACACAGTCTGAGGTCTTCAAAATATACTGCTACTTCCTTCTACATTTTGAAGTGAGTCCAGCATGAGTTAGAAGTCATGAAACAAACAGGATGATGACATGATTTGTTTGAAAATATTGCATCGTGGAGGATATGGAGGTTCAGGTGTAAGTTAACGAGAGTAAAGCAGTACTAGAGCTGATACCCTGCTCATTTTTTAAGCTCAGCCATCAGTTAGCAGCCGTTAGTATTTACTTTATTCACAATGGTTGATGTAATTGAAAAAAGGCTAAAATGCCAGACATTATGTGATCCCAGACTCTCAGAGCTACTATTTACATTTTTCTTGTGGAATCGACTGTTAGTTTGTACACCTTTATTTGGTTATTCATGTCATTATCAGCCATGAAATATTCATTTAGTTACTTTGATTTGGCATGCTTAGTTACTGAATCAATATTGCAGCCTATTCTAAAGTGTAGGTATACCTAGTACATATTGTTTACCAAGAACAAAAGTGCACCGGTTTTGTTGTTTATCATCCTTTTTTCATGCCCCTTTTTAAATTTCTCATTTATTTAATAATTTTTTTTAAGACAAAATGTTCTTTACAGGTACATCAGTGGTTCAGTGATTCTTTTCTAGAAGGAAGAGTGTGTCTAAAGTGTTCTCATTTGTGGTTCCACAATGGTGAAACAAGCTGCCAAATGCTATCAATCAAGAGTGTCCCTCTCTGCCTTCAAGAATCTCTTAAAGATTCATCTCTTCTGAGAACATCTCTTTTCCTAAACTAACATGCCAATATGCCTAACCTGCACTTGCTTCTTCTGCGTGTTTGTCATCCTTTAAAATGTTTTAGTGCCTGATGCTTACACCAGTGTTTCTTGCAATTCTTGAATAGCATGAATATATTGAGACACTGAGTCAAGTGTATTGTGATATTACCTTTGCCAGGTTCACTCAGTTCTAATATTTTCAATAATTCTCTGACCATGGCATATGAAAATAGCTGCCATTTTCAGAATAAACTTATTAATAACCTATAATATAATAAGTTATAAACTTATAAGAATAAACTTATTATTAAAAAGTATTTAATTTAGAGGCAGTGCTTAAACCTGCAGTAGCAACCTGATGGAATGTAGCTGGAGTTTAGTGATGGGCTCTTCCCAGCTTGCTTCAAAACCCTTTTGTTACACTCATCTTGTTTTTCTCAAGCCGACAATTAGTCTAGTACTGGGTCCAGGTTCCCCTGCACAGTCACAGCCACGTCCTGATTTAAGTTAGAATAATTGGCATAATGATCCCAGCTCATTAGCGTGCAAGCCTCGGGATGCCATTCAGTGGCTGCATCGGGAGTCCGGAGGGTGCTCTCACATAGGAGGACTGGTATTTGGGATCTAGAATAGGGAGATGCTGTCCACTGATATTGGCAATGGGAAGGACTTTTAAAAGTAAAGCTGACAGAGGATAAGTGTCATCACGGCTAGTCTCATCCTCTGTTCTTGGTTTTCTCACTTTTACCTCCTTTAATCACTTCCTCTGATGAAACAAAGAACTTTAATGAGAACTTGAGTTGGTCCTCAGATGGTTGCCATGGATACAAGGCTGGAGCAGCTCTGTCAGCTCCTTCAGATGGCTAGTGCACACTCTGGGCTCCACTCACTAAACCCTTCTCCTTAACCAGCCTCTTCGCAGCTTCAGTGGAAGGGGATTTCTATGACCCAATGTGCCTTCTTCACCTCTGCTACTCAGTTCTCCAACTCTTGAGTGCAACAAAGATTAGAGGAAGCAAAGGAGGTTGATTATATAGTATTCAGTCAAAGCTCCTATTTCAAGATAGTGAATAAGGTCAGGATTTGTGGACCTTGATTCATAAATTGTCAGTAGAAAATGATGGATGACAAGTGGAGTAGTGTTGAAATGACATGTGTTTGCCCATCTTCAGGGACCAGTGCTTGTGTCACAATGTGATGAAAGCTGTGGGGATGGTAGCTGGAGAGGCTGCTCAGGAAATGCATGTCAGTTGATCGCTGGTCCTCTGGGTGAATAATGAAAACTACTACTTGTTCTTTCAGAAAAGTCACATTAAAACATTTAAAATGTAAGCTTTGTGGAATTTATGTGCGGATAGAAAATTCTTTGTGTACTGGAGAAGTTATTTTTGCAATTTTTGTTCTTTGTTCAACTGCCTTGCCAAAGATAGTTCAGCTATCGTGTAACCGATGCACAGTGCAACATAATTCCTTGAGTTAAATTTCACAACTTTTTTCTTCATATGAGCCGTCAGTGTATAGAAGGAATGGACATATACTTCTGCATTTGGCAATGTTTCTTTGTTTGGAATCCCTATTTAGAGCCTTGTGATGGTTGATAAATCCAGTTGACTCAGAATTTCTCCTGTGATAACTGAAAACAACCAAATTATCAATATCAGAAATAAAATCATTGTAAGGTTTCCAATGTGAAGTGAATATATAGTTCATATTTATAATGGTTTTTGGACCAAGAACCTTCAAATGAACTTTAACGAATTTCCATACTATCGCTGCCATGTTACGTAAATTCCTCCGTTCCCTCGTTTGCTAGTCGTTCTTTCGGCCTTTTCTATTTTTTCTATTTTGTATGTGTAACTTGTGGGAAAATACTGTGAATATCAATTCAAGTTAGCAACTACCAAAATTATGACCGAGTTAACAAGTTGTTTTCTGGCATGAGGGGGTATTCTTGATTTTCCTTACCGATAAATCGTTTTTCTGATTATGCAGACGTCACTTGAACATAACATTCACTGCCGGCCATTCAAGGCTAAGAGGGAGTGAAGCACTGCCGTGTTGACAAAAATATATATGTTATCGGGTCTATTCGTCATGATATCGGACTTATCGGGATGACGTCACAATGTCTTGTTATCGGCCCAATAGTTATCGGGTCGATAATTATCGTGCACCCCTACACATAATATAGTTTTCAATGTATTTTCCAGATCTAATTGTGAAAAGGGCACTATATTCTGTGTACTAGGAGAAGAAGAAGAAGAAAACTTTTATTTGTTCCACCATGGGGAAATTACTATAATAGATCAAATTACTGAACTTTATAAAATTTATGTGTACATTATGGTATAAGATATACTACACTGCATTCATGCTCAAAATAGGACACTTATTTTTCATTGGCCATTACCAAAAGGAGCTTAGTTCAGGAATGTATGCAGATTGCGATTTTCTTGCTCCATTTCTTTGTTTCCCTGTGGCCTTTGCTGTTGACAAAGATATGAACCTTTTTGGACACTGGCAATGCTTGAATCCATTGTATTAGCAGGTTTATGAACAAATTAAACAATTTCAGTGTATTTATTATATAAGCCTTCAGTGGCACTTATCTCAACTCAGCAGGAGAAAATCTTCATTGACCCTGGAGATATAATATATAAAGAATTCACTTTAATAGGCATGTCTTCTCCTTAATATGTATTCTCTTTAATAGGTGTCGGGATGCTCAAAATAGAGAAGAGCAATAATTGCTTTGCTACCAAATGATCCAAATGGAACTCAAATTAATGAGCTTATTTAGTCTTTTACTTTCCTAACTGGCTAACTTCACAGGATTGTGTTTTTTGCTTCTCAGTAGTACTCATACCATTGTCTTGCATCACACCCCTCTGGGTTTATGACATCATGCTTTTAAAGACAAGTAGTGTGGAATGGTTGATGAAATGTGATATTTGATTTTCTTCACCAGAACTGAATGGCAAGACAAAGAAAAAAGGGAGGAGGCCAGGAGGGTCTAACACTGAATAATTATTTTTAAAATGCAATGTGTTAAAAATTGCTCTTCACCTTGCTTAAATGTATTCAATAATGTAGATATGATGATTTTATTACTTTTGATCACTTGTCTAACATAAAAAAATGGCAATAAAAGTTAAAAGTCCCCTAGAGACATGTTCTTTTCAAGAGGTGTTTTTGTCCAGCCACAAGGTTGGCAGGTTGTAGGTCTGCAGACTCAGGTCACTGACAGTGACTGCAATGGCACTGGTTTGATGGCAGATGGAAGGTGGAACTTTTATAAAAACAACATGCGATATTTGAATGCATACTGCTAAATGAACAGAGCCTGCCTTGTTTTGGGAGTTCCTTGTAAAGCAGTCAACATTTGATGACTGCTGCTTGACTGCGCGGTCCAGAAAGATAAGATAAGATATTCCTTTATTAGCCCCACATTGGGGAAATTCACAGAAATATGCTAAAACAAGGAATTCCTGTACAAAAAGATAAAAGTCCACACAATTAACACTATATTATGTCTAAACCCAAACATTTTGTAGCCATTACAAATAACTGGTTACTCCTTGAAACACCAGTGTGCACTTTTCCCATGTTGATTATACGTTCTATAATATTATATATTTATATTTATAATTTAATTTCCTCCTTTTTATAGGCACCTGGATCATTTTGTCACTACGCTGTCGGCAGTATTCTGAGTGAAGGAGAAAACAAAGCTGACGAGGAACTTGTGGAGCGCTTTGAGTCATCTGGATTTAATATCTTTTCCTTTCCCCAAGTCACACACGTGGTCACTACCTCGATGCCTCACAGGAAGTTTTTTTCTACCCTCCTCAGAGTCAGAAGAGTCTACTTACAGTTGGAGAATTACATCAAGGTATTTACAGTTTTATCAGTTGACATTAACTCAGTTTTGTGCATGAGGTATTTGAAAGAAATTCTTTGTCACACACTTTAAAATAAACAAGTTTATTCATTAAAATATTAAGAAAAGGTCAGAATGTATTTCAAGATAATTTGACTTATAGATTTATGATAACCAATAGATGCATTAAGCTTAAGAATAAGCACATTATACAGAAAGTAAAAGCACAATAAAACTGTAGCTTTTTAGACTAAATAACTGCACAAGATAAGACTATATCATAGTACAGCATGCCAAGGCATGGTGAAATAACACATACTAAACATCATTGATCTTTACTCTGAAGTTCACAGTATGGCAACAAATAAAAATACATGTCTGAACATGCAAATAGGTTTCAGAAACTATGTTAAAAAAAAAACAGAACAAAACAGAAGTGTTTCAGGAAATGCTAAAAATCCACAGCATTTTAATGAACATAATTTCACAAAAGAAAGTGACAAGTCAATAAAGCCAACATGCCAGAAAACATGTTTCACAAAATACAAGAACATCTCAAATAGCACAATGTCACAGAAATGTAAGGACAATGTTCCTGGCATGGGATTGAACAAAAGGGAAATTAATAGCCATAGGCTGATGTTGTATTTTATTAAATGTTTTGCCAAATGACCCACTGCCTGTATGCTTATTTTTGTGATTGGAAAGAGGTAGAGGAAATGTGCAAGAATGCGTGGTAGAATGAATCATTGCAAAATCCGAGGTGGGCTTACGTCAGTCAGTAGGAACTTAATGATCGATATGTAATCCCGTGATCATCCCATGCATTTCTGAGTCATTCTGTGTCTTTCTGGGCAGCGCTAACTTAAAATGTGTTTCATGAAAAGTTGGACTCGTCAAAACCTTTTCATCGCACTTCCTCAGGCCTTCTTTGTAGCTTTCTCTGGGGGCTTGGAGGCTTGTGTTATTTTAGCAAGAAGAGATTTTCAGGTAGGAGAGAGGTTTAGAAGTGGAGTCAATCTGAAGACAAATTGAGAAAGAAGAAAAATAACTGTCTGAGTGCTCTATGAATGATCTCCCTGAGCGCTGGCTTAAGGGATGGTGGGAAAGTGCGTCACTGTGATGAGCAGAGGGTTTTGTGAATATCTCAAAATTGTTAAGGGTGCTGAAACAGGTGGCAGCACCGCAGGTTGTCTCGACTTCTCTGAGTCTGCTTGGATGAATGTGCTTGTGTGTGTCCTGTCTGGCTGGCTCTGCCATCTGCCTAGGCACTGTTTAAGCCTGGCTCTTCTCCAGCGGTGCTTAGCCTATCTGAAAGGTCAGCTTGGCTGTAGATAATTGTAGTTGTGGAACTCCATATAAAAAGAAGCTCCATTGCATTATATTTGATTTCCTTTAAAGATCACTTTTTTTTTTTTATCACAAAGAAACTGTAACACAAACTACACAAACTTGTAAATTTATGGTCTGTTGCTACAGTTTTTTCTTCTTTTGATACATAAGGTATGTAGGGTTTTATAGGATCTTTGAAGATTTTAGCCTTCTCTATCCTGACTCAGTCATATGTAGTTTTGTATGTATGTATTTTTATTTTGTCAAATGTCAGTGCGGCAGAAATACTTACACTTATACCAGTTTGTATTCTTGCTGGTCTATAATGCTACTTCAGTTGTTGGAAACACTGGAATTCAGTTTTACATTCTTGCAGGATTAAGTACCTTTTCTCATATGTTGGACTGATGAAGCAGGAGGTAACACGTCAAGTGAAGTGTGAATCAATTCCTAGAAGCAAAAGGAGTCACTGAAAGGTGAAATGTAAGTATTAAAAGGAATTTCAATGTTTTTTTGACATGGAAAAAAAAAAAGAAAAATGGAAAAGTTCTTGGGATTTGGAATTTATTTTGGATTTCCATCTGCTGAAATCAAGTTAAGCTTAAGAAATGGCAAAAAATAAAGTTGCTTGTGGCATTTGAGGCGCCCTTGCACGAGGGGACAGTCAATAATTTGAAAGTAAAATCCCTGTAAATATTACAGTCCAAATAATCAGTGAAACAGTAAAATCATTAGCTCTATTAATATAGCCTTGTGTAACATCTAACATGAATATTGAAACTAAAATGTCTGTCTAACAAATAGAATAAGTTTTCAGTGAATAAAGTATTCTGTAGATGGCTGACACATATCCCAAGTGGTGAGACCTTTTCAGACAAGCTCATCAGCATTTAGCATGCCTCGCCTGTCTTGGCAGAATGATTTCTGTCTGTTAGACACTTTGAATCACTGCCCCATGGCCAGGCCTGATATTTGCCTTGTCACAACATTGATTGGTGCCAGTGTTTTTCTTCTGTGCCTTGGCTTTTTAGTAGCAGGCTACTTCACAGACGTCTTAGCATCTTGAGATTTGGTTTAAGCATGGTGGCCAGGCCTGCAGACAGAAATGGGGACTGAAGGGGGGGGGGGGTAATATTGCTGACATTCACAGAGATCTAAAGGTTTGTGAAAGGCAGATGATGGAACATTTGTTTGCTTGAGGGCACTCAAGTTTCTTGCCAGCACTGAGGTTCTGCACTGAATGTAAAGCAAGTTCTCATATGTGCTGTAGAAATAGCCTGTCTAAGAAACTGATACATGTAAATTGTGGAAGAAGTCTTTTATTCTTCAAGCCTCAGTTTTGGGACAACAGTTGCTGCCTTTCGCAATTCTTCTTCTTGCCACTTATGTGGGAGAGATTGATGCGAAGAAGAGCACAGCTGCTAGTCTGCAGGGTCTGTTGAGCATGCAGACATTTTGCTAGCTGTGACGTCCATTTGGAAAGGTCAGAAAAGGTTGTTGGGTTTGCATGCTTGGAAGGAGGATGTAAAACAAGTGTTCTGTATACAGGCTATATATTATTAAAAACAGAACAAAAAAACAAAACAAGAAAACCCCTTCATTATTAAAGAGTAATCACATACTAAAATGTATCTATTCTTATTAGCAGAGTCAGAATTCATGCAAAGAAGTACATTAGATTAAATTCAGCTCTTTCTTGGATCTTTGTCATGTAAATTGTAACTCATGACACTAGTGAGACACATAAGAATATCCTACTTGGGATGATTTATTAGCATATTGTCATATTTTGAAAGTCTTTTTTTAATCCTATATAATGACCTATGGTGCCTACCTGCATCACTTTGCAGTTAAGTTCTTCCAAACCTTAGTGGCAGGCGGACTTGATCATGTGGTAATTTATTATGTTTTTGAATGAGGGGCAGTTTTACATCCATATTTTGTATTGTTTCATTTTAAAGCATTAAACGTTTGGTATTGCTACATCTAGCATTCCCAACAAGTTCATTACAGATCCAGTTTGTAAACAGATCTGTTGTGGACTTGTATAAAGGGACAAGACCACTACAGGAGATTCTTCCTGCCCACAGCAATAACCTTCTACAATTAATCAGCTGATCAGTTTCACTCTAACTGGAACTATTAAATATGATAAAACTATAAATATGATCTCTTTCTATTACTAGTATCGCTAATTGTATCTGTGGTTTCTACAGAAATGTGGTAGAGAATATTATATCAATACACTGTCATAGGATTAACGCAATTTCAATGAATGTATGGCAAGTTTTAAAATTCCAAATGAAAATCAGACAGATTGATCTCATTGAAGAAAGTAATTAGAGGTAGAGGCTCCATCTAAAAAAGATAAAACAAACCTAGTGTGTGTTATTTTCCTTCTTTATTCCATCCATGTACATTTGTTGAATCAACCTGTTGTCTGTATTCTTCTGTTTCTGAGATTTGATGTAACTGAGGAGTTGGGGGGACTTGCGTTATTATTAGCTTTGTTCAGCATAGGATCTTTAAATTCCACTAAAAAGTCTCTTTTTTTCTTTTATAAGTTGACGCAAGTATGTTAGATTGGTATTTCTTGCGTGTGCTTTTATTTTTGACCAGTTAGTTACATTAATATGCTAAGTCAATGGGCCTCTTTTTATCAAGTATGTTGCATCAGGACCCTGCAAGCCAGCTCTTCTCTCAGAAGCATTTGTGGAGTTTGCCCATCAAATGTTCAAACATGACTTTTATCCAGCAGCAGCTGGGAATATGCTGTTGGTGTAAATGTCACATCTACATATGATTGATCTGATTTAAACTTTATTCACTGTTGCACTGTCACTCTGAATTAAGATCAGGGAAGTAGGGTGTGATTGCAATTAATAAGCAGGGTAGTTATTTTTAGACATGGAACCAACTGTTTTTTGCCTGTGGCTAACTTATCACTGTGTTAGTATGTGACAAATGAACACAACTTAAAATATGCATGGATTTGGTATTATTAATCTCTGATTGTCTAATGTTAAACATGATCTCATTTGTCCTGCTTGAAAGATTTACACAGATGAACTATGACGGAAGAAGTTGCATGAGTACCAGTTAGTAGTTCCATTGACTTAGGATATTGGATTCATTAAGATGGAAAAAAATTGCAATCTGTTTAAAAATATATCAGTATTTTAGGGACTATACTGTAGAGTTATGTGTTAAGAAGACACTTTAATTTTAAGATTTTATGAATCAGGACATAATGAACAATGACCCAGATGTTGTTAAAGAAGACTCTATCCACGGGTCTCAGTTAACATGTTAAATGTACAATTTTATGACAGTGCAATTAAAGGAAGACTGAGAAAGTATGGCTTGTATTAGAAGGCTTCTTTTTTTTTTTCTTAAAAAAAAAGAACATTGCTGCACATCTTAGGTTTGCAAAGTTAAATTTGAGCAAACCACAAGACTTTTAATACAATGCTCTTTAGACATAAGAGACTAGAATAGAGATGTTTTACCATAAACATATCTGGACACATACACAGTGCTACATTTGGAAAAAGCCAGAAATTGCACATTAACACAAACACCTCATACTAACTAATAAGCACGGTGGTGGAAGGGTCATGATTTTAGCTTATTTTGTAGTTAGGGGTCCTGGGGATCTTGCAGCCATTGAGTCAACCATCAGCTTGGAAATATATAATATAATATAATATAATATAATATAATATAATATAATATAATATAATATATAATATAATATAATATAATATAATATAATATAATATAATATAATATAATATAATATAATATAATATACCACCAAAGCACCGAGTTAATTAAAGTTGTACTTTATTTTGTACATAACTGTATTGTGCTTAGAAAACTCTTCTTAAACACAATGTGTGATTTTCTCTCTATTAGTGTTTGTGTTTAACGATCTGTCAGTTCACAGTTACATAAAATATCTATAAATGGAGACAGTGTAGTGCTGCGGGTACTCTTCCTAGAAGTGGGCATCCAGCCAAGATGACCCACAAGTAACAGCTAAAGGCTTGAAGATATCACTGGAATTGGCAAACATTGCTGTTCATGAGTCTACCAAACTTGGGTTACCAAGTCCTTGAACTCGCAGTATGACCATGGAAGAATACCAAGGAGGAACTCTCTCAAAAAATGCTGCAAGTGGGACAGTCTTTAGTTGTCCTGTGAATAAGTTTTGTTGCTGAAGGAAAAAAAAAAGTTTATTATTATTATTATTATTATTATTGTTGTTATTATTATTATGACACATTATCAGAATTCTTGGAACACTTGGCACTACATATGGTGCCAATAGGGTCTCAGCTTACCAACATCAAAATGTTCACACCTGTGGTAATGTCTGGTGGAGGGAGCATCATGATTTGGACTTGCTTTGTTGCCTCAGGGCCCAGACCACTTTTCCTCATTCAGGTGGAAATAAGTTCAAAAGGTTTACCAAAATATCTTACAGGTTAATGTCTGGGTGGCTTTCTTCTATCTGAAGGTTAGTTGAAGTTGGTTGATGCAGAAGGACAATTAACCTAAGCATCCAAGTAAGCCAACTGCAGAATGGGAAATCTGTGGCCACACCTTCACCTCATGCTGTGGAATGACCTCACACCAGAAATCCTACAAATGTGTCGGAACTGGAGCAGTTCTTTAAAGAGAAATGCTCAAAAATTCCTCTTGATCATTGTGAAGGTCTCATCTAGAACTATCCAAAGCACTTCCTTGAAGTCATCGGTAACAAAGAAGATTCCAGCCATTAACTTCAAAGGTTATCTTATTTTTCCTCTGGCACTGTGGACGTTTGATTGTTATGTTCAGCAAAGATTTGAGAAATTAAACTGTTGGTAAGTTATCAGTTAAACACAAGCACTGTTTGGCAATGTTATATCATTGTGATTCAGATGAAGGTCAGATCACATTTTATTAAAGATTAATACAGAAAACCCATAAATTCCATTTTACTAGTTTATAAACTTTTTTTCTTGCCACTTTAAAAGAAGAGAAAATAATATACACACATAAATCTGAAGTCATACTTTGTTGGATAAAATATTCTGACAGTTTTGCTGTGTCTTTTGTTGAGATAGATATGCAAATGAAATGAATTTGCTTCAGTATCCTCTTGAGGGATTTTCTGAAAAGCAATTCACGAGGCAATTTTAAACCATTCAAGTATGAGTCTGGCAACAAGGTGGGGGCATCTAACCAAGGTAGAGTTTTGGGACGCTGGTGAATGAACTAAAGTAAATGGAAAAGATAAAAAGGAGGCTTAAGACTTAACAACTCTGTTCAGCTCAGTGACTTCCAGACAGTCCTTGGTCATTTGTCAGGGTTGAATAGGTCTGTTAAAAGACTGTTGTTGCTTGAGTGACACCTGGATTGTTCGTCCTGGCAGGGACTACTTTCACTCATTATACTTTCATACCCTTTGAAGCACTTTTCCCCTCTATGCTTTGAAATGAAATAAAGAGTATAATAGGGCTGTTGAGATACAATGTTCCATCATCCCGTTCTTAACGCAAAGCAGTCAGACTCTAAAAAGACTGGCGCACTAGCGGATACACTATTGTCATTCTCCTGTTCTGACATTCAAAGTAACCACGTGACAAAGCAAAACAGAACGTTGAGAACATAGCATCGAGACCTCTAGTTAGGCTTAGGCAAAAGAAATGAAGAGAACACAAATTTCTAGAGAGAGGAGAGCTGTGTGCCCCGGAGGTTATATCTTTTGTGATCTTTCAGATTGCTGCTATTAACACATAACCTCCAGGAAACTGTCTAATGTCACTATCCCATGATTTACACATCATCTGTTTCTGCTTAGTGCAGTTGTCTCTATTGCAGGTTTTTTTGTTGTTGTTGTTTTTTTCAATAGAATAATGATTTTAAATGTTAACGCCTTTATATCCTTTTCTGGAGTCCTACTTGACAGTGTTTTCCAGAATTTTTTTTAAACCCTATAATTTGTAGCATTTAAACTTTTTCAAAATAAGATACCTTTAAAGCAGAACAGACTTTTGTTCATATTAAAATATGGGTTTCCGTTTCATTTGAAGGAATATTTTATTACTTTTACGCAGCATCGTTCAGCTGTGCGATTGTCCGTGCCCACTATCCGCAAAAACCAGACAAAGTAATTTCCTGATCCTGTCCTGGTCAGACAGTTGTGTATTATTTATGATACAATGTCACACACCAGCAGTGATGAAACCAGCTCATAGATCTACAGTGGACATCACTGCAGAGGCAACTAAGATGCTAAAGAAAGTTATGACAGAAGAGAAATTGAGAGAGTGGCCGAGGAAGAGACCAAACAAAGGTAAATTTTAGACAGTGCTGTAAAAGCAACGTCTGTGCTTCTTGAATAGAATATACAAATATATTGCAGCAAAAATTTGAATAACAAGTAACCATGTCTGATATGTGCAAGTGTCCATCTATGTAACCATCTACATGTAAATACTGTCACCTGTAATAACTTAGAAAACATATTTTTTTTTGAATCCATTAGAAAAGAAAGAAAACAGATTATTTACTTATTTATAAATGTATATTATTGGCTTAAAATACCTTATTGTATTCAGAGTCATTCTGTTTTTGTCCTCAAATATGTGGAATTTAATGGAAAACACTTGTGCTAAATCTTTTGAACACAGGCACATAATTGTTGGTTGGTATACTGTCAGTTGGGCGACCATCTCAGCAGCATCAGTCTGGATGTTAGAGATAGTGTGTTGACAGAAAACACGTTTTAATGAGATATATATAATGATGTGTAATTAGCACCTCAGCATGAACCCATATCATGTAATGCTTCCCCAAGAAGCTGAGGATCTGTGTCTGACTGCTGTTGAGTGGTCCTTTCAAAACCTTTGCTTATACCCTCTGAATGTGGACTGATGGCAAAAATATATCCATTTATCAGTTTAAAATCAAAACCAAAATGAATTTTAAAATTCTAGCCTGTTCCTTAAAACATCGTAATAACTCAGCATTGTGTAGTTTCAATTAAATTGTAATGAGAAAATTTAAACCACTTTCCTTCTGGTTGGTAGATGATCACCTGGAGCACCAAGCCACTGTTGGGGTGCTCATGCATTTCTTTTATTAAACATCCCCTAAAATCTTAGTGCCAGCTCTGCTATACCAGGCACACTAGTGTGTGTGTGTGTTGGCAAATTGTAACACAGATTATTTAGTCATTTGTGTGCTCTCCTCTCTCTGTCCTCCATCCTCTCTCTGTCCTGTCACCCCTCTTTTCTTTCTCTACCCGGCTGGTCTTCAGCAGGAAGGTCCCCCCATATGAACCAGGTCCTGCTCAAGGTTTCTTCCTCTTAAAGTGGAGTTTTTCTTTGCCACTGTTTGGATTAAAGGTTTTTTTCTCCCTATGTGGGAGTTTTTTACTTGTCATTATCATTAATTGGATTTGATATTATAATTTTAGTTAATGATATTTGCTCGGGGGTCATGCTCTGGGTCTCTGTAAAGCGCCTAGAGACAATTGACATTGTAACAGACGCTATACAAATAAAATTGAAAATTGAATTGAATTGAAATTATCACAGAGTTGCAAACAAGCAGACAGGTTGATAATATGCAGTCTTGAACTGATCAACGACACAGATGAAGCTAGTTTTTTGTTCTCAGGACATATAAGGATGAACCTGATTAATTGATAAGTTAAAATAGTTAAGACACGCTCAGACTTTCAAACACGTCTACTTTGATAAATATAGTCCTGCTTTAACATAGTGTTGTAAGACTTTACTCTTTAGTTTAACTACATTCAGATTTGTTCTTGTTTTATATGGTTCAGTTTCTGACAATACACACAAGTGAAGAAAAGTCAAAGTCTTTTTCTGGCATTTTAAACAAACTTAGTAAAAAAGATTTAGGACATTTTTTTCAGTGACTAAATAATGGTCGCTTGGTTAATCAGCCTCCTATGATTTTCTTGAATAATCCCTCCCCACATTTTGCTCTTTTAAAGGAAACACAGGTGCAACAGTACCAGCTCCAAAAACTACTTAACTCTCTAGCTTCCCTTTACTTCTGGATAGTAAATGCCAAAAGTAATTTTAAATGCCAAAAAATGGTTTGTGCCAGGCCCCTAAATTACAGTAAATCCCCCAGGACTCTAAATGTTGGTGTTTGAATTCCATATTGGATTCTACTTTCACGTCTGTGTGAAGTGGTCATTCAATTTACCAATTTCTGTTTTTCTTTTTTTTTTTTTTTTTTTTTTTTCATTATTTTATTTGTGATTTTTCCATATAACAGATAACAGAAATACAAACATAGGTGCAAAGATACAGAGATAACACCCAGCCCCCCACCCAGAACTTAAAAAAACAAACAAACAAACAAAAAAAAACAAAAACAGACAAAAAAAAAACAAAAACCCTGCTCTTAAACAGTTCAAATATGATAGTAACAATAGTACCAGCCACAGAATAAATGCCTATGCCGTTGTCTTACTGATTGAACGTTGCTTATGCACATGGCAAGTGTACAGTACTTATAGAGTGCGTACAGGTATACATTCGAACAGTTATGTCTATAATTATCTAGGTCAAAGTTGAAAGAAATAACAGGAAAGGTTGCCACATTTTGTCAAAGGAAGCAGAGGTTAAAGAAATACTGTGTCGGATCCTCTCCAGATGCAATAAACTGGTCACTTCCGCCAGCCAGGTCTTAAAAGAAGGTGCATCTTCATTTTTCCAAAGGGTAAGAATGTTCCTTTTTGCAATAACCATACAGTATTGTATTGTTTTTTGTTGGGGGTTGGTTAAATTTGGGAGGTGTTTAGACCCGCCTAGTATGGCCATGCATGGATCCGGTGAGATATTGCAGTTATGTATTTTAGAAAGGCACTTAAAGATATCCGTCCAAAATATATGTAGTTTGGGGCAAGACCAGAAAAGATGTCCCAAAGTGCCTTCTGCTGACTTGCATTTTGGGCAAATTGGAGAGACAGAGGGATAAAAAGAATGCAGTTTAGTACAGGAATAATGCAATCTGTGAGTCACTTTGAATTGTATGAGTTGGTGTCTGGAGTTTATAGAGCAACCGTGAATGGCTGTGAGGCAGGTATCCCAATCCTCCTCACTGATTGTAACACCAAGATCTGCCTCCCAGGCTTCCTTTAGATGCTGCGTAGAGACAGCGTCATGTACAGCAAAAAAATTAACAAAGCAAGAAACCAGTCTTCTTGAGTCAGGGGCCCGCCTCATAATAGTGTACAATTCAGAAGGAGTATGAAATGATTCAAAGTTTGGTATGTTAGTACGGATGTAATTTCTAATCTGGAGGAAGCGGAAGTGATGCGAAAGTGGGAGTGTATACTTTTCCTGTAGTTGCGTGAAGCTGGCAAAAGTTTTGTCAATATAAAGATCTGCTATAGTGATGATGCCTTTAGTTCTCCAGAGCACAAAAGTGTTATCAGTGAATGAAGGAGGGAAGTTGTGGTTATAGCAAACAGGTGCGTAAACTGAGGTGGCAGGTAGATGAAAGGTTTTCCTTATTTGATGCCATATTTTCAAAGAACTGGAAACTATGAAACTGTCACCAGTGATAATTTTAGGAGAAGTGGTTGGAGAGAAGAGGAGGGCGGGAAGAGAGGGAAGAGAGGTTTTGGGTAGGTCCTGTTCAATCGCAAGCCAAGCAGGGGTAGAGTCGGAGACTGTATTCGGGTATGCATTTTGCCAGTACATCAGCGCTCTAGTATTTGCGGCCCAGTAATAATGTTGGAAATTGGGCAGACTGAGGCCTCCTGAGGACCTACGCTTGGTGAGATGTTTTTTGGAAATTCGGTGTGCTTTAAAGCCCCACACAAATGCAAGAATGATTGAATCCAATAATTTAAAGAATGACTTGAGTATGAATATAGGTAAGTTCTGAAAAAGGTAAAGAAACCTGGGGAGTGCCATCATTTTAATCGCGTTCACCCGCCCTATCATAGATAGAGGTAACAGTCTCCAGTTCTCAATATTGGATTTCAGTTTTTCCACCATATTCAGAAAGTTCAATTCATAGATCAATTTGGGGTTTCTGGGGATAACCAGGCCTAGATATTTGATATTGTCTGTAACAACATGGAAGGGCAAGTTATTGATAAAGTTTGGATCCAGTTCACCTTTAAGAGGCATAAATTCGCTCTTGTCCCAGTTTATAGTGTAGCCAGATAGTTCACCAAATTTGTTTATAAGTTCTAATAAGGGAGGCAAGGATTCTTCGGGGCGGGAGAGAAACAAGACCACGTCATCTGCGTAAAGGGAAATGCGATGGTCAACTTTACCTAAAGTCAGGGGAGCAATGGTGGGATGATTTCTTATGCTGATAGCTAGAGGTTCAATTGCTATTGCAAAAAGTAGTGGGCTCAGAGGGCAACCTTGACGACAAGAGCGTTGTAATGGGAAAGTGGGTGATTTATTATAATTGGTGATAACCGAAGCTGAAGGACAAGAATATAACATTTCAACCCAGGAAGCAAAGTTGTTGCCCAAGCCAAACTCCTTTATTACTTCTAAGATGTACTTCCATTCGACTTGGTCGAAGGCTTTCCTCGCATCAACAGCTAGAATGGAAATTTTAGAATCTTTATCGTATCTGGAGTACATTATATTCATCAGCCGCCTGACATTAAAGAAGGAGAATCTTCCTGGGATAAATCCAGTTTGGTCGTGGTGGATTATGCTGGTTATGCACTTATTCAGTCTATTGGCGAGTATTTTAGTGAACACTTTAAGGTCACAACCGAGGAGAGCAATGGGACGGTATGAGGCTGGGTCAGTCTTGTCTTTGTCTTTTTTCAGTAACAGAGAGATGTTTGCTGAATATAAAGAGTCAGGGAGTCGGCCGGTAGCAATAGAGTGGTTGAACATCCTTAGCATGACAGGAGTGACTTTGTCTATATATGCTTTGTAAAACTCGATGTTAAAACCGTCCGGGCCAGCAGCTTTCCCGTTCGGGAAGGAACGTATTGCCCTTGCAACTTCCTCTGGCGATATGTTTGCATTCAACTCCGATTGAGCTGAGGGATTCAGTTTGGGGAGGTGAAGAGTGCGGAGGAAATCAGAGATTTGTGCGATATCTGCTGTTGTTTTTGATGTATAAAAGATCCTCATAGAATTTGCGAAAACATTCATTAATCTCTTTCGGATCGGTAGAGATGTTGCCTGATTTGGTTCTTATTTTATGAATAACTCTGTTAGCCTGTATGTTTCTGAGCTGACGGGCGAGAAGTTTGTCTGGCTTGTCAGCCAGTTCGAAGTGTTTTTGTTTTACCTTTAATAGCATTGTACTCACTTGGTTGGAAAGAATAGTGTTATATTTGAATTTAAGTTTCATTATATCATTCAGTATAGAGGGCGAAAGAGATGTTCTGTAATCTTTTTCGAGTGATGACAGCTGTGTTGTAATTTCTGACATTTCCTGCTGTCTGTCTTTTTTCAATTTCGATTCGTAAGCTATAATATGGCCGCGCAGTACAGCTTTAAAAGCTTCCCAAAGGGTGGAGTCTGATACATCTTGCGTGTCGTTGAGGGATAGGTAATCTGTGATCCAGTTAGACATTTGTTGCCGGAAATGTAAGTCATTGAGTAATAATGGGTTGAAGCGCCAGTCAAATGTGGGTTTTGTTCTGCCAAAGTCTATAGTTAGTTCAACAGGGCTGTGATCGGAAATTAAAATATTGTGGTATTTGGTGGAGATTATATCAGGGGTCAATTTAGCGTCCGTTAAAAAATAGTCAATTCTTGTGTATGATTTGTGTACATGAGAAAAAAAAGAGAAGTCCCTGTCAGTTGGATGTTGTAGCCTCCAGATATCGACAAGATTCATAGATCCAATTAAATTATTTAGAGTGTTAGTGGAATTAGAAGCGCAACAGTTGGACGAGAGGAAAGCCTGTCAGTGAAACAGTCGAGTACCGCATTATTAAAATCTCCCCCAGCAATTAAGTGAGTAGTGGAAAGGTTTGGGATAAGATTGAAAACTTTCCTGAAAAAAGCGGGAGGGATCGTCGAAGTTGGGTGCATATATATTTAAAAAAGTTACATGACGTGACAGAATATGGCCTGTAATAATTAGATAGCGACCGTTTGGGTCCGAGATGGTCGAAATATGTTCAAATGGGATATTCCGACGAAATAAAATTGCCACACCTCTGGCTTTAGAAGAAAATGTGGATTGATAAATTTGTGATATCCAGTTGCATTTTAGCCTCCAATGCTCCATGTGTTTTATATGAGTTTCCTGTAAAAAGATAACATCCCCATGTAAAGACTTTAAATGGGAGAATACCTTGCCTCTCTTTAAATTGGTCCTCAGACCTCTGACATTCCAGCTTAGTAAGGTTAAATTGCCGCCTTGTGGCGAAACAGGGGAACAGCTAGCTGCCATGAGAAAACATAATCAAAGTATTGTGACATGCCAGCAGTAATAACGATGCTAGTACTAGATACAAGAGCAGGAAAAAAAGAAAAGAAAAACATAAACAGTAAAAACATATAACATTAATCCCTCCCTCCCTTCTGCTTCCCCAAACGAAGCAGAACGTGAATACCCTCATAACCATTGGGAAACAGCTTAACACTACAAGGAAATGTCTGTACAGACTAACTTTGTAGTTCTGTAAAACGTACATGGCGGAAAGTTACCTTAACGGTGAGCTCACTGAGCGGCCTCATCCACCCTCATACAGAACATCCGTAACATTTGCTCATAAGCAAGCAAAGTCGAGCAGAGTTTTCCATAAACATGGGGAGAAAAAAAAGAGACATACTGAGTTTATGAGCATCAGTGAGGTGACACGGCTCACAGCGGCTCAGGTCGGTCAGGGGCGGTGACGGCAGGTGAGACAAACCTGTCTATGAATGCTTCGGCGTCTGCGGGCTTCTGGAATATTTTCCGATCATTACCAAAGGTGAAGATCAGGCGCGCAGGGAATAGGAGCCCATACTTGATTCCCGCCTCCCTCAATTTCTTCTTTACTCCGTCGTAAGCTCGGCGTTGTTCAGATATCTCCGGGGGGAAGTCAGGGTAGATACTGATGCGGGCTCCGTTGAAGGATAAGGGAGAATGGAGGCGGGCAAGTTGAAGGATCTTCTCCTTCTCAGAGTAGTGATGGATTTTGGCGATCATCGTACGAGGACGAGCCGGTGAGGGTTGCGCGCCTATCCGGTGTGCGCGGTCCACTTTGAGACCGCTGGGAAAACTGTTGGATCCAAGGAGTTGGAGCAGAAATTCTGTTGTAAATTGCGTCGGATTTTCCTTCTCAATATTTTCCGGTAAGCCTGTGATTTTAATGTTTGAGCGTCTTGAGCGGCTCTCGAGGTCAGTCAGCTTGAGCTTCGTAACTTTGTTGGCTTCCATCAGCTCCTCACAGCGCCGCTCTAGGTCCGTGATGCGGGTCTCATAATTGGTCGCGGATTCCTCCAGGTCGGTGATGCGTGTTGCATGGTCGGCCAGTGAGGTCTGGACGAGGTGTAGTTTTGAATCAAGAGTGTTGAATCTGGTGGTCATATCGTCCTTCATATCCCCGATAGCTGCCAGGATGTTGGCCAACGTGGGTTGTGGATTTGGAGCCTCTCTGACGTTAGCGGTGGTGTCTGTGGCTAGCTCAATCTGGTTGCTAGTTTCATCGTCGTCGTCTTCGACAGTGGAGGCAAATTTGCTGTCCTTTTTTGTGGATAATTTTGGGTTCATAGGTCTCCCCTTACTTTGGCTTCTACTGGAGCTGCTCATGGTTCAACTATTGTGATGCAAATGTTGATTTTAAATGTAATTTTAGCGAGGGTGTGGAGGAGCCTCTCAGGAAAGCGTCTGATCCATGCGGTGCTCACTAGCGCCCCCCCTGTTTTTCTTTGTTGAGAGAAATTGGAAGAGAGCTTGTAGCAGTGGTTGGTATAAATGGTACATGGTAGAAACAATATAAACGTAGCTAACGGTAGAGATTTCTACAATACTGGCCTACCGCGATTTCGCAAGTTGATAATGTCAAGCTGCACCTACTTTGGTCGAAAGTGAATGTGAAAACATGGCAGTGGTTGCAAACGTGGAGCGAGGTGAGGAGGAGTGCTAGTAAAAAGACTGGTGCAACGGTGGTCACTTCGTACGACAAAAAGAGTCAGAGGTGGATTTATATTACAAATGCCATCACTGTATACTTGTGTAAGGTCATGTGTAAGGTCATGGCGTCATTTCTTACAGTGGAAAAAAAGCTGCTTTAGGAACATGATAAAGACACTTGATGGACACTACGAGTTACCTAGCCGCAAGTACTTTAGCCCAGTGGTCCCCCACGTTTTTGTTACTGAGGACCCATGGGGCAGGCTTCGTCCTTACATTACGGCTATAACATAACATGACAGTGGAGATTTCTGGTCTTTCAAACTGGAGCTTATATTTGGAGTACATCATAAAAAGGTGTCAATATATTTATATGTAAATTCTGCCCTTCCCTTTCCTACAGTGAGTGTGATTTATTTACAGTGTAAGAAATTAAGTATTTCGCTGTGGAAATGCCAACAAATGGTCGCTGGTTGTCTTTCGACTTCGCATGCAAAATCTCTGATGGACTGAAATCGTGCATTAGACGTGACAGTATATATATATCTCGGAAAACTGTCAGTCAAAACTGCATTCCGCTTTTCCTCCAATCACCATGCATCACTACTGCATTCAGCTTTTCCACCAATCACCATGCAGACTGATCAGTGTCCAGGCCAGCCACGGCCAACCCACAGCTCCATTCACTCCCAGAGACGCTGAGAGTCTGGGGGGTGGGATAACATTGGCATTTAAGCTAATGCCCGTTGAGTTTCCCAACAATGAAAAAAATGCTCCATGCAGTCCCAGAGACTCTCAGCTTCTATGGGGAAATGCATTGACCAGAGAGCGGTATGGGAATGTACGGACAAGTTAACTACTTTACTCGTGAAGAAGTAGCTGATTCTGAATCAACTCGTCTTCATGTTTAATGTGTTCTAACACATTTAGGGCCAATTCCAATTCCTCCCTTAACCCTCAAGCTCAACCCTCACCCTTAATCCTCAGTCTTTGGCCCTCAATCTTGGCCCTCCAAAGTAAGTGTAAGTAAGTTTGCATTTTTTGTGTTTTTGGATTTCTGGATTTTTTTTGTGTTTTCGTGGAATAAACTTTCTTGTTTTTGAACTCCTGCTTCTGGGTCCTCCCTCTACTACTGGCAGAACATGACATATACATCGTTACCGCACACACTTTAGGTTATACTGCAATATAGATCTGAAGCTATATTGCCCAGCCCTAGTCCCTTGGTAGTAAGATACAGGACATGGCTATCATTAAGAGAAACAGTCCTGATTGGAAGCTGCTTGAAATATCGACCATCATGTGTTTATTTATTGGAAGCTTTTCCATTTTTTAGATAATAAGTGTCTCCGCAGGATATTGTGGCAGTTTACCCCTTTTTACAATTTTGTGAAACTTGAATGCCAAATAATAGATGTTTTTTTTTTGTTTTTTTTTTCTTCTGTTCAGTCTTGTGCAGTTCTTAATCTGCTTAGAGCAATATTTAAGAGAAATTTGCTACATTGGTCTTCATATTCATTGAATATATGCCTCAGTAAATATTACCAGAAACAACCCTGAAATGACAACTAGACTGAAAATGGACACAATTCTATTCTCTTTTATTTTTTATAGCATATGCTTGCTAGCCTGAGTCCACCAGTGAACGTCTTCCATTAAAGATGTTAAACGTGTTCATATGGTTCACTTTTCCGCATACTCACTTTTTTGAAGTGAGTATGCGGAAAAGGACTGGTGAGGACTGTTATTAATGGATAAAGCCTGATGGCTATTATTACATTTCTGTCATGAATATAAGGTTGTTGCATGGAGTTTCATCACTATTTATGCTGCATAAGCAAACAATAGAAGCTCCATTGAGGCTGTGGCATCATGGGCAACTATTTATTTATTTATTTTTTATAAAGTACATGTTGTAGTTAACAGATATCCCCATAAAACCAAAATAGCACTCCATAAAACATTTGTAATTTTATTTTTAACACCATTAGGCTGGACTGCATCTATCAATTAAAACAGCAGATGTAACTATGTTGATTTAGACCACAGGTGTCAAACTGATCCATGAAAGGGCCGTGTGGCTGCAGGTTTTTGTTCCAACCATGCAGAAACACAGATGACTTGTTTTAGTCAATCAACTAGTTGTCTTCACTGAAGGTCTGAACCAGTTTAGTTGATTGAATGAAACAAGTCAGCTGTGTTTCTGCATGGTTGGAACAAAAACCTGCAGCCACACGGCCCTTTCATGGATCAGTTTGACACCCCTGTCCTAGACACTGGTAGCACACACCTGAATGCTCCAGAGCAACAAACTGACCAATAGTTTGCTTAGATAGAGGTGCTCACACCTGCTGATGATTAATTAATCAAGTTCAGTTGATCAGCAACACCTGTCTGCTACTTACACTCCTAATTGTGATGAGAGGCATAGAGGGTCACTTAGTTTTTCCCCAAACTGCCTCTGGCTTAGTTTATGTTAAATGAACATGACAGTTTAATATATTATGTGTTGTTTTTTTGTGTATTATTGTTATATTTTTGAATTTTGAATCATTTCCTGATTGGTAAAACTCTCAAATTGAAAGACTTTGTAGTTTCTTTTCCATCATACTATAGCTTGGATTTATTTAAAATGATTTATTTAGATCAGGCTTGACTTTGCTTTGTCTCTTTTCACAGTAAAAAAAAAAAACAAAAAAAAAAACACACACATACACACACAAAAAAACACTTTTTGGTTTGTTGAAATCACCTGTCCAATGTCCAAATGAATTTTCTATTTTCACTGTGTTGTTCCACAGTCCTTGTGGTAAAATATAATTCTCTGAGGTAAAGCACTCTTTGTTGTTGTTGTTCTTTCCTGTTTCCAGTGTCACACTTGAGAGAAAATCATTCTCCCTTTGCCCATTACTGAATTATTGTTCATAAGGGAAATTAATTAGCAGGAAAATGTGTTTTTCCTTTTAAATGTGCAGTATTCTTTATTTTTGTTGTAAACAGTTGAGCAAACCATATAACTACAGCAAGACTCAGCTGTAGTGGTAAGAGGAACAAGCTTGAAAAGTAAATACTGCCAGTGAAGTCTTGTTTTGCAAGTCTAAAAATACCTCTTTGAGTTTAACTCTATTTGTCCAAAGGCACTTGTGATATATTTACTCATGAATCTCATGTGTAAATGCAGAAGTTGTTCCCAGGCTATAGGATACTAGGACATCCTCTTGTTCATGTAGACATCTGAACTTTATCAGTTCCCAAGGGAATTCCCTGAAAATGTACAACTAGTGGGAGAAAAAAACATAGGGAGGTGCTTTTGATAATATACTTCTGTCCAGAATTTCATAAATAATCTTACATTTTTCATTATTGAAAATAACTGTAATAATTTGCTGGTGAAGATGTACTTTCTCATAAACTTTCAGTTCAATTCATCCATATTGATCTGTATTTAATTGTCAGAAAGTTTCATGATTTGCTTACTTTGGATGGTTCCACCTACCATGAAATACCCAGGGGGCATTTGGGACTACATCGATGGCAATAATAATTCCCATATTTTCAATTTATGATGTTCTTCATATAATGGATAATAAAGGTGGCCTTAGTTGACATTTGATACATCCTGAAACAGGATAACAAATAACATAAAAGAGGAAGGGAATTTAATTACTAAAATTATCATTATAATAAATGTAACTAATGCTCTGTTAGTACCTAGTTGTTCATTCATTAATGCTAAAATGTAATAATGCTTTCAGTGCCTGAGAAACCAAATTACTGTTGCATCTCCATCCAAAAATAGTGCTGTCAAGGATGCGAAGAAAAATGACCTTAAATTGACTCAGTTACTTTGAACTTCCACAAGGGCTTTCCTGGGCCCTGAGGTCATAATACTGCAGGGAAGTAGGGAGCAGGGAGTTTGAAGGAAATAAATCATAAAATAACAAGTACATTATCCACAATGGGATAGCCAATTATAAAAGTTTGCTCTGAACACTTTGCTTCAGTGAGTCCACTGCTTGTCTAAACATTGGCTTCTCTTCTGTTTACAACAAAAGAAAACTGCCCTCATTATATAGTTATGCTCCACGGGTCAGGTTGTTACTTTAATATCATGTTAGAAAAGTAATAGGTATAAATACAGTAACAATCCCAAATCTGGAATAATAAATAAAAGAAATAAATAGAGCAGACAAAAAGACAGATTTTTTTAACATTTACTTGGACTTTTTTCTTTGCAGACAACATGAATGCAAGACATGTCTTTTTTTTCTCATTAGCTTCTTTTATATTTGTTAATATTAATGCTTTTGAGGCCTGTAACACACTCCAAAAATGCTGGTTTAGGGTCCTTAATGCTATTAAGGAGGTGAAGGATAAATCTGGGGGAATTTCAGTGCTTGGAGGACAAGAGCACAGGCTCTGATCCCTCAGATGGCACTGCAGCAAGAACTACCATTCTTTAATAGGTGATATAACCTCATGGGCAAGGGCTACCTTGTCAAAACATTTTTTCACTAAAATGAGGAGCTACATTCCAAAAATGTCCCTTAAAATGTTTTTACACTAAAAAGAAGCCTTATGCTAGCATTAGCCATAGGTGGTTGAAGTCTCTGGGCTCAAAGGCATCTGGGATAGACCATCACACAGTGAAAATATATATATAAAACAGAAGTATCCATCCATCTATTCATCCATCATCTATACCTGTTCAATCCTATGCAGGGTCATGGGGATCTGCTGGAGCCTGTCCCAGCTCTCTTTGGGCAAAAAGCAGGGGTACACTCTGGACATATCACCAGTCCATCGCAGGGCCACATGTAGACAAACAACCACACACACTTACAATCACTCCAACGGGTAATTTAGAACCACAAATTAACCTGACATGCATGTCTTTGGACTGTGGGAGGAAGCAGGAGAACACCCACACAAGCACGGGAAGAACATGCAAACTCACAACATCACAGTGTAGTAAAAGCTTTATTGTTCCAATTGGCCATCAAGTGTACCCTGATGTTTCTGAAGGAAAAATTTTACGTAGCTGCTAAAATCACTGGCATTCCTGCAGACATTAGTAAGAAGAATGACATTTCTGTCATATCTGGGTTGAGGGGGAAAAAAAAGGAAATAGGACATAGAGGAGCTCTCTCTTCTCTAAACCTGTCTTTCATGTATCTTTTCAATCTACGAGTCTGATTATCAGACCTGTGAGACAGTCCTCCAGCTGACTGTACATGTCAGCTCTACATGTTACTGCTTCCGCCTTGCTTCAATCTGGAACAACAATAAGAGCCACAAGAACTGTTAAGAACAAAAGATGAAACAGTGTAAAAAAAAATAACAGTCTTAAAAGCTTAAAATGGGCAACAAGAGTTCATGTTTTTAATGTGAATTTGTACACTCACTTTAGTGTACATGTAAAACACAGTCTCAGTCAAACCTGCACATATTCAAATACTGACCTGTTTTAAAATTAGAAAAGCTATTAGAAAACTGAAAATTAGAAAAATAATTTGTAATAAAAATAAAATAATGAAAACAAATAGTTCAAAAAGCAACAAAATGATCACTATGGTAAAACATTTGTTCTTGAATAGTATCTTCATATTATTTTAATTCTAATGATAAAGATAATACATTCATTGTTAAATAATCTTACTGAGATAATGTATGGTAGTTGCGATGTATTTCTAGTATTGCTCATTATTTGACATATACCAAAAAGATATAAGAAGCAAACATTGGCTGTGAATGGATTAAGTAACAAAATGAACCCAGAAGATTGGATGTAAGGTTTCCCACATCTAGAGGAATGAGGTGAGAAGCAAGGGGATGATGGTGGTAGTTTGAACTAAAGCTCTCTGAAATCTGAACACTCACAAAGATGAATTTAAGGGATATAAAATGTGATGCATGAGGGGTGTAAAGAGAGAACAGTAGGTTTCTCTCTGGTTCAGGAGTGAGCAGGTACGGTTCCCACATAAAAAAATCAAAATCAAAATATTTTCATCCCTGTGGGATTATCGGCATGACTGTGGTTATATCCTTCAAATATGGGTTCTCTTTCTCATATATGTGTATGCAAATGCTGATATGGTTCATTGTAACATTGACAGTAATGCACTGTAACAACTAAATTACCACTGATACGCTATATGCAGTTTCAGGTTATACTTTTAGTTAAAGGTGTTTCATCATAAGTATATCTGGTTTCTTTTTTATACTGTTATATAAAGTAAATAAAGTTATCAAACATTTAACTGTGTTAAAATAGTTAACCCTGTTGCAACAAATGTTTGTAAAATATAACAGTCAATGAGAGCATTGTTAACATAATACTTTTTGTAAATTAAGTGGGACACAACTGCCAACAGCAGGGTACTTTATCTTTTGATTGTGTTTTTCTTTTTAACTTTCAAATAAGTCATTTGGTAGTTTGGAGAAACTGATTTGATCTACAGCATGTTGGAAGTTTTGTAACTTGTGGTTGTTTTTTCTTTTTTATGCTCACTGACTTCTCCTTCAGGAGAGGAGGCTTTGCGCTCACCCATTCCTTGAAATCTACAGAGACGGTCAGATCCAGTTCATGGTCCCTTTGGCTCGGCAGTGTGATTTTTACGTGCCTGAAGTCCAGCAGGTAGAAAAGAAGCTGCCAGAACAAGATGAGTCATACAGTGACACAGACGTCTCAGGTATGTGTTTTATCTTGTACTGGATAATGTCTTGTTTGTACCTATTTACAGTCATATTCAAAAATTACTTAAAGATATAGTATAATCATAGTGGGTCTTAGTATTAGGCAAATGCAATCTCAGTGTAACAACATATATATTTTTTTTATTTTTGCCATTACTGATTTAACAAATAAAGAACCAAAAAGAAAAAAAAGATCATGCGGTTAGTACTAAGCACCTCCTCATTCATCTGTAAGACACAAGATATAAGAGGGTATGTTGCTGCCAGGTATCTCTAATCAGTGGCCCTTAATGAAATCATTGGCAGGTATGCAAACCCCCATGAAAGAAGTTGTTTCTGGCAGTTTGCTGGTCTGGAGCATCCAGGTGTCTGTTAACACAATGCCAAGAGGAAAAGACATAAGCAATGGTCTTAGAGAAACAATTGTTGGAACACATCAATTTGAAGCTTAACATTCAACAGTGAGAAAAGTTATTCATGACTGGAAAGTATTCAAAGCAGCTGCCGATCTTGTTAGGAGTGGACATCCCAGAAAATTTACCCCAAGGTCAGACCATACAATACTCAGAGAAATTCAAGGAAAAAAAAACAAGAGCTACATCTCAGACTCTACATGTCTTGATGAGCATGTTTAACTCTAATGTCTATGACAGCAAATTGAAGATGCGACAGAAAACTGAAGAAGTATGCTTGTTTTGGAGGAATTGCCCGGAGAAAGTCTATTCTTCATGGTGTTTCAGCAGAAACACCTCACACAGACTGTCAAGCACAATAGTGGAGGGGTGGTGAATTGGGGTTGTTTTGGAGCCAAAGGACTCAGGCACCTTGCAGTCTTTGAGTTGATCATGGACTACTCTGTATACCAGAGAGGCAAATGTAAGGCCATTTGTTTGACATATAAAACTTGGTTGAAATTGGGACATGCTCGAGGGCAATGATCTGAAGCATACCCAAAAATCTACGTCATAATGGCTGAAACATAAAATAATCAAGATTACTGAATGCTGTGGTGTAACTTTTTAAAAGGCCTGTGTGTAAGCAAATGCCCAAAAATCTCAGTGAACTGAAGCAATGTTGTGAAGAGGAATGGTCCAAAATTCATCCACAATGATGTAGGAGACTGATGAAGTCATACAGGAAACCATTAGTTCAAGTTATTGCTGCTGAAGCTGAATCTACAAGTTGTTGAATCAAGGGGGTACTTAAGATTATGCATTTTTTGAGCTTAATTTTTGTCAAATAAATAATGTTATGGTTATGGTTAAAAAAAGTTGTATGTCGTTTGTCTAAAGTTCTACTTGCCTAATATTGAAACTCACATTGTTAAAATTAATTTTGTTTTTATGTTTTATGTATGCTTTTACACAAAAAACAGGATTAGAAGAGGGGATACAACCTTTTAAAGAGTTTGAATTCTATTTGTAATTCTGATCAATATATGGATTATCCTTCCTGGTGTTCAATGTAAAAAACACTTTGTGGTATGAATGGCTGGAAACTTTTCTGCAACCATTCTGGGGAACCATTGTTGAGTTTTTGGGGTTTTTTTTGGAATGTTTTGTGTAATATGCAGATGGTGCTTCAGCATGAAAGACTCAAACTAGTATTAACAGTCTTGACTTGAATTTACTGCTCACAGATTGTATATGTAAGAAAAATGAGAACAATTTAGCTTCATTCAATTTTTTTCGTAATTTCATGATTAAGATCAGACTGCAGATACGTGCAGTGGAATTGGCTCCTCTGTTCTTGAAGGTGAAACTGTCATTCAGTGTATAATGCATCAATAGCCCACAAATTGCCAGTTTCACTCGAGATTCACTTTTATTAAAATTGGGATTGGCAATTTTGCTTCTTGATTATTTGTTTATGCTATTAAAACCACCACCACCAAGAAATAAATTAAAAAAATTAATTCACACAACATGGCAGGCTTTGTTGAGAAAGTCTAAAGCTCCAACCCATCTCAGCACCTAATCACAACATAACATGCAATTCTTCTGGTTCTTCCAGTATCCAGTTGTGTAGCTCTGTTGTTGCCATAATGCACACAGCTGTGTTGGCTTTCACAACATCCACTTTGCGTTGTCTCTACCTACTCCCAAGGGAAATATCTTGCCTTTAAGCTGCTTAATGCACCGCACTGTTTTCCAGCACCGAGCCAGCTGCAGTGAGAGTGAAACAAAACAGTAAAGTTAGTGACGGTTAAAAACAAAACAGTGAGCTGATTTGAAAAGAAGACTCAGGTGTTTGAATCAATGAATATTGATAACTGCAGCATTAATCATTTTAATGGCCATCAAGATTTATTTCATAAGTAAAAATGAGCTAATAACAAGATATAAATGCACGTATAAAATAACTGTCAAAAGAGAAGATTTCTTTCTGATGGCTATATAAGTAAACAGGGTGAACCTGTGATTTGTTTGTCCATTTTCAGTCACGGTACTTGATATTTGGATGGGATCAGAGGGAACTGGACCTTATCTCTACTGCTGTTTTGTTTATGAGCAGATCCACAGAAGCAAACCGTTTCTGACACCTTCTTAGGTGTTAATGAAAAACCCTAAACACAACAGCTTCTGGTGGAAATGTGCTGCTTCTCACTAAGATGCTGTCTGTATGCACACCATATGGAAATCTGGCTTGTACTGAAAAAGATGCAAAAGCATGTAAACACTACTCCCTTTGACAGTAATTTATCCTCTTGAGATATCAAAGCTCATGAAGTGGTGAATGAAGTGAGTTTAATCATTACTTGACACAAAGTGTTAGAAACAAGCCTTTGAACAGCTTTGTAGCACATGACTGATGCTGCTTTGTGGTAGAGGTCATATTGTTCTGTTCAAGTCAAGAGACAGACATTCTGATTTCAAGCATTTCCAGTTAATGAACACACACACAAATAATAAAAAACACATGGGAATGCTAATGATGCAGCATATTTTAATATTTCAACATGCTATAGATGGCTTATGGTTTGTTTATACAGCATGACCGAACTTACTGAAATCTTATTGGTAATTCTTTTAATAGCTTCTTAGAGAAGGAGTACTGTATTATATTTTGGTTTCAGCTTCTGTTTCATGCATCAACACTATTTTTTGAAGTAGCAGCTGTGTCTAAACTTTTGTTTGGAAGCTATAAATACTGTTTTCTATCATCTTAAAATGATTGTTTTCTTCTTTTCCATGTAAAATATTGTTTGTCATTGTTTAAGAGCTTTTACTGCAGATATCATCTTGTGTTTCTTGACATCACTTTTTTTTTTTTAGCAAGAGGAAAGCAGATCCGTTGGGTTGAGATCAACCAACTGATTCAGCCATTGCAGAATATTCCACTTCTTTATCTTCTTGATCTCCTGGCCCGTTTTTGCAATTTGTTTTGGCATGTTGTCTACCTCTGTCTCCTTATGTTCTCGCTAACCCTCTGACAGATTTGTTTTGTTTTGTTTTGTTTTCGTGGCTTTAGCATGTCCTGTTTCATTTGTTGTAAGAGCGTATTAGACTGCGAGTTGTAGATCCACAGTGATACATTCCAAATGAAAATGTCATGCTTTGAATCAACCGCAGACCTTTTACCAATTTAACCGATAAAGAAATAATAGGGCGCTCCTGTCGATGAGACCTTTGAGCCAGCTGTCAACACGCATTTGATCTCCAGCTCTAAATATTGAAGAGCTGTAGTTTTTAAACCCTTCTTCCAGTCTGAATGTGAAAACAATCACGTTTAAGGTGAGAATCTGTTCTTGGAAGTTATGTTCCATATATTTAGCTGTAATTTTCATTATGTTTTGATGAATAAATAGATGGATAGATAGATACTTTAATTTATCCCCTGGGGGGGAAATTCAGGAAATAGCTGAATAGCTAAATTTTGTGTAAGTGTCCAAGTATTTTCAGATAAAACACAACAGAATTTTTATTTATTTTATTTATTTATTTATTTTTTTTTAACAAAAGGCTTCTTCCAATTTCACTCATTTCTCCTTTGAATTTCACAGAAGATTCTTTACAAAGCAGAGAAAAACCGAGTGTTGGCAGAGCCTGCTCTTCATGTGTCATGGGCACAGTGCAGAGTGGAAGTGACATCCAGGTCCATGTCTTTGAATGATAATGTGACAGATAGTTGTGCTCCTGTCACACTGGGATCAACTCAGTCAGAGTAAGCCAGTGGAGCATTCAGGCCACTGGAAGTTTCTTTGGTCTTTTGACACCTCCCCACACACTCGTGCTCAACCACCCCCATACAATCTTGTCTGAGTGACCTTATCAACTCCCCAGGTTCTGCACACATCTGCCAGACAGCAGCCCAACAATTACCATGTCAATCCTGTTTTCTCTGGAATACATTTGATTTTACATTTTGTACCAGTAGTAGCCCATAAACCGTAAGTTAGAGGTTGTTGCATCTACAGTGTTTTCTTTTCTTTTTTTAAAGGCTTTTTTAAAACAATTTCTTGACAAGCATCAAGTCATGTCAAAGCATGACGTCCTACAGCTTAGCATTATATTTCACTCCGTGGCTCAGCAGTATCAACCCTTACATCTATATTTAGATAAAAAAAAACATTTATATTGAAAAAAAGAAAGCAAACAAACAAAACAGTTGCATACAGCTTTATTAAATAAGCATATAACACCTTTCAGACAGGATGTTGTGGGTGGTGTGCTGCACTATACAAAACCTTTACTTTTCTTTGTGTCAGTGCATCCCAAGAGCCCCTGGTGGAAAATCTGCAAAGAAACTGACAGACCACAAAGACAATGGAAGGGGAAGCTGATTTTTGTGACCTCCCATTTAACAGTCTCCCCCAAACTGCTTCCTGGCTCAGCTTGAAGTACAGCTGAAAACTCTCAGTGAACAACCTAAAGTCTTGTAACTTCTGAAAACTATGGACTCACGCTTGTCTTCTTTGCTGCAGCTCGACTCCTCCTCATCATCAGTATCCTACACATCTGACGCCAGGGATTTTTGCTGATGG
This sequence comes from Hirundichthys speculiger, assembly GCA_018398805.1. Taxonomy (NCBI): domain Eukaryota; kingdom Metazoa; phylum Chordata; class Actinopteri; order Beloniformes; family Exocoetidae; genus Hirundichthys; species Hirundichthys speculiger. Next base: position 801,757 of record JAGFBZ010000074.1, on the reverse strand, counting down.
GTAGAAAGACATACAGTGTCCATTAATATCTGCAACACATTCCTGGAATGCTTTTCCAGCAAGTCCAACTGGTGCCCTACTATGCAGTTTGCATATGGGCGTCCTTTCCTGTGCTGCCATAGCGCCCTGGCACATTTATAGGAGCAAAGGCATAGGAGAAAAGCAAGCACAAAGATTCATAAGGGCTGTCTGACAGAGGTATTTTTAATTGCAAGGTAAAATACAAATATCCATTTTAAAATGGTCATATCAAATATTGAGACATATATGTTGCGTATTAGCATATTTGTCTAAAAATACCCAGAGTAGATATGATTTTTGGTTGCCCAGTCCTACCACCACTATCGCCAGTATGACACTAGATGGATTTATAGGATGTTCTAATGTGTTCTCCTCATTGTTTTTAAATTGTTTAATCTGCTTTGTGCAGTAACTGATGGTGATGTGGTGACCTTTATTTCATTACTGAACATGAGGTGATTTCAGGAATCTGACAATATTTAGGATACATTTTTTTCAGTGATGAATGTATATATGTGAGGATTTGCTGAGAAAAGGGCTTTGTTTCATATGCTTAAAAACTATGTTCTTATATTTTTCTCTCTGCAATCTACTGCTACATCAGAGTCTTGTAGGAGAAAACAAGATGTCTAGCTGTAGTCGCAGCCTTTGAAGCCCCTCTAGCTGTGTGTTATTATGCTGTCAAGGAGGTACACAGCCACCATTTTGTCGTCCAAGTTGGAACTTTGCAGCTGATGGGAGTAGCTGCTGTTGGTTCAAATGTATAAATTACATATTTGCTGGTTATCTGTCAACATCAGGGAGCAAAATAGATTTAAAATGTTTTTGAATTCAGAAATTGTGCCCAGATTGTCAGTTTTAGAAAATGCTGTTTGACTTTGCAGCAGCTTCTAAGTGTTTTTGCTTTCGAGACTCAAATCAGTCAATCAATTCTGATTGTCACCCGTCACATTCATTTTTTTCTTTACTGGTGGTTTCTCTGAGGACTTTATCAGCGATTGTAACAATAAAGTAAAATATATTAACCATGCTAATTCTTAACTTGTTTTAACTTTTCAGAATTTTCTAAATTTCATTAAATTAAGAGTCAACTGCCTACCAGATGGAACAGCGCTTGAAGTCACCACTAAACCTTACAATGAAATGTCAATGCTGCCTTCAAATGAAGATATGACTGATGTGTATTTTCCAGCTTGAAATTGGATTTTTTCCCCCACCTTGACTGATTAAATTTTGTGACTTGCTTCAGGGGCTCCATCGGCAGTTGAAAACCAAACCTGGTGCCCTTTCAGTTGTCATTGTGCTTTTTTTTTTTTTTTTTTATATGTTTTATTAAATTTCTCTTTCATCTCATCAGTCAAATGCATATGAGCAGGATGTAAATGAATCATATAGCGCTTTGGGCAAGATTCTTTTTTTCTAGAATTTTTAGTGAATTTTTGTAAAGATAAATAGGATTTGTGCTGCATATTGTACTGTCTTAAACGTCTTTGTCATCTGTACAACTTCTCTGATGCTAAGATGAGTGAACATCAGTACAGTCAACCCTGTGCACTACCAGGAAAAAAAAAATCATCATTCTTTTGTGCTGGTGAAATTTCACTGGTCACTGGTTCAGGACTCTGCAGGCCACTCTCGTCACTGCGTTGACGGGCGGCTTAATTGGCGGCTTAATTGGCCACGCCTCAAAATTTCTCCGAAATTTTCTAGTTCCTCCTTATTCTCCACTAGTTCATAGTCCGTGAGCAGCACGGTGACTTAGTAGTTAGTACTATTGTCTCTTAGGTGGTGAAGGTGCTTGTTCTTCAGCCTTAAGATCTGGACACTGCAGGTCTTTGAGTCAATGATAAACCCCTCTGTGTACCAAAGTATTCTTGAGCCAGATTGTCCGAGCTAAATGTTGTCCTCAGTAAAGCTGCAGCAGAATGCCTGAGATGAAAAGAATCAAACAGTTGCACTGTTGCAGGACCAGACAGTTGCACTGATCTAGTCAAAGTCGAGACCTCAACCCCATTATAAAGCTGTGGTGAGACCTTAAGATAGCTGATGTCAGCCCTCACCAAATTATTTATGTTATTGTATGTAAAAGCTTGAAATTTAAAAACAGATTTTGTCTTGTACCGTTGAACGGTATTTGCATATTTGCACTGTGAACCATTGTCTGCAATTAACCTCTGGTTGCTTCTCTCCCAGAATTTCTGATCTTCTATAATGTATTTTGAGGGACCTGAATTTTCAATTAGGCTATTATTCTTTCCATTTTTTTTCTCTACATTATCAGACAGCACAAGTCAGACATAATGACTAAAATAATGTTCATGGAAGTCACAAGGTAAAGAACAGGCACTGATTTCACACAGTATTGTCTGAAACCATTTACATCCATGTTTTATTTATGTTTATATTTATGTTTTTTATTATTAATTAATTAGGTTTTATTATATTTAGGTTGCATCATTGCCCAGAATGTTGGTTCACATGTGCAGGATGCAGTGAAGCTGCTGCTCTGCTGGGTAGACAAGGGGAAAGCAGGGAAAGCTTGTGGTCGCGCTCATGGAACTGTTTCAGCAACTTACAGGGGATTTAGTCACAGTTTAATTCACAACAGTTCACAACAAAGTCATCTCGAGTCATCTCGAGGCACTTTACACAGAAAACATTCAAAGTTTAACTGCGAAAAATAAGGGATCACTGTATTCCATATTAAATGTCATATCTTGGCATTCATGTGTGTTATCAGGTCGGCTGTTGACAACCAGCTGACTTTCACAGAGATTAAAGATCACCAAACTGGCACGCTTAGACATGAAGTTGATCTTGTTAACCTGCTAGAAACAAGCTCAAAACACCAAGAAGTCAAGGGTGTTGTGTTGCTTAAATGATCCCATCCAATTAAACATTTAGCTCATCAAAACATTTTAATTAACAACATATCTGTGCTTGTTTTCAATTTCAGCTGCAAGTCACAGCACACGGTGTTGTACCTGGTATTTTGTTATGTGTTAAGAGACATGTGAGATGAAAGATATGTTATAGCTGCTCTGTGATTAAAAGAAATTGTGCATATGTGTCTGTGTGTGTGTGTGTGTGTGTGTGGGGGGGGGGGGGGTGTTCAAATGAGGTAATTGTGTGATAATGAGAGTGTTAGAATATGTGAACTACTTACATTTAAAAAAAAAAATGATGAGAACATAACCAGCAGAATGTATTAAACTCCAAGATAACCATGCCTTCCATTAGTAATTACAGGATATTTCAATTCATGGTCTTATTTAATTTCAGTGACCCTTTAATGTCACTTTTATTACAAGATTTATTTTGTTTGTCACTGTTAACTATTTGACCAATCTTTCGAATGCACACATTGAAGCCTCATGCACTGGCAAAGTTTTATTTCAAGCAACATTTTCAGGATGGATATTTAGATATTTTTCTCCATGTATAAGGCAAATAATTCATCAGACTTCTGTTAAATAGAAAGAAACTTGAGAAAGACGTAGTAGTCATTCTGGACTGAATTCACAGTACAGTTACAATGGCGTCATGCAGATTTTGTTTGAATCCAAGCCCTGGATTTTTGGACAGTCTTGCTTTTCTCATGTGGTGTTTGTTTATAGAAGTCCTCTCACCATCTGTCCATCCCCTCCCTTTGTTTCATCTCTGCTCTAGGTGCAGACTCCTACAGTGAATACAGCTCAGAGAGTGGGGTTCTCCTGTCAGACAGCAGAGAGACATCCCTGGTGGCGTCCCCCGTCCACTTTGTCCCGATCAGAGATCAAGCAAATAGGGGCGACAGAGGGAGAAGCTCCAGGGGAACCTCGTTTAAAGATCTGGATTGGAACCAGACTGGGATACCAGGAAGAGAAAAATGAGGAGCATCGTAGAAACTCCAAACAAAAGAGACTGGAGGTTACCACAGAGCAGTGGTGGGGTGTCGTTGGAGGGCGAAGAATAAAAGTTAGATAAAAGATACTGGTCCACAGGGGTTTGTAAGTTATAAAAGACTGTGGTGATTCAAGAAGATGGCTAGAAATGGCCTTTGTTTTTATTTCTGACAGCCCATCCCACTGAAGACTAAAACAACAATCATTAATTTCCCTGTTTCTCAGTACTCTTCACCATCTTCTTCCAGGAGATGTTGACTGTCATAGTAATGAAATTTCAGTTTCAAGTTTCCAAACGCTTTTTCCCCCTAAAGTCCCAAAATGACAGTTTATTGTAGTTTGTAGCATTAAACAATACTTTTGCTTCAAACTACTTTAAGCAATACCAACATTTTTGGTGGTTGTGCATAAACTTTTGCATTTGCAGGGTTAGGGTTAGCTAAGATGCCCTCCTAACACCTGGGGGTGGTGTTTCACGTATGCCTAACTGGGAGAAGGCCCCAAAGCAGATCCAGGACACGCTGGAGAGATTGTATCTCTTGCCCGCTTGGCCTGGGGACACCTTTGGGTCCTCCCAGAGGAGCTAGAGGAGGTGGCTGGGCAGAGGGAGGTCTGAGTCGGTGCTGCTCTCGCAACCCAAACCCAGATAAGATGAATGTGTGTGTAACTTACAGAAGGAGGATCATAGATGTGGATCAGTTCATGCTGATGATAAGGGAACATGTCAGTCATTTCAACAGTGCTTTTCTTTTTTAGCTCTTACTTCTTAAAGAGCTCCAGGTAAACATGTTTTTGGTTTTCCATCTTTTTGTTGGGTCTGTTCATAGTTTTCTAATTTTTAAGAAGTATTTCTAGAGATTTGTGTTTTGTTATTCTATTTATAGTTTCAAAGTTTGGTTTTTTGGACAATTTAATAATACAAAACAATCCACTTGAAATCGAAGGTAGCCTTAGATAGCCTTAGATTCTGGAAACACAGTTGTTAAGACTCAGTGGTCAAATTATTTCACTTGAATATCCTCCACTTGAATTTCCTTTTCTTTCCAGGGAAAATAATTATGGCTGTCTTTCAGAAGAGCAAGCTATTTTGACAGTTTGTTCTGCTTTGTAGGGGTTTCACACGTTTAGTCTCGCTAAGAAATAACACAAGCTTTAAGCAGATATTAAATAACATTGGTTTCATGGTAAATAATAATAATAATAATAATAATAATAATAAAGTGACTTATGTCGTGTGATAGATGCGTCGAAGTCTACCTTCAGGCAAAACACAATGCTTTCCTGAACTGATGATGATTTTTTTTATCAAGTCCCTTAAAGCAAAGCTCAGTAAATGGATAAAATATGGCCAATCAATATTGAGTAATTCACCCTATTAACATTCAAAGAAGAAGCGTACCTCCACCAAGCTTCACAGTTGCCTTAGAATGCAATCCAGCTCTTTGGCAAAGAGAGCATTTTATTGATTTATTTATTTTACTTTAATTGGCTCCAGTTTTTGCAGTTTTACACAGAGACCGATTGGCTTTGTGGTAGCACGTCTAAACCGCTTCTTGCTATAACATTCTGGGCGGTTGGTTCAGTTCCTTTTGCATCTGCAGGAAGACATCTGAAAGACACCTTTCTGCAAATTTCTGCTTACGTGTGACCCAGATGATGTTGAATGTCTAACTTGTCTCACTCTTCTGTTTACTCTTCATTTTCTAAGATTTTCACTTAGAAAATATCAGCTTGTATCTTTACTTTTTAATGTGGAAGTTGCTCACCCTGTTTGATTCAGATACAAAGATGTTTTTGTTTTTATACGAAAAAAGACGTATTTCATCACTGTTTACAAAAGACGTTTGTGAAAATTAATAATGGGACATGATCCCAAATGCAGATAGAGATATAACTATTGTGAAACATACAGTGTTCATTTACACTGTACTGTGCTGACATAACATATAGAAATATGGAGACCATACTAAGCAATTAGTATTGGTTCATAATTGCCTCCTTGTGTCTTAGTTGTGTGGTGTTTTTTTCCTGCTGTGTGTTGAAGCTTTGTGAGTATTGCACAGATTTCAATGTAAAATGCTTCAGCTCTTGAGACAGTGCTGTTAATGAATGCTCACTTCTCTCTGAGACAGAGTATGATCACAGTTAGTGGGCTGGCCATTAAAATTTCACAGTAATGTAAAGAAAAGATCTGGAACATAAACGTGAAAGTCACTTAACAACTGGTCTCATATTTTTCTCAGAACTGTCCCCAGTGTTTCTATTTAATGGCATTTTTAGCTATTAAATTATTTTACTTAAAGTTTCTTCCATCTCTCTTTTTCATTTTTCTTTTCCCAAACTTATCTTCCTGTAAATACATGTAGCAACTGCAGCCTGAAAGGCCCACTTTATCCTCCAAACACATAAGGGATCTACTAAAAATCTAAGTGTAGAAATCTAAAACTGCTTTTTCTTTAAAAAGCTGGTTTTTGCATTTTTGTTCTTACTGCTCACAATGTATTTTGTTGTAGATAATATCTTAAATCTCACTCTTGGGTCAAATATAAAGTCTTTTACACAGAGAAAAACGTGGTGAAGCGCTGTATCGGATGACTCAGCGTCCACAATTATTTCACCAATTGACCAAAGAAAAAAATTATAGTTGCAACATACAGGAAAGGTATGCTTCTTGTTTTTCCTGGTGACTAGATGTAGTTTAGTGCATCCCTGCCTCAAAAACCCTAACCCTAACACTCATGGAACTGTTTATTGGCATATAGCATCGGGGAGAGAGATCTGCTCATGACCTGAAAACATGCCATGTTAATGCCATGTGGGTGTGTATATATATATATATAAATCAGCTACAATGTGCCTGCAGACTACCATTTAGATGATGGTTGAATCAACGTTGATATAGTGTCAGTGAATGGTTGAAACCTCAACGTTGAAGAAGAGTAGAATTCCTTTGCGCTTTCTGTACAATTTCAATGCCAAGTTTCAATATAGAATCAATATCACTGCTGACACTCTGTCAACGTTGATTCAACCATATTTTGCTATCTGGGAAGGAAATTTCTGAAGTTTGATTTGTTTGGATAGTTGAAATTCATCTTCCTATAGTCCCACTGTCTGGGTAGCTGTTAGACAAGCTGCCCATCAGAATTAAACTGAGCAGCCATGATACAATTTGAGCTCTTCTCAACTTTTCATTGCAAGCTATACTAGAAAAGCAAAGCTACAGACCAAGAATTTAATTTAGCAATGCAAGATCTCACCTCATTCAAAGTGAAAAAGAAGTGAATAAGAAAGATGTACCTGTAAATGCGGCTTTACTGAGATGATAATTGGTCACATGCTACAGCCTAGCAATGTATCCAATTTTCATGTTCATGAAGCCAAACATCCAGATGACTTGGATTTATTAAACCTTCTTAGTAGTAACAGGTCCTTGCTGAAATAGTCTGGGATGACTTAAAAGTCCATAAAGGATACATTTCTTCAGGGATTTGAGTTGGGAGTTGCCTAACTGCTCTTAAGTGTGATTCTGCAGACAAGTGGTCTTTAAGTTACTGTCTTCTCTTGCTTCTTAAACACAGCAAACCAAAAAAAAAAAAAAGAGGAAAAATAAATAACTTAAATTATAAAGCACAGGACATTCATGAATTTTACTCTAATGTATTGTGGCTTCTGATGTTTAATTGGCAAAATGCTAAGCTTAGCCCAGCAAATGATCCACAAATATTATGATCTATCGGTTGTGTTTACACTTTTAATCTAAATGCTGATTACTCTAAGATGGAGTCACAGTCCCAGAGGATAAATTTAAATGAGATGGATGAGCTTTAAGGGTAAGTGCTGAGATACCTTCTCTCTGCATAATTATAAAACCTCTCCAGGATAAGTGAGGGTATTGCACTTTCTGTATATGCACGAAGTATAATTGGTGAGATCCAAGTGAGAAGGTGACATCATTAGCAAAAAAAAGAAAAGAAAAAGTACAAGAAACCTCTAAGTGAGGACAGAAATTTTAAACAATCTGCATAGTTAAACCACCTTTGGAAGTGGATATAAAGAAAAACTAGAAACCATAGTACTGTGTAATACAAAAATCCGTACATGATAGGCCTCTTCCAAGTCCAGTTTAGAAGAATTGCATGCCCTCTTTTTTTTCTATCTAATATGATGATTTCAGATGCTCATACCTTTTTTCCATCTCCTGATAAAATGGTGTCAAGCCCTATAATTAATTAATAAGTGGTGATTATGATATATGATTTTATGGATTGGAATTTAAGTTGACCAAAAATAAACAGTTACCTTTCTATCTATATGTTTTCCAATGCAACTCCAGTATGAACTCTCAGGTCATTTTTTTTTATCTGTCTTTGATGCAATAGATGTCACAATTCTGCATTGGCGGGAGCCTTTTTTTTTTCTCCTTTTCCTCAGTCTTCTTCTTATTATAAATGGTTTATGAAATTGATGGCTTCCACTACACAGAAACTTCAAAAATAAATCATACAGGCTCATTGCTGCTGCATTACTTCCATAGACCTGACATACTGCGTTTGATATCACTTTGTCTTTTCTATGTATGTGGGTCTGTAGCCAATTAACACCAGAGTCTGATATAGGTTCCTTTTAAAATACTAACCCTAAACACACAAAAAATTGGATCTTGGCAAAAAAATGAGAATTGAGCATTAAGATCTGCAGTGTGCACCTAACCTAAGTCACCATACCGCTCTAGACCAAATGGAGGGTATATATCACAAGACTTGTTGTTGTTGTAACTTACATTAGAGTTAGATGTGAGATACAGCATATACACACACTCCACCCCAATGCGACTCTACCAGGCATTTTCTGCGTTTACAACAGTGACGGCATTGGGCAACAACTAGCATTATAACTTGACCTGACTGGGGTCACACATTTCACAATCTGACAGCAACTTGGTCACCCAACGGGTCTCTAAATTGCTTTTGTCACCGAAACAAAAATGGGAAATGAGACATAACCACAAATGAAACACAAGCTGATTATTTGAAAAAGAACAGAGGAAAGAAACAAACAAACAACAGAGGTAAAGGAATGGCTTAACACATGTGGGCAGCGGAATCACTGAGAATACTATGTCTAGCAAGCCTTGTAATCCCACTTTGTCCCACTGGAGATCATTGTAGTGTTCCTTCTACCTTCACTGTTTCAAATGGAGAAAATAAAGTTACACCAGCTGAGGGGGATTCTGCTTGTATGTCAGTCACTTTGACAGTACTGCCTGGATAGAACATTTAGACCAAGCTTGCAGATTGGCCGAGGGGTAAGTTAGTGTCAGGTAGGAAGTCGCTCGTTGCCACTTAAATGTTATGTGTGAACAACTCAAAGATGGTCACCTACATCACCACGTCATCTCTGAATGCTGACGAATATATTAGAATGCCAAATATCTGGAGCCATCAGACGAATCCACATATGAGCTTAAGCCAGTGAAATAGTATTTACTATTTTCTGTGAGCTGCAGTGAGCACCATGTTTGACCTGCCCATCCCTCTACTCCTACTCAATCTGCTATTATTGGTTACCTTCCAAAACCAGTAATTCAATACAAATTCAGAAATACTTTATTGATCCCTGAGGGGAAATTAAATAGCTGTGGTAACTGTCATGCTTTAAGTCTTTTCAATGATTTACTGTAGAAGGTTATTGCTGTGGGCAGGAATGATCTCCTGTAGCGGTCTGTATTGCAGTGGATCTGGAGAAGCCTCTGACTGAAGACAGTTGCTGGATCACTGTGTTGTTTAGAGGATGGTTAGTGACACCTCATTATTAGTCTCGAGCTTGTGAGAGCAGAAAGTTGTTCTAACAAAAAAAAATGTGGACGCTTCTGGTATACCTGTCCTTTCAAGACTTTTATACCATGCTTAATCAATCATGCACCTCCTAAAATGACAGCCAGATGACATGAAAACTGTGTATATTGCATTTCAAGTCATTTTCAAACCTTTAAAAGTCAGTAAAGGCATAATAAGAGACTTTTAAGTTGTGTCCTTCCATTTAGTTAAAAAGTTCATTCACTTAAAAAGGACAATAAGTAATAAATAGATTTAAATAAAATATCATATTGTGAGCTTTCTAATCAAAAAAGTACCCCATCATAGAGCCATTATATGGTATAAACAAAATCTCTCAGGAAAACATGAAATGGTGACAATTTCTTTTCCCATTTAGCCATTTCTAATATCTTGATCCGTAAAACCTTATTATTGAAAGAAAATCTACTTCATTTTTCTCCACATGGCTATCTGAGGATGGCTGGATGCACAAATTTCTCTTAATGAAATCAAACATGTATTCTCTTGCTTTATACCACTGGTGGTATAAATCACCACTAGTGGAAGTGGAAGTGTTAGTCATTAGAGGCGAAAGCACAGTGCTCATGGATATTTGTCAGATTCCTTTCTCCATAAACATTACAATGTGCTTGTTTATTCATTTATTTTTAAGTTAAAAAAAAAAAAAAAGATTACCATTACACAAAAGAAACATCCCAGAGAAAAGTAATTGTAGACTTTGGGCTAGTTGTCACGTCACCAATAGGACAGCAGCCCTGACACTGATGAGCACTGACCACTGGCTTACAACTCTTTGCCGCTGTCCTCTATAATTTTGCTCGACATTAATTGGCATCTTCCTACCTAAACTCTGCATGCCACCCACATGCCCTCAGCTGTTACAATGTAAACTAGAATTCTGTTTCAGTAGAAAATTGGTCCCTGTGTGTTGGCATACAAAATTGTGCAACAAGCGGCACCCTGCGCGTTTTAATTGCCACTGCGCAAAAACCGGTGCTGCTGATAAAACTGAGAACTTTTCTCATTCACGTTGCCTAAATAAGTAAAAATGGTCAAAAACAGCTTTACATGTACTGTGTATAAGGACACTTTCTGCGCCCCTTCCAGTAAAAACCAAAGTGCATCGTGTCTCTTATGTTTGAGAAGTGCTGCGCCACTCAGCTGAAGTGTGATTCGGTTTTAATGAGATGGAGGCGAATGAAGAGCTGGCCAGTCTTCAGAAAAAAAAGTTGATTTCCCTCTCTCACCACTCTAAATTTAGCTGCGGAAAAGCAGCATCTTGTATAATCTATTTGGAGATATTCTTTTCACCTTTTTTTTTTCCCTTTTGGTTCATCATCAAAAGTACAGAAAAGTACAATATAAACACAGCTCAGCGGGGAGAACAATGCTCAGCCGTGAGAAGTTGGAGGCAGGATCCGAGGGTGTTGATCAATGCATCTTAAGTCGGTTTTTATTTTTTTATTTATGTAGTCATGCGTAGGCTACTAAACAGCACCAGTATTTTTTATTTTTTATTTTTTTTGTACATTAGATGTCATTAGTCTTCCCTATTTCGGTACTTCGCACAGAAATCTGTCAGGTCTGTGAGAGGGAGCGCGCATTCATGTTGTGGAGGCTGGAGGAGCGATTATATGTTTTTGATCCCGCACGCAGCGTTTCTCAGCCGCTCCTTTTGTTTTGAAGTCGATTTAATTAACTTTCCAACGTGTCACTCGTGCATCTTTCATCTGGAAGCCAACGCACGCGGTGTGTGATTGCTCGCCTGCTCAGTCCAGATTCTTCCAGGTAGAATCCCTCGATCCCTCTGCGCTCGTGGACATATCGTGACTGGTGTGCGCCGTGCGGGATTGGCTGGGAGGCACGCACTGGAGCGCACAGAGAGGAGTTTGGAACACTCGTCAATGAGAGCAAGACTTCAGAACCAAGGACAGATCCTAACAGCTGCCTGGCAAACATGCCCAAAGTCAGCAACATCTGGACTCTGCTCGTCACATGAAGCTCTGTAAGGTTTCTGTGTAGTCTGCTGCTGGTGCAACGAGGACGCGCAGACATCCAGGAGGTAAAAGGTAAGAAACTGGCTCATCATAAATTAGAATTTAACCTGCAGCGTGCTTTTATAAGCACTTATTAGAAAACCAAATATTTTGATGATTTCTTTTTTATACCACTTAAATCTCGAATGACTTACTTATCACACAAAAAGAAATAACTTAAACAGCAGGTGGAAAGGCAGCCCATCACATCAGTGTGACTAGACTGGCATTTATTGAGGAATGAGCACGTGAGGTTGTGTCCTGTCTGACCTGGGAAAGTAGAATATTCAATCTTGTCACCATCTCACGGAAAAAAATATGTAATTAAATACCCACTAGGTTCTTTCCTGTTTTTTTTTTAAAATGTATTTTTCAAGACAGTATCGTCAGACAACATGACAGGATCCTGCTATTGAGAGTAGCTTTTATATTTAGAAGGATAATTAAAAAATGTAAAGGAGAAACTGTGAAGGAACTGATTTATCTTTGGGATAGACCCAAACGATGGCGTGGTGTTATCGGTGGGTCAGAGAAAGTGTGATGTAGCAGCGGGATTTCTCTGAAGTGAAAGAGAACTATAAATCATAGTTGATACCAGCGCACAGTTTTAATGAATGAGCTGATATTTTTAGAAGCTGCTACCAACAGGAAATAAACAAAGACCTCATTCTTATAGTCACGGATTGTCTCTCAGTCTCAGTAGCCCAATGCAATCTAATTTTCATGCATAAATATTCAGGTGGGAAATTAGAGCAATGAAATGTAATTTTTGACATTTAAACAGGCTGACGGCCAGATTTCCCTGTGCTATTTAGATCAAATTACGCATTTAATGCGTGTTCAAATGCAGTCAGCTGGCTGTTGGTTACTACAGGGGCACCCTAATTCCTTCAGCTGACAAGTGCAGGTGGAGGGATAAACTGAGTCCCTGCTGGAGATTATACAATGATGGAAATCATTTGATGGGCTGTGGAAGCTGCAGTTTTTTTTAAATTCTCTTTTCAGTTTCATTTCTCTTAAAGATCTGTTTGAACTATAGTCTCGCTAACTAAATGGAGTTTTATTTTTCCAGCATAATGCAGTAACACTGCAAAAATGCCTCTTGTGTTTGCAAGAAACACTTTATAGATTTTATTGAATGCTCAGATTTTGTAAAAATAAAGACATTTATTCTATATATTATTCTACTTTCATTAAAGAACTTTTTTTTTTTTTAAGTCACAGGTATTATGTTTAGGCTTCCATTCTTCAGCAGGCTTCATGATTCATGCATATCTTTGTCTCTAAACTGTCTTTTCAAGTTCTTTCAAGTATTGTGTAAAATGGCTGTGTTCAGTCTAAAAGTTTGAGTTGATGCAGGGAAGGATTTAAACCAGCTTTTAATGTACATCTGCCTTCTGTATTATAACAATAAGATGCATTTGCTTAATTCTGCTCATAGTGGAACATGTGATGAATCTTTTCATCAGCATTAAACAATTTATTCTCTTCATTTCCCCAATATGATTGTATCAGCTACTGCTTATCTAGGCGAGGGCTAAGTATAAGAAGGATTTGTGTTCTCACAGCATTGTTGAAAACTCCTTACTGTTCCTGGCAGGAGCTGTAATGCATTAGCTGAAGGTTCAAAGCTGAGAAAAGAAACATTGCCTTCCCTTTTGAACTTGGCTTTCAGAGGGAATATTGTGGGTCGACCACTGGAGAGTGAGTGACTTTACTGGCTGCCGGGTGCGAGTATAACAGCCGTTTCAAGATAGTTTTAATGATGCTATCGAGGCCTGATAAAAGCCGCTCTAGTAACTAAGCAAAGGCTGAGATTTAATGCTCATGTAAGCCCATAATGCTGCTCCCATTTAATAAGAGTTTCAAATAATTACAGGGGCATACGTTTTTGAAAGCTTTCAATCAAGTTGGCTGTTCCAACGTGTATTTGCTGTTCTCAGAGGTTTAAGAGGTTCTTCCGGACCTCCAACTTTGGCCTAGTTTGCATAGGTCAGCCTAATTGGCTGCTTGTTATTGCACTCTTAATTCACACTGTGACCCAGTCTTTGAAACCATCTGCTCCAGCAGACAGGATAGAAGAGCAAACGGACTCCTAATGTTGAGCTCTTCAAGTTGCTTTCTCACCTTGATTCTAATAATAGGACAATGTGGCGGGGCAATATCAAACACCTGCACTTATTGTTCAGGACACAAAAGCATATCTGAGACAGATTCAACATCACTAGCTCGTGTAATCCTCTGTGATGGGCAGACTGTCGTGGATTTATCAATGCACTGTAAGGTATCCCACCCACAGCCTCACGTAATATTTATCCAAAGAGAGGTTCGGAACTTATTACACTTTTAACTTCCTCAATTTCCTGTTGTTTCCTACTTGCACTGCTCCAAGGTGGTCACAGGACAATCTTTCATGTCCCTGCAAAAGCATGATTACACACATCGACCACATGGCCTTATCTGAGTGCAGATGCCGAAGTTGATGTTTTTGTAACCAGTCTCTGGATCTCCTCCTGTTACGGTCTTCTGCCTATGTGAGCGCAACAGGACACAGTCAGGTTAAGTAAAATTACTGCTAAGAGAAGATAGCAGAGATGAAATCAAGTCTAGGTCGACAAGTAGATCAATGTTATTTAATACTTTAATGTTTACAACAACACTGCGTGACATCAGGAGGGGAAAACCCACTAACAAGCTTCCTGCTGCTCCCCCCCCCTTTTTTTTCTTTCTGCTGGGTTTTTAAAGGAGAGGGGAGAGAGCACCAATCTCAGTTGAGTTTACCTGCATGATATCTCCAAATAGGTCCAAAACAGACTCACTGACATTTTCTGGTGTTGCATCTTTCCTTTTAAATCATGCAGCTAGCACTGCTGATATACACTGTGTGAATATTCTGATAATGATGCTGGAAAGCAGGGCTCATTTAAAGGACATCGTCTCTCTAAATCTACTTAAATCAGTCCGTCTGTGCTGAACTTGTATGCTCTCAAGAATGTGGCAAAACACTGCGACTGAACCTGACCAGCCCCTCAAGTCCTGGCGAGATCCAAAACTGTAACTTCAACGTGATGGGAAGCAGTATTAGCATACATGTCTTACTGCCCATATCCCCTGCAGTCCCACCCTTATTTTTTTACCCATCATGTTTCCATGGTAACCCTGGCCATTGAAGAGATCCACTGTCTGTGTGATATCAGTGTTATAAGCTTGGAAATGTTGCTTCACTTGAGGGGGGCACCTTAAATATCTATAATTGTGCATGTGGTCACTCTGACATGATAAAACTGAGATGGCCTTTCAGATAATTCTGCAGTCATTGTATTTTTTTTTTTAAATGTAAAAAAAATCTACGTCAGTTTAATTTCATAAAGCAAACTTGCAAGATTCATAGTTCAATTTCATTCTTGTCTCAAAAGAACCTTGGGATTAAGCTTCCCAATAAAATCATTGCTGTCTGAATAAGTAGAGAAAAGCAATTTGGTTCAGGTAAGAATTGATGAAAATCTGCACAAAGAAAACTGAATAAATAAATTGATGGCCTTTATATTATATTCCAAATGTGTGTGTGTGTGTGTTTTATATATAAGACTGAACAAGCCTCTGGGCAAATTAGAGAATTAGAAAAATGTGACTGACGCACATTCATGTTGCTCTAACTATTATTTTCCCTTTAATTTTTAAAGGAAATATCAGACATGCTGTACTTGCTGAAGGAAGACTTGGAAGAGAACACCCTCCAGACTCTGTGAACATCGGTCTATCTCTCTCTCAGCCAGCTAAATCCTGCTCCCTGATTTGACCATGCTGCATGCAGTGCTGTGCCCCAAGTGGCGGGCCAACTCAGCCCATTACTGGCCCTTCCACATGTTTCTGTTGGACCTGCTGGTAGCAGGAGTTCTGCCAAGTATTTCAAGATTACCCCCTGCAGCCAAACGTGAGATCATCCTTGATGGGGACTTGGTAATTGGAGGCCTGTTCCCCGTGCATGAAAAAGGTGATGGGATGGAGGACTGTGGGAAGATCAATGAAGAGAGAGGAATCCAGAGACTGGAGGCCATGCTACTGGCACTTGATGAGATTAACTCCAGCGATCGCATCCTTCCCGGGCTCCAGCTGGGCGCCCACATCCTGGACACCTGCTCCAAAGACACCTACGCTTTGGAGCAGTCCCTAGATTTTGTCAGGGCCTCTCTTACCAAGGTTCAGGATCCAGGTTTCATCTGCCCAGACGGCTCCAGACCCATCCAAAAGGAGGTTCCACTGGCCATTTCTGGGGTTATTGGAGGATCCTACAGTGATGTCTCCATTCAGGTAAGTAGACAAATTAATTTTTCTTCACTTTTGTATGCGCATTAACATGCATTTAGAGTATATAATACAATAAGAAAATAACGAAAAAAAATCTATGGTGACTAGTATTTATTTTTTAAGATAAATGTTAGCACACTGCTTCTACAAGCTACACAGTGTAATATGTTATGTACTGTTGTCATATTTCATTTTAAGATGATCCATGTACAAATAATCTTAGAATTGAAAGAGGGTACACTTTATTTTTCACACAACTGTATACATACAAGAGTAACTTGTGTTCTTAAGTATTATTGTTTCAATATTCTTCATCTAAGATGAATATGCTGAGTTGGGGCATTTTAATAAAAGAAAAATAGAAGTTCAGCTTCTTCGAACGATCTTAAGATGTCAACAACACAAGTGTCTGAGGGACAGTCTCTGTTTCAGTTTTTTTATGTCTAATAGCCAAGTAGAAAATTCTAGAGCCAGCTATCACATATAATATATTACTGTTTAAAGTGTCACACTGTATCAATGAAGGTATACATTTACTCCAAAACAACTTTTTTGTTATGCTGGCACAGACAGATCATTGAAAGTTTTTTTTTTCCTTTTCACAGTCTTGATTGCATACAGATGAACAAATGCCACATAACCAGGAATGACCGTGACAACAAATGATAAAAACAAACAATTAAACAAACAAAAAACAAGAAAAAAAAAACACCCCACAAGATTTTATTAAGAAAAGTGGATTCTTTTCCTATATTAAATTGACACCATTAATGTAGGAGCAGTTAAAACAGGCCGGTTCAAATTTGACAGTATTTGTAACATGTTTTGTTTTTACATGAATTTGAAATCTTTATTAAACAGTGACTGCATTGTAAAGCTCATGTTACGCCTAAAGACCATAACATTTACTCTGATTTACTTTCTATAGAACAACAACATGGAGAGTTAAGAGAATCTATTACCTCTGAGAAATTGTGTTTCATTTTCCATTAAGATCATCAAATATAAGAATTGGCTCATGTTACTCTGCTCTCCCCTATGACGAATGGACTTGGAGTTAATTTATTTTTTCCCCTACTGCCACAGAGGAAGGAATTAAAAAGACACGTATTCTTGAATAAATTGAGTCCTGCAGCCAGAATGCAGTTCATTCTTGGAGAAGTTCTTGCATGAGTCTACAGAGGTGAATGCTTTATTGCAGCATGTCAAAGCTGAATTGAGAGTCTGACAGGATGGATTAAGGCTATCCACCACCATGCTATATGATCATCTAAAGCCTTCATTGTTACACACAGGGTTTCTCAGAAGAGAGGGAATCCTAAAGACCTTCCTCGTGTAATACTGATGATGTTTTGACAAAGGACCAGCATCTTTTTTTTTTTCCTTTTTGTGTTTGTCTTTGAATGAGCCTTCAGCAACCACACAGTCACAAAGACTTAAAAATGTGGTTTTGTGTGTGTGTTTTTCATTCTTCTGAATACGTACTTCTTCAGTCATTTTGCTCGAGAGTCTTTTTGTTAGTGCTTTCACTTTCTGAGCAGGAAAGTGAGTTGAACTGTGAGAGTAACTAGAAGCCCATGGTGGGATTTTTTTTGAGAGGTCACTGGTTTACACAGTCCCCATTTATTCCACAAAAGCACTTTGTGGAGATGAAGGACACTAGAAAAGTGAGAAGGACGAGTGCCAGGGATCGTCCTGGAAGAGCTGTTTTTTCCCATCTGTGGGGTGCATCTCTGTTGGCTGGCATGTACGTGTCCACCTGCATATGGAGGACAGGCTGCCCGTGACAGGGCCAAGGATAAGATGTGACAAAGATGGTGGGAGACGAGTTTCTCACCAGACACAAAGAAGTTTTTATGATTAGTCCAACAATGTTTTTTCAAGTTTTAATCTTTGTCTTACTCATCCTGGTTTATTGTGTGGTACTTACAATGTCTTCTGTTCTAGTTCCTAAAATCATTTATTGCCACGTGGGATGTTGTAGCTTTATAACCAACCAAGCATGATGACTCAGCTTTAGCAGCCTACACATTTAACGGCAATGAGCTCAACCTGGCATGACAGTGAAATGAGAAGAACAATGGAATCATTTTGAACACAACCACAAAATTTAGGGGTACACCTTAAATAAGCAATAAATAAGTATTATACTGACATTTGTTTTCGGTAATAATATGGATAACACAAATTAACACCATTCAGTTTTAAGCTATTCCGTTTAAAATGTTCTGCGTGTCCAGTGAACTCTTTGAATAACAATTCCCCCTTTGCCATTGAACTTTGCTTTTGAACATTGAACTTTCAACCTTTTCTGGAGCCTGAATGTTTTTTCCTGCCTATGAAATGTCATGGAGCGGGGTCTTGCATGTTCATTTTTGTATCTGTAAAAACTAGGGCTGGGCAACGATTAAAATTTTTAATCACGATTAATCGCATGATTTCCCTGATTAATCATGATTAATCGCATTGTATACGCAAAATCAAATAATGAATTTAAAAGTAGTGTTAAATGCACTTTTTTAAAAAAAATGTTCTGCTGCCATATGAACTAAAGTGCCATAACATTTGTTGTGCAAACACTTTTAACATTACTGCTTGTCAGTAACATATATTTAGTGTAAATCTCATCTTAAAATTGTCAAATAAAATAAAGCTTATTGCCACTGCCAGGGCATTAATGTCATCCTGTTTTTAAAAAAAAATATAAAAAAAAAATATACAAACAAAATCCAACAAAATGATTGTGGCTCAGCACAATCAGAACATTAAAACAGGAAATTTCTGAGGTAACAGCAGAAATTTTTAACGGGGAGTTCAACTTTAGCAGTTGTTACAAATAACCTTGTTTCTGTCAAATCCTCCGTCAGGGAGAACTTTAAAATAAATGAAAATGTCATGTTAAAGTTCAGTAACTTTACCAGTCCGTGTATCATTCATTTTTTTCCAGTCAATTGTCAATCAAAAAAAAAAAAATAAATAAAAAGTTACATTTTATTAAGTTTTTCATTTTTTCATCTAACACAAAAAATGTTTTTTATATTTCAATTTTAGACTTGGATCAAAAATACGAAATTAAAAAACGAGCCACAGAACTGAATTTGTTTTATAATCAAGGACTGTACTTTCCTTTGTCATTACACATCTGTGCCACTAGATGGAGCCGCACTGAAGTAACCAGTAAGAGAATAGCAGGACAGTGAAAACATGGGGCAGATCCGATGTAACATGGAGGAATGACGCGAAAGTTTTGTTGCAGTCCAGAATTTTTTTTCAGACAGCATTGTTAATATTGCTACCTAAGTTGCTACCCAAACTCTAAAGTACACTGATTTTTACAGCTTTCCATGTCTGTTTTAGCTTTTCCGCATGTTTACCTTACCTGCAAATTGACTTCCGGTTCCGCAGCAGCCAGTAACGGACTTTTCAAAACAAAAGCACGTGAGCAACATGCGTTAACGCGCGATAAAATAAATGTCGGCGTTAATAAATTAATGAGTTAATGCGATAATAACGCGTTAACTTGCCCAGCCCCAATAAAAACATATGTTACCTTTCCAGCTTTTATTATACTTGACTGGGGTATCATATTTGAAAATGCAAGCAACCTGCATCTACAAATTAGATTTTTTTTTCCTTCTGTATAGTACCACATCAAGGGCAGATAATAAAAGCCTTTGTTGTGGTCTTGTCATCATTTTTCGGTCGGTTAAATTTTGATAACCATTCATACTGTTCACTGAGCACCAATGAGCTTAGATGAAGTCACACACTCCTGCACTCTCTAATGCACGGGCTTTGGCATTATATTCAAAAATATCCATTCATGTCCACATGCATGTCATTTTATTTCATAAGTAAAAACTTTTTTACCTGGCATTCATACTACTCTGGAAAATTTGACCTTCAGTTGCAGAAAAATGTGCTGTGGATCCTGTGAGATTTTATAAATAAATGCAGATGTTGTGGTCTTGTGTGGGTGGACAAAAACAAAAACATTTGGAAACAATGGTAGTTGCACTCAGTCCTTGATTTGCTCTGGGTCACTAATTACCCTTTCCAGATTCACCAAGGCTTCATCAAGTGGCCAATATTGGAAGATAACGCACAGCCTAGTAGGTGACAGTAATGGATCTTTCAGCTGGTTGTTGATCACCAATAAAACCTGAAGATGAAGAAGAAGACAACGCAGACGCACCATATCAACAGCGTAAACAACGACGTGCAGACAGAACAGCAAGTACTGTTGACTTTGTTGTCCTTGGTATCAGCTGTTATGCAGCCATAGTCTGTATTTAATAATACTCCAAGTGCCTGCAATACATTGGAGGAAAGACATATTGAGCTACTGTAAGAACAATTTAAAGGCTGAACTCAAGCAAACGGTTCTTGAAATATGGTTGCAGAATACAATCTTTTGGTCACAGTATAAAGACATGGGAATTGTAAATTTATACAGCATTCAGACACATATGCTGTTTGTCAGTTTGCAAATAAGAGAAAATATAGCTGTTCAAAAAGACCTTTCAGTGCTATCAAAATAACGGTAGCCACCATCAGGGCCGTCGGACAGGGGGTAAAAGTTACACAGCCTTGGGGGGGCCCATGGCAGAGGGGGGCCCACGGGAAGCTAAGGGGGAAAAAATTATATATTGAATATATTAGTTAATACCAAAACTAAATTTCATGACAGATACTGATCGTAATGCAAACTTGGTGGGCCCTATATTAAATGGCATATTGTTGTAATCCAAAAACCTTAAGTCTGTTGTGACGGACTACTCTGTGTGAACACCCCTTGGAATATGCGCAAAATCGTTAAGTCCAAAAACAGCTGTTTCTCACCGTGAGGCGCAGCTTGATTACTATTAGCGTATGTGGATGGAGAGATAATGTCGCAACCTCCCAAGAAATATAAATCTGGCTCTCAGAAATGTAAAGAGAGGAAAGAGAGAGAGAAGAAACAAAATGAGGGGAGTCAGCTGCTTACAGACTTCTTCTCAAAGAAAGGTGAGTACAATTGTAACAAACGTTAAACTTTAAACACACAGGATGAAATCCCATTGTCAACTGCCGTAAGCTCCGCTATCATTGCTAAAACGAACATAAACAGCCCTAAAGCAAGATCAGATAATAGACAACCCTTTCAAATGGTCTTGTTATTAAAATAAGGGAATATAAAGTTGGCTAATATTGCAGCAATATAACAGCAAGCAGGTGGTCAGGTGATCGGTTGGTGTTGGTGGTGGTGATGGGGGGGCGGGGGGGGGGGGGGGGGGGGGGACCAGGACCTCCTTTGTAGGGGCCCAGAATTTGGTGCTACGGCCCTGGCCACCATTCAGACTCGTGTATTAAATGGGACACTTCAGAGCATGAATCAACACTTGACTTGTAAAATGTGAAAGACTGGATATGGCATATAATTTACGAGGCAACAGTGACAACATCCAAACCCCAACAACGCAAACAGTAGATGACGTCATCTCCTACAGTACCACTAATCTACTGAGAAAATTCCTCCTTGGCAGTTCTTTGATTTCACCATGGCTGTGTCATTATCTATTTAATTGTGCAACCATCAACTTCACATCAAACTGGGAATACTTGATGTCTACTGCAAGCCTCACCCCGGGACAACCTCCCTTCTGGCTAGTACCAGGTTCCTGCAGTGGAAATGGAAGGGTCAATGAAAGGACCCTCCAAAAGACCCTAGTTCCTGGAAAAGGTTCCTTATAGAGAAAGAAAATTCAAGCACTGTCATAATAATAATCCGTAGGAAAACCTTCAATTCTTCAATCCTAATAGTAAAGTATACCATCACAGTACCATTTCAACACATCATGCATTATTATGCAGGAAATAACATTAAGAATGTTCTATTCTAAATGGACACTGAAAAAAGACGAACTATACAACTCAAACACCTTTAGAAAAATATTCAAGTCCTGTTTATTGTCATTATGCAGGCATAACGAAATTTTGCACGACACCCAGCAGGCACACACATAAATACACACATAGATAAATCACTCAAATAAATAGTAGAAGAAAAAAAAAATATATATATACAAGATAAAAAACAACAACCAACAAAAAACAACAAAAAACAACCCTGACTTGTTACTGCTGAAGCTCCTGGGAAGACCCTAAATGACTGGAGGTTATAACATCTGCCCTGCCATAAATTTGATTCTTAAAATTTTTGGTTTGCAGCGGTTTATTAGCTCTGCTGGTGTGTGGTGCAGAGGGGGAGGAGAGAGCTCTTCCTCTGTTGTGCTGCTGTCTTCACAGAGTTAGTCAGATGGAGAAAAAGCTTTGGTGTTAACTTCAAAAAGGTTTTGTTTATTATCTGACACTCATTGAAACTGTTATGTAGCACAATTGGAGAACACATCTCCAGTCTCTAATTAGCGCATCAGGGTGTCACTCAGCATCAGGGGAAAAGTTGTAATGACTAAGTTTGTTTGGAGTCACACAGTTAATAATACTGATAGCTTATATGTTTCTGGATGTACTTCACATATCTGTCGAGAGTCGTTTTCTCACAAGCATTGCAGTCAGTCTTTAATAAGAGCCTGTCGCTGTATTTAACCACTTGAAACTGAAGATTGCATTTGGGTTTCACTCACAATATTGACACCATTTACTAGACTAGTTATTTTGTAATAATGTTACAGACTAGAATAATATCTTATAGCTTTAAGCTATAAAACTTATGTTTCCTGAACTTTAGAGCTGCTCGGAGGATTGATTTTGTGGTGAGTATTGGTTTGCTGGTGGGAAATAATGGAACTTGGAATATAAAGGATTTTCTCTTCCTGAAATAGTCTTTGGAAGCAAACCAGCACACACACCTTTTTTTTTTTTTTTACCAGTGCCCTGCATGTTTTATATATTTCTTTGCTCCAGGACCTTTAGTTCCCGGGAAACACCTAAAACATGCAGGGCATATAATCATCTCTGCTGACACCTATGGACAATTCCAAATCAATTCCCACCACAAGTCACTGAAAAAAACATGGTTCTTTTTACGTGCGTCAAACCCATAATTAGACCTACACATTTCTCTATGCATGAAAATGTTATCTTACAGTATTTAATTTTAAAAGAAACCGAACATGATTCACTCCTTTGTATGATTCATGAAATTATTAAAAAAAAAAAAAAAAAAAGAAGGAAAGAAAGGATCCCTCCTTGTTCAATCCTGGCAGTATATGCAGGCTCTCTGTTCATCAACACTCTGAAACAGGCCATTAGATGATTCGTCTCCCAAACGTGGCTTCCACACAAAAAACACTCACAGCAACGCAGCAATTAGAGACCAATTAGACAAAATTTCAACAAAATTCAGCAATTTGTAACAATGTCGTGCAAAAATGTGGACAGATGCCAGCTTAAACTAATGGAAATGTTGAAATGAAACCAACAAGTGCAGAAGGAAAAAAAGAGGGTTGCCTAGACAACTAGAACCTGGAGTGGCCAGCTGTCAATGATGAGATAATGATGCCTGTAAATGAAATTAAAGTGTGCAAAGAAACTCTAGAAAAGACAAAAAAAATCTAGTGAGCTAGCTAAAAGTTAATCATAAAAAGTACTTCAAGCTATTTTGAAAAAAAAAGAGAGTCTTGTTTACAATAGATAATAAAAGAAATGTGACACTAGACATATTTTCAAAGACAAAATATAATGGAGTCACACGCCACAACATATAAAGAGCCACTTTTAAGTTTAGAAAAAGAAGTCTAAAAATGTTAGCCCTGATTTTGTTCAATTTCAGTCAGTACTGTAACCAGCAGAATTACTCAGCCTGTTGATTTCTAAAATATCAACAATCCATGCCTATGGCTGATCAATATCTAATCATATTAAAAATATTAGGACAAATATTTCACACAGATGAACTGACCTTACAGCCAGTCCTGTTAGAACAAATTCATCTGGAGTTTTCACATAGACAAAACTGCCCTAAATCTGGATCTTGAATTAACCAACTACAAAAAAAAGTTACTTTTATTATTTTTCTCAGGCTGATTTTAGGGAAGTTTATCCATGATGACACTGCTGCTGTGTGAGCATAGAACAGTGTTTGCCCTTTAGCACACGCTGTGCACAAAGGTCAAGTATGCGGATGGTGGCTGCCCGATGAATGCATCGCTTGGCAGGCCTTGACAGCAGCTAGCAAGGAAAAAAAAAATGAAGAAAAAAAAAAAAGGATCGGTCAAAGGAGCTATAAATACTATAGATTATTAATTGTGAAATAATAGTTTTACAAGTTTATGTTTTCCCAACAATAGTCACTACCTGCTTATTGTGTGACATCATGGTGAATGTCATTTTGCCATAACACAATACTGGTCTTTTTTTAAGTTAGCAAATTGAATATCTATTACACATTTACAGATATTTAAGTGGAGCTCTCGCAGCTGATTAAACGAGGAAATGTACTGACTGTATAACCGGTGGCCTTACTTCACGTCAAGGTTAATTAGACACTAACATAGCAGTTGGAGAGCTAGTTTTGTGATGCACAGGTGGCATGGGTGGCTGGTTTGAACACTGACACAATGTAAAATGTAAATATATGTATTCACAAAAGAACATAAAAACAGTTCAAATGCAGAAAGTGAGACATCGTATGATTTCATGAAAAACATGAAATTAGCCCAGTCTGATCTTGATTGCACCAATATGTCTCAAAAAAGTTAGAACATGGGCAACAAAAGTGCAAAAAGTAAGTGGATAGTAAAAAAAAAAAACACCTAGATTAACACCTCACAAGGACTAGGGTTAATTACCAACAGGTCAGTGACATGACTGAGTCTTAGATGGATTAAAGATGGGCCATTATTCATCAAGCTGCAAAAAACTGTTTAACAAATTGTGAAGTAATTTGAGAGTATTGTTCCTTTATGTAAAATTGTGAATACTTATCATCTGCAGTACTTCTTGTCATCAAAAGATAGAAAGAATCTGGAAAAATTCTATGTATGCACAAGGAACAAAAAACCAATAATAATAATATTAGATTCTGATTCTGATTCTGTGATATTCAGGCCCCCAGGCAGCGCTGCATTAAAAGAGGCGTGATTCTGAAACAGAAACCACAGTACGGTTTTCGGGAGCACTTCTGGAAATCAATAGCCCTTTTCGCACAGCAGTTGCATCATATCAGGGTACAAAAGCCATTCTTGTTAAACTGCCACTGGTCCCCTTTGGTAATTCATACAGACCAAGCTGGCACAAAGAATCAAATGAGTGAAAGGAGTGTCACTGATAGGAGTATTGTGTTCTGTGATGTTGGCATGCCTTTAAACTCAGAGCTTGTCTCTTTGTTTTGACTCTGCTACTACCTGAACACAGAGTCAAAATGAAATGACAGTTTTTCCTCCATGAATTCACATAATACAATGAAGTAGGTGCTACAGATGTATAATGAATGACTGTAATGGCTGTGTGAGAACACAGTTTGTCATGACATTCTCAAGTGCAGGTTGAAGCTCTTCTTCATTTAATAGACTGAGGAAAAGGGGGAAAGTGTCCTGTCGACAGACAAATTGAAATTTGAAATTCTCTTTGAAAGCCATGGATGCTGAGGAGAGGAGAGGAGAGGGACCATCCAGCTTCGTTGTCAGCACTCAGTTCGGTTGTCTGCATCTCTGATGGTATGGGGCTCGATTAGCGCTATGGAATAGACAGCTCCACAACGAAAAGGAAACATCAGTGCTGAAAGGTATATACTCAGGTTTTAGAGGAACATATGGTCCCATACAGATAACATCTTTCTCAGGGAAGACCTTGCATCTTTCAGCAATACAAAACCCCATACTGCATACTTTACAAAAGCATGGCTCTGTAATAGAAGAATTCAAGGTGCTGAACTGGCCTAGAGGCAGTGCAGAATTTTCAACAACTAAAAAAAAACCTGGTGCATTATGAAACGACAGCAACAAGAAAGAAAAAAACAGACATTGAAGACTTAGGACATTTGAGTTGCCCAAATCCAATATCAGATGAGACTGAAATAACTTTCCCCTCCCAAAGCTCCAGCAACTGATGTCCTCAGTTTCCAGATGTATATAGATTGTTTTTCTGTTTTTTTTTTTTTAAGGAATGCTATACAGTAGTCACAACTATGAAATTGAAAATGACCTTATTTTTTTCTTAAATTTGTACATTTTCTCAGTTTAAAATTGTGTTATTTTCTCTAGTTTTTTATTGAATTGAATTGAATTGAATTGAAAATACTTTAATAATCCCCGAGGGGAAATTGGCTTGTTGCAGCAGATACAAAAATATACATAAATAGACAGGACATTAAATACATTAAATAGGTTTAAATAGACAAAAAACAGTGTGGAACAATAAATAGACTTAAACAGTTGCAAAAAGACACTAAATAAAAAGTAAGTTTGCAAAAACAGACAAAAACAGTTGCAAAACCAGTAATAATAAAACTGTAATAATGTAATAAAGTGATAATGCGGCATTAACAGAAGGCAGTGGCAGAAGTAATCATTCAATTTATGGAATAAAATCTGGGTTTATAAGGTTTGCAAATCATTGAATTCTGTTTTTTTACATTAAAGTTCCATTCAAATTCAAAAAATACTTTATTGATCCTTGAAGAGAAATTAAATCATTGCAGATCTGAAGAGGCCTCTGACTGAAGATACTCTGTTGCTGAATGACTGTGTTGTTTAGAGGATGGTCAGAGTTGTCCAAGATCTTCTTCATTTTATGAAGTATCCTCCTTTGCAATATCAGCTCCAGACCAGTCCCCAGAACAGATCCAGCCTTCTTTCTCAGTTTGTTCAGTTTCTTTAAGTCACTGGCTCTGATGCTGCTCCCCCAACAGATGAGCAGATAAGGATGCAGATAGGATTGAAGACTTATAGAGGATATGCAACATATTTCTGCAAACACTGGAGGACCTAAGCTTCCTGAAAAGGTAAAGTCTGCTCTGTCCCTTCTTATAAAAAGCATCAATGTTGCATCTCCAGTCCAGTCTGTTGTCCAGGTGAACTCTGAGGTATTTATACTTCTCCACCACCTCCACTTCTCCCATGATGGAAATGGTGTTTGACTTGTTCCTGGTCCTTCTAACATCCACAATCATCTTCTCTGTCTTGTTGGCATTTAAGATGAGATGACTGTTCCACGTCACAAAACAGCCCTCCAGTTCTCTGTACTCTAGTCTCTTGTCCATCACTGATAAACCCCATAATTGCAGAGTCATCTGAGTATTTCTGCAGATGACAGGACTCCGTCTTGAACCGGAATTCTGATGTGTACATACTGAAGAGGAATGGTGAGAGTACAGTCCCCTGTGGTGCTCCTGTGTTGCTGACCACCTGGTCAGACACACAACCATTCAGTCTCTGTTAGTCAGGTAGTCAGTGATACAGGTGATTGTGGAGGCATCCACTTGTGTCCTCTGGAATTTCTTTCCTAGTAAAGCAGGCTTGATGGTGTTAAATGCCCTGGACATGATCCATTCTAACCACACAACAAATCACAAAATCTGGATTCTTTCACCTCTGTCACTAAATTTGACGCAGAACAACTCATACACACATTTATATTCTCACTTTTGGACTGCAGTACTGTAATTGAGTATTGTCCTTGGTGTCTAACAAAGTCCTGGACATGCTCCAGCATGTCCAGAATATGCCTGCCAGATTCCTTACCTTCACCAGACTCTGGCAGCACATCACATCCATCCTCAGACAACTTCATTTTCATTAGTTCCCCATTAAACAGCACATATCATGTAATAAACTTGTCTGGTTCTCCACTCTCCTGCCCCTCAGTACCTCACAGACTTTCCACACACACACCATTATAGACTCTTCTCTTCTCACACATCCCTCAGCTTACAGTTCCTTGTTCCAAGTTGCGGACCATGGGAGACAGAGCCTTCTTTGTTCAGGCCTCTCAGCTCTTGAATTAGAATTTCAAGTCATTAGTTGAGACCTGTCTGTTTAAACTGGCCTGTAATTTATCTGATAAAGTGTTAACCTTAAACACTGAGCTGAAAACGACCTTATTTTTTGTCCTCTATGTATGTATTACTGTTATTGCAAAGCACTCTCCGTGTCTCGAAAGGCACTTTGTAAATTGAAGTTAAGATTATTTATAATTATTGCAACATAGTCCTCAGTCTTTGAGCAAGTTGCAAGCAATTACTAGTATTTCTGAACATGCAAAAAATGCATCCTGCAAACGTCGGACTATCGAGACAGACAGAAACAGCAAACACATGGTGCTCGGGCTTGCCTTGATTAGATCAATATGTATGAGCACAAAAATGCATTTTTAGAGTAAAATCTGTGTGTGTTTGATGTTCCATGGTTCCATTAAATCACACCGGTGTTTGCTGTTTCAGCCAACTCCACAGTGCAGTAACCTGATTTAGCCTTGATGCTGTTTCCTCCCAGGGACTGTTTGGATCAGAATTAAGACTGTTGAATACATTAAAATAATGCAACTCAAACATTGTTTTTGACCAGCATTTTGAGATTGCCTACATGCAAAAAAGCTTTGGTTTTTATTACATTTTCCTATCCATTAATCCAAAAGCATAATTTCTCCTTGCATGAATTTTCTATTTCTGAAGAGGGAAGGAAATATTAGATACATTTAGTGAGAAAAACATACAAGTGAGTTAATTTAACTCTGGTTTTGCTTAGAATTTAAATGCTGTATACTATTTCTCTTCAGCATCCATTCTAATTACAATACCATAAAATCATAAATTTACACATTATCGTAAATAGCTTTTATACATCCTATAAATTTATATTCAAACCTTTGCAGTAAATTTCTTAACTAAAGAAAGCAAGTAGCAAACACAGAAGGTTCACATGTGAGCACCTGGTCCTCTGTACATCTCAACTTTCACTCTGCATGTCATCTACTGTATCTACTCTAGGGTTCAGGTTGGCAGAGGCGGGGCCTCTGGGATGTATGATGGAATTTTCATGTTTGCTGGTCTTGGTCATGGTATCTGTCAAAGGCTTGAATCACGACAACGATTCTTTTTCTTTACTCTTAAAAGGTGTTTACCCTCCACCCTGAAGGCTTTGTCAATTCCAACTGACTGGTGGATGTTCAAAAAATGGGAATAAAAAAAAAAAAAAACAATGACATAGACCATGTGGAAGAGAGTGAATGTGTTGTAGATGTCTCATATACTTCTTGACTTCTTCTGACGGAGTGTTGACCTGGAATCTCACAATGCTGTTCCAAAAATGGAGTACTTTTGGGCTACAGCAGAATCTAACACAACTACTGTTACATACCTCCGCCTTATTTGTTCTCATTCCTCTTGAAACATCAACAGCCATTGCAGTCCTCCTTCTCTGACATTTAATTATTTAAATGACACAGTATTACAGCACATTTCCAACTGTAAACTTGAAGCTTACCTTATTTGATGTTAGTGTAATACCTCTACTGGAAGCTTGTTAGTGCTGAAAATGAAGGAGAATAAAAAGCAGTTGTTTGGAGTCACGGTTGTTTTCCTTTTGACAAAAACTGCAGAAGGAAGCCTATGCTCTCTTTTTCTTCATGAAACAATATATTCCATTCTTCTATTATAATTGTAAAAGTAAGCCACATTTTCCCTCAGTGTTAAATCCTACAAGACTGGCTGTGCAAACAGACACTCTTGAAGAAGTCAGTGTTTGAAATGGAAATAAAAAGAGAATCTGAAATATTCTTATAGTTTTAGATTATAGATATTTTATACATATTTTCTATGTATTTACATTTCTCTGAAAACTTATGTGATTATAAACAGTTGGAGAAAAAAGGTTGTAGAAAATAATTCTAATCAATTAAACTTATGGGTAATCCATTACATAACCAGTCCAGGGAACGACATCCGTGTAGTCAAACAAACCACTGAAATAGATAGTGATCCCCAACACGTTTTCCTCTTACATTCTGCAACAGTAATTATTCATTCTCTATCAAATATTATTCTGCATATATTAGTGACAGCACTGTGCACAGAAATGTGTGGTCCTTTATTGCAAAGAGACTCTGGCTGGACAAAGAGAATGCTGGAGGCGGGGAGGCACACATAACTTCCACTCTGTAAAGCACTCTGTGTCCCTAATTAACCTCCTAAATAATAGAACCAAAACAAGAACTCAATTTCATATAATGCTGCAATAATTACAATGATATATTAAATATAATTTACATTTCTAATAAAATCATAAATTCATTTAGTAATTAATTTGATAATTGTTTTTAAATGCAACATTTAATGCCAATATAATAATTATCTCGAGACACATAGCTCCTTACAGGAAGTGCCCTGTGTTTATTCATATATATATACAGTATAATTATTGTATTCATATCAAGATGGAGCTTTTATTTTCGAGTCAAGTTTAAGTTAAAGAGTATAGTTATAAGTAATGACTGCAAGTCTTGAAAGAAAAGTATGGGCAAAGTATGGGCAAAACTTCCTCCACACCATATCATCCCCTGATTAGTGAGGCTTGAATGAAATCCAAGTTTTAAGTTTTGGGGTATTCAGGCAGTGAGTGAAAATATACTTGAGCTGCATCTGACTGAGACACTAAGAGGGAAATACCACATTTAGATGAACAGACGGTTACTGTCACACACTCCAGTGCCGCTGTGAAAGGTACGCTGTCAGGCTTCTCCAAGAATCTATTGATGAAGGCCAACAGTCTGTCTGACAAGCCCTGTTAAGAGGGAGCTATCTTATTACCATGCAAGTGTGACTGACTTACATTAGCTTGCCTCATAAATGCTGTTTACATCCCAGATAACAAATTCAGTGAGTGGAAATGATGGATTCCTCATGCGTTAGTAAGAGGTCACATCTCTCTGTGACTTATTTAAATGATCCCTTTCACTCAATATACTAAAGGAAGACGTATAAAGCAAACTGCCTTTTGATAACATACATGTTAATCTTACTTGTTGCCTTATGCCACTTCTTGTTTTTTTTTTCAACCCATTTTCCTAAACCAGGTAAATGCAACATGAGCCTAAGTCATTTCTTTAACAAAACGAGAAATGTATCTCACCCTGCTTACTAATTTACTTAATACTTATCCTAATTTAGTGTCATGCAGGGGGCTACTTCTAAATTAAAGACCAAGAGAAAAATTAACATTAGTGAATTATTTAATAGGATCATGATAGCGAATGGAAGAACCCACACACACACACACAGTTCCGGGCTAGAATGATTGGCAATATCTTGGTGAAAATGCACTGCCAGCTCTGTCTGTGCTTTCAGGTCCAAAGGCGGTGTTAAAATTTTCAGCATGAAAGAAAGAAACGTGACACCAAGGCAGTCAGAATATTCTCTCATGTCTTGTCGATATGTGTAACTTTTAGTAGCCCTTAAAGTGTCAGCGTATATCAATAATTATGATTCAAGAACGATCCAGACTAAGCGCTTGACGATGAAATTATTAGGTCACCTCCCTTTCAAAAACCTCAGTGCAGTTCATTATATGTCCTTCATTTATTACAGTACATAAATATTATTTTTGATGGCTGTGAAATCTATTTTATAGGTAAAACAATTCATGTAGCTGTAATAATCCCACATGCTGATTTCATAGCTTGCTTTCTGTTTCCACACAAGTTAAGTAAAACATTTCTTATAGTGACACACGTTGTGAGTCACGTTTAACTGTGAGCACAGAGTTTGATCTTGAAATGTTGCAGTTTAAGTCGTGTCACGATAAAGTGTCGGCTGCAGCTAAGTTAGCCACATACTAACTGATCTAACTAAAAGCGTTGATGTTACTTGATTGTGCCAAAAAGTAGGACATGAAAAGTTTTAGAAATTAGTTGTAAATGTTACAAAAACAAACAAACAAACTTATCAATTCATGGATAAAAATCTTTTAGTAATCAATGTCTGCCTGAAGAGTTTTGCTCATGAAGGCACTTCTTGATTGTAGATGTGTACAATGATACGCCTACCTTCTCCAGATTATTCTTGACTTTATTTGATGTTGCAAAAAGGTTTTTTCTTCACCAAGGCAAGGATTCTGTTATCTTCCACTTCAGTTGTCTTCTGTGGTCCTCCAGGCCTTCTGATGTGGTTGAGCTCACCAGTGGGTCTTTTTTTTTCTAATAATGTACCAAACTGTTGATTTGGTCAAAACCTAAGCTTCTTGCTCTCTTAAAGATTGATGCTTTTCAGCCAAATGATGGTATCTTTCACTTGCACGTACTGAAATCTTCTTGGATTTCATTTTGGCAGCTCCAGTCCAGTGGTGGCCAAAGTCGGTCCTCGAGGGCCGGTGCCCTGCAGGTTTTGCATGTTTCCCTATTTTAACACACCTGATCCTAATTAATGGCCATCATTGTTTTGTCATCAATGTCAGCACATGTCTCTTAATGACACAGCCACTTGTATCAGGGTGTGAAGAAGGAGGGAAACATCTAAAACCTGCAGGACACTGGCCCTCGAGGACCAACTTTGGCCACCCCTGCTCCAGTCCAAACAGCTCCCAAATGCCAATTCAATATATCAAGTCTAGACTATTTATATCAAGGGTGTCAGACTCCAGTCCTTGAGGGCCGCTATCCTGCATATCTTAGATGTCTCTCTGCTTCAGCACACCTGATTCTAATGAATGGTTCGTTAACAGACCTGTGCAGACCTGGATGACAAGCTGGTGGTGATCCATTCATTAGAATCAGGTGTGCTGACGCTGGAAAATATCTAAGATGTGAAGGACAGTGACCCTCGAGGACTAGAGTTTGACATTCCTGATTTGTCTTTAAGTAATTCAGATATACCTTTGATGAGGGAATGTACCACACTTCACCAATTTGCTTCTTTTAATTCAATTTTCCAAATATTTTTTAGCCATTGAAAATGAAGGTATTTTTGCTCAAATTGGCTGTAAATTTGAAAAGGTAAATAATATATTTTAGTAGAGGTTCTTAAAGTAAAGCTGAAAATCTACATTTTGATTGCATCTTGATAGTTTCATTTAAAATCAATTGTGGTGTTTAAAAGGTCAAAATAAAAACTCTGAAACCAACTGCAATCAAGATTGACACTAAGATGAAACATGACAGAGCTTCGGAGAAAATATTGGACTTGACTGGATTCAAATCTGGGTGTTTGGCATAATGGTGAATAAAGGTATAAATAAGCACAGGTGAGATGACACACAGGTGCAACACATCAGGGTGTGGCAAAATGACATGCACAGTAGGAAGGCTGGGAGAGTATAACTGAAATGAGAGGACAAGATGAGTAAAACAGAAACAAGAGCCAAAAACTGAACAAAATAAATATAAAATGAATATAAATATAATCTAAGTGGGAGGTTCGTACATGACTTATAAACGTGTTTCACTTTACATGACTGAGCTTCTTCTGAAATGGAAAATTGCACCCCTTGGTCATGTTCATAGAGGTGTTTACAATTAAAAACTTTCATGTAATACACTGATACTATTTCAAGTCAATTTCATAACAGTGTAGTAAAATTATAGTTACAACTGTGACGTACCCACTTCCGAGGTACAGTGATCGAGCCATGATGTGATGTTGACTGGAGAAAAAGACAGGAGGGTTTAATAATGATCCTCTTTTCTGGATCTTTAATGTCACAGTATGCTACAAATCTAAATGATTCATTGAATGGTATATTTTCAGGCCTAACTGGGTTCAAAAAAGAAACAGCACTGTGTATTGTTGGATTTTTTTCCTTTAATGTTTCAGAGATCCAAATATGGTTTTAAGCACAGATGATTAGATTCTTTTTTTCAAAGTGTGTCTTCTTTAAAGTTGTGGACTGACTCACTTACTTAATTCAGTTACTGTAGGAAAAGTTTGTTTAGTACTGTGCATGCAGAAAATAGTGATCCTGGTAGAAATACAATATAATGGGGTTTATGACATGACAAAATAGACGGATAGCTCTATTTAAGCTCTTGTGGGCTAGAAGCAAGCTAGAAAAGAGGATGGCACTAAGTGTGAGTATAGCTTCCAATTAGATCCGTAGGGAGGCCATTGTTTGGAAGACCTCCAGGCATACAATGATGCTTGAGGGAGGAGATGGTCATACTGAAGCCCATGGGTATTCACTAATAACCACTGTTTCTCATGAGGAATCCTGTAGAATGACAATAGTTTTCTGCCACTCTGTCTCCATAACACATTGTGAGAAAATAATTACTAAGATTTTATGTTTTGACAGTTATAAACATGTTCAACATAAATACCACCCTGAGGTTTTAGATAAAGATACTCATTCACCCCTGATGGTCAAAGCAGCACCAGAGATATCTGCACACAGAAATCAATATAGGCATTTGTCTGGGTAGATGGGATCTCAACATCTGAACATAATATTTCATCAGTCTCAAATTATTATTATTATTTTTTTAAGTTATTTTAACTATAGAAAACAGTGACACCTCCCCTTTCTGTTTTTTGGGAGGAATTGGAGCTTGAATTGTTGCTGATTCCACTGCCAGCCCTTGCAACAGAGCAGAAAATCAGACAGATGTACATTTGAATTGCTTCACTTCACCTGCAGATCCGATGAAGACCACTCCCCCCAAGAAAAAAGAGAAAACAAAAAACAAAGCAAAAAACTGAAACCAAAAAAGAACAAAAACAAAGCCCAACAACTTGAAGTTCAGCATTGCAGCAGTTTGATAAAATGCTGCAGTATAGAATTTCATTCCATCATGTACCTGTTGTGTCAAAAATATTGAAGCAGTGATCCACTTCTGTCAAAGCAGAGGTCATTAATTCTCCTCGTTTTGTGTCTATTGACAGTAGTTTGTGCATCTTGGATGGACGTATAGCAAGGTGGTGGTGGTGACCAGAAGGAGATGCCTGTATAGTGATGATCCTTTTATACACATAGAAAATTAAGGATTACTTCAGTTTGTCTGTAGAGACCCTATCCAGACTATCAATTAAGTGGAATGACATTTCTAAGTCTTGTTAGAGGGTTAAAATAGTTTATTTTGACATATGTTGACTATGACAACATTAATTTACCATTTTGCTCCAAAAATCATATTTTGTTTTCACTTCAAACTGCTTCAGTCCATGTTGTTTTGGTCTCCAACAAAATCCTCATATCATCCAATAATAAAACTCCTTTAATGAGAAGAAGCTGGTGCTGCTAACAGAACTGATCAGTTTGTCAAATTTACAGGTGCTGTTAAAAAAAATCACACACAAATTTTTAACAAACTTACATGTAGATGATCCAAAAGATGATCCTTTAGCTGAACCAGCACAACCGCCATTTCCTCAGATCATAAGGGCAATATAACAAGGGCTGTAGTAAATCATTTAGGGTTTTTTTTTTTTTTTTTTAACTGTGAACATTTGGATATAATCTGCAAAATAGTTCAAGGACATATGTTTCATAAAAATTGACCTCAAAAGGATCATGCACAAAAAAATTTGTCAAGATTTAGGGTTGGCACCCAAATGCAGGAAAACGGGATGCAGGAGCAGGGGCGCCGCTAGGGATTTTGGGCCCCATGAAAAGAATCTTTACCGGGCCCCCCAACACAGCGGCAAAATTTGTTGATGCTGTTTTTGATCATCATGAGGGGCCTCTCTGGGCCCCACTCAATCATGGGCCCCTATAATCCGTATCCTTTACCCCCCCTTTTCGGCGCCCCAGTGCAGGAGTATCCTTGAAAACAGTCCTTTATTAATCCAAAGCTGCAAACAAACTCAACTGAGTGAGTGCATCAAGAAAAAGAGACAGCACGGCTGTAACACAGGGAACAAACAGGAGCCATGACCAATGTGATGAAAACAGGATGAAGAACAGATGAACCAGCAAGGACACAGCCAAAGAAAAGACCATGGCCCCGATAGTACACTTCCCCTTAACCTGTTAACACTACCTGCAAGTTGGAACCTCCACTAACTGCTAATGCAATCTTCCATTCCCTAAAGCCGCTACCCATTATGCCGACTCCCTTACTCACTTTGTAGGTGTGGCAATGGGCGTGTCTTTTGCCCTTTCCACAAACTCAGTATCTTGCGATCGCGGGTTTAGGGTTGTGGGTAGCGGGTGGACAGAACACCCGTTACCCACAACCCACATGTCGCTTTGTACAAGAGTGCGTCCAAATGGCATCAATGCGCGTCCACCTGGTCACATGTGGACGTGCACAAACGGCTCTACCTCACGAATGAACTCAGTTGAACCCCTGAGTAAATGGCGCAGGTGGGATAGAGGGTTTAGCAAGAGTGGAAGATTGCGTTCTTTGCGGGGAGCGCCCCTCCTGCTACCCGCTATCCCTTAATAGCGGCTTTAGGAGATCTGGTGGAAGATCGGGCCCCATATATACAGACAGATACTGACAAGATACAGGTGAAGATGGTCAAGGCAGATGAGAACAGGGAAGAAAAACAGAACTCAATACACAAAGAAATAGACTTTCAAAGTAACACAGGAAGTAATAAAACAAGAAATAAGAAACAAGGAGACGCAAAATTAGTAATGGGCCTAAAATGGACCTTTGGGTTACCCCACAGGATAGAAGAGCCACAGAAAAAGAAAAAGAAGAAAAAGACTCTGTAGGGCTGTACCCTTGATGCTCACCTTTTTTTCAGGATGGGATAAAAAAAAAAAGGAATTGTTGACTGTATCAAAACAGTCAGGGAAACTGTACAAACACAGTAGAGTTTCCTGACTAAACAGAAGAAAAAGAAGATAATTAAAAAACTCTTAAAAGGAAGTTTGTAGTTGGTTTGTAGTTAGTTAAAGCAACACCTGCCAAGACTTTGAATAAAAATGGGAGTTTAGAGACGAGCCACAATATTAGAGAGAACTGAAGGGTCCAGGTGTTCCTTTTTTGAAAGGATTCTCACAATAAGCATGCTAAACGCCTGACCTGAAAGATGTATTCACTCAAAGCTGAAATGCTTGTCCCAGTTGTGTCAAAAACACCTGTAAATAAATGAGCAGGGATGCTGTCAAGTGGACAGCTGTTTGACGATGTCGATAGATAAGAGAATGGAACTGGCTCAAACTGCTGAAAAACAGCTGAATAAAAAAGAGGGACAGAGAGTTCAGTGATACTAGAATTGAGAGAAAGCCTGAGAGGAGAAATTCTGTCAATAAAACATTTTCGGAAGGTTCAGTATAGTTGATGGTACAACACAATCTTTGTCACAACTTGGAATTAATTGATGAAAGCGTTGAAAAAAATGGAAAAGAACTGCTATAATTGGCTTTGACGTGGGATAAAAGCTCAGTTTTTGTCTTTCTTTACAGCCCTGATATTTAGTAGTGTGCCACAAAATTTCAAAGTAGACTTGGAGTTTCTTTTTTTTCCATTTTCTCTCAGCTTGTCTCCAGACATGTCTGAGGGAGCAAGTGTTGTCATTCAGCCAAGGTTCAGAAAGTGATTTACTATTTGAGTACCTTCTCTTAAAATACACAATGTTTAAGCAAATTTACACTTTGCAGCTGCACAGCAATCAGTACCTATAACTATTCATAACCATTTAAAGGCTGTTGATCAACATTTTTATAATTAAAAATGGATATCATGATTGTGCAATGCAACACAGACAGCACATAGTAACAAATTCACAGAAAGCCCTGGAAAAGCACACATCTTTTTGAGATATTTGAAAATGTTACTCCTGGATTTATTGCTTTTCTTGTTCCACATACTAGTTTTGGGAAGACTCTGCCTTCTCTGAGACTCTGAGATTCTTGCAAGAACAATACAATCATCAGTGACAATAATAATTCAACTACTCTGACCCTTCAACCAGCAATCATTTTTTGGGGGATGCAGGTTTTCTGTGGGATACAGGTCCGACAGCAGGCGGGCCACTTTAGCACCCCAGCTCTTTTGCTTTTCAGTACATTCTTGCTTAAACAAGTGAAGCCTTCCCAATAAAAAGACAATGATATGTATGTTACTCCTGCACATTTTTTGAAGTTTCTGAATTTTCATTTTATATGCATTTAGTTTCTTTTTACTGCATGTTTCTTTTTTTGTCTTTTTAAATTTTCTCCAGAAGATACATGGAAAAAAAATATAATGAGATATATCAAAAAGTTTTAAAAAGTAATTGATGAAGCTGTAAAACAATTTCTTTTTCTCCAGGTGGCCAACCTCCTGCGTTTGTTCCAAATACCTCAGATCAGCTATGCCTCCACAAGTGCAAAGCTCAGTGATAAGACCCGCTATGATTACTTTGCACGGACCGTGCCTCCTGACTTCTACCAGGCCAAGGCCATGGCTGAGATCCTGCGCTACTTCAACTGGACCTACGTGTCAACAGTAGCATCAGAGGGGGATTATGGTGAGACTGGCATTGATGCCTTCCAGCAGGAAACCCGAAGTCGACAAATCTGCATTGCCACCTCAGCTAAAGTGAGCCGTTCCATGAACCGCCAGGGTTATGAGAATGTGATTCGGTCCCTGCAGCAGAAGTCCAATGCCAAGGTAGTCATCCTGTTCACCCGCAGTGAGGACGCCCGTGAGCTACTGGTGGCTGCTGCTCGAATGAACGTCAGCTTGATATGGGTGGCAAGTGATGGATGGGGAGCTCAGGAGAGTGTTGTGAGGGGCAGTGAGACTGCAGCAGATGGGGCTTTTACCATTGAACTAGCATCCTACCCAATCAGAGAGTTTGAGGACTACTTCACCAAACTGAACCCATACACCAACACAAGGAACCCATGGTTCAAGGAGTTTCTGGGAACATCGGTTTGGCCTGCAGCCTTCAAGACCCTGGCTGCAGTGAACACAGCTTACGAGATGGAACATTTGAGCAGGAGTCCAAGATCATGTTTGTGGTGAATGCTGTCTATGCCATGGCCTATGCTCTGCATAACATGAGGCAAGCAGTATGCTCCAACACATCCAAAGTCTGTGATGCCATGAAACCAGGGAATGGCAAAAGATTCTACAAGGAGTTCATCTTGAAGACCAGGTTTGAAGGTAAAGCAAAGCAGTGAGCGTTTCCTTCAAACACCAAAGAAGTAAATATTTATCTATTTTTGAGTCTTGAAAAAGCTGGATTAATTTACTGTGACCACTGGATTGTAAAGCAAGTTTGAGAAACGGGGAACTGGGAAATTAATCATTTTCCAGTGTCCCTGATATGTAAAACCTCAGAATTAAGCATTACTTATTTATATTATGATTTATTATAATAGTTGGTAACATTAAGATGAACTGAAGGAAAATTATGGTTTTAGTTGCAAGGAGTGAATGGAAAACAATAAACTTGTAATTCTACAGCTTTTATTATGCTATATAAAGTTATATATGCTCTAATTTAAATGAATTATCTACCACTGTAGAATGGTATAATTCTTCATTATTTTCCATCACAAGTTTGTTATGAATTCATATATCCATTGATTCTAAGAAAATACTTTAAACATTACTGCATTTTTGCTTCCCACTAGCTCCATTCAGGCCTGCTGACACAGAGAGCATGGTGCGCTTTGACTCTGTTGGTGACAGCATCAGCCGCTACAACATCTTTCATTACTCTAAAGAAGATGGGAAGTTCATCTACAAGAAAGTTGGCTACTGGGACCAAATACTGACCCTGAACACCTCCCAGGTAGCCTGGCGTGGTCACGTTCCTCCGACCTCTCAGTGCAGTGACCCCTGCAAGAAGAATGAAGTAAAGAGCATGCAGCCTGGAGATGTGTGCTGCTGGATCTGTATTCCCTGTCAGCCCTACCAGTATCTGCTGGATGAGTTCACTTGTGCTGACTGCAGCTTCGGTCAGTGGCCACTAGCTAATTTGACTGGCTGCTACGATCTGCCTGAAGAGTACATCCGTTGGGAGGATGCCTGGGCTATTGGGCCTGTAACCATTTCCTGTCTTGGCATATTGTGTACTCTGTCAGTAGTGGGCCTGTTCTTCAAACACAATGAAACACCTGTAGTTAAAGCAAGTGGACGGGAGCTCTCATACATCCTCTTGCTTGGAGTGCTGATGTGCTACGGCATAACCTTCATCTACATCGCCAAACCTTCCACTGCTGTTTGCACACTACGCCGACTCGGCCTGGGCACTTCATTTGCTGTGTGTTACTCTGCTCTGCTCACCAAGACCAATCGGATTGCTCGGATCTTTAGCGGGGTAAAGGACGGAGCCCAACGGCCACGCTTCATCAGCCCAGCCTCTCAAGTAGCAATATGCAGTGCTCTTATTTCATGCCAGTTGCTGGTTGCTGTTATTTGGCTGTTGGTGGAGGCACCAGGAGTTCGGAAGGAGGTGAGCCCAGAGAGGCGAAATGTGGTTACCCTCAAGTGCAACTGCAGGGACACCAGCATGCTTATGTCACTCACATACAACTGCATCCTCATCATCCTCTGCACCGTTTATGCTTTCAAGACAAGAAAGTGCCCTGAAAACTTCAATGAGGCCAAGTTCATTGGGTTTACAATGTACACCACCTGCATCATCTGGCTCGCCTTCCAGCCCATCTTCTATGTCACTGCCAGTGACTACAGGGTAATTATGGATTGGAATTATTGTATTTTTTTATTGTGCCATTTAAGTATTTACAGTTTATTTTTCGAGAAATTTCCGCAGCCCATAGCAGTGGAATAATCTAAACGAAGTCTATAAATGACTCACCCTTGTGTTTTTATCCAAAAGGTTTCACTTGCTCATTCCATTTGAACTCCATCAGCCAGTTTCATGAAAGGTTTTCTTCCCTTGTGGGCTGAAAGATCTTTCAAGACAAGAACAAAGACTCTGGAGACAGATGAGCCGTGGATATACTGTCAAAAATAATTAATAACAGTCAAACTGATTTGTTGAAAGCACACCATTTCTAAACACTTGAGGTAACATCTCAGGTGCAAATAGATGAATAATATTCATACTGCGGCACAGCTGGCCCTATGTAGTGATCTCACATTCTCTAAAATGCAAGTAGTAGTGAGCACTCAGAGCACTTTGCTTTGTGGTTACTACCCCCTTCTTTTTAATCGGAAATAAGGGATATATGTTCCCAAAGGCTAAATTTAGCTTGCATCACACAAATGGCAAGGAGTAAATGATTGGAATATGAGTTCAGAAATTGCTCGCATTGTAATGTTACAGCAGGACACAATTTATAGCTTTTTCCTTTCGAGGTACTATTTAAAATTTTCTCCACATCCTCACTCTGAAGTAAACAATGGGAACAAAACATTAGGCACAAAACTGACAAATCATGTAAGACAAGTGCTGGTGCCTGAGGCAGACCTGAGGCTACTGCCACAGCGTTTTGGTCAAGGTGTGCATCAAGGCCTTTGTTGTGCAAACAGATGTGCGGGAGGTCTAGGATCACACTAGCTTTGTATCATCATGAGGTACCCCAGGCTTTCTATGTCTGTCTTTATCTCCCGACAACTAAATCATGAACCAAAAACTACCTTAACTGATGCTCATTTGGATTTAAGGCCAGCCAAACATTGTAGAGTACCATTGTAAGGCTTCATACCATGTGTATAGAGAATAATTAAAAGAATAACAGGCTTGGAATTACTACAGAGCCCTTGACACTTTGGTTTTGTGTGACAACAATAATAAGAGCTGTGGGTTCATTTGATGCTTTTCAAACTAAATTAAAGTTATATAACACAGAATCAATCCAATAAGAGAGTAGCCTTGTCCCTCATTGAATCATGATGGACTCTTTATGAACAGAAGCTGTTGAATATAAATAATTTATTGTTAATCTTCCTATGCATTTCTTGTTTAATTCAACAATATTGCTGCAGACATTGTGGGTTGCTGCAGTATGTGTCGTGGTTTATTAAACATTCATATCTCTCTTGTTAAACAGATGTTTTGAGTGTATATATCAATTTAGTAAGTTAAAATACTAAGTTATCAAATACTAAGAAACTTTTAAACTAATTGCATCATTTTATGTCTAATTTAATTAAAATGTATGTGTAAAGTCTATGTAAGCATATCTTTTGACATATATATCCATACATGAAATATATACATATTTGATAAGAAATAAAAATAAAATAAGATATAGAAGCCCAATTAAATCAGTAAAACTCTAACCTCATTCTCTGGTAGTTAAAATGTAAAAACATCAAAGACTTCACACAGAGTTGCAGCAAAGAGCTCTACGAGTGCTTCCTAATTAACTGCATAAACTGTTAAAAGGAAATGTCTGCTAAAAAAGTTATTTTCATTGCTGAAAGAGATTAGGAGCTGAAAATAATTTTACCGACTGTCCTGTTGGTGCTCACATTAGAGGTTGTTTCTTAACTTAAAATATGTGATGGAGTCCCATATTTCTGCAGTGCTTTTGTTGTTCAGCATGTTTGAGAAGGATTTTCCCTTCATGCCGTGGTTCTGGAAATAGAGATTCCTGGACTGCAGGGGTAACCAGTGGGGTGGGAAGAGATGGAGAGCTCAGGAAGATGACCCCAGCAGTCAGCTCACATTAGCAGTAATGACTAACAAGGCCTTGACTGTCCGGGACAGCCAACTGTGCTTATACCATATTCTTCAACCACCCCCCCACCCCCTCTCTCTCTCTGTCTCTCTTATATTCATGCACATACAAATTCACTATTAAAATAGTTAACATGTATAACTGGGAATCTCACACATCCACAATTGAAAATTGAAATGTGGTTGACAATGCAGGAATAATATCTGCATGATGCACAACAGAACATAAGAGATCCCTGTCTTTGATGTTGCTATAGAATCAGAAATACTCTTTTGAAATGTGGTGTGTACTAGATTATGAGATTATGTTAAAGCAAAATGGAAAGGTGTTGCGTTCAGTGCACCATTTACACCCCCCCCCCCCCAACTATGATCGATAACAACTACTGCGGAATAATTTTCTAGTAATCCACTGATTGGTTCATCCATATACACCCACACACATCTTCCCATTCCTACACCGAGTTTATATGCATTTGACACTCATGGTTTAGTTTCAACTAACGTAGGGGTGAAACGGAAATCTACTGGTTGGATTAAAGGTTTTGGAGTAACCAAGGGAGGAAATAAATAACATTTGAGAATGAACATATTTGATCAAAAGCCATTGAGGGTGCATATGTAAAAAGTGCTTCCTGGGGCCAGATGGCCTTTGAAGAACAATCCTTTTGAAGACATAAACATAAAATTTAAATGCAGGCTGATATATTCATAACCACACACTCTTTCTCTCTTTGCAGGTGCAGACCACCACCATGTGTATCTCTGTCAGCCTAAGTGGTTCAGTGGTTCTTGGCTGCCTCTTTGCACCCAAAATCCACATCATCCTGTTCCAGCCTCAGAAAAATGTGGCCACACTCAGAGTCACAGCCAACCGCTTCAGTGCCACAGTGTCTACTTCTGCCTCTGCTCCAGGCTCCAGCTACTCAAAAGGTGCAGATATACACGACACTGTATCTGGTGCTATATTGCTAATTGCTCTATTAAAGATAACCTGTGTTTTATGCAGTTTTGGATAATAAGACAATGCAATCATTTACAAATCATTTAACCCTTTATTTTATTTAAAATGGCACACCAATGTTTTTTTTAAGATAAGTAAATTATAATTTTGCATTAAAAAGAATAAGTAATCGAGACAAGAAAACAAAAGATTGAAAAGTGTGCGTACCTCAAATGTAATATCTCAAATTTAATCGTATTGAAATGTGGTTGACAATGCAGGAATAATATCTGCATGATGCACAACAGAACATAAGAGATCTCTGTCTTTGATGTTGCTGTAGAATCAGAAATACTCTTTTGCTAATATTATTGGGTATAGAAAGAGCATCCCAGATAGAAGTTAAAGGTATTTGTGTGCATGTAAATAATAAAAAGATTCAAAGAACCACTGGCACTGCATTCAAGACTGTGTTGTGGAAATCACTGCATGAGCTTCATTTGCATCAGTTACATCTACAAATGCAAGCTTAGAAAACCGAGCAAAGAAAAATAAGCATGTAAGACTCAGAAGCATTGCTGCATTCTTTGGGCCTCATTTCATTTAATCAACATTTGAAATTCTTTTCAGAAATACTCCTGAATACCATGTCCTCGGGACTAAAGAGCAGAGGTACAATGCAGCTTGGTATCAGCACAGTTGAAAACCCACATCAAAAAGTGGATAACTCGTACATTTGTGGAGGCACCATGAGTGTTGAATACATGTTACTGCTCAGACAATGAGAAGGCTCGATTTGTTTTAGGAGGAAAATGTCCAAGCACATTCTGCTGCACTACAATATCATGGCTC
Source organism: Hirundichthys speculiger (assembly GCA_018398805.1). Classification (NCBI taxonomy): domain Eukaryota; kingdom Metazoa; phylum Chordata; class Actinopteri; order Beloniformes; family Exocoetidae; genus Hirundichthys; species Hirundichthys speculiger. The sequence continues at coordinate 757,409 of JAGFBZ010000074.1, read as the reverse complement.
CTGCATGATAAAACTGACCTGCCTATAGATCCGACCTGTTCCTAGTGAAAACACTCTGCACTTTATGAAACAAAAAATATGACTAACCTGAAATCTTACATCCAGCAAGAACAAATGAGAAAAATAAATATCGGAATAATTCACTTTGGGAACTAATTTGTCTCCCTTGAAGAAGATGTGAGGGAAAACAAGGGTGAACATGTCTACCCATTTCTAAACTTTTGAAAAACACGTTGTGGTTATCAAATAAAACTTGAACATATAATTTTCAAGAAACAATATAAATGTCTTGGTTTGAACATTTTAGTAAATTAATGAATCTTTTTACTATTTTCATCAAAATCAATGTAGTCCTGGTAAATTACATGCAAATCATTTGATTTGTTTGTTAATCACTTGTAACCTATCCCAGCATGTTTAAAAAGAGGTTTAGTAATGAAACACCAGCACAGACAGACATGATAAATACAACGTGGTGTTTTAGATGTAAAATTTGGATTATATCTCGAATATATCTCTTGATACGTACCATCATTGCTCCCAGCCAACGAGCCAGCACATGTAAGACAGTGTTTTAATTGCTCAGCTTCACAGGCAGGCTCGTGGTAGGGATTTGTTACATTTGTTCAGACTCAGAATAGCTCCTTGTGTTCCCAGTCTGTAAAGTAAAACAGCAGCCGGTAGAAGCTTTTACATTTCCTTCCAGCTAGGGAATCTCACATAGTCAAAAACAAACAAACAAAAAAAAAGGTAAAATCAACTTTCCTGACTGCTATGAATCAAAATAAAGGCATACAGCAGAGGCACCTAAATAGAACTGTACTGTGTTTTACAATTATTTCAAATGTTTAAATCTTTTATCAACATCATGTTATGAGGTAATGCTTCAATTTAAACTCTGCATCAGTAATTTTGCGGCTTTCATCTGTTCAAATAATATCCAGTTGTTACTTTTAATCTCATGTTTCAATTAAATGTATTGAGTAAGCTCATCAATAATTAGGTTTAGCAAAAAAGAAAGAAAGAAATAGTGGATACAAATGGTTAGCTTCCCCTGCAGAGTGGCTAGACTCGCCCTTATTCCCCAGGGATAGGGTGAGAAGTTCAGTCACTGAGGGAGACTCCACATCCAGCAGTGAGGTGATGTGGTTTATTCATCTGCCAGTAGGACGCCTTGTGGACACCTCCCTGGGGAGGTGTTTTGAGCACATCCAATGGGAAAGAGACTCTGAGGCAGACTCAGGACACGCTGGAGAGATTATCTACAGCTCTCAGGTGGCCTGGGAATGCCTTGGTATCCTCCTGGAACAGCTGCGGCAGGTGGTTGGGCAGAAGGAGGTCTGGGTCTCTCTGTTTAGGCTTCTGCCCTCATGACCCAAAACTGGAAAGAAATGGATGAATGGGTGGCCAAAACAAAAACTCATATGTAATACAACACGTGGACAAAATTGTTGGTACCCCTCAGTTAAAGAAGGAAAAATCCACAATTCTCACTGAAATCACTTGAAACTTACAAAAGTAACAATAAATAAAAATTTATTGAAAATCAAATAATCAAAATCAGCCATCACTTTTGAATTGTTGATTAACATAATTATTTAAAAAAACAAACTAATGAAATAGGGCTGGACAAAATGATGGTACCCATAACTTAATATTTTGTTGCACAACCTTTTGAGGCAATCACTGCAATTAAACGATTTCTGTATTTGTCAATGAGCGTTCTGCAGCTGTCAACAGGTATTTTGGCCCACTCCTCATGAGCAAACTGCTCCAGTTGTCTCAGGTTTGATGGGTGTCTTCTCCAAATGGCATGTTTCAGCTCCTTCCACAGATGTTCAATGGGATTCAGATCTGGGCTCATGGAAGGCCACTTTAGAATAGTCCAACGCTTTTCTCTCAGCCATTCTTGGGTGTTTTTGGCTGTGTGTTTTGGATCGTTGTCCTGTTGGAAGACCCATGACCTGCGACTGAGACCAAGCTTTCTGACACTAGGCAGCACATTTCTCTCCAGAATGCCTTGATAGTCTTCAGATTTCATTTTACCTTGCACACATTCAAGACACCCTGTGCCAGATGCAGCAAAGCAGCCCCAAAACATTACTGAGCCTCCTCCATGTTTCACCGTAGGGACAGTGTTCTTTTCTTCGTCTGCTTGGTTTTTGAGTCTATGAACATAGAGTTGATGTGCCTTACCAAAAAGCTCCAGTTTGGTCTCATCTGTCCAAAGGACATTCTCCCAGAAGCTTTGTGGCTTGTCAACATGCATTTTTGCAAATTCCAGTCTCGCTTTTTTATGATTTTTTTCAGCAGTGGTGTCGTGTCCCATGAAGTCCACTTTGGCTCAAACAACGACGAAAGGTGCGATCTGACATGATGTACCTTGGCCTTGGAGGTTCACCTTTAATTTCTTTGGAGGTTGTTCTGGGCTCTTTGGATACAATTCGAACGATCCGTCTCTTCAATTTGTCATCAATTTTCCTCTTGCAGCCACGTCCAGGGAGGTTGGCTACTGTCCCGTGGGTCTTGAACTTCTGAATAATATGAGCCACTGTTGTCACAGGAACTTCAAGCTGTTTAGAGATGGTCTTATAGCCTTTACCTTTAAGATGTTTGTCTATAATTTTTTTTCGGATGTCCTGGGACAATTCTCTCCTTCGCTTTCTGTTGTCCATGTTCAGTGTGGTACACACCTTTTCACCAAACAGCAAAGTGACTACTTGTCTGCCTTTAAATAGGCAGACTGACTGATTATGAGTTTGGAAACACCTGTGATGTCAATTAAAGGACACACCTGAGTTAATCATGTCACTCTGGTCAAATAGTTTTCAATCTTTTATAGAGGTACCATCATTTTTGTTTAGCCCTGTTTCATTAGTTTGTTTTTTTAAATAATTATGTTAATCAACAATTCAACAGTGATGGCTGATTTTGATTATTTGATTTTCAATAAATTTTTATTTATTGTTACTTTTGTAAGTTTCAAGTGATTTCAGTGAGAATTGTGGGTTTTTCCTTCTTTAACTGAGGGGTACCAACAATTTTGTCCACGTGTGTATGTGTAATAGTATTTTTCATTCACTCCTGTAAGCCTGGGGAGCTCAAACATTTAAAGCTTTGACAGTAGCTTGTATAATCTTACTGTTGTCACATGTTCTCTCTTCTCATAGACTTAAAACTTGATTGATCAATCAATCAGTTTTAAGTATTGACATGTTTTTCTAAAGTAAATACAACTTTAAGAATGTACCATGTTGCTTCTATTCTCAGAATAAAAGTACAGACATATTGTCAGAAAAATTTTTCATGTTATAAAGTATTTTTAGACCACAAAATACTTGGTGGTCTCCAATAACTTGGAGCAGTTTGTCCTATTTTATTATTATATGGATTCTATAAAAATAAATACATCCTTAACAGAACCTTTTAAACAGCATATAAAAGTTCCATACTTGACATAGGGTATGACATTTGTCCATTTGTTTAACATGCAGCTTGTATTTGATCTTTGGTTCAGTCTTTTCCCAATCGGTATGAAATAAATAAATACTTGGCTAACATCACTACTCTTGACTCTTAGGTTCAGCCTCCAACTATGTGCCAGCAGTTTGCAACGGCCGTGAGGTGGTGGACTCTACAACATCCTCTTTGTGAAAAAGAAGGTCCTCTTATCAGTCAAACTGTACGACTGACCCTCCCACACCATCCAACATGCTGCAGAGAGAGAGCCGTCATGGCATAATGACTAACGGCAACAAGAGTAACTTGAACTGTGAAAGCTAAGTGATGTTTTTGCATCAAGCAGTATATATATCAACTGTAAAGCCTTTTTGTATAGATTTAAAATACTGTGATATCCTTGATTTACAGGCAGATGTGATACATGCATCGAGCCCTGTCCTTAAGAGTCTTGTCAAATGGGTGGTTGTGAAGCAATAGTACTAAGACTGTTCTTATCTTGTCCTAACAGTGCTGTGACTATATCCAACGTTGTAGATATTGTCCAAAAAAGAAAAAAAAAAAAAGTTGAAGCTGTGAAACAAACTTAGCCCTCTAGTAAGTTGTGACTAACTATAGTAAAAGGTGAAAACTTGGCAACTACATAAAGAATATGTTATTTTAGACTAGTAAAAAAAAAAGAATGTGCTTTCTTGTAATTAATGTAAATAGTATGTTTTTTTTTAATAATAAAAGACTGAATTCCACTGGGTCCAAACTTCCTTTCCTAACATATACTACATGCTTTTTAAGTCTTGTTTATTTCAATAGGAATAACAGGTATGGGTAGCTGATGTCCTTCACTGAAACTGAAGCTGGCAAAATGCTTTTAAAACAGAGGCAACCACAGCCAAGATATGAAATGATTCTGTTGTGGCCACGGTCTTGTGACCAAATATACTCTGGGGTTTTTAATTAGGATGATTAAAGAGGAAAAAAAAAAAAAAAAAAAAACTACATCTAAATTTTTTAAACACTTTATTTACAAAAGAAAAGAAAAAAGCGGTTTACTATTTGGCCATCTTGGCTTCCTCTGGATTAGAAGGTTTCCTTTTAAGGGGAATGATATAGATGCCATTTTTGGCCTCTTTTAGTCTCCACCAACGGCCCAACCTGTAAACAAAACACAGTGTGAAAAGAAATAAATTATGTGCAACATTTGTAGATGAAAACAAACAACAAAAAAAAAAAACAAACAAAAAAAAAAACAAAACACACTTGTTATAAGACCCACTCGACAGTTCTGAGGAGGTCCAAATCTAACATCCTGTAACAATGGCTCCAATGCATTTGTTTTTCCAGTCATGTGAAATAAATGAAAACATGACAGCATGTCAAATAATGATGCCTCCCCCAGGTGTCTTATTAGTCTGACTAATGCAGAATTTGCTGATATTTTTGGAGTTATTTCTGATTTAAAAAATCTAATTAAAATTATTTGAGTTATATGAAAACAAACTAAAAAATCAGACTATCACTTATATGGTGGAAACAAAAGCACAGTCACATCAAGTCAGGTCTGACTGAAAAGATAAGAATCCTCTTACTAAATTAGCATTCAGTTGTTGGACAATTTCCAACATCACATTTTTTTTAACTAGAAACATTCAGATCACAAGTCCTTCTCATTGGCTGCCATTGATGCAATGACAGTGAGCATTTGCATTGGAATTGACGTCAATGGCAGTCAATGAGTTAATCTACAATATAATTGCAATATTGTCAGGTTTCATTTCTTTTTTTTTTGTTAACTAATACTCTTTTCTGATCTGTTGAAAACCTTTTAAGTCTAAACAGGTCAGATGAATCAACACTGCCATCTAGTGGTAACTCCAGTCACTTAACATTAACCTACACTGAGATACATTAGTTATTAGGAAGTCTGCAGAGAGTTTATATTCCTGTGGGACAATGAGGCCTAGTCTCCTACCGGTGCTCCTGTCCAACTCCAGCCACCAAGAACTGACCAGAGCTTGAAAACTTCAGACTGTTGATAAAACCAGGCTGGAAAGGAAAACACAAAAAGATGAGTTTTTTATATGCAGAACAGTCTTGGTGGCTCCCCCTTAATCTTAGTTCATATGAAGATAAGACTTTGCAGCAGGTGAAGTCTTACCACTGGTACACTGAACAGAAGCTCCAACCCACGACAGCTCTGGCCACACTTCCACACATTCACCTGCGAGTTGTGGGAACCTGCACACAAGAAACATTGTTACCAGATATATACCACACACATCTTCCACAGCAAACCATGGATAAACATAAAATCAATGTGGATTACTTCTTTACAAAAATGTCTTATGCTGAATGAGTATCTGCTGATACATGACAAAACTGAAAAGGTGTAATGGATGCATCCTGCACACGATCCTTTGTCTGTTATTGAAAAGCAGCAGAAGAGGACTCTCACAGCCAGAGGCACCTGAGGCAACAGTATCCGAGTTCTGAAGGGCCGCTACTGAGGCCACCCAATGAGGCTGCTCCAGTCCTGGGTCACCATGGCAACCATGAGCCTGCTTCACTGTGCTGAGAGGCTTCTTCTTGTTGACACTCCAAAGAGACACGGAGCTGAGGTTGTCGAGAAAATTCAGGGAGTGTAGGGAGAGAAACACATAAATCTGTTAGCAAATGGAGGGTCTGGAAAAAATAGAACTGAGCCAATACGAATATAAAAATGGCAATTCTTACCCATCATCAGCTCCTGTTATCATGTGCTCCTCATTTATGAGCTGGATGCAGTCAATTGAGCCTCTGAAGGAATAAATAAAGCCAGAATTAATACATTATGTCAATCTCCGTTTGCTCACAGAAACAGTCAGAAAATTTCTTGATGCCATGAAAAAAAATGCATTTAGTGCAAATTAAAAAATGTTGTGGATCGTTAGCAAAGAATGGTTTATGGGTCAGATGTACATGGTGTTTTGATGTTGGTTTATAACCAAAAAAAAAAAAAAAAAAAAAAAAAAAGAACCCCACGCAGTTTTAACACCTCATTTAAGCGTGCTCCTTTTAATTGAGCCCAGTGTGAGTCTGTTATAATGAAATTTATGGTCACATTAGTTTCTTCCCTCTCATCTATGCCTGTGTTTGTGATGAAATAAGGGCGAGGAAGATGAAGTGAAAATATTGTTGAGTTGTAAGCAACTCATTATGTTATTATGGTTCCAATAAAAGCTTCATGTTGAGTGTTCCATCTAAAACTAAAGAGATCTGGGTTTAGGTGGCGTCCTATTAAGACCATAAATTTAATGGGAAAAAAAAAAATGAAGTGCGAATCTGAATCTTAAAGTATCTAAACTGGTCCAAACATAGTACAGAAGCACAGGCTGCAGGTCTTAGGACTCACTCGTGCCCGTGGAACACCAGCTGAGACTCCTCAGCTATCTTCCACACTCTCACGGAGCGGTCCCGTCCCCCTGCAGTCACACAGCGCTCACGGCTCAGACTGTCCAGTCCAGTGATGGCATCCTGATGGCCGAAGCTACAGAAATTCACAATCACTGTTAAATTCAGGCATTAAAGGAAAATAGAAGTGATGGAAAAAGAAATTATTTTCTTGGTGGAATTGCTGATTGGTTGAGCATTCCATGCATTTTTTATTTTCAGCTTTCAGGGTTAAGTCATCTCATGTTTAATTTCCACCACAACTTTCAAAATCTGTTAACTTTAAATTGCACCGCAGGAACTGTTCTTATCATTTGTAAATAACATTCAAATTAAACCATTCTTGTCTACTTGAGTGTGAAGAGCTGAGAAGACAAATTCTGCCGTTTTACTGGGGGAATGTTAGAAGGCAAATAAAAACCTTGCAAAAATGTGTGACTGTTTCTGAGTTAATACAACCAAATTGCACTTCCCTGCATGAGTGCTCTGTGTGTACTACTTCCCTCAACACTCCACTAAACTCACTTAACTAGCCCGGTCCCAGCCCCTGGAAATGTGAAAAGCCCTGGGCTGAAATAGTATTTCAGCTCATTAAGATGATGTGGCATAAAATAAATAAATAATAAAATATTTGCAAGCCGCAGCAACAATCACACTGGCAATTTCTTCAAGACTTTCACACTTTACTTAGTTACTCACAGTGTTTCCACATATGCGTTCTCATCCACATTCCACACCTTCACTGAACGGTCCTTGAGAAGCGCTGTACAGATCATGGGTTCCCTTCCTGAATGACAGACCCTGAGAAGGAAAAAGAAAGATGTTAAACTCCACAGGCAGGTCCTCAGAAGCGGTGTGAACTCTTCAAGAGTAAGAATGAAGAACATACCGACACAGGGCCTTTGTGTCCTGTAAACTTATATAGATGTTTACATGTTTCAGCCTCCCATATCATGATCAGTTTGTTCATGTCTCCAGTTGCCTAAAAAGGAAGGTGATGGCATTGCATTACATAACTTGGACACCTTAGTTACACTGACATAATATAAAGGTTTCCCTATAAAAACAAAGGCAGCAATCATTTGAGGGGAAAGATATATTCTCACCAAGTATTTTCCATCTGATGATATGGTCATACACAGGATGTGAGCTGTATGTCCAACATGGCGATCCTCCGTTCCTTTCCTGCCACCAGGTATTGTGTGCAGCTTTTTGCCACTCTCAATATCCCCTGAACATATATTGGAAAAAAACTTTAGTATAAGCTTTATAGAAATGCCTGTATAAGTACAATTAAAACAATGGCTTTAAAAAGACTTTCCCTGATACAAACATTTTATTATGGAACAGTCTTTGGCAGCAGAAAATATGCATTTGTCATCAGGCGTTATGACAAGGCAGGTAATTGGAAGTTTGTGTCCTCTCAACACTCTGATCTCTGAAGCATCTGGTGCTATGAGCTAAAAGACACAAAGAAAACATAATAAACGTCAGTATCTTTATCAGCTTTGTGTTTCCTCTCCAAGAATACTGGACATGTGGCAAGACTGAAGTTATGAAAGTTCTCATACTTACGTCTTTGGCAATAAGTCGTTGGAGTTTTCCTTTCTGTTCAAGCTGAAGGGAAAAACAATCACATGCGCAGAAAGTAAAGACAAAGTCTTGTCAAGCAAAAATCTACTTATATCTGTTGCAGACAGAGGGCAAAACACACTGACATAAGACATTCTATCTGAATGTGTCCAAAATGCTATGACCTGCTACCCTGCCTGTAATGATTAGTGGGTAACCTTGTGGCATGTGTTGAGTCTGAATCACAGCAGAGAATTTAGCATGCCGTGACAGCATGGTGCAGTAATAATAAAAGCTCCTGTGCAATATATCACACACAAATAATGCAATTTGTCAAACTATCAGCAGAAAAGGCATCAGAGATTGAATATCACTAATCTGAAAAACAGTCTGAAAATTCAACTCAGTACTCAAATTGGCTTAGTGTGGAATAAAGCTGCAGCCACAGTCTCACATGACTGTTTACTGCTGTATCCAAATTTAGATTACCAAGGCAAGAAGAAAAGCAATTTTGATGTATATGCTCTTCTTCTTTTCCTTTCAGTTTTTCCCTTCAGGGGTCAGCCTCCATCTAACCCTATCCCCAGCATTCCTTTCTCTAACACCAACTAACTTCATGGCTTGTGTTTAAAACAGGATGAAACGTCTGAATTTTGATGTCTCCTGAGCACCCTCTTCGTACAACAGAAGACACTTCTTACCACTTCTTCTTGAAGTCTTCCTGCGATGAGATTCGTCTCAAAGGAGTCATCTTCTGCTTTATCTTCCTCTGATGAGACAAATGCTCTTGTAAAATCTCAAGTCAAAGAGAGAAATGTTACATGCTAAAGCTGTGTAGAAAAGCTTACCCTCTTCCTTCAGCTGTTCAAGGTACAGTTTAGCTAATCTGAGCTTCTTCTCTTGTGGAGTTTCCTCAAATTCATTCTCCTCATTGACTTTCCTCTTCTTGGACACTGCAGGGCTATGAATAATAATAATAATAATAACAAAACAAAACAGTAAGAACTAATAGGAAAAATCTTTGCCTTCACCATAAGTAACACTCAAAGAGAATGCATCGGAAAAATCACCTCTCTGTTTCAGAATCGCTAGAAATCTCTTCATTGTATTTGTTCTTCTTCGCTCGAAATTTGTTCTTTCCATCTGCTGCTCCATCACCCTGCACAAGAAGATAACAGAGAGGGTTTCTAATGTCTGTCAGTTTTAAGTAAATACATTTTTCGGTTTATATAACTGATTTCTACAATGTTTCAGATGATCTTTTCTCAATAATGTCTGCCGACAACATGACTTATACCAAATTCAAACTTGAAATTACTTATCTGCATATGGCAAACGGTTCCAGTTGCATAAATTCTCTCCATATATCAAAAAAATTCAAATACATACCATACAAGTGGTAAAAAAAAACCCATTCCAATCACTTTTTCCAAACTTAGGGTTGTTTCTGTAAACTCAGGTCACTGCCACAAGATTTTAGATCATAAATGTAGATGAAAACTTGAGATGGAAAGCTCATATTGACTGGGTCCCCAGAAAAATCAATTGCAACCCATTCCTAGCTACTGACAAACTCAAAATTCTCAGCATTTATGGTATCAGTGTGTACCAAATTTGTCTTTTTATGCTAAAACACAATATTTAATCAAAGCTGTATATACTTAAGCATTTCATATCCTACTCTAAATCTAATGTAGACATTAATTGCTATAATACCCGTCAAAAACCAAGATTTTAATTAGCCAAAACGTGTTACATCCAGAGGCCAGTTTTGTCTAAGATATAGAGGCTGTATATTGTGGTTAAAATGTTCCCATTTGGCAAACAGATTATTGATGTCTTCTAAAAATGCCTAAGAGATTTTTTTTTAATTAAGTCATATCGATTTCATATATCTATATTACATAAACAGTTAATTTATGTTGTTCTTAAATTATTATCTGAGAACGTTAATATTCTTTTTTCTCTACATTTGTGTATGTATTTTAAGGTGCATGCTTTAAGGCATGCTTATCTGTTATGTTTAGGTGTTTTTCCTCCCCCCTGCACTTAAACTTCTTTTTAAAACATAGTTTTTGTTAACTGTCATTGCAAAATGTTAATTTGTGCAAAAATGAAAGAAAGAAATATTGATATAAAGGTTCAGTGAGGCAGTCTGTGGGTCAGCTAACGTGATTTAGCTTGCTTGTTCACCTACCTTTCGTTTCGGCGCTGCAGTGTTTGCCCCTTTCGTGGCTAATTTGGGGTTTGATTTTTTTCTTATGAAGAATGACGACGACATAGCGGCATGTCACACGTAGGGTATTAAAGTATATTATAACGAAATAAGTCTTACTTTTTCTTAGCAGCAAATCAACATTAAACCCACGTGGGTATCCCAGAACCAAACTGGAAGTTCAGGCCCGAAGTGAGCGAACACTGATTGGCCAACAGGCGTGCTCGTTTTAAAATACTACGCCCATTTTCTGAACACTGGATTCTCATTGGTTAAAATTGACCGTGGGATGAACAGGAAATGGTACTGGAATGAAATGCTTCCCTCGGCGGATAAGTTCCCTGAGCTTTGTTCCGCATTTACTTGTAAAAAATATAGGTTTCACAACACAATAGCCCGATACGTATGAATGCCATGCACAGTGGAAGATAAATATAAGACCGCTATTACACGCGTATTTAACCGGAGGCATTTTGCGTGACTCTTTTAAAATAGATGTAACTATACCAGGATCCATGTACTGTAATACTGCACTAGTACTACTACTTCCTTTACTACGCAGTACTTCCATGTACTGCGCTGCCTTTGTCCTCAGTGACTGTGTTAATAGGTTATCCTTGAAGGCAACCTGAACGGCCAGGTGAGGCTCTTCTGTGCTGTCTAACGTAGAAATATTTGATAATGTGTATATATATATCGCTTGAATCACTGTGGCTCCAACTGCTGGTGGCTCGTAGAAAGAGGTTGAGGAGGCTGGAGCAGCAGCAGGAGGAGGAGGTGCGATGCGAACGAAAAACCCTCTCCATCTTGTTTCGTATTAATGAGTTTTACATGGAATGACAAAACACTGCCGAGTGACCAAAAAAAAAAAAAAAAAAAAAAATGTTGACAGAACCAAAACTGTACAGAAAACCAAATAATTAATTGACTAAGATTCAACCTTTCACTGTTTCTAGATATCTATATTTTTTCCCTACCATGCCACCAAAGAGAGAGTCAGGAACAACTACAACACAACCACAAGTGAAGATGATAAAGATCGGCAGCGTTTCAGATGTGCAGGACTTCCACTGTGGGTCAGTGGAAGACAAGTTCAGGGAAGAGTCCAGCCACTCACCTCTTCCTGGCAATGAGGTGATAAAACTATTTTACAGTGAAGTAAATCTACTGTGTTTTGTGTTTAGAAACCCTTCATGCAATTTATTTATGTACTTATTATTATTATTTGGCAGCCTGAAACCATTGACTTTGATGAAGAAAATCTTGCAAGCCCAGGCATCAGAACAGACACCATCAGTCTTCTCATGAAAATAGAGCAACTGCAGGCACAGCTGAAATATGAACGCAGATGTAGAATTCTGGCTGAGAGAGAGCTGAGAGAACTCAAAGGTGGGTAAAAGCATGATGAAGAATTTGATCAGTATGTGAGGAAAAAAAAAACATTTTGATTTAAGCCATCTCGTGTCATATTTCTGTAAATGTAATTATTTTAGTGGCCCAAGGAGATATTTACCCTCTATAACTGAAGACAGATTGGCTTAAAATCTGACTAAAAAAAAACAAGTTACAGTGAAGGCTTTAAGTCTGTATTCGGAATAAAATCTCCCTAGAAAGAACTAAGTCATTGTACCTATTGGGGAAAACACTTTGTATTCCATTATTCTACTCATTGTTAAACAGGGATACAGTGATTGATTGCTAATATTTACAGTGCAAAGCAGCTCAAGTAAAATCGCTAAATGCAACAGTGGGAGCATTTCATGAATTGCTTGGTGTTGCCAAGATTTCTGCTTCGACTATTCATGAAATGTGGTCTGGTTTTCCTCCAAGTCACAATTTTAGACAAACACAGTCTGACTCAACTAACAGTACACATATTGTTGTACGTTTCATGTTTTTATTACACACACTGAGGAAGATCGGGCAGAAAATAACAACCAGCATATAAGGAGGTGCTGATCTGAACATTGTGATAAACGATCAAATCTTACTGATTTATTAAACACTTCTGCAGAGGACTGTTAGATTTGTGATCTCATTCTCTTGTGAAAATGTTGGCCTGACTTTAAATATTCAAATATGCCGTCTGTTAATTGAACTTGCTTTACACTGTTGCATTCCCATTCTACCTCATGTGATTTGATACTTTCTGAAGAGATGAACACCCTCATGATGCAGATGAGACACACAGCACATGAACTACGGGTCACTCTGGATCACGTTCTCCACGGAGGCGAGGCAGCAATTGCACCGCAAAACATTGATGAAACTGTAGAATTCCTGACTGAGTCTGAGGCACAGATGAGAGCAGTTCATAGTATACCAGCGGTAAGTTCCCCTGTGAGGCTAAACTCCGTCTTTTAGTCATGTAAAATGGTTATCACAGGAGGTCAGTGAAAGTTTCCCTGTATGAAGACTTTCACTGTTTTCAAGTTTGTGTTCCCCAGCAGCTGAATGTTTTATGAAAGCAGTGCTGTCCGATTCAGCCGCGAATGCATCTTTAACATTCTGAAACTGACATTTCTTTTTTTTTTTTTTTCCTTTCAGGATGACCATAACTTTTTGTATCTTTCTGAGAATCTCCGTGTCCCAAAAAATCTCTATGAGCGTGTTGCAGAAATCGCAGATTACAAGAAGTACGTTTCAGCCCTGCTCATGATACTTTTCGACAGAGACACTTTGGCCACACACTGTCTGCAGGGCCGGAAGAACACCTTCACAGGAGAGGATTCCCACAAGCCTCCACTCCCTCCTGAGATTTTGAAAAGCCTGATTGGTAAATTAGAGAACTTGAATCATGGTTGAGGTACACATACAACCGTTCATAAATTTGACAGTCTAAAAATGTTTCTTCTTCCCTCAGATCACGTTGCTTGCAAGTTTGGTGTCGACAGCAGCCAAATAAAAACTGCAATCCGCACAAAGCTGAATAACGAGGACAAACTACTGAAGAAGAGAATGGGGTTGTGTAAACCTGAAAACAGAGCTATCGCTGATCAAACCTTTAGCCAAGATGCTTTACTTCTATCACAAAATGGTGCGGGAGCAACAGACTCTCAGTTCTAGCTGCTCTGTCGCCATCAAGTGCTCAGCTGTATTTTATGTCGGTTAGATTTATGTGAAAAGTTGCCTTGTTTCGAACCACATGGAGTTTATTCTCCATACACCTTGACTGCTTAAATTTTTCAGACTCTTTTTTTTCTTTAACTGTAACAGATTTTGTTGCCTATTATTTGTAAAACTGTAACCTGGTAGATGAAACCCAGGCATTAGAGCGAAGTGTCACATGTATAAACATCGGTGGTAAACACAAGTGTTCTTATTTTGTAAATACCAGTTTTGTAACCTTATTCTGTGTCAAGCAGTTACACTTTAAGTCTTATGTACTCTGTATGTGTATGTGTGATTAGGACATTTGACAATGTTACTGTTCATGACAAACTGTTCATTACGAGTGATAACTGTATTTCTAGATAGTTTGACTACAATATTAGAATATGCTGTGAATGATAAATCCTCCTTCTTCCATAGAGTCTGTTTTTTATGTCTTTGATGTGCTTCATTATGGAACTGATATTTTTGTATAATGCCACGTAGTAAACTGCAGTTTGCTCTTATTTGAGTACAGTTTTGTTTTCCTAGCAGCCAACAGATGTCACTGTTGAGCCTTGTTTCATGTGACTACAAGCATTGTTTTTCTCCCATTAGGGCCATGTATCCAAAATTAGACATTTGTTTAAAGATTATAAGACAAATTGTGCAGGTGAAATGTTAAAAGGAACAAGCAAAATCCAACCAATACTGCAGTTTCTTCATTCATTTAAAGCTATAGAAAGAATAAAGGACCGTGTGTAACAACAAGAATACTGTACACTGTGTGACCGTCACTGCCACATACTGACTCATGAAAGAGCACATGTGTGATTGTGGATGGGCATGGTTAATATCAGTGAATGGTGGTGGTTTGATGCAGTCATGTTCTCATGAAAGATGTGGCCTGAACAATCACCAGCTGCAGGCTCCTCCCCCTCCTGCCCTGGAGCTGGCTGTACAGTGATGAGCTGTACAGCAGGTTCACAGCTCATCACTGCTAGCTCTGGTAGTCTCCTCCATGGGTCATCTCTCCCTGGGGTCTGCCTTCAAGGCTCAGAGGAAAGTTTTTGAGATAAATCCGTTGTGCCAAAGTTTTACCGAAGTTTTACATCTGGAAGCAACATTTGGGAAAGGAGATTGGTGTTTTTTTTTTTTTTTGTTTTTTTTTTGTAAGGTTTTAAGAACAGGCTATTGCCATATCTTTGGAAGTATTCAAGTTAACAAGAATGTTTTTGAGGACCATGGACTGATTTCAAAATGTAAGAACTGTTACATTTTTGTTGAAATTAGCAGCTGTGAAATAAGACAAAATCAACTGGTGATGTTAAATGTAATTTATAGACATTTGATAATTAAAGAAAAATATAATTGGTTGCAAGTAGGAGTTTTCATATTGGTATATTTAGTTCTGTAAAGACATGTCATTTCTGGTATTTTAGCAAGGACCCTGAAAATGGCAAAATTGTAATGGCACAAAACTGATGCGTGAGTGTTTAAAGGTGAGGACTGAGGCAGGATGAGTCAATGAAATGGAGGTCAGTGTTTTAGGTTATACCAAGATTAAAACAAAAAAAAAAAAGAGAGAAACAAGGGAAGGTGATTTGACCGAGTAGTTGAACAAAGCAGAATTACTCCAATTCAATTCATTATATTTATATATTGCTGGATCAAAACAAGTGTAATCTCAAAGCACTTTAGACAGAAGGAAAACATAGTCAAAGCAGTTCATTTACATTCCATTCAATTCAGTTATAATACAATTCATTTCGACTGAGTCCAAACTCAAAACCCATAAAATGCCATTTTGTGAAAAAACAGCTTAACTATGGAGCCCAACAGATTGCATTGAATTTTCACTTCAGTACAGTTCACTTTAAAAAGGCATTTTAAGATGTGTTCTCTTATTGGAGTGAGCTTTGAATCATGCTGACCCAACAATATAACAAGTAATTCACAAGCTTTATGTCAGTCCAGTTTCTCACCTGCTAACAAGCAAATGTATTTTTGACATCAAGTTAATTAACTTTAAAGTAACTAAAAATATTAAACTTGGACATGATAATTGTATACTTTCTGTGTTTCAAAGGGAAATGTTGGGTTCTCAGCTGCATTTATTTCTCATTTGTCAC
The DNA here is from genome assembly GCA_018398805.1 of Hirundichthys speculiger. Lineage (NCBI taxonomy): Eukaryota > Metazoa > Chordata > Actinopteri > Beloniformes > Exocoetidae > Hirundichthys > Hirundichthys speculiger. Next base: position 741,515 of record JAGFBZ010000074.1, on the reverse strand, counting down.
ACATGAATTTTAAGGAAAAACATGATATAGAATACAACAACTTTATGAGAAATGATTCAGGAAAGGGTTAAACCAATTGTTTCTAGTCCATTTACCTGGAAGATCATAAAAAGGTGTGTAGCTGATGTAGTATTTCAGACACTTGCATTTTAAGAGCACCATCAAATGGAAATTTTATCCCTCTAAACTTTCCACATGGTTCCTGCCTCGTCACCAAAAATGCTCCTTACTGATGCTGCATCAATCGCTCAACAGTGGCATGGAAAAACAAAAAACCCAACAAAAAACAATTAGTCAAGAAGATTAAAATTGATTTAGATTTTATTTGATAATATTTCTGCGTAAGTAGGATTTTTTATGCTAAACCTTTATTTGTGTTCTTTTGCCATTGTGCTCATCCCCCCCCCCCCCCCCCCCCCCCCCCCCCCCCCCCCCCCCAGTGATGGTCACTGTATTCACTGCTCCTTGAAATCAATTTAAAAAAGGTATAAAAGAGTTTATAGAAAGAATGATTTCTTTCTATCTAAAAAGTGTCGATAGACTCAAAGCATGCAGCATATGGCTGGGTGCAGCTGGAACATGAAAAAAATGAGGACATCCTTACATAATAGGAGGATGTACTTGTACCAGTCATCTTCCTGGGGATAAATCTCACTGTAAATGTGACATGCCAATAGCTGTCCACCAGAGAAGATTACAGCAGCAGAGAGCATCACCGTTCACTGGCAGGGAGCAGGCACTTGTATTTAGGGCACAGAACCCTCTATGGTCACATATCTAAAACCTGATTATCATCATCCACACAAGATAAGGTTATGCACATGCAGCCATGTGATACTACGCCCCTTTTTAGTTCTGAAGACTTGCATATCAGAGCATAATAATAATAATATGATAAAAAAGGAACCTGGTCTTTAGTAGGTCTTAAAATTTGATAAATACAACTTCAGATGAACAACAGCACATGACAAAAACTTGGCCAAAATGCAGAAATGGTGTGTGAGAGACACCTCACAATTCAGTAGCTTGAAGCAACAACTTGAAATAATTATTTTCTGTTGTTTCTGAGAAATTTTGGCCCACCATTCTTTACAACACCACCTCAAGCCATTGAGGTTTTTGGGAATGTTTTTATGCACGGCTCATTGAGGTCTGGATCTTGACTTTGGCACTGCAGCTTCTTGATTATTTTCTTTTTGACCAATTCTATAGTGAATTTGCTGATGTGCTTGATATCACTGTCCTTGGTGCATGACCTGATTGGCAGACAGATGGCCTCACATTTTACTCTGGAATACTTTAATACTTTACTCTGCAGAAGAGTTCATGGTCCACTCGATGATTACAAGATGTCCGGGTCGATTAAAAAAAAATCAAACAACAAATAGTTTCAAAATGTGTTGTTGTATATGGTTACACATCCCCACTTTGGTCTTTGGTCTTCCCTGCCAAAGCACATTGTTGGAGAAGTCTTATGGTTTGTTCAGATGTTGGTATATTTTCAAATTTAATCTGTATTGTCCTGGATGCTCCAGACCAACAAACGACTAAGAGATTATAGATCATTTTATATGAATACTCAAGTGTATGAGATTAGTAGCACGTGGCTGCTATTTCACCTTACACTACCCATGGAAGCATTGAAGGGTATTCACCTAACTTTAAGACCAAATAAGAACCAGATGATTTTTTTTATATAATGTTCTAATACCTAGAATGTTGTAATGACAGAGGAGGCACTTTTTCAGTTATAGACTTACATTACAGTAAACATTAAATGTGCAGTGCATATTAAATGTGTAACTAAAGAGGTATAACTAAAGAGGTTTCCTCTTTGACAGTACAATGAAGAGTGACACTGAGCACATTCTAATCAGTGCAGCAAGATCCCCACAGCTGGGGCGAAACAATCACCCTCATTAGTTTTCATTTTTGAAGGACGGAGATGGAGGAGATACAAGGTGTCCTCCATGAATTATTCCTATTGATCATGTTTCTACCTCATTAAAGAGGTTTAGAATGTCTTCCTCTTCCTTCTTATTTATTCTAACTGTTCCTAATTGGTTTGTTCTTTTCTTTGTCCCTTTCTTTTTTTGGGGGCTTTGACCAAGTACAACAAATGGGCTTACAGACCTTAACACCTGACAGTACCTGACCACAACTGACAGTAACATGACTACAACAACAGCACATATGAGTTCCTCTAAAACCTCCTCAAGAAGGTATTCCAACACAAACTGTGGCAAAACATGCTGGTTGTTCCCAGTCAGCTGGATCTAAACATTTCAGTAAGTGCAAACAAAATAGGAAGGTTGTTAAAGGGGAATTGACTGGCAGATTAAGAAATATGGGCAGAAACAGATCTCTGGTGTTTGTGACCCAAATAACACAATGGGTTTCAGACAACTCCTGCATGTATGCCAAATATACAGAGCACATCTGTGTAATTTATTGCTCAACAAGATACCAATTTGTGGGCAGCTTGATTATTTGTCAGTTACTCTTGTCGGTTTGGTGGGGGATGTAACAGGCAAACAGGAAAAAACCCAGTGCTAGCACGCTGAAACAAGTAATATCTCTTCATGTCATAACAAAATCTAACATACTTTGATCAATAAAATTGATTCCCCTCCAGTGCTTGTTTGCTGGGACAAGGACAGTGGTGTAATTAATGTGTCCAGACAAGCTAGAAGACTGACTTAAGCTTAATTTAACCTTACATATAATCATACAAAATAATGTCTTTGGAGTTATTTGAGCAAAGGACTGTATGTTAGTATGTTACAAATGAAGGAAAGAGAATACAACACAGATTTTGGTAACTTTTAGGCCCTTTGCGTTTCCTCATTGTTATAGCTGTACTTGTGTATTATAAGCTGCGTTCAACGGTCAATGGTTTCAACAGTGTCTTTGAAGCAGCAAATCAATATGTACATATTAACATTCCTGTCCTACTACTTGTGAAAGGGCCTATTCTTATTGGACAACATGGAACTTCAACTCCTTTTGAGCTTTATAGCAACGTCTGTATATCATTTTAGCTTTAATGCATCCAACTTGTCTTTTCTGATGTGTCCTCACTATTTAAATCTGCATCAGGCAGCTGCTTTCACTGACTCAAACAGCCAAAACTGTCTGGGGAACACTATGGGTTCCTATGAGGTCAAATGTGTCTCAAAAATCAGCAGAGACTGGGAGGGGAGTAAAAAGGAGTGTGAATATTTGTTCAACAGTGATCAAGTGGACTCAGGTCAACTTTAAAATGATTATGGTGCCCTATCTGCTAACCCAACTTAAAAGATGACAATGTGCCATTGTTGTGGTCAGGGCTTGTCTACATTGTTCCTGAGCGAGAAAGAAGAATGCTATAATCCAGTTGATATGTATAATAAATTGCAATAAATATACACTTGTAATTAGCTTTGTTTTCTTTTTACAGGAGTGACAACTTTTTATTTGGCCTCTGAGGGATTCCTTAGCTGAATTATGGGGACGCCTGGAAAACAGATTTGTTCTTTGGGACTTTCATTATGAATCATGGAAGAGAACAGTACTCTTCTAACACCTGTGTACAATGACAGCACCTCTGCATGGACACCAATGCCCTCTACCCCCAGCAGACAGCTGGGCACCCTTCCTAACCCACAGGCACGCTTTAAGGACCTAACAGGGATGTTTTTCATGGTGACCCTGAATGTTCTGGCACTCCTGGCCAACACTGCTGTTCTGGCAGCTGTCATTAAAGCCCCTCATCTCAGGAAATTTGCCTTTGTGTGCCACCTCTGTGCAGTGGACTTGTTGTGTGCCATCTTGCTAATGCCTCTTGGCATAGTGTCTAGTTCCCCATTCTTTGCAGGTGTGGTGTTTACTGTGCTGGAGTGCCAGGTGTACATCTTCCTCAATGTAATCCTCATAGCTGCCTCCATCTTCACCATCACAGCTATCAGTGTGGAGCGTTACTACTACATTGTCCACCCCATGCACTATGAGGTCAAGATGACTCTGAAGCTGACTGCAGCCATCATGGTGATGTGGGTGGCCTCTGCTGTGCTGGGATTGTTCACTGTGTTTGGATGGTCATCTCACAGCACCATCAGTGCTGCGCACTGCTCACTCCACTGGAGCCATAGTGACCACAGACGTGTTTTCTCTGTGCTCTTCAGCATCACCTGTTTCTGTCTGCCAGCTGTTGTGATTTTTGCTGTGTACTGTAATGTGTACAAGGTTGCTCGCATGGCAGCACGGCAGCATGGACCTTTGCCCTCCTGGACGAACAATCAACTAAAACATCGTTCTGACTCCATTAACAGCCAGACTACCATCATCACAACTCACAGTGCACCTCGCAGGATTGTGCATGACCGGACTTTTGGTGGCGGTAAAGCTGCTCTCACGCTGGTGGTTATTGTTGGCCAGTTTCTAATCTGCTGGCTGCCTTATTTTGCCTTCCAAATTCATCATATACTAGATAAAAAACCTGAAATCCCTGATGACCTGGAGGAAGTAGTCACCTGGCTGGCATATTCCTCCTTTGCTATCAACCCCTTTTTTTATGGGCTTCTTAACCGGCAGATCAGGGAGGAACTTCATAAGCTGAGGCGCTGCTACTCAGCTCGGCCAATGGATCTGGCTGTTTCCAGCCATGAGGGCTCAGGCCATGAGAACTTCCTGCAGTTCCTCCACAGGACCAGCTGCACATTAGAGACACGCACAAGTTTTGCCATATCCAGTCCAAGATGTACTCTAGATCAAACTGGGCAGACTGGTTTCAGGATACCAGGACAGATCCCAGAGGAGTTCAGTTAGAGATCCCTCACCGCTGTGCCACAAAAGTAGTAGCCTGTTAGCTATAACAAGGGACTGAATAGTCAACTGAATAGTTACTGAATGACAGTGAGGAAAGCAACTTAACTTTCACTCAGAGCAAAAGCTGAAATGCACTAAAAAAGAAACTTGTCATTCATTTTGCTTTCATCAATGAAAGCTGTTGGACCACTAAAAAAAGACTGAAAGGATATTTGTAGTAAAGCTATCAGCATACAGTGGCAAAATAATTCTTGATTTCTATCAGGTACTACAGTAAAATTATTGGTTATCTGTACTTATTAGATCTATTTATTAAAAATCATTGAATGTGAATATTAGATTTCTACTTGAAAAGTCAGACTCTGTCTACAGATATATATCTGTCAGCAATGCAGCAATGTTATCTGGGCAAACAATTATGTTGCAGGTTAACAGGTAAATCTTGGATTGTTTTTTAAAAAAGAGAAAAACATCACTGTCTTGTTCAAAATTGTAATTTCTTGTGAAATTAAACACAATGTGAACACTGATTGCTTTGATCATTTAAATGAATCAGTTGATTGAATCAGTTTTACTAGCACATTGGTCTCACAACAGATTTATTGGAGTCAGAGAACATACAGAACCCTTTGTAAAGCTTGCTGCATGATAGACCTGAGATTCACATCAGACGGGTGTCTTTTTATTTTTACTTGAAATATGAAAGCAGAGAATGATTTAATGCCAACATCCCTGCTATGGTACCCCTCTAAAAGGGCATCGGAGGCTTCACAAATGTCCATCAGCCAAATAGTGAGTAAAAATCAGCTTTAACAGGCTAAAAGGTCCACCTTTGGAGATTGGGTGGGGTTAGTTCTGGAGCCACCTGCATATTTAAAGAAAAAAATATATCCAATTTTACTTTGTAAAATTAATTTAAACGATTATTCATTTAGGTTCAAGCATTTTAAGTAATTGGTTAGCAGTAGGTAATTATAACTAACTTGTCAAGTTCAGGAATACGTAATGTCCTTATTCTGGCTCATAGATGATAACCTTACCCGCATTCCTATTGAAATACATAACTTGAGCTGTGTGGCAATAAAAGGAAAAAAAAATAACCAAAAAAACAAAACGTTTATCCATCAGCACAAATGCAATTAAATAAAAAAAATCAGCCTGTGAGACTGGGTTGAACTGAAAGTTTTTATTGTCAAATATTTCCATGCAAGTAAGTTTAGCCTCTGATGCAAATAACTGTCACTCAGAGTTCAAGGTTACTCACTCTGATTTTACAGCTGTGCAGCTATTAGTCATTTTTTTCTTAAAGGTGGAAGCTTAAAAAAGTCCAGTGAGTTTTGCATAAAAACAATGGATTTTTATTGTTCTGTGAAAAAACAATGCTTTGCAGTTTTAATGATTTCCGTTGGACATCTTGTCACTGTGCAGACAAGCTTTGGCTGTCTGGGTCCTGCCCTTCATGTGGCCACTTGAAAAGCCCGTAACTAAGACTGAGCCCAGTTAACACATGATTATATAAGGAGAAAATACCCTTTCGTAACAGATGAAGTGATTTTTCTAATTCCCTTTTAATATACATGCACTGACAAATCAGCAGCTAAGAATGACTGTTTCTAACTTGCATCTATCAAAATGTCCACTTGGCGAACATTGGATACATTATTGCATGTGCAATGTGTTCTTAATGACACTGATCTTTTTTTTAAAAGTTCTTTTCAAAGACAGTTCAGTGAAGAAAGTTTCATGATGCTATGCACTGCAGATGCATCTGCAGTGCATTTGACAGAGAAAATGCAGCTCTCCCACACAGATTAGACTCAGGCTGACATGTTAGCAAATGAAAAGAGCATGCTGAGCTAGATTTGTGCAAACCCTGTAAATACCCAGAGATGTGCTTAAACATAAGTAAACAAACTGCTCGAGTATAAAACTGTATGAGAATAATTGCTTTTCTGGAATATTAGTCAAGAAAGACAGTAAAAAACACTATTCTCAGATACACATACGCAGTAACTGAAATCAAGTTTATTGACTTCTGGGAATGTTAAAAGCACATTATGACCATGTTGTTTTACACATGTTATGTAAGTGCTGTGAAGTAGCTACCAGTACAACTCTGATAACACCGCAGCCAAGTGCTTTTTTAAATCACAGCCAGTACAATAAAAAAACAACGAGCAACACAGTGGCCAAATATAACATGATATATGGATATACTGGAGACAGCTTATTTTTGCATTCAGAAACACCTATTGCTTTTTCGCATTGTAATATATTGAGTCATATCTGATTCCACACACCTACTAGAAATATTTATTATTTGATATTTAAAATACACCACAGACGAGCCTGATATGTATCTCCGGCAAGCAATCAAACATGGCAACAAGGGCTGTCGCTTCTGTCACGCTAACAATTGCGTCATCAAACTCAAATTTTTATTTGGTTTATTCATCTTGTAATTTTGTTCATTTCATTTGTCTAACAATATGTTTAAAAGTGATTTGTCTTATTTAACAAGACCAATACACATCATAATCAACAAAGACCAAATGTGTTTTACAAAAGGCAAGCACGGGGGTCAGCTGTGATTCTGAATAAACATTCCTAAATTCAATCAACATCAAGTAAATAACTTCTTGATCAAGAAACTGTGTAATGTCCCTAAATTCAATCAGTCTGTTTTAAGACAAATGTCCCTTTGCCTTCACCGCTACCTGCTGTGATCCACTCTGTATGCAAATACCTGTAGAAGAATCAACACCTCTTGTCTTGATATAAAAGAAAACCCTCATCTCTGTCTGACAGAGTCCTCATTCAGTATTCTGTGGAGCACTGTGGAGCTCTCCTTATGTGCACATAACATTTTTGTATATTTGTTTCTTTTCTCTTTAATAAATTCTATTCTGATTTTCTCATCGAGATCGGACCTTATTTTTTCCACAACAAAACGTTTAAAACAAGCATGGATGAAGACAAAAGCTGCAGTTACCCAGAGCCGGAGGAGCGCCCCGACTCCAAAGATTATACTGTAATCTTTGGAGTCGGGGATTGAAATATTGAAATGGGGGGAAAAACATTTGCACCTTAAGGACCTGTTTTTGTCTTATAATAAAGACCATTTGGCAGCAGGTTTTTCCTCATATTTTTAATCTTCTGTAGAGAGAAGCTAATTACAGTTTTACATGGGCTGTCCCTTCAACGCTAATGTGAACCCTGGTTGGATAAAGATTCTGATTGGACACATAGTTTTCGACAGATAAAATGGATAAAATAATTGCCGCTTGTGGTGGTGTAGTATATGAGCAGTGGTAATCATTTTGACAAATAATTGCTAAGAATAAAAAAAAAGAAATAAAAATGAACTCTTTTTTTTAACTATTTAGATCATTCTTGGAAATCGTGAACTGAACTTGTTCGTTTTAATTTCTGTGAACTATGAACTTAACTAGTTCGTGTAAAAAGTGAACTTGCCCAACACATTCACACACATTGCTACAGCTAACTTTTATTCCTCTTCTTTGCAGGTAATTCTTCCACCTCTAGTTTTCCTCCACCCTCTTCCCGCTACACTACAATGTCATCTGCAAACATCATAGTCCATGGAGATTCCTGTCCAACCTCATCCGTCAGTCTGTCCATCACTATAGTAACAAGAAGGGACTCAGAGCCGATCCTTGATTCATTCCCACCTTCCACCTTGAACTCATCTGTCACACCTACAGCACACCTCACCGTTGTCTTCCAGCTCTCATACATGTCATCTGGTTTCTCAAGGTCTACAAAGACACAATACAGCTCCCTCCTTCTCGATCAGCATCCTCAAAGCAAATATTGCATCTTCAGTACTCTCTTTTTGCCGTGAAACAATACTGCTGTTCACAGATGCTCACTTCTGACCTGAGTCTATCTTCCACTTCTTTCCCATAACTTCATTGTGTGGCTCAGCATCTTTATTTGTCTGTAGTTGCCACAAACTCTGCACGTCTCCCTTGTTCTTTAAAACCAGCACCAGCAAATTTCTCAATTCCTCAAAACTCTACTGCCACGTCTCCTAGACACTTCCATACCTCAACAGGTTTATCATCAGGACCAACTATTTATCCACTCTTCATTCTCCTTCTCACTACAGCCTTACTGACCTTTGCTACGACCACTTTGTCCTCTGCTCTGCCTTTATCGTCTTCATCTTCCTCACCACCCCAGAGTCATCCTACACACCACCATCCTCTGCTGTCTGGCTACACTCTCACCTTCACATTACATCGTCTACACAAAATGACCCTGGAAGAAATCATTAACAGTCACTTCCATCCTTTTTGCAAAATCTTCCACCATCTGACCTTCTGCATTCCTGTCTTAAAGACCAAGCCTGCCCATCACTTCTAGTGGAAATGCGCCTTTAGCGTCATTTGATGGTCCTGGGTTCCTCCTGGTGCACGACAATGCCCGGCCTCATGTGGTGAGAGTATGCAGGCAGTTCCTGGAGGATGAAGGAATTGATCCCATTGATTGGCCCCCACGCTCGCCTGACCTAAATCCAACAGAACACCTCTGGGACATTATGTTTCCATCCATCCGACGCCGCCAGGTTGCACCTCAGACTGTCCAGGAGCTCAGTGATGCCCTGGTCCAGGTCCAGGAGGAGATACCCCAGGACGCCATCCGTCATCTCATTAGGAGCATGCCCCGACGTTGTCAGGCATGCACACACCACACACACACACACACACGTGAGGGGGGCATACAAATTACTGAATACCATTGAGCTGCAATGAAATTTCAGCTAAATGGACTAGCCTGCCACGTCATTTTTTCTCTGTAATTTTTGGGGGTGTCTTTAAATTCAGCCCTCTGTAGGTTGATATTTTCATTTCCATCAAATGTAACATCCTTTTGTTCCTAACACATCACTCAGTCCTAGGGTTGCCACCCGTCCCGTAAAATACGGAATTGTCCTTTGAGAAAAAAATGTTGCGTCCCGTATTAGTTCAATACGGGACACGATTTGTCCCGTATTTTCATTAACGCCCCATACACACGTCTGTCACACACACATCAACTCTAAATTTAACAATAATGAACAAAATAAAACAGAGGAACAGAGGAAACATTTAGGCCAGCAAAATCTTTGTGGTGGGACAACAGGACCTGCTGCGCTCTGTGCCCATATCTTTATAAAAGTGTGTGCCAGTCATCTTGTCACTCTCAGTGCCTGCCCCCGCCCCACGCTGTCACGGTTGCCTAGTTACCACAGACGCCGGTGCTGCGCTGCTACCTGCACATTTCAAAAATGTCTACCCCAATGTTCAATCACCGTTCACGCTACGGTGATCCCGTGCCCCCTTTTCTATCATTTTTAAATCGTAACTATTATATGTCGTCTGCTTTCAGACTGATGTCAAACATTGCATCTTTGGAGGTCCTGATGTCATCTGCTATTAGTATCAACTGCAGTCTCCAGATTAATGCTCACTTTATTGGACATGACTAAATAAAGCATTAAAAAAAAAATCTTTTAACGGCCATGACACGGGGCTGGGTGAAATAACCTCAAATACATATTGCGGTGAAATGAACTAAACATTTGACGTTGATTACTATTTTGATTAATTAAAAAAAAAAAAAAAATGCCTAGCCTACGGTTGCCACCCGTCCGTAAAATACGGAATTGTCCCTTATGTTCATGTCTCGAAGGTGGCAACCCTACTCAGTCCGCATCAGTATATGGACTCGGTGCAGTACTGCAGCTGATGCAGTTTGTCCAACTGGTCATGGGCACAGGAGCCATTTCTGACAAGTTACGTTCTCATGGCTAGCCGGCTACCTTGTCAAAGCAAATGGTTGCCAATAGTACTTCTTGTGATAAGGCTCATGCCTCTGTTGTAGTTTAAATTCCAGAGGGACAAGCCTTCACTTTACTGCAAGTGAAAGTCAGACAAAACCAATAAGCTAGTTAGCGTTTATTGTAGGATGTAGCAAACAAGGCATTACAAGCCTGAACAGCAGCAGCCCAGCAAGTTCATGATCTTTTCAGGAGACTAGACTGAACCCTGAAAGACCTTCTGCTGCTGCACATGACCTTGGCCATCATCATCATCATGCTCCTTCAAGTAGTGGATGGATTGGTAGTAGTCTTTGCCCTTCTCATTGTGCTGGCTGAAGGTAGCGTAGGTGCCAGGAGGGTAACCGCCATGCATGAGCGCGTAGTCCAAGTCAGGATAATGGGAACCCCAGGAGCCACCTAGCCTAGAGGCTGCAAACACCACACCGCCGAATCCTGGTCCAGACACCAGGCGGTCAGCCGGGTAGCCAAATTCTTCCGTTTGCCGCTGGTAGTTCCCCAGTTCAGCCTCCTTCACAACATTGGAAGTTTGTCCAGACTGGAGGACAGGTTCAGACGGGAGGGGAGAGACTGGATAGGGAAGCCCATCAGAACCGGAGGCCTGGCCTTCAGCTGATCCTTCCTCAGCAGGGACGAGATTTGGAGCCAAAGCCCACTCTGCTTATGGAGAGAAATTCAGATCATGAATGAACTTTTAGAAGCCATTTTAGTCATGCATTACAATACGTTACCTGTTTGACCATCTTGAGCTCCTGCTTGTCCAGAGCCGCCATAGCCCGCAGGGATGGCCACCACTGGACCATAACCCGCGGAGACAGGCACCACCGCTCCAGACGCCACTGGACCATAGCCCGCGGAGACAGGCACCACCGCTCCAGACGCCACTGGACCATAGCCCGCCGAGACAGGCACCACTGCGCCAGACGCGACCGGACCATAGCCCGCCGAGACAGGCACCACCGCTGCAACATATCCTGCTGGAACAGAATCTCCAGTGTATCCAACTGGAACAGTGGAGCTCAGACCAGTGAGGGCTGGAGCTGCCTGGACAACAAGCTGGGGACTGGGACTCTGCACCACTACAGGCATGGAGAGAGAATGAGTAGGGTACATGGGTGTATAGCCACGACTGGATCCTCCATGACGAGAAGCAAAGTTAGATGAAGGACCACTGGAGCCACCGCTGCTCTGCTGAGTGGATTTTGAGCCTGGATGGAAGAGAAGACAAGGTCAATGTGAAGCTATTCAAGACCACGCATGCAGTGATTTAAAAGATGATACCTTTAGCAGGAAATCCTGATGCAGCCACCAGCAGTAAAGCTGAGAGGGAAACCCTGAAGACAATCACATGTAAGATAAACCAGTTACTTTACTGGAACCAATTACTGAACTACCACCTTGGCCCATACCTCAGGAAGATCTCTGCAGTCGTCATAGTGAAAGCTGGCAGTGAAGGAAAAGACAAAGGTGAAGGTTTATAAATGCTGCTGGAGACCAGCTCTGACCAATCAGAGCTTAACGAGCTAACACCACACAGCTGCTCGTCACCGACTCAAACATTCAGACCTCAGATACTGTTGGAAATAAACACATATTTATCAGTTTGTGGAGGTCTAATCCACAGGAAGTGGATCAGATTGGAAATCAAAGGATATTTTTATTCTTCAGCGGCTAGTTCAGTGAGTTTTCTCTGCAGATCTTTATATTGATAGAATCTGGAGTTTTAACTCTCAACTGATATCAACCTTTTATTCATTGGAAGTCACGTCAGGTCTTTAGTGCCTGTTTTCCCTGGTACACTGAATTCTCATTATTTATGATAATTTAATTTCTTGGTGGAGGAATTATTTTTTACTTAGTTGGAATTATTAAGCATACTAAACAGGTTTGTAAGACAACCTTTTTCCACCTCTGTAATATCTCCAACATCAGGAGCATCCTCTCCCAGGGTGATGCTGAAAAACTAATCCATGCGTTTGTCTCTTCTGGACTGGATTATTGAAATGCGTTATTATCAGGAAATAGAGCTGATCAGCTGATCGAGTGCTGACAGGAATCAGCAAGAGAGATCACGACTCTCCCGTCTTGGCTTCCCTCTAATGCAGGGGTTGGCAAATCCAGTCCTGGAGAGCTGCTGTCCTGGATGTCTTAGATGTTTCCCTCCTTCCTGATTCAAATGAACGGGTCCTTAAAAGACTTGTGCAGACCTTGATGACAAGCTGGTGGTAAACCAAAAGAGCGTTTTAACTTCCTGACTGTTTGTTCTTCTTTTCCTTTCAGCTTTTCCCTTCAGGGGTCTCCACAGTGAAGCATCTGCCTCCATCTAACTCGATCCTGTGCATCCTCTTCTCTCACACCAGCTTACTTCATGTCCTCTTTTACTGCATCCACAAATCTCCTCTTTGGTCTTCCTCTAGGCCTCCCGCCTGCAGTGTTGTACCTGAACCCGTTCACTGAACGAAAGTTCACGAACTAGTTCATATTTTGTGCGAAAGGGGAACTGAACGCGTTCTTTTCCCCCTTGACGAGCGTCGGGTGTGAACGAGTTCATTTGTGCAATTGTGAACGACGCTGTTTCAAAGTTCACGATTTCCAGCGAATCCCATTTAAAGAGGGGAGCAAAAGTGTTAATAAAAACAATGTTCAAAGATCTGAAGCAGACAATGTGTTTCATCTTCTCCTGCTTCAAGAGAATATGACTCAGTTTTATAAATATTGGACCCCTAGCTTCTCACAAGTTGCTAATTAAAATGAATAACCCCCCCACTTCAGTTGCTTTCTGGGGGACTGGATCAAACCTTTAATTATATCTTCAAACTGTATGTGCATTTCAGTGTGACAACCACCCAGCCATCTAAGCAGAGCTCATGCAGCACATCCTCATGTCCCGTGCACTCAGATTCCTCAAACTTGTTTTGGACCCAAACTCTGAGGCTGGGAATGGACATAGAACAGTATGACATATTGAGAATTATATTCATTTACTGTCTCACAAAGAAATACACAAACAACAGCACTTTCATGTCTGTGCTGTAAATTTTAAAAATCACTGCAATCATTATAAAGATGAGAAAATGAGAAACAGCTTGGTTGGCTCTGTATCAAGATCAGTCCTAATACTAAGTATGCTGTCTTATTTTTGTTTTATATTGACAAAAACTGACTTGTAAAAATGACTGAAAGGCAACGACTGCAGGTTGCTGTTGCACCTGCCCAACAGGTAGACTAACACCTAACTTTCTCTTATCTATAGTGTTTCTTTATGGTAAATAATAATAGTTAATCTTCATTGTCTCTGAGGGGAAATTTGTCTTGGGCACAAAGCTACAGAGTTGCTGATAAACACCATTTCACAAGAGACAACCATATAAAGCCATGTTATGTGTGATGGAAAAGTCTTCATCTGAAACATGTTGGCTGGAAGTTTGCACTCAGTTTATATAAGTTCTATAAAAAATGTGATAATCCAGTTTAGGGAGAAGCAGCTATGGGGTGAGCAAAAGCAGCATTCATGGATGTTTTTAGCCTGACATCGAGTAATAACCAGAATATTTTTCTGAAAAACTTTTTTTTTTTTCTCAAACACTAATCACTGTCAACCAGTCTGCTAATGGGAACCAGGTAGATTTTATGAGCTTTGCTGTTGTAAAGACAAAACTGGATGGTGCCATTATTTCATACTTTATGAGAGATGTTTGAAATGTATCTCATGCAAAAGATCGGTTCATACTCTACATAATTCTTTCTGGGAATGTGAAACTGCACTGCAAGAAGCTGTGATACTGGTGAAAGCACTGTTTACTAGATGTGACAAATGGTCAGTCTGCCCCGCTGTCCTGAAAACAGCTGGACTTGACAGGTGCTGAGCAGGAACACTGTCTGACATCCATCATGTCCCACATAAGCTGCTGCTGGCAGCAGGGCAGCAGAAGGTCAGAGACTCATTTGGTGTTTGTTATGTATTGCTATGATTTAGTGGAGAAAAAAATCCTGCACAGTGGCTTGATGTCACAGTGTTCATGCCTTTGGGTCTGAAAAAAAAAAGATCTCATACAGATTTTATGATGGATTAATTTCTCATAATGAGGTCAAAGGACAGAAACTTTAGGTTCCCAGTGTGGTTAAGACTCTGAACAGCTCTCAGACAACTTTGTAATGCGAGTCCTGACATCCCATTTAAGCTCACAGTCACAACAGTTAAACTGTCTTATTTGTACTTCTCTTGGTAATTTAAAGTTGTTGTTAAGCAGGTATAGATAATGGATGGATGGAACTGGCAATATTCTTTCTACCAAGGTGGATGTTTACAGTGAATGACAGTTTGCAGAGCCATTCCCAACTGCTGACTATCTCAGCATGCCAAATATCTGAAGCTGTCAGGAGAAACCCCATTCATTGTCTTCCAGAGTTCATTTAAATGAACAGTTCATGCTGGATGTGCAGTTTTCCATGTGTTTGTGTTTTCTTGACAAAATGTAGTTTGCAGACCAGTTGGGTGACCGAGTCACTGTCAGATTGTGTAACGGGTGACCCATAAGTCAGGATGCAAGATGGAATAAGTATATTGACTATAGCTGGAGCTCTATACCACAGCTCTGCTCTCTGCTGTATTTTTTGTGATATGCTGCCTGCATTTGGGCTGGGGTGGTGTGGTTACATAGTGTCCCTTTAGCATATTCCAAAAAAGGAATATGAAGCTCACCTCAAAACAAGTGACAAAGAAAACACATTTTTCCAAACAATGCTTTCATAAAACATTTCATGGAGTATTTTTCTCAGACATGTGCACAAAGTTAAAACATCTGATTTAAATATATTTAAAAATCAGCCTCATCTGAAATGATTAACACGGAAATCTAGAGAGGTGGAGGTATGCCCTCAGGAGGAGAGGAGTGAAGGTTAGCTGCAGCAAGACAGAATACAGTTGTGTGAGTGAGAGAGAACCGAGTGGGAGAGTTCTTATGGTCATCAGTCCTGAGCAACAGAGTATTTATCCGTTTCAGAAATCAAGGCTAAAAGGCATTAGAGGAAAAAAGTGAAATATCTTTTTGACATAATCATCTGGTGTCTTGGAGTAAGTAATCTATGTACCATTCATGGGCTTCTCTCTCCGTCTCTCTCTCTCTCTCTCTCTCTCGCTCTCTCTCACACACACACATACACACACGCACACACACAGACACACACACACTTCATCTTTGTGGTCAGAAGCAAACAAACCCATCTGGTGTGCTGTGCAGTCCATTAGCATGCCATCTTCTCCTGTACTGAAGCAGGAAATTCTCAGTCATCAATACATGTTGTCCTCTCACTGTCTCTATCCAACAGGCAGAAATGAGCATTACCATGGAGACTGTCCAGTGGTCATTGTAAAGTAGGACACACCTTCACAACTGTGAACTGATGTGCAGTTTGCCCTGTAGGGAGACATTATCAATAGCGCAGAAGTTAAAAAGCACCAAAACTGAAATTAATGTAAAATGCAAGCAGCGGCCTGAACCTCAGGAGAGGTTTGTTTATTATTTATATGTACGTCATATATATAATCCTATATATGTAAGAACAAATGTGATAATCTGTGATAATACAGATAATTGCATTACCAACTGATGCTGTTTTCAGTCAAGATGTTGGTGACGATAATCTGATATACGAGAACAACGAGGATGACTGGTGAACGAGTGCAAAGGTTGACAGACGTCAAAGTGTTTTTTTGAGCATGCTAAGTAATGTCCTGTGCATTAGATGGGGAAAACAGGCCTTTATAAACTCATTGTTTGTCCAGCCCTTCCATGCATGATTTAAAGTATATGCCATGATTTTTCAAACAGGAGGTTTAATTTTACACATAAACGCAACTGACATCTTTTGTAGCACTGCTCCTCAAAGGTTTAAAATGCACATTAAGCAAGTATGACTTCTGCTGTTGATTATTCAACACAATAATTTCTTTGTAACTTCTTGTAATTCTTTGTAATTTCTTTAAACCTTATGTTTTAACAGAATAATATTAGATCGATAGACAGACAGACGGATCGATTGATCTATCTTGTTTCTGCTTGCTTTTAAGATTCAGACACCTGAATGTCAGTCCTCACAAAGAAGTTGATTTATGATGCCAGAAGGGGGCAGTGTTGCCTTGCAGTTACAGAACCCTGCTCTTTGCATAAAAATGATGAGGAATGAAATTTCTAAAGTTGTAAAATAAAGTTGAAAAGTTGCTTGTAATCTCCATGATTGTGTATATGACTGTATACTGAATCTGTCTATGAATACACTCCCACTGCAGTATGTCAATGTACACAGAGCCACATCCTTGCTTAGGGTATTTTTATCCATGACTATCCCTTCTTTCCTCCACACAGCACATGAAAATGATCTTGACTTGAAAGACCATCTGCAAATACCATGCAGGGCACCATCATGTTCCTAATATAACCCCAGTGTACGACCAACGGGAGGGGTCCAGTCAGTGGCCTCAGGCTGGCCTACTAGTGAAGTGACAATCATCGACTTTGCTCTTTCAGAATTGTGCTGTGTTCACATGCTTGAATGGACACGATGATGAAAGAGGAAGATTCAGAAGAAGTGGAGATTGATTTGGGAGACTCCAGTGACCCAGAAGAATCCGAAAATGGAGAGGAACCTCAGACGCTTTGGAAGGCCCAGCCTTCTTTGGATGAAGAGGAAAACATTCATACGTCTACGTTAGTGGAAATCAGTGATACCAAGCCACTGATTAATGTCAGAGACCCCCGAGGTATCAATGACTGCCTCAAGGTACAGCATTCATCAGAATTGTTCTATGGGTGACTTTTTTTTATTTAACTTTTGTTTTTTTTTTTGCATTTGTCAAGCAGCATATTATTTAATCAAAATTAAAAGGCTGACTGTGCTGCCCTCCAGTGGATTTAATCAATCAATAATGCCAGGAACCAAACATACTTGCAGCATGAGAACTTTGTCTTTTTGTCTCCAGGTGACGTTTGAGGATGTGATTGCTGAGCCGGTGTCGGTGCGCAGCGGGGACAGGGTGTGGATCTGGAGCAATGCCTTGTTTGAGGTGTCCAGGGTTTGGATTTACAGAATAGTTACAGTGCTTTTGGCCATTCCCATGTCAGTTATTTCTGGTCTCCTTTTTGCAATCCTCAGCTGCTTCCACATCTGGTAGGTTTAACTCTTGCCGCATTGTTTTATTTACGGTTTTTACCATGTTTCAACATAGAAAGTTTGGATTTGTTTTTTTTTCTTCACTCTTAATTTATTTGCCTTTACATTAACAAACATTTAGGTGAATGAAAGTTTTTTGTGGGCTAGAAAAAAAAAGAAAAGGAAAGAAATATCTACAAAAAAAGCATTTCTCATTCATTCATCTGCACACACTCAAGTGCTTTTTCTCTATCAGATGAGCATAACAATGAACATGCTGGTGGCAGCAGCACACAATAATAGGAGGGTTTGTCTTCTTAGCTGAACATACTTCAGTATGTAGAGGGGTCGGGGATCAAACTACCATCATTCTGAAAGGGGATGACCAATCTAAGCCACCTGCTCATACATAAATCAGTCAATATCAGTTAAAACAAGCAAAGAAAACAATAACCCAAATCATTACAGTTCATAAAATATACAAACAGAGATCTGTTCCAGTGCCTCCAGGAACAGGAAGAGTATCTTGCATCACTGCATGCCGGATCACTTAAAACAGATTTTTTGAATTTATCTCCAATGCCTAAATTGGTACATAAAATTCCTCTGCACACTATGAAATGTAGGTATGAGTCATAAATATGCCATTTGCACTTGTCCCTCTTGGTAACTTGGTAACTGGTAAGCAGGAGTCTAATTTTATCATTAAAGGCCACCTGAAGTCTTTTCATTGTTGCTTTACTATAACTACACCACAGATGAGCTGTGTAGAGAGGAGCACAATATACTTTCAAAAGGGCAGTTTTAACATCATCTGTACACATGTGAAACTTTCGTGCCACCATATCGGCTTGTGCATACATTTTTCATCTCTCGTATGTCATCATCATCACGAAGATCGTCCTTTATTATGACTATGCTTACCACCTTTTAAGTCCTGATGTAACATAAAGAACGAGGGAAACTTTCTGGAAAGATCACCCATATACAGATTAAATAGAACGGGTGACAGTATTCCACCTCGTTGTTGAACTCTATTAGTCACTTGAAAAGGGGCACATGCGCTCCTAACCCATCTAACTTGCATGGTCTAAAAAAACAATGACAGTGTTGTTTATACATTTGGGTATATCTTATTTATAAGAATATACTCTTATTGCGCTCTGGTGAGGCAGTCAATCGGCTATTAAACGATACGCTGACCACGACAGAGGTGCAAAGTGATTTATTCTCCAAGTCGTATACAATTTTAGAGAGGTCATTAAACTCAGATCACAGACAAGCAGATGATCAGAAATGACAAATTGCCAATAGGGAACAGTCGTCTTAAGCATCACATGAAAAACATGGAGACCTTGAGATAAGTTGTCTAGACGCCTGCGTGTCAAATCTTAGCGACTTGATGGAGCCAGAACGGTAAACAGAAGTTGTGGCCTTCAAAAGGCCAGAATCTAGAGCATAAGCCATGGACTTATGAACCAGCATTATACCATTTTTTTTATACAGTTTTAATATTACAGACAGTAAGAACAAATTAGCAATCACTAAAAGGAAAAGCTATCAAATATTAATGGATGTCATGATAATTAAAAAGTTATTTATTACTCACAATTAAAGAAGGTTTAAAGTTGAAAATGACTTATGTACAAACAGGTACACAAACAAATTCACACATAAATGTTTCAGTGCCAGTTATTAACGAGCATCACTTCACTGGACGAATCGGACAAGTTGTAAATAATGGCTAAAGTAATGAGGGACTATTCAGTTTTGTTTTTGGTTTAGTTATTGAGTTTTGTGCTGTTGAAAAGCTGCTTCAGAACCAGCCAGCAACCTTCCTGAACAAGGCGGTTGGTAGGACTGAATCACAGGTATTAAATGGCAAATGACTGCCTAATAATCCGGTAAAACCTCATATTCAGTTCTCTGGTAATTGATTAATATCTACCATAGAGTCCACCAAATGAACCATCAATAAAGTCATTCTCCCCTTTGTGCTAAATTGATAAACTGATAAGTAATCATAAGCTACTTAATAATAATAAAACCTGCTCAGGAATTACACATCAACATGTCACATCAGCCAGTCCTCATTTGTTCCCAAGTAATTACTGATAATTTTGGTCTGTTAAGACATCTGTTAAGTTTTTTTTTTAATTTGGTCCACATATTTACAGAAGGTCTCTATATTTTGGTATCTGTTCAAGTTTTGATATAATAACAAAAACATACAAACATTAACACACAAATATCAGAAAAAAAAACTTCCATTTTCGCTGCTCTTTGTTCAGGGATTGGAAAAAAGTTGGATTTGAACTTTACTGTTATTTTCCTGCTGTTATTATATTAGGAGACCTCTAATTGAAATATCTCATATTTATTTACTTATTTATGATGTTTGTGTCTTTTTCTGTGACAGGTTTGTCAGCCCGTGTATCCAGTGCTTCCTCATTGGCACTCGCTGGCTACAAAGCCTTTGGAACATTGTACTGGGCATCATTGTGGGCCCTTTCCTTCAAAGTGCTGGGAAATGTTGTGGAGGCTTCAGCATTCACCTGGCCAAAGAATGACACTGGTTCTAATGAATCCAGTCCAGACTAGATCTGCTATGACGTGGTCAAATGAACTTCAGTTCAAGGGGACTCAGCCTGATTGGGCAGTGATTTTTGATTTGTTAATATTGAATTTAAAAAATAATAACAAATATTCACAGTTGAAATAGCTCTGATCACAGTTTAACAGCATCTGTCAGTCCTCCTGAATGTTTATATTGTTTACAAAGTGATGTCATTCTTAATACCACATTATAATCAAGTCAGTGATTGTTTTTAGCATGTAGTGTTTTTTTTTTCTCACTCTAATATCAGAATAGGGTTACTGGTCGAGCCGTTTCACCAGGGTTGGTTTTGTCCATTCAACTTTGTTTAATCCATCAAAATATTTTGTTGAGTTTTGATGAGTTTTATATATTCTTATATTCTTAAACTGTTCTTTAGATTTTAAAATGATGTCTGTCAGAATTTAAGTTCAATTACCCTGTTTTTATTATTATTTTAATCATTATATATATATATATATATATATATATATATATATATATATATATATATATATATTATATATATATATTTTTTTTTTATTTGTTTTGTTTTTTAACATGCCTGCCCTCTTTCTGAAAAAAAGCTTTAAGTGACATGAT
Source organism: Hirundichthys speculiger (assembly GCA_018398805.1). Classification (NCBI taxonomy): domain Eukaryota; kingdom Metazoa; phylum Chordata; class Actinopteri; order Beloniformes; family Exocoetidae; genus Hirundichthys; species Hirundichthys speculiger. Next base: position 720,516 of record JAGFBZ010000074.1, on the reverse strand, counting down.
TAAAAGTTTTTGATATAATTAATAATCTCCTCTAAACATTGATACTGCATTGTAACAGATCATTAAAACATTGTTTTTTTCTTGCCATTCTGCATTGCGTTTCTAATATAAAGGCAGCAACATACCCCTTTAAATGTACTTATGGAGCGATTTAGTGCTTGAAAGCAGATAGCCATATTGTTAGGACTTTCTTTAGACTTGGACTTGATTTAACTTTCTTTTCTTGACAAAAGCAAGCTCCTCTAAAGTAAGTCATTATTGCATTAAGCCTTGGCGTTACATAAGTGTTTTGCTGTGGTGTAAATGTTAGGATAAGACATACAGTGTTTATTCTTGGGATAGCGCTTCATAAAATTAATGTATGTGCCTTTTTTGAAGACTGTGTGTGTGTGTGTGGGGTATGTGAGTGTGTGTGTGTGTTGGGGCTTGCACTGTGATTAGTCAGTGTGGTCTTTGACAGTCTGAATTAGTTGTTACCGCTAAAAGAGAGAAACAGAGGTTTCATTTCTATACCAAAAGCCATAGTTATTTAAAAAGTGTCCTGTAAGATCAAGTACTAAAAAATATTTTAAGGTAATTAATGTGATCTTTTTTAAATTTAGAATTAAGTGTATATAATTGTACCTTTAATAATCTTTAAGTATTAGAGAACAGATAAGATAAACTCTTACTAGCTCAAATAGATCTCCATTTTTCTTTTCTTTTCTTTTTTTTTGCCACTATAGTTATAGCTCATTTTTTCCCTTATTATTTATTTCTTTATAAAAAAAAAATTCTGACATTTAAAAAAAAAAAATTCCCATTTAGATGTCTACTTTTGTATTTTTTTCTGTCTGTGTAGTGCAGGTGTTCCGGGAAATATGGGGGCGCCGGGAAATTTGGGGCCACTTCCATATTTGGCAGAAGGGGGCGCGGCCTGAAGCGCCGCAGAAAGCCGGCCACGGGCAGTCGGGGCCCCATTAGGGGGGGTTCCAAACATGTCGCTGCAGTGTCTATGGAGGTTTCAGGTTGTGTCATTGTTATGGATCGATATTGGCCGGCTTTAAGCCGGGCATACACTGTGCGACTGTCGGCTCGTTTTGAGCCGATTTTCCAGTCGTGCGACTATTTTTTGGATCGGGCCGAAATTCGACCCTATCGTGGGTCGTGCTTCGTGCAGTATACGTGGGGTAACGACGAGAGATTAACACCTCCCGACGAGCTCCCGATCACAAATCGTGTGCTCGCAAGAAAATCAAATTTAAAATATCGCACAGTGTATGCCCAGGTGTCTTTCATAAGGGGGGACCAAAAATCCCGGGATATTTGGAACCCGGGATATTTGGGTCCCCCCCCCTTAGAACTAACATTCTCTTCTCAAAATCACATTTTTACTGCTTACCTGACATTTTTGAGACATCAACAGAACATTTTGAGTCGTTTTCAAAGGTTTGCATCCAAATGCTGTCATATTTCATCACTTTATTGTCTTTCATAAGGGGGGACCAAAAATCCCGGGATATTTGGGTCCCCCCATTAGAACTAACATTCTCTTCTCAAAATCACGTTTTTACTGCTTACCTGACATTTTTGAGACATCAACAGAACATTTTGAGTCGCGTTCAAAGGTTTGCATCCAAATGCTGTCATATTTCATCACTTTATTGTCTTTCATAAGGGGGGACCAAAAATCCCGGGATATTTGGGTCCCCCCATTAGAACTAACATTCTCTTCTCAAAATCACGTTTTTACTGCTTACCTGACATTTTTGAGACATCAACAGAACATTTGAGTCGCGTTCAAAGGTTTGCATCCAACATGCTGTCATATTTCACCACTTTATTGTCTTTCATAAGGGGGGACCAAAAATCCCGGGATATTTGGGTCCCCCCATTAGAACTAACATTCTCTTCTCAAAATCACGTTTTTACTGCTTACCTGACATTTTTGTGACATCAACAGAACATTTGAGTCACGTTCAAAGGTTTGCATCCAAAAAGATGTCATATTTCATCACTTTATTGTCTTTCATAAGGGGGGACCAAAAATCCCGGGAAATTTGGAACCCGGGATATTTGGGTCCCCCCATTAGAACTAACATTCTCTTCTCAAAATCACGTTTTCACTGCTTACCTGACATTTTTGAGACATCAACAGAACATTTGAGTCACGTTCAAAGGTTTGCATCCAAATGCTGTCATATTTCATCACTTTATTGTCTTTCATAAGGGGGGACCAAAAATCCCGGGATATTTGGGTCCCCCCGTTAGAACTAACATTGTCTTCTCAAAATCACGTTTTTACTGCTTACCTGACATTTTTGAGACATCAACAGAACATTTTGAGTCGCGTTCAAAGGTTTGCATCCAAATGCTGTCATATTTCATCACTTTATTGTCTTTCATAAGGGGGGACCAAAAATCCCGGGATATTTGGGTCCCCCCCTTAGAACTAACATTCTCTTCTCAAAATCACGTTTTTACTGCTTACCTGACATTTTTGAGACATCAACAGAACATTTTGAGTCGCGTTCAAAGGTTTGCATCCAACATGCTGTCATATTTCATCACTTTAGTGTCTTTCATAAGCGGGGACCAAAAGTCCCGGGAAATTTGGAACCCGGGATATTTGGGTCCCCACATTTGTATGCATGGTTGTCTCTTTGAAGTCTTGCTCTGGTCCCTATTAGCACCTTGGAGAACTCGGGATATTTGATACCATATAGAAACTGACAAACCTTTCTCCTGGAAGTCATTTTAAAGACGCCAAGAGAATATTTTGTGTTAGAAGGTTGCATCCAAAATGTGCATCCAAGTCGTTATCACTTCGGTGTCAAAAATATTTAACCCCCCCTGTTGTTGCAAGCGGTACAGTGTTCCCTTGAGACGCGTATTGCCACACAACTCGTGGCCAGCAGTTGCTCGATCGTCACACACTCCTGTAGGGTGTAGTGATGGATTCGACCGAGTTTAGCAGAATAAAAGCGTATCTGAAGTCCAAAGAATATCCACAGGATGTAAAGACATCGGCGGCCAAGAAGGGCTTCAAAAAAAAGGCCAACAAGTTCGTCTTGGAAGGTATGTAGCTCACTTTTAATAATTTAACCAAATATTTAATGAACACAAAACAGGAGAGTGGTTACCATAAGTGCAAAAGGTTGGTTACTGATACCTGTCAAATTAACAAACTTTTTGATTAAATTCAGTTTATTGTTCCCTGACTTCTTTCAAGACGTTCATTCCGTGTGAATCCACTTTTTGCAGGCCTTTGGCCTCCCGGAATGGAAAACTTTGTACTATTTAAAGTAATGACTCGCCTCTTGTTTCAGCTAGACACATGCCTATTTTGTAATATATCGTTGTTTGTGTGTGTGTGTGTGTGTTTTGTTTACTTTACTTTGACCTCCGAGGGCTATCTTCGGTTTCTCATAAAACGCTGTACAGACGGCCATGTGAGGCTGATTTATCGGATTTATCAGACTTTATATCGGACTCCTCGGCATCCTCTGTGACGAACTAGACAATGCTAGAAGAGACATCTTTCTCAGTGCCCGACACAAGTCCAGGTTCAGGTCTGGACCTGAAGCTGATCATGTGTTATGTTTTATTAAACCAATATAGTAATTTCATGGCATTACCTTTGCCATATGTGTTTCTGTCTGGGGAAGGACCGGTCAACCACCATGCGCAGAAAGGGCACTTTGTACACCCATGTTTTTATTGCTTTTGTGACTAAAGGATTTCGTTTCACACTTTAAAATGATAAACAGTTTAAGGCAGGAACACTTTTATTAATACAGTAAATAGTGCAAGCCTTTGAATTTCAAAATGTATTTTTCAGTGACATCTGAACAATCCTGCGATTTGACGTACCAAGAGATGCAGTTCACAATAAAGAATATCAAGCAAGGTTAGTATTCACAATCACCCCTGAAAATAGTCAGTCTTGAACGATGGATGCGCTTAGCTGTATGCACAATAATAGTTACATGACATGTTAATATTGATATTTGTACATCATCTGTAATATTTTTTCTTTATGTAGACAAAACTGTCATCAGCAATGACATAATAGAAATTTCATAAAATTAATGTATATGCCTTTTTTGAAGACTGTGTGTGTGTGTGGGGGGTATGTGAGTGTGTGTGTGTGTTGGGGCTTGCACTGTGATTAGTCAGTGTGGTCTTTGACAGTCTGAATTAGTTGTTACCGCTAAAAGAGAGAAACAGAGGTTTCATTTCTATACCAAAAGCCATAGTTATTTAAAAAGTGTCCTGTAAGATCAAGTACTAAAAAATGTTTTAAGGTAATTAATGTGATCTTTTTTAAATTTAGAATTAAGTGTATATAATTGTACCTTTAATAATCTTTAAGTATTAGAGAACAGATAAGATAAACTCCTACTAGCTCAAATAGATCTCCATTTTTCTTTTCTTTTCTTTTTTTTTGCCACTATAGTTATAGCTCATTTTTTCCCTTATTATTTATTTCTTTATAAAAAAAAATTCTGACATTTAAAAAAAAAAAATTCCCATTTAGATGTCTACTTTTGTATTTTTTTCTGTCTGTGTTGTGCAGGTGTTCCGGGAAATATGGGGGCGCTGGGAAATTTGGGGCCACTTCCATATTTGGCAGAAGGGGGTGCGGCCTGAAGCGCCGCAGAAAGCCGGCCACGGGCAGTCGGGGCCCCATTAGGGGGGGTTCCAAACATGTCGCTGCAGTGTCTATGGAGGTTTCAGGTTGTGTCATTGTTATGGATCGATATTGGCCGGCTTTAAGCCGGGCATACACTGTGCGACTGTCGGCTCGTTTTGAGCCGATTTTCCAGTCGTGCGACTATTTTTTGGATCGGGCCGAAATTCGACCCTATCGTGGGTCGTGCTTCGTGCAGTATACGTGGGGTAACGACGAGAGATTAACACCTCCCGACGAGCTCCCGATCACAAATCGTGTGCTCGCAAGAAAATCAAATTTAAAATATCGCACAGTGTATGCCCAGGTGTCTTTCATAAGGGGGGACCAAAAATCCCGGGATATTTGGAACCCGGGATATTTGGGTCCCCCCCTTAGAACTAACATTCTCTTCTCAAAATCACGTTTTTACTGCTTACCTGACATTTTTGAGACATCAACAGAACATTTGAGTCGCGTTCAAAGGTTTGCATCCAAATGCTGTCATATTTCATCACTTTATTGTCTTTCATAAGGGGGGACCAAAAATCCCGGGATATTTGGGTCCCCCCATTAGAACTAACATTCTCTTCTCAAAATCACGTTTTTACTGCTTACCTGACATTTTTGAGACATCAACAGAACATTTTGAGTCGCGTTCAAAGGTTTGCATCCAAAATGCTGTCATATTTCATCACTTTATTGTCTTTCATAAGGGGGGACCAAAAATCCCGGGATATTTGGGTCCCCCCATTAGAACTAACATTCTCTTCTCAAAATCACGTTTTTACTGCTTACCTGACATTTTTGAGACATCAACAGAACATTTTGAGTCGCGTTCAAAGGTTTGCATCCAACATGCTGTCATATTTCACCACTTTATTGTCTTTCATAAGGGGGGACCAAAAATCCCGGGATATTTGGGTCCCCCCATTAGAACTAACATTCTCTTCTCAAAATCACGTTTTTACTGCTTACCTGACATTTTTGTGACATCAACAGAACATTTTGAGTCGCGTTCAAAGGTTTGCATCCAAATGCTGTCATATTTCATCACTTTATTGTCTTTCATAAGGGGGGACCAAAAATCCCGGGATATTTGGGTCCCCCCATTAGAACTAACATTCTCTTCTCAAAATCACGTTTTCACTGCTTACCTGACATTTTTGAGACATCAACAGAACATTTGAGTCACGTTCAAAGGTTTGCATCCAAATGCTGTCATATTTCATCACTTTATTGTCTTTCATAAGGGGGGACCAAAAATCCCGGGATATTTGGGTCCCCCCGTTAGAACTAACATTGTCTTCTCAAAATCACGTTTTTACTGCTTACCTGACATTTTTGAGACATCAACAGAACATTTTGAGTCGCGTTCAAAGGTTTGCATCCAACATGCTGTCATATTTCATCACTTTAGTGTCTTTCATAAGCGGGGACCAAAAGTCCCGGGATATTTGGAACCCGGGATATTTGGGTCCCCACATTTGTATGCATGGTTGTCTCTTTGAAGTCTTGCTCTGGTCCCTATTAGCACCTTGGAGAACTCGGGATATTTGATACCATATAGAAACTGACAAACCTTTCTCCTGGAAGTCATTTTAAAGACGCCAAGAGAATATTTTGTGTTAGAAGGTTGCATCCAAAATGTGCATCCAAGTCGTTATCACTTCGGTGTCAAAAATATTTAACCCCCCCTGTTGTTGCAAGCGGTACAGTGTTCCCTTGAGACGCGTATTGCCACACAACTCGTGGCCAGCAGTTGCTCGATCGTCACACACTCCTGTAGGGTGTAGTGATGGATTCGACCGAGTTTAGCAGAATAAAAGCGTATCTGAAGTCCAAAGAATATCCACAGGATGTAAAGACATCGGCGGCCAAGAAGGGCTTCAAAAAAAAAGGCCAACAAGTTCGTCTTGGAAGGTATGTAGCTCACTTTTAATAATTTAACCAAATATTTAATGAACACAAAACAGGAGAGTGGTTACCATAAGTGCAAAAGGTTGGTTACTGATACCTGTCAAATTAACAAACTTTTTTGATGAAATTCAGTTTATTGTTCCCTGACTTCTTTCAAGACGTTCATTCCGTGTGAATCCACTTTTTGCAGGCCTTTGGCCTCCCGGAATGGAAAACTTTGTACTATTTAAAGTAATGACTCGCCTCTTGTTTCAGCTAGACACATGCCTATTTTGTAATATATCGTTGTTTGTGTGTGTGTGTGTGTGTTTTGTTTACTTTACTTTGACCTCCGAGGGCTATCTTCGGTTTCTCATAAAACGCTGTACAGACGGCCATGTGAGGCTGATTTATCGGATTTATCAGACTTTATATCGGACTCCTCGGCATCCTCTGTGACGAACTAGACAATGCTAGAAGAGACATCTTTCTCAGTGCCCGACACAAGTCCAGGTTCAGGTCTGGACCTGAAGCTGATCATGTGTTATGTTTTATTAAACCAATATAGTAATTTCATGGCATTACCTTTGCCATATGTGTTTCTGTCTGGGGAAGGACCGGTCAACCACCATGCGCAGAAAGGGCACTTTGTACACCCATGTTTTTATTGCTTTTGTGACTAAAGGATTTCGTTTCACACTTTAAAATGATAAACAGTTAAGGCAGGAACACTTTTATTAATACAGTAAATAGTGCAAGCCTTTGAATTTCAAAATGTATTTTTCAGTGACATCTGAACAATCCTGCGATTTGACGTACCAAGAGATGCAGTTCACAATAAAGAATATCAAGCAAGGTTAGTATTCACAATCACCCCTGAAAATAGTCAGTCTTGAACGATGGATGCGCTTAGCTGTATGCACAATAATAGTTACATGACATGTTAATATTGATATTTGTACATCATCTGTAATATTTTTTCTTTATGTAGACAAAACTGTCATCAGCAATGACATAATAGAAATTTTGAATTGCATCCGATTCCATGCATGCTACTTTCACCACATTTTTTAAATTTCATTGAAAAAACTCAAGTCAGTACCTTCAACCATGAGGAAGATCTAATTGTCATTGGATTCCTACACATAATAATCATTAAAAAAGTTTTGTGGTAGCTTTCTTTCACTCAGCTTTTAGTAAAATAAAACAAACTGTCCTCACAGCAGTCATATACAGTTGTCGAATTGCCACACACTTGATAGACCTACAACAGCATCAGGGACATGTATAGTGAGGGATTCCTAATCACAATGTCTACTACCTTACAGAAGTACAGGAAGAATCATCAAACCCTAGACCAAGTCAGCCAGCTGTGAAGATGCCACGCCCTGGACCAAGTCAGCCAGCTGTGAAGATGCCACGCCCTGGACCAAGTCAGCCAGCGGGGACGAAGAGGCCACGCCCTGGAACAAGTCAGCCAGCTGTGAAGATGCCACGCCCTGGACCAATTCAGCCAGTTGCGGCGAAGAGACCACGCCTGACCCTAAAGCCCCATTATCCATTCACATTAAAGTTCAAAACAAAGCAAATAACGAGGTGCCAGGGATGCCTGGGAACGATCGACCATGACCCTTCCCCCAGCCAACCTGGTAATAGGGCATTACGATAGCTACCCGTACTTTGCTAAAACAAAGGGTGAAATGCAACCTGGGTGGAAAAAAGGCTATTTCCACACAATTTTTTCTTGTTTGAAAGCAAAGAATCCAGACTTTCAGGGAGATGAGGTCGTTGTTCCACTGGATATGATGAAAGACCTTACACCAGAACATATACAATATTGCGAAAGACATGGAATACACCTGAATACTTAAATCCATGTGCTGGGCCTGGACCCTTTTGAAATGATTCTCTTGTTACTACAGTAGCTAACTGGCTACATGTAATTGTGTTGTTAGATAGATTGTTAGAACACTCTACCACTGTTCTAGGAAAGTAGCTGGTCCGGGAGTCTGGCTGACTCTGTTTTTTTCATGTGATGAAATTTCAACAAAAACCAGAATTGTAGGTCAGTACAGGAAAAGATACACTATAGTTCTGTTATACCCTTCCTTAACATATACAGCGCAGCCTTTTTCATCTCCTGATATGCAAGATTTCATGTTCTGAATCAACTCCAAAATGCTCAAAAAAGACATTTTCTTCCTAGTTGTTCAATGTAACTCAAAACGATCTGTTGGTGTCTCAATTTGTCAGGTTTATTTTTTAATTTATTTGTCAGGTTTGCAGTATGTAAAGTGGTGTTAAGAAAAGATTGTACCCAAATATCCCGGGATTTTTGGTCCCCCCTTATGAAAGACAATAAAGTGATGAAATATGACAGCATGTTGGATGCAAACCTTTGAACACGACTCAAAATGTTCTGTTGATGTCACAAAAATGTCAGGTAAGCAGTAAAAAACGTGATTTTGAGAAGAGAATGTTAGTTCTAATGGGGGGACCCAAATATCCCGGGATTTTTGGTCCCCCCTTATGAAAGACAATAAAGTGATGAAATATGACAGCATGTTGGATGCAAACCTTTGAACGCGACTCAAATGTTCTGTTGATGTCTCAAAAATGTCAGGTAAGCAGTAAAAACGTGATTTTGGGAAGAGAATTTTAGTTCTAATGGGGGGGACCCAAATATCCCGGGATTTTTGGTCCCCCCTTATGAAAGACAATAAAGTGATGAAATATGACATCTTTTTGGATGCAAACCTTTGAACGCGACTCAAATGTTCTGTTGATGTCTCAAAAATGTCAGGTAAGCAGTAAAAACGTGATTTTGAGAAGAGAATGTTAGTTCTAATGGGGGGACCCAAATATCCCGGGATTTTTGGTCCCCCCTTATGAAAGACAATAAAGTGATGAAATATGACAGCATGTTGGATGCAAACCTTTGAACGCGACTCAAATGTTCTGTTGATGTCTCAAAAATGTCAGGTAAGCAGTAAAAACGTGATTTTGAGAAGACAATGTTAGTTCTAATGGGGGGGGGGGTATCCCGGGTTCCAAATTTTCCGGGATTTTTGGTCCCCACTTATGAAAGACACTAAAGCCGGCCAATATCGATCCATAACAATGACACGACCTGAAACCTCCATAGACACTGCAGCGGCATGTTTGGAACCCCCCTAATGGGGCCCCGACTGCCCGTGGCCGGCTTTCTGCGGCGCTTCAGGCCGCGCCCCCTTCTGCCAAATATGGAAGTGACCCCGGAAGTGGCCCCAAATTTCCCGGCGCCCCCATATTTCCCGGAACACAGGCACATGGAAAACTTCTCTCATCTAAGGCTTACCAGTTCAGATAAACTTCAGCTGAGTTAAGTATAGTCACTTTATGTTACATGCACATCACATACACACTATTTATGAAAATCACAGCCAGAAAGTGCAGAGCAGTACACAGTAAGCAAAAAGCAGCCTAGTGTGGCTGATTAAATTCTAAAGCACATCCATAAACAAAAGACTTCCCTTCAGGGGTTCAACAAACTATAAATTACCATATTTAAAAAAACAATATTTATATTCTGGATTAATCCAATACACTAGGTACATAGAATTTTAATAAAAAATTAAGTAATTGAAAAAAAAGCAAATATGGTTTTAACTTACCCCTCACTCACCCATATATATGCATGCTGAACACAGTCACGGGTCTGTTGTTTGTCTATTAACTCCAGGCACCACACAAACACAAAGTCAATAATGATCTTACAGTTTCGTAGGAACAGGTCAGGTCTAATTAGGAGCCAATAAATCTATTTTAAAAAGTAGTACCTTTACAAAGTGTGATTGTACAGTGAGCTAATAGGTTAGCTGTAAGGCCCATGGATGGAGGGAGAAAATGAATGATTTACAAAAAGGGAATGAGAGAATGCAGTGAAAATATAAATACCAAATATACATACCAAACATATAAGTTGGACTTGATTACCAGTGATAACCCAAGTGAGGTAAGGACAGGAAGAAAGCAACATCAAAATATTAAGAAAAAAGTAAGTAATGTGAATGTTTGCAGGAAGGAAATTATATTGAGGAGGTACAACAATTAAGATGCAGGGAAAATTATTTTCTGCAAGAACAGCAAAAGTCAGGCAATGGGGCATTAACTTGACATGGCTGTGATATTGACTTCCATCTACCACTTATACTACAAAGAAAATGAAATGATAAACTAGTGACTTGCTCATGATTAGCACAAGTCCGGACATATCTACTCCCCAACACAGCTTGATTGGTAATTCTAACTGTCTGCTGGACTGGCAGTCTGTCCAAGGTGTCATCTGTCTTTGGATGACAGCTCCAACTAGCCTGTGACCTTGAAAGTGTTGACGTGGGTATAGAAAATGGATTGGTTTTGGTTTTCAAGGATATGTATTTTTGCATCCTACAAGGCACTTTTTTGTATCAGAAGAGACAGGTTCGAATAAATAGTGGCTCGTTGCTATAAGCATGTCCATCTCTATGGAAATGGAGTGAGTGCATTGGAGGCTGTAAGTCAAATTAATTGCAGGTGTGAGTTGGACTCTGGACTTTGTCATCAATTCTGTTTGTAAGTTTTATGAGGAGAATTTCTCCAAGGGAAACCTGGGGAAGGAAACAGGTCTGGGTCAGTGTCCTTGGGATTCTGCTTCCAAATCTGAGGACATGGTTCTCAATCCAGGTTTGAGGTGAAGTGTTTCCTCAAGTGAAGTAGTTCAAGTTCCTTGGGGTCTTGTTCACAAGTGGGGAAGGAACCGGGTGGGAGATTTACTGGCAGGTCAGTGCAGTTTTCACTGTCCAGTCAGCAGGGAGACACTTGGAGTAGAGCTGTTGCTCCTCCACATAGAGAGATGCCTCCTTGGAGAGGTGTTTTTGGGCATGTCCAACCAGGACATATTGTAACATCCATCCATCCATCCATTTTCTATACCCGTTTCATCCTTGAAGGGTCACGGGGATCTGCTGGAGCCTATCCCAGCTGTCTACGGGCGAAAGGCAGGGGTTCACCCTGGACAGGTCGCCAGTCCATCGCAGGGCCACACAACCATCCACACTCACATTCACTCCTACGGGCAATTTGGAATTATCAATTAACCTAACATGCATGTCTTTGGACTGTGGGAGGAAGCCGGAGTACCCGGAGAGAACCCACGTAAGCACGGGGAGAACATGCAAACTCCACACAGAAAGGCCCCTGCCGAGGTTCGACATATTGTAACAATTTTTTTTAATTATCTATTTTTTTTCAGTTGGCTAGGGAATGCCATGATATCCTCTTGGAGGAGCTGGAGGAGGTAGCTGGAAAGAGGTAGGAGTGGGCCTCTCTGCTTATGCTGCAACTCATGCAACCATCAGCAGCAGAGAGGACGCCTGGACAGGACTAGTGAGATGGATCTGTTCATTAGCTCTTGATCGGGGTCAAACCACAAAACTGTGGTGTTATATTAATATGTCAATAATTACTGCTATTTTGTACAACTGCCTTCATATACTGTTCATTATTAATGTTGTTACATTACTCAGTCAGCTGTATATATTTTTTTATTATCACCTGACCATTACATTTTTTTTTTCTTTTTGAAAATTATTTTTGTAATCATCCATTCATTCATCCATCCAGCGTGGGTGGACTCTCCCTTAAATAAATGATGAGAGGTTCACTGACATGGGAGGGGACTCATAGTAGAGTCACTACTCCTCTACATGGAGAGGAGTTGGCCGAGGCGGTTCAGATATCTGGTTAATAGCCCTCTTTGATCCTTCACTGGAGAGATGTTTGTCCACTGGAGTGGAGACCCTGAGGCAGACCCAGGACATGTCTGTCAGCTGACCTGGGAGTGCCTCGATATCCTCCTGGAAGAGCTTGAGGACATGGCTGGGTAGAGGGAAGCCTGGGCCTCTCTGTGTTTACCACAGCTCCTGCAACCTGAAGAGGATAAACGGGTGTTATCTGATGAAAAGATGGACCAAAAGATAGAATTTATTCTATTCCAGTGATAGAATTTATTGTCGCATAATGCATGAAGTGAGACAAGGTCGACATATGCATATATTTGAGATATAATATTTCTGGTTAAATAACTTTTCACAGTATTTTTTTTTTAATTTTCCAGTGGCATGTGATCAGTGTCTAAGATAGAGAAGTGCTTCAAAGCTTCGTGAATCCTGAAGAATTTGCTGTATTTCACCATAAACATCACACAGGTGCTACAGATAGATAAAATGACCCACCTCAGCGAATGAGACAAAATATTGTGAGTTTATTTATGGAGGAAAAATTACACAATATTAAATACAGATCTATGATTTTCAAAAGTATATTTGCAGCTGCTTTCAGTATGGTTTGTCCCATCATATGACCTAACACAAATCTTATGTACAAATAATCATTAGCATTAGGTCTGTTCCCATTTATTTGATAAGCTTTGCACAGTGAAACTGAAAGTTAACATCCAAGGAAAGAGAGAACAGAGCTTATAAAAAAAGGAGTCATGTTGTGGAGCACATGATGAGCAGTTGAACATACTTTGTAAATGTGATGTTCCTTCATGGCAGAAAAACAATGTGGAATCTCCAACACAAGCAGGGATGTCCAGGGCCGCAGTCCTCGAGGGCTGCAGTCCTGCAAGTCTTAGACATCTCCCTGTCTCAGCACACCTGATTCAAATGAATGGGTCGTTAACAGACCTGCACATACCTGGATGACAAGCTGGTGGTGACCCATTCATTTGAACCAGGTGCGCTGAAACAGGGAAACATCTAAGACATACAGGACAGCAGCCCTCGAGGACTGGAGTTTGAGATGCCTGGTCTAAAGCCTTATTTTTGGTAAAATGCAGTTCTGCAGATTATGCTTAAACCTCTGGAAAGAACTTTATTGTGGATAACAATATAATCAAATCAGAATAACAACAGTTGGACTTTTGCTTTGAAATACAAGACTGAAGGACAGAAGAGCACAACCATATTTAGAGATATTCATAGTTCTTTTAATATAAAGAAATATGAATAATCTTTCAAAATGCTTCAACATGGATATTCTTTTTGTCATATTTAAGAAGTACATTTGCACAAAATGTATATATAATCTTGACACAGCATGAACATGTAACATTATTTCCTCCACTTCAATCCACCCTGTGTACGTGAACACAAATCATGAGCGCTGGTGAGGACAGTTTAATTTTGTGGTGAAAACATGATACTGTTCCCCCTAATATCCCCCAAGTAGAAGTAAGAAATTTACATGGGTGTAAGAGTTTTAATTGTTGTTTAGGTTCACTTCACTTTCTATTTTGTCAATATTTTGGACACAAAACACTAATTTCTGCTGTAAATGTTTAAATGTCTGAAATACAGGCTCATGGGATAGATGGAAAACTCTAATACAGGAAGTCTGGACGGCTTTCATCTGGCCTGTCCTTGCACTGGCCCCCCTGTGCTGGATGTGTGTGTCAGACTCCTCTGACTGCCGGCGTTCCTGATGACGCAAGTGGAGGTTCTGCTCTTGTGTCTGCACTGTTGATCACAACTGCAGGAAGAATCTGTCAGGTTCTGTCTACAGCAGCAAGAGAAGCACTGCGACAAGTCATGGAACAGGTGACCAGCAAAGAACATGTAGATCCAGGGGTTGCAGCAGCTGTTGAGGCTGGCCAGCAGCATGGCGATGATGAAGGCCATGTCTGGAGGGACAGGCAGAGAAAACATTAAAGACGGTGGCTTAAAAACATGCAAACCATCTGAATAAATGAAATCTTTTTTTTTTTTCCTTTCCAATGTCAAATCTCATTAAAAAGAGCAGAAGAGGATCAAAAGGATGGAAAACTAAATTGTCCTCAGATGCAGTCTTGTTTGCATGTTGATATGGCACACACTGGAGTGTTTGGTGAGAAACGCTGAGATTACAGTTTACATGACATTTAGAAAAAGACAAAAAACAAAACAATAAACTTTTTATTTGTCCTTGTCTGACACTAAGTTTATCTGTCTGTCTATCTGTGGCTGAGAGATATTGAAGTGACAAAAAAATAAAGTAAAATAAAAATGGTGGCTTGCTAATATATTAAAAGATCCTTAAGCATCAAAAGCATAAAGGAAAGCAATTTCATTGTCTTTTTTGACCAACTTCATTACATTTAGAATATACTGGATAAACCAAGGCAGATTTCACACTCAGAAAAGTTGGGATAGAGGCATGCTAACCATTACATCATCCTTCCTTTCAATTACACGTTTTAATCATCTTGGAACAGAGAATACTAATTGTGACAATTTTGTAAACAGAATCTGTCTATCAAAATTTCAGCTGCTCAACAGTGATTTAGTGATTTAGTCTGTACTGTGGACATCATCACCACTGGCAGGTAATGTGAGTAAACACTGCTCTTCCTATTACAGTGAAATGTTCTACTTGGGGAAAAAAAAATACATCGTGACATTTACATGCATGTTATTTTGGACCCTCCAGACACTAAAATCATGAGGTTTTGAACCTTCCATTTATTTATTTTTATTACTCCCTGTTCAGTATTTAAGTCAGACATGGTTTTAAATTATGTGCTGACTTGCTAACACATTTCAGGCATCTCCCAAAACCATTTGGGTTTATCAAAAAACAACTACAAAAAAAAAAAACAAAAACAAAAACATGAGCGGTTAATGAATACTGCATAGCTACAACTTCAAACTGAGACAAAGATGACAAATGGCTTTTTAAAAGAGCCACTTGTGGGTGGAAAAATACACATTTTTTCTCATCCACACAGCTAATTACATTTCCAATAGTTATGCCTCCAGAGAACACAGAGGCAGCAAGTAGTTAGAACAGTGGAAAGTGGATGGCTTCCAAGTTGTTTCTTGAATCCTTAATAGGGTGAGGGAGATTTAATGCATGCTGTCCCCTTCTCTTCTGAATTTTTGACCCGCTCCTTTCCTGCCAGATTCCCCACAGTACTTAAGTGTGGTGTGCGCCACATGACCCAGACACATTAAAGGTGTCTGCAGTAATCGGGGAGCAGAAAGAAAGTTATCTTAAATATCTCAAAATTGTCCTTTTAACTGTAATTATATTGATGTCACTGATAAATTAAAAAAAAAAAAAAAACATTATTCTTGGCTACTTTTCTGTATTTGCATAATATACTGCTTTTCTGAGCAGTATTTTTTGAGTTGTGAAAATGGGAAAAAAGTTTTATAGATAAGATAAACATCAATCAAGCATTGCATGGGAGCATAAATTATCTTTCCCACTGAGTTAATCCTCAGCAGGTTTTGCAGGGTGAGGGTGGTATTAAAGTTCAGGCCTTGCAAGAGAGTTTTGGGGTTTTCACACTTTGATCAAATGCCTGGAGCAAGTGAAGGCTAACCTACATAGAGTTGCAGCCTGGGTAGCATTACTTCAAGAGATTGCAGTAAGTCAAAAAATAAATAATAAATGAATAAAATGGCAGAGTCAGTTAAATCTGAAATATCCTTACTCTGGTACCATTTTAAAAGTCATATTTGAAATCTAGGGTGATATTCTTCAGTCCAGGTCCTAAGGAGGCACTGCTGTGTTTATTTTACATGTTTCCCAGCTCCATCACACCTGTTTTAAATGAATGGGCCACCAGTAGCCTGACATCAAGGTCTGTGCAAGTCTGTCAGTGATCTATTCATTTGATCTAAATGTGATGGGACAGGGTAAGCAAGCAATCTAAAACAAGGAGGGCAGTGAGCCCCAAGGACCTGGACTGAAGAACAGTGATCTGGAGAAAACTCATTTAAGTTTCTATAATGGTGTATTCATGTTCAACTGAGGTGAGTTTACATCTAACAAATCTCCTCAAAGTCAGAAAAGTGATACTCAAAATGTAGCCCAGACAGAATTATTGGCAAGCTTTTGATTTCAATTGAATCTAAACCAATTCCTAAAAAGAAGAGAAAAAACAAACCTTTTGTTTCTTTTTTAATTTTCACATTACTTGAGTTATCCATTAATTGATTGATGGTACTGAAAGCTTCCAGTTTCTTTCTAATCACGATGAAGACAAGCGAAGTGCTTGAGAGCAGCAAGTTTTATTCTTCCATATATATGTTAATAAATCCCTGTTTAAACATTTTGAAAGCATTATCAAGAAATTTCACAGTCTTAAAACTGTGATGGTGGCTTCATAAAGTGGTGCAAGAGGAAACTCAGCATGTAAAGTGCTTGATGATTAAAGTGGACTGTGTAAAAACACCATGTAAGACAAATAAAGACCTTATGGATAACTTGGAACAATGGACCTCTATAATCTAGAGTGGTGGTTTAAGGAAAACCAAAATATACACTATATTGCCAAAAGTATTCACTCATCTGCCTTGACTCACATATGAGCTTTAGTTCATCCCATTCCTAATCAATATAATGTGGGTCCAAACTTTAAACTAGAACAGCTTCAACTCTTCTGAGAAGGCTGTCCACAGGGTTTAGGAGTGTGTTTATGGGGATTTTTGACCATTTTTCCAGAAGAACATTTGTGAGGTCAAACACTGATGTTGGACCAGAAGGTCTGGCTCTCAGTCTCTGCTCTAATTCATCCCAAATGTGTTCTGTTGGGTTGAGGTCAGGACTCTGTGCAGGCCAGTCAAGTTCATCCACACCAGACTCTTCCATCCATGTCATTATGTACCTTGCTTTGTGCACTGGTGCACAGTCATGTTGGAAGAGGAAGGGACCAGCTCCAAACTGTTCCCACAAAGTTAGCAGCATGGAATTGTCCAAAATGTCTTGGTCTGCTGAAGCATTCAGAGTTCCTTTCACTGGACCCCACACCATAACCCCCCCTCCACCAAACTTTACACTTGGATCAATGCAGTCAGACAAGTACCGTTCTCCTGGCAACCACCAAACCCAGACTCTTCCATCAGACTCCCAGATGGAGAAGTGTGATTCTTCCCTCCAGAGAACGTTCCTCCACTGCTCTAGAGTCCAGTGGCGGCAGCTTTACTCCACTACATCTGATATCTGACATCTTTGCATTACATTTGGTGATGTCTGGCTTGGATGCAGCTGCTCCACCATGGAAACCCATTCATGAAGCTCTCTGCACTGTTGTTGAGCTAATCTGAAGGCCACATGAAGTTTGGAGGTCTGTAGTGATTGACTCTGCAGAAAGTTGGCGACCTCTTCACACTATTTGCTTCAGCATCCGCTGACCCCGCTACGTCAGTTTATGTGTCCTATATTTCATGGCTGAGTTGCTGTCGTTCCCAAACACTTCCATTTCCTTATAATACAGCTGACAGTTGACTGTGGAATATTTAGGAGCGAGGAAATTTCATGACTGGATTTGTTTCCCAGGTGGCATCCTATCACAGTTCCACGCTGGAATTCACTGAGCTCCTGAGAGCGACCCATTCTTTTTACAAATGTTTGTAGAAACAGTCTGCATGCCTCGGTGCTTAATTTTATACATCTGTGGCCATGAAAGTGATTGGAACACCTGGTTCTAATCATTTGGATGGGTGAGCAAATACTTTTGGCAATATAGCGTAGCTCTCATGGAATGTGGTGCATCAGTTTCTTTATGGGAAACAAAGTGAACCCTGAAAGGAAAAGGACACCTTGCCAACATCAGAACATGGAGGTTCTATCACACTGTGGGGAAGATCTGCTGCCTCTGATACAGGAGACACTGAATGAGCCAAAGAAACCATAAAATTAGAGACTGCATTGAACAAAATACGTTGATGAGGTTTTTAAAAAAAATACAGTAGTATTAAAGTGAAGATTTCAGTCTTTCAACAGAATGACATCACTGACCCATTTTTCTTGTTCTTAACATAAAAAGTTTTTTTTTTTAAAGAGACTGTTCAAATTGGCCTACAGTGAGCACTTTAAAAAACAACAAGAAAAGAAACCCAACCAAAACTCTATTGAAAATCTTTTTTTTGCACTGGCTCGGTGGGGGATGGACTCACAGCGCCCCTGCGAAAAGCACCACCACCACCACCACCCTGACCCACGCCCCCATCCAGTCTTTTCGACGCATGCATTCTACCATAATGAGTTACTTCCGTTCATTTTAGTCTATTTAAACTGTTGTGAAACTTAAAAAAAAAACACATTTAAAAGTTGTAGATCATATGTTCCATACATGCTATCATTTTCTTCTTTAATGGCAAACTAACCAAAAAATGTGATGGGGGGGGGGGGGGGGGGGGGTCTGAACAAACTGTTAAATGGATATTATGTAAACTTCCACTGGGAAAAGCAAAAAGCTCTTTGATGTCCTGGTACAGCTACATTCCTCTGCCTGGACTGATAACGGCTGTAAATGACACTCCCATTCATTTGTGTTCACTCTGGGGAAGTGTGAAAGAAAAGAGGATTAATTGCTCATTCACTCCAAAAGACATTTTTTGACTTGGAAGAATGTCCCTTATATTTATGAGACATGCACTCAGTCTTGAAATATTAGGGGGAAAATAAAGTAAATACGTGGTTTATGAGCCAAAGATTTCATTACAACTAATTCTTGGACAGAGTAAACGCTCTTCTTTCCATGCATTGCAGCAATTAAATGTAAAAAAAAATATCATTAAGGAACAGAACCTGACTTAAAACACTGCTTTTGGTGCTTTTATCTTACAGTTAGAGTTTTTAGTTGCATCTTGTGTTTAATCTGTGCTTTAATTGTGGCTTTACCTTCTCTTGGTGCAGCAGGATCCCACGCAGACCACATCTGGACGAAGAAAAAGGGAGTCCAGCACACAATGTAAGCAAGAACCACTACGAAAGTCATTTTCACTGTGCGGATTTTTGCTTTTGAAATGAGTCTCACGCTGCTCACACGAGAGAGTGGATGAGCGTCTTTGAGCGGCCTTGGAGTGGCGGACAAAATATTCCCTCTCTTTGTTTTTATGTTGATGTTCTGCCATATTTTAAAGCATATCAAGCCATAGCATATGCTTAATATCGCCACTGGAAGAATGTAAATGCTGAGGCTCATCCATGTGATGTATGCTTTGGCGCCCCATGGCTGCACGAAGTCCCCCCAGCAGTCATAAACACCATTCCCGACCTCTTTCAGGGAAAAAATGTATGTTTGTGGGGTGCTGAAAGCAAGACTGAGCATCCATGATGCGATCACACAGAAGCGGTCTTTCCTCTTGTGCACGGAGCGAAGTGGCTGGCAGATTGCTAAGCATCTGTCGATGGACATCAGGACGAGCATGTAGGTGGACGCAAACATACCCACGACCTGGAGATACTTGACCAGCCTGCACAGAAAGTCGGGACCATAGAAGCGAAAGGTGATGTCCCAAATGAGCTGCGGTAAGACCTGAAAGATCGCAACAACCAGGTCTGCGATGCTCAGGTGTTTCATGAAGTAATACATCCGGGACTGGCCGTGCTTGCGGCTGTGGATAGCCCACAAGACGCACAGGTTGCCGATGAGAGCCAGAAGCAGCACCAGGACCAGAACGGTCACTTCCACTTTGGCCACTTCTTCGTTGCGTTTTAAAGGGTTCACTGTGGCGTTTCCTAAACGGCTTTCATTTCCAACGCTCGAGTTGCTCCATGAAACATTCTGAGACAGACCGTCCAACGCGCGCAGAGGCTCCTCCATCGTGCGTAAAAGCACCACTTTGGCGCAGCCTGTGGTCACATCATACACACGAATTCAGGACCAGTCAGCAGAAGTAGTTTAGTCGCCCTGTGCAGTTCTGGTAGAGTCAGTTAATCCCGCCAAAGTCTGTTCTGTTGTTGCTTTGTGGTTATATTTCAGTATAATCCTATAAACTTGGTACCGCTGTCTAAAAAGAAACAAATCATTGCATAATTAAAACTCCCTCTTTTAAATATTGAAATCCGAAACAGAATTTCAGCTGGCATAATGAAATTAAGTGATTTGGTCAGAAGCGCACAGCTCAGTTATTGTCGGAATCCCTTTTAAAGCACCGCAGTCCTCATCGCTCCCTGCGACCACTTGGTCTGCTGAAGCGCTGCATCCTGCCAATATCTGCATTGCCCTCCCCTCGTTTTATTTTTCCCCCCTGAAAGGAGGATATCAAAGTTGAGTATGAACAGACTACACGTTACAACTGTTTTTGTCTTCCTCGTCCATCTCTGTACAGTGAGCTTGGATTTTCCCTTTGAGTTAAACCATGCGAAATTATCTTTGTATTGTTGTGTTGCACCCCCCCCCCCCACCTCATTAAGAGACATTGCTTTAAGCATTTGTTTGTTTGATTCAAAAATTCAGCTTTGATCTGTAGAGGCCAGAGCTTTCAAAAAAAAAAAAAAAAAAAAAAAAAATTGATACTTGATATGAGTAAATTAATTTATTGCTTGCCATTTAATTTGAACCAATTCAAAACATAATAAAATAGAATTAAATAAAAAGACTTACCTGGAGTGTTTCTGAAATTGACATATCAGACAAACTCAGTCATATATGCGTGTTTCACTTATGTTAATGTTGTTCAATACAGACTTTCTGAGTCATTCTACCAAACCTGGAAATGTTTTATTTAGCTAAGCCACAAACAGATCACCTCTGGTTTTGCTTACGCTAAAGCAAGCTTTGTTCTTATGAACAGAGAAACATCACATGTAGACCAGTAAAAATATTTCTTCCAGCTCATCTGAGACACACACACCTAAACCTGAGGCAGCTTTATTGTCAGTCAGTGGATGTGGAAACAAGCGTTTGATTATGTGTGCTAGATATTGACCGCATGATGCAAGGCATATAAGGGAATATCTTTTTTTTTCCCCTTAAAGGAGTTTCCCCTTAAAGCATCTAGCCATAGTATTGTGTTTTTAATCAGCCAGCAATTCAGCAGTGATGCTGAAATGTGAAGCCATCATACTGATTAATAACAAATGAAAGTGCTGGGAACCGAAAGTTCAATAGAACACAAAAACTACTTGTATATGAAATCTCTGCAGAAACTATCCCAGAACTGTTTTTCATAGTTAATCTCGTCGATAAGAACAGTATTCTAAATATTTCAAATGCCCTCTGTGAATAATGAAGTACCTTGTTTGCTACTAATGTACATTGCATGTTGGAATATAATTTGCATTGTCTGCTTTGGTTTGTTGCTAAAACTGGATGGTCACTGTCACTGATGATTGGAATTTATTTCAGGAGAAGAAATGCTTTCAGGACTAATAATCTGAGTAAATGGCAAAATCTGTTTTGATTCTATGGACAAAAGTGACCAGGAATATTTGCAGTTTCAGTGGAGTTAGTTGTTATTATTATTTTTCATAATAATAATAATACTGTTATTATAAAACACTACAACAATACAATATTATGGCATAATAAAATAATAGGGTTTCTATCAACAAGTAAAAATAAAGTTAAATAAAAAGGCCTTTAAAAAACATATTTTAAAGTATCTTTGTCTTGTTATGCAGCAGCACAAATTAAGTCTTCAATAAAAAAGAAAGATAGAAGCAGATTTTTTTTCGATTGAATATGAAAGGTGTGAAGTACTTTGTCTCTCATATTAATTCAAAAATCTTAATGTCAGTGTTTGAGATTTGACATTTTGGCCATAATTTAACAAAAAACAGTTTTTTTTTTTTTTTTTTTTTTGAAGGGGGTGTGGGGGGTGGACTGCAGTTGCTTCATGGTACCTCTATCTCTGACGTATGAGGCTCAGTGAGAACATACCTATGAAGGAGTTGTCAAACCCTGAAAGAAGTCAATACATGGCTGGTTATTTTAAACTATAATGACCTCACGGCCCCAAGCAGCCACTTAGTTTGTTTATGCCTCAGGCTGGCTCCGAGTGTGACCAGCAGACTGCTTTTATTATTCATCCAAAAGCATGTGAAGATATCATGATGGCTAACTGCTTAATACATAATGCAGTATTAGGTTGTATACCTTGTATGATGCACTTATATCAATCAGTACAGAGTTCAACACCTTGCGTGGTGCTGAATCTGGTCCGAACACTTAACTGGACTGCACCCTCATACACTGACACTGTGTGCTGATGCGTGTATAATTTTTAAAAGGAATTCCTTAGCTGTAATTTTTTGAAAGTAAACTACTGTATTTGTTTCATGAACCAGTTAGTAATCATGTAAATACCTTGTTAAGGAATGGCATTAACAAATGTATGGCATGCGGGCTAAATTAGTTTCTTTTTTTCCTTTTAATATAGTAAACTCAGCTTGTGCTGAAATTAGCCACTGACATTTTTTTTAAAGATGAAGAAAAAGCTTCAGGAATACTTTATGAATCTTTCATTAATAGTGTTTATTGTTTTTATGCTCCTGGGTCCTCTTATTGTAGCTTTAAATATTCACTTACTTATTATTGTATGTATATTGAAACAGCTTATACATCAGCCAAAACAGATAATTCTAAGTCCAATATTATTTCAGACATTTCAAAATGTATGTTCTTCTATTTAAAGATGTAATTCTCTGTATTTTTCAGTCATCTTTCGGTTGATCAACAGCTGGACTCCTAAAAAAATGCACATGCAAACTGGAAAAAAAAAAAAAAAAGGACCTGACTGCGCTAAAATTTCAAATGAAATTCAGAATCAAAGTCTCCTAATGTATGTAAACTCAAACTCAGATCCACATACCAAATGTAAGTCAAAATTAATCGTGGCTGTGAAGCTTTTGTTGTCATAATAACTATAAAAAAGGATGTATGTACGTAATATGTTTATGAGGCCTACAAAAGAACTCAGTATCAAGTTAGCTCGGGCCTTTACAAAATGTTGATCAAAACCAAAGTATACATTTAAAATAAACTCAAAGACAAAATTTTCCTGTGTGGGTAAGAACATCATAGTTGTCAGTCACTTCACACAAAAATGTATCAACAAATTCTTGCATGAGACATTACTAAGGGTAAATGCCGGTACATATCCAAACTTTTTAGCCGGTCACACATCTTTGCAACATCAGGCTTTCTGCTTCTGAGCTTTAAATTGACTGGATTTATTTTCTACAAACAACTGTGTTAAGTAAAGCACTCTTAATCTTGTATTTAGTCAAACACATCATCACAGTTAGTATTGCGTCTAAACTCTTTGCTGTCCATGACTCACTGACTGAACCCTTCAGAGTAAGACATCACCATATGTTTTTGATCTTGCTCAGTGATGGCGATAAACCTTTGTGTATTATTGTTCATTTAAGAGCTCTTTAGTTGGATCTTCATGGAAAATATTTTGACAGTTAGAAATTACTAAAATGACTTGATTTGTTGAGGCCTACTTCTTCATTTCACCTTGAAAACAACCAATGAATATGTGGGTAGAAGACTCTGGATGCATTTGATAAATCTGAGAACATAAAATAGTTCTGGTTAGTATCTGTATTCATCCTGCTTCTTCAGTCAGCTGACATATCATCAATAAATGCCAGCGTGTCCAACAAGCACCATCACATTTGACAGATGAAGCGCAGAGCTTTGGCTTGTGATCTGTTCTGCTTTTACTTCACTTCCTCTTACCATCAAAAAGACGGTAAGAGGAAGTGGAGTCATTTGTAGATGAAACTTTCCTGTTTATTTTCGGATAAAGGAGAAAACTGAAGAGAGTGTTGAGCTTTCTTTCTTTCTTTCCCCCAGATGCTGATTTTGGTACAGATCTTGGCTTGGTTTTTTAGATTCTTCTCCTGCATGATCCCCTTTTTACACCTACTATTTACAAACAATTCAGTCCCATCTTGAGCAATATCCCTCAACTCCCAATCAGTGTATCAATCTCATGTTCTGTTCTTCCTGTTTTGAGATAAAAACTAAAATCAAGCTTGACACCTGGTCCTCGTACTATAATTTCCATAATTTGATTCGAGATTGTAAGCACTGCAGTACTGTTCCTAAAGAACAAAATATGTGGAACTGTCTAAATATTTATAGTGCGCACATTTTTGTCTGATTTCAATAGCACCACATTCTTTTTATACTGTAGAGCCTTACTGCATTAGCTTACAATGTGCAGACCATGATTCTGTTCGTCTGGCACCAACCCATGATTGTCTCACTGCATCTCCATCAGTGGGAGAAAAGATAAATTACATTAGCCCACCGGGACTGAATAGAACTGTATTTGGTAAAACATTTTGTGTCGCATAAATACTTTGACATGAAGATCACCACAGTAAGATGTTGACATATCTTGGTGATGTTAGAGAGAGATAAAAACAATCCTCTGTAACAACCCCTACCTTTAGAAATCTCTCAGTCTGACTTACTTGAAGCACGTATGGCACATAGATGCATGGCTGGTTCATTATTATGTTATAGTGGCTGCTGTTTGACGTGCTGATGGAAGTGTAGATATGCCTGGGTGCATAAGGATGATGAATTATACGATAAGAAATGAGTATGTTGGTATAGCTGTCTGATGGTTTCTCTGCACTCACACAGGTATAAAGCAGCAGTCAGTCTTTTGTTCCTAACCTGAAGCATGTGTGACTTACTGGACGGAGGTCAGAAACCCAAGTGCAGAACTAAATTGTGTTAGCGTGACTAACGCAGTTTATGTGAACACTGCCAACCAAAACAAACGCTCTTTCTTAAAGACAGTGTTCTTTCGTCCATAAATATGCACATGGCTGTTTGGTATATTATAAGTGTGGGAAGTATCTTTCATGCATTCACTTTTTCGTTTTGATACATCTTCTGATACCAGCCTTTTTTTTTTGTTAACAGATAATACTAACAAAAAAGAGGAAAGAAAACCTTTGTCCCAAAGTTTTATTCTAAAAGCATAAAATCTTTATTGTAGCATTATGCACAGACTTGTTTTCTTTCTTTTTGTGTTGCAGTTCATGCAACTGAGAAATGGCCTCCACATCACTCTGGGTTTTTTTAAAGTATGCAAAAATACCACAAACACAGATAGCTCAGTAATTACAGATTCTTTACAAAAAACAACAAAGAATAGACAAAAATATAAAGAAACTAATGAATCTTCTCCCATGACAGAAAACAATAACTTGCATTCAAAAATAAATAATTTTACTCATTGGACTTGTCCTTTTCTTACGTAAAAATATCTGAGATGATCAGGATCAGCATTTATCCTGAATAATTTTATCAGCAAGAATTCCCTACAACAAATGATAATACATTTGGAAGTTACTGTTTTTTCAGCATACTTTGAAAGGCAGAAGTTTGGACAAAATGTGTCACGATCACTGCTGCTGTAATCTAACAATCCCCTGGATAAACAAAGAAACAGTTTCCACAGAAAACCAAAGAAAAAAAACTCAGTGTGATTAAAAAAAATAAAAATTAAAAAAATAAACTGTTTACATTTTAGTCTTTAGGAACAACTCCAACTCTATTTTTTATTTTTTATTTGGTAAACAGTCACTTTATTTTAGAGCCAGTGGCTCCAACAACATGTCCAGCATATGGTTGCTATTTAAACTAACAATGTTAAGAGCTAAGTCCCCAAAGCAACCACACAACAGCAGTATACTGTATATACAGTAGCCTCAGGCATGTCTCTTTGAGGACAGTATGCAACTCTAAGCATATCTAACATTAAAAGTTGAGCTCGATTACAGGAAAATCTATAACATACATTCAACCGCAGAGTTTGCATGCCAACTGTAATGTTTGATTATGTTTCTTTGATGAAACTTCCTTCTCTTTGAAGTCATAATCTTATAAAATTTCTAATAAAGTTTTCCATGATTTTGTCACTTGGTAAGATTTAATTGAAAGTTATATTGTTGAAAGCATTGGGCATTGCAGAAATGCTGCCATGATGTGCATAATGTGGTAAATCACAGTTTAATGTGATGTTGAGCTGTAGAGTTTGATACAACGCCTGAATAACATTGCTTTGTTTCTTCCAAGTCAGCTTGACTTTACACAAGATTGCACTCCCCTTCAGATAATTCATTACGGGGTTTTGCTGTGTCAAATGTGACATGGAGAAAACCAAAGCAGGCTCTTGATTGACCTGACTTGGAATTCTGCGCAGAGTCCATTTTCCCCTCCAGCTCCTTTGTGTTACAGTAAACAAATTATTACCATTTGTAATTATTAGTAAAAAAAAAAAAAAAAAAAAAAAAAGGTTCTCGAGAGCCGGTCCTAGGGAGACACTGCTGATGGCAGCGGGGTTATTGCTATTCATTGTTCTTTTGTGCCTTTTGCCATCTTTGCCTTTCTCCCTGACTGATCCTTTCACCTCCCTCACTGAATCAGAATGATAATGACTAAATGAAGACAAAAGTAAATAATCTAAGATAAAAAAAAAAATTTCTGAGAACTCAGAACAACTCTTTAGCATGACATGATGTTATAAGAACACTGAACCTTTTAAAACCTGTGCGTTTTTCTACTCTTCTCCTCAGTGCCTATGAAAGAAGAGTCCTGCAACACCAGTAACAAAAATGTACCTTTGTTTTAGCAGCTGTAGGTGGACAAGAGGCCGGGTTCAACCTGGATGGGCTACCAGTCCATCACAGGGCCACATAGAAACAAAGGCAACAAACAACCACGCTCTCTGTCCTTCGTTCAGTCAGGATTAAACTAAAACCACCCTGGACCCCAGTTTTTTCCAAAAAAAAAAAAAAAAAAAAAAAAAAAATTGAGCTTTGGCCTTGGCCTGACTTAACTAGATTATAACTTTTATAAAAGAAAATATTGAATTAAATGAATGCAACAAAGTTTATGATTTGTAAAAATTATAACAGAAAAGTATATACATGGAAATAGATAAAAATGTGTAACTATAAAGACAGATAAATAAATGATTGAATACATGTGTAACCATAAAGACAAAGGAAAAAAAGGACCATCAATTAATTTGTTCCCTTTATTTAGTTCATATCCTCATGAAAATATTCATCAGGTCAATTCATAAATATATAACGAATATCTGTGCTTATCTAATAAATATTTTCATTTACAACCCAAATTCTTGAAAAGTTGGGAGGGCTTTTTTTTTTTTTTTTAATTTGAATAAAATGAAAACTAAAAGTCTTTCAAGTCACATGAGCCAATATTTTATTCACAACAGAACATGGGTAACATAACAAATGCTTAAACTGAGAAATGTTACAATTTTATGCACAAAATGAGCTCATTTCAAATGTGATGTCTGCTACAGGTCTCAAAAGAGTTGGGACCGGGACATGTTTGTAGACGTCTGGGCATCAAGGTTATGGGTTTCTGGAGTTTTCTTGTTGGAATTTGCTCCCATTCTTGCCTGATATGGGTTTCCAGCTGCTGAAGAGTTTGTGATCGTCTTTGACACATTTTTCATTTAATGACGCATCAAATGTTCTCTATAGGTGAAAGGTCTGGACTGCAGGCAAGACAGTTTAGCACCTGGACTTATACACTAATAGCTGCAGTATGTGGTTTTGTTTTGTAGTTCTGAAATATACAAGGCCTTCCCTGAAACAGACGTTGTCTGGGGGGGAGCATATGTTGCTCTAAAGCTTGATATAGCATTCAGAATTCATAGTTCCTTCCAAAACATGCAATCTGCCCATACCACATGCACTTATGCACCTCCATACCATCAGAGATGCTGGCTTTTGAACTGAACACTGACAGGCTGGAAGGTCTCCCTCCTCTTTAGCCTGGAGGACACAGAGTCAGGGATTACTAACAACAATGTCAGTTTTGGTCTCATCTGACCACAGAATGCTTTCCCACTTATAAACAGTCCATTTAAATGAGTCTTGGCCCACAGGACACGACTGGTCTTCTGGACCATGTTCAAATATGACTTCCTTTTTATATGATGTAGTTTAATTTAATTTAATTTAGTTGGAATCTGCAGATAGCATGGTGGACTGTGTTTACCGACAGTGGTTTCTGGAAGTCTTCCTGGGCCCATTTAGTAACGTCATTGACACAATCAATGCAGTGTCGTCTGAGGACCTGAAGACCACGGACATCCAATAAAGGTTTTCAGCCTTCTCCCTGACGCACAGAGATGGCTCCAGTTTCTCTGAATTTGTTGATGCTGTTCTGCACTCTACATGATGAGATTTGCAAAGTCTCTGTAATGTGATGTTGAGGAACACTGTTTTTAAAGTATCTTACAATCTTTTTACGCACTCTTTCACAGGTTGGAGAGCCTCTGTCCATCTTTACTATTGAGAGACTCTGCCTCTCTAAGACATCCCTTTCATGACTAAGCATGTTACAGACCTGAAATCAGTTAACTATCTATGTTCTGTTGTTAATGAAATATTGGCTCATGTGATTTGAAAGTCTTTTACTTTTCATTTTACTTAAATAAATTTAAAAAAAAAAGTCCCGAATTGTAATAGATGCATTTCTAAAAACTATTTTAAAGTTGTTGTTGTTTTTTTTTTGTAATTTCTGTTCATTCTGAGGGAGTTTCCTGTGTGATGGCTTTAGCTTGACCATGGCTTTTCTGTGTGCAGTTTGCATGTTCTTTTCATGCCTGCATGAGTGCTGTCTTAAAATAATCCATCTTCCTGCTGTAGACCAAAGCATGCACATTAAGTTAATTAGTGATTATAAATTGACCATAACAAGTCAAATTTATCTTGGCAGGTATTAATGAAAAGCTTGACCTCCTAGGTTACTTCATTAGCAGCAAAATTAGGAGATGAAAGCCGTTAATCACACAGTATTGAAAATAACCAGTAACCAATTCAAGACTGTGAATTTTATCATTTATCAGAGTGTTTTAATATACCTTCCTAAAATGTTAAACACTGTTTTCTTCTTTGCTTTTCTTTCGAGAACAATACATAAATTGATTGGAGAGTATGAAATCCCTTTTATCCCAGTTGGTAATTTTGCTTAAGAATAGCCTTTAAAGAAGTTCAATTTAATCCCTACATAAATATTCAATAACTTATAGAATACTTTACTTCATTAATTTCCTTTTTCCTCTTTATTCAGCTCAGGGTCACACGGGTGCTGGAGCGGATCCCAGTTGTCATTGGATGAAAGGAAGAGTACTCTGGACAGATCACCCGTCCATCATAGGGCCATTGTGAGCTGTTTTGCTTTTTTTTTTTATTCTCTCTTCTTTTTATAATTATTTTTTCACATTCTTCTCAAGAAATAAATGGGGGCATCAGGAGCATATAATGGTTGGTGTCCTGTCCACCATGTACGGGTAAAGACAATTCTTGACTGGATGGGTTTATTAGTTTAAAAGTAAAGGCCAAATATAGATTTTGTTTCTAAATGTATTAATTTTATTTTACAGTGATCATAATAGCTAAATATTTATTGAATAACAAAGCATTACATATCGTATACTGTTCACTTATTTTGCCATATTTGAATTATTGTGTGGAAGTTTGGGGCAACACCTACAAATCCTCATTCCGACCGTTATGCACACTCCAGAAAAGAGCCATCAGAACAGTCCATAAGGCAGGTTTCCAGGACCAGACCAACCAGTTATTTATTAACTCCTGCCTACTAAAACTCCCAGATCTGGTAGAATTTCAAACAGCGCATCTGATGTATAAAGCCAGGAACAAACACCTACCAGATAATATCCAGAAATGTTTTACTGATAGAGAGGGGGGTTATGATTACAGGGGTAACCTTAACTTCTGGACCAGGAGTGTCCGAACAACCATGAAGAGAATGTACACTTCAGTCAGTGGTGTGAAGGTTTGGAATAAACTTAGCCAAGAACTGAAGCAATGTCCAAGCATGAGTGTGTTTAAGAAAAGGCTCAGACTGATGATTTTCCACAAGTACAGGGATGATTATCTGAGGTGAACCTGAAAGGTGTTTGTAAATAGCTTGTACATATTGGTATGATTGTGTATTTTTGTGCGGGTGTGTGTATGTGGTCCATTGGGAGATAGTCGGATGTCCTTTGCTTTTCTTGGTCCTTCTGTGTTGTGGTCTGGGACTGTGGCTGTTTGGGTCTGGTTTCCCTCAGTGGTCAACATTTGTGCCCTTGGTGGTGGGGCGGGGCTCTGAGGGTCTTTGTGGACCTTCGGGGGGTTTTGTGTGGGGCACTGCATTGGCATGGGTGTTCAGGCCCTTGAAGCTCGGGGGTTTTGCTCGGTTGCCTCCTGTCACTCTTCGTCACTGCTGGGATGTTTCTGCTGCATGGCGGGGGTTCGCCCTGCTGGGGCGGGTTGGGTGGGCGCCCCCAACCTGCCCCAGCAGGGGGGCTTCCGCTGTGAAGTGGGGGGGCCTTAGGGGCTGGCGGAGGGGGATGGGTGGTGCCTGGGCGGGCTCACGGGTGTTGCTGTCAGGGGTCTGGGTGCTTGTGTTGATGTGGTGTCTTGTATGGGCCAACCGGATCGGGGACCCTCTTGGTTCAACGTGCTCTTGTGCCATCATTATGGGGGGCTGGTGGGGGAGACTGGGCTCGGTTGGGTTTGGTGTTGGAGTGCAGCATGGTGGGATGCATTGTGTGTGTGGGTGTTAATGTGCAGGGTGAAGTATATGTAGTATGTACTGTACTGTGAATGTGTGTGTATCAGTATGTATGTATGTAGTTAGATGTCTATGTCTATCTGGATATGAAATTACAACTAAAATTTAGGATTAGGCCTCAAAAACCTGGATACATTTTAAGGGAAATCATGGAACATTGGAGAAGGGGAAGGATTAAATACATTTTACTTCTGCCTACCCCTTTTCAGACATGTTAAACCAGATATGTGTTATGCATATTGGTATGTATATGTATGTATGTATATAGATAGGTGTGTATGCATTGGGTATAAATTTTGTTGATTTTTTATTTCTTATTTTTTGGGGGGAATATGTCCATTTAATATTTAGATTTATTTACAAAAGGTTCTATATGTTTCAAAATTATGGTTATGCACATGTGTCGGTGTAGATTGATTTATGCATTTATTTATTTATTTTCAGATACATAGATTCATGATAGTGTTAAAATTGTTATGCTTTAAAAGATTGTTTTTGACCTGGAATGAATCAATGAAATGAAAATGAAATAAATGAAATATTGACACTAATAATTTATTTTGTGGGGGTGCCAGTGATCAAGTGTCCCCATAGTTCTTCTGCTTTGACTGTTTCTACTTGTAGCTTATTCGGGTTAACAATTTCATACTTCATACTATTCTTTGACCTGTGTCACTTTAGAGATATTCATGAACAAGTTTGTATGTGGCATGACAGTTGTAAGAGTGAGCCTAAATAATAATGTGGACTGAACAATTGAGGACAAATGCAAATTTAGGCAATTCTTTACTCCCAGTTGATGGTTCAAGTGATAGTTCAGGAGATACTTTGTTGAAATTGGTAACTGTGTCTCAGACTAAATGGCCATTACCTGTGGGGTTCCCCAGGGGTCAATCCTGGGACACCTATTGTTCAATTTGTACATGCTTTTATTAGGCCAGCTCATACTCAGCTATAATGTGGCCTACCATAACTACGCAGATGATACTCAGATCTATGTGTCATTGACAACAGGAGAACATGGGCCTGTAGATTCATTGTGTCACTGCATCGAACAGATCAGTGTATGGATGCAAAACAACTTTCTCCATCTAAACTCAGACAAAACTGAAATCATTGTCTGTGGCCCACAGAAATAAAAGAGCAAATGTTATCAGTCACCTTGAGCCTATCTCTATAGAACCAGAAAATCAAGTCAGAAATTTAGGGGTAATATTGGATTCAGACTTGAACAGCCACATTAAAGCAATAACATCAGCAGCTTTTTACAATCTAAAAAACATTGCCAGATTTAAAGGAATAGTGTCTGAACCAGATTTAGAAAAACGAATCCATGCGTTCGTCTCCACCAGGTTAGACTACTGTAACGGCCTGCTCACTGGGCTCTCTAAACAAGCTGTAAGACAGCTGCAGTACATCCAGAACGCTGCTGCACGAGTCCTGACTAGAACCAGGAAATACGACCATATTAGTCCAGTCCTGAGGTTTCTGGCTTCCTGTCACTCAGAGAATAGACTTTAAAACAGCTCTGCTTGTGTACAAGTCTCTTCATGGTCTAGCCCCAAAGTACATTTCTGACATGTTAGAGCCATATGAACCAAACCAGACTCTAAGAACCTCAGGGAGTGGTCTCCTGCTGGTGCCCAGAGTCAGAACTAAACAAGGTGAAGCTGCATTTCAGTCTTTTGCTTTTAAAATCAGGAACCATCTTCCAGAAGGTGTGATACAGGCCTCAAGTCTGACAATGTTCAAATCCAGGCTGAAAACAGTTCTGTTTAGATGTGCATATGACAACTGAAAGGATTTTATCTGCACTCTTATTTTTTAAATTGAATGTATTCTTCTTTTAAATTCATTTTTAATTTAATATATTAATGATTATTTTTATGCTTGTATGATTTATGGAATGACTATTTGCGCTCTTGTGATTTTATGCATCTGTAAAGCACTTTGAATTGCCTTGTGTATGAATTGTGCTCTACAAATAAACTTGCCTTGTCTTGCCATTTAAGGTTGATTACTGCTGCCTTAAGAACTGCAAATAATACAAATTGCAGTAACATCCACTGACATTAATACATAGGCCCCGATCATATACTTCCCGCTAGCTGCTACTCGATATCCCTTAATAGCGGCTTTAGGAGATCTGGCGGAAGATCGGTCCCTTAGTGTGATATTGTTACATAAAATGATGGTCATAATTGAAAGCAAAAAGAAAGCAATAAAACATGCTCTAAAACCGTGAAGAAGACTTTCTTTGACTTAATAAGTTATAAAGTCAAGAAAAATCTTCTTCATGCATGTAAAGTTTTACCAGATGGTGCTGAGCTGGGAAAAGATGTGTTGGAGGTGCAGAGGGCTATGGAAGATCCCAGAAACCTCCTCCTTTAAAGGTGAGAATGTATTATTGCACAACAGATTTTGGGAACACTATACTGTGCCAGGACATGGCCTTGAGCATAGAACACGGAAAACTGTAAGCCTGCAATGTATTAAAGCTCCAAATAAAATTGAAAACATTAAAGAGGAAAAAGTAATCTATTGTTTTGACTTGTTATCTTTTCTTGATTTGGCCATGGGATATAATTACATTTCTTGGCTGCTCACCTGGTGTCAATCATGTCTGATTTTGTACCAACAAAGGGTGATATCGTGTTTACAGAACTGAAATAAAAACAAGATGGGCACCACATCTGAGCTCTTATAGAATGGCAGTAATGAAACGCAATGGGCAGTAAAGAGGAAATGGAGGCACTGCCAGTAGCATGTCGCAGCACAATAGACTGGGAGCTGGAGAAACACTTTGAGGAGTTCTGTTTAAAAAGTATATTCATTAAAGTTTTCCTGTAAAAAAAAATAAATAAATGAATAAAATGAGAGACATTTAATGAGGAAAAATGAAAGTTATTTATCATCAAAGTGTCTTTGTGGTTTCTTTATCTACACCTAGACTCAGTTTTTTTTAATTAAATTTTAATTTCTCTTAATCACACTAACTGAAAATGATGAGTGTTCTCAGGGACTCTGAAAAATTCCACTTTGATTCATTAAAAAGTTGTGATATTTAAGCCTACATTGGTTCGTTTACTGAAGTGGCCTAACTAACAAATGGTCATTCCCTGAGCAATGCTATTAGTAGAATTAATGAGGTATCTTCTGAAAAGAACTACTTAAAGGAGCCTAAAAAATAACATTAGTCTTTGTACAATGTTAGAGTAGCATTTTGGTGATTGATATGGATTTTGCCCTTCAGTGAGGGAGACTGAGGAATTGGCTTAGAGGTTTACTGCCTCCAACATGCTCCCACCATATGGACAGTGAGGATATAAAATAGAAACACTAAAGCTTCTAGCAATAATTAACAATTTATTCCCATTTTTATTTATGACAAACTAGCTAAGAGACAAGTAACATTGTTGTCTGTGATTTCAGTAAATTTCACATTATCTTAAAGCAACACATACCTGTAATTCTTTTCATCTGTTCAGTATTCAGATCCAGTTCAACATACTAGGCCATACCATGTTTGGTTTGGCAACAAGGCATGGAAAGAACATTTTTTCTTCAAACAACAAAACAGCAAAAGCAGAGAAAAAATACATGAGTTTTGAATTTAAGGGATTTGGTAGCGTCATTGTTTCCTGTATAAAGAGCCCTCTGGTGTCCCTCAGTGACTGTGGGTTCTCATAACAAGATCAATAAATGACAGAGGAGGTCCTTGAAAACAAACAAGGGATACAACAAGATACAGAGGAAATCTGGAGTCCTGTTCTGTGACCCTGATCAGAAACATACAATGCACAGAGGGCACCAAGTGAATCTTCCATCATCAGTCAGTACAGTGTTCTGAACTTGTCTATAAGTGTTAAAGAAGTTACAGCTTACAGATCTACATGTTTGTATGATATTTCTTGAAAATCTAATCCAAGATGGCATTCTGATACTGAATGGATTTGAAGACTTTTTCCACTATCTCATAGTTTGTAGGGTTAATAACGTGTCGGTGTGAGGAAAAATTAAATAAACTTTTAACTTTATAAAACACCATAGCCTATTTTCCCTAATCCTCATTAGTGAGTACGGGCTTCATTATAAAATAAGAAGTTTATCTTTTCAGAACAGTGGTTGCATAAACATTTGAACCCCATTATAAGCCAGTAGGCAGTCATTACTCTAACTGTAATGAATGCTCATGTGTTGTGTATATTTGTGGATTTTAAACAAAGTGTAACATTAACATAATTTTTCCACACCACATTAATTTCTTTCTTATAGAAAATAAAAAAAGATTAACCTTTGGTTTGGAGCTGAGATATGAAATAATGTTCTAAATCTAAATGTGTGGATTAATATAAAACCAGAATGTACACAACATCCCAACAGTTTCCTATCAGAACATGAGATTGAAAAGAAAAGAAAAGAAAAGAAAAGAAAAACAAAACAAAACAAAATTAATCTGGAGTCATCTATGACATTTTGTCTAAGATTCTGGACTGATTAAACTTTAACAGGAACAATTCAATTTAAAGCTTACATTTTAGCGAAAAGCAGTTCATCTTCACTGTCATATGCATTTCATGTACATTAACCATAGTGTAGTTTGACTAAAGGAATAATTACAGGAGTAATTATAGGGATAATTCATTTTAGTAATGTGTTTTTTGGGTTAGGGTTAGGGTATCACGTGTTTGTGTTTTGCCTGCTTTTCAGAGGAACCTTTTTTTCTTCTCTTGTCAGACTGACAAAGTCACCAGGACCTACTTTAAAAGCTTTCACTCCTCTTCATTCTTGTTTTAATTTTCTGCCTGTAACCTATCAATGCATCACACGAGACGGGAGGAAATGAGAGTTAGCCACAGGCCATGTCTATGCTTGTAGATTAAACGGAGATAACAAAACTTCAGCTTGAAGGAAAATGTAGTTTATGTTTACTTGGAATTGTGTTTCCTCAAACTCATCTTCTGTCATCTGACTTGCCTTGATTCATTTGAGTGTATTATGTTTTATTAATGTTATTTTCAGTAGCTGAGCAAATGATATGCACATTGATTATACTCATTACGACAGTATGTTGTTGAGCAATATGCTGTGGCAGGTTTTACCACAAATGATGAAAGCTTGAGATTTAAGAATGTAGATAAGTGTAGATTTAAGAAAAGAGAAATATTTTTGTGTAGGGCTTCAAGCATAGCTAAAACAGTTGTTTTTAAGTTCAGCTGACAATACAACAACAATCCAACAGCCATAAGCTGTTACCAAGCTCATATTTCTAACATGTCAGTGTATATAGAAAGATAAACAGCAAACTTATCAGCTTGGTTTTGATGTGGTTCACGGCTAATCTATATTTTCCATCTGTCTTTTTGACAAATGTATTCCAAAAAAAGAAGTTTTCCTTAGATTTGATGTAGCAGATAATATAGACCACTAATAGATATTCCTACCAATGACCATCAGACACTGGAATTCAGTATATGACAAAGTGCAGAACATGTTTTTTGAAACCTGGAAAAGTCCACCAAAGCATTTTCTCACGCCTGTTACACCACAAGAAATAATGTTGTTCCAACAGCACATCTCGAGGGAGTTGAGCAGTGATATCCACTAGGCATGCATGCCCTGAGTGGGCTTTCATGTAACACAGCTTTTTTTAAACAGTCTTTAAAATGAAGGGAAAAAAGTTTTGTTGCAGTCCAGAATTTTTTTTCAGACAGAATTGTTAATATTGCTACCTGAGTTGCAACCCGAACTGTAAAGTTCATGGATTTTTACCATTCTCCATGTCTGTTTTAGTTTTTCCTTAAAATTCTCTTCGGGTTCCGCAGCAGCCAGTAACAGACTTTTCAAAACAAAAGCATGTGAGCAACATGCGTTAATGCACGATAAAAGAAATATCGGCGTTAATAAATCAATGACTTAACGCGATAATAATGCGTTAACCAGCCCTAAAATATTTACATCCCAGATTGATCAACCATGTACTGTATTAGCAGTGCAGTGTTGACTTGCTTTACATTTCCAGCTAAGCAGTTGCTCTGTATTCACCGCCATGCACACCAAAACTATTGTTCTCCAGATGGCAGTACAGAATGAACAAACTCTGTTTAACCTTCCTCCTGTGTTAGCTTTCTGTTACCATCCCCGAAGTTAACGGTTTGGTTCTGACCCGTGTCTTAAATCAGCTTTAAAGTACACTAAAAACAATAACCTATCATCATTTTTTTTTTGTCATCTCTTGGTTACCTTGTTTGGCTTCCTTATCCATGAAAATGTGGGGTTTAATATTTTTGGTGTAGGTCGCTGGGCCTTTAATTTTTATCAGTTTACCTCTCGATTTCAATTACAAAAAAGAACAATTAACCTTCAAGAGAATCCTATAAATAAATAAAAGGTTCTTGTGTTTCCTGGATATTACTGTGGGGTATAGAACACATCTCTGAAATGAACTTGCTTGGTTTATTTTTTTCATTTTAAAATTAATAACTATAGTAACACTATGGTGTTAGGGGTCAGTTTCGGCCCATATATATTTTCTTTAAGAAAATTTTTGACTGCAATTGTACTTTTAATGTATCAAATTGAAACACAGAACAGGTCATAACACAAAATATTGATTTACAAGTTCAAAGAAACAAACAACAACCAATCAAACAAATCAAATCAATAGAAATCAATTATTACTTCCAAAACTAATAGCTAAATAAGCTAAATAAGCTAAATTGGAGTATGTTCTGTGTGCAAGAACATACTTGTGTGTGTGTGTTTAGATGCTTGTGTGGCAAAAAGCGTCACTTTTAGTGTAGTGTGTTCTTTAAGCAAGAAGGAGAACACAAATGAAAGCATCAAGGTATTCCTCATCAATGTCTTTTCAGATGTCACCATTGACTTTTTTTCCTTCCAGGTTTGTCATAGCAATGATGACTTTTTATTGTCAATTGCATAAATAGCTCAAAACACATTTTTATGTCAGTGACTCTGGTCACAGCAACCCGTGAGATACCAGGGGTCATTTTGATGACATTTTCAGCAGCTGCCCTGAGCATCCTACCATTTTTTTGACCTGAATCCTTCAGCAGGAGCTGCCTCAGCACCAGTGACCTCCTCATCAGACTCAGATGTGTCTGTCTCTTCTGGCTGATACTCCACATTGTCCTCTTCCTCAAAACGTGCTCCTCTTCATCGCTATGCTGATCTGAGTCTTCTCCCATATTTTCTCCAAAAACATTATCAAAAACTTTGCTCACCGTAAATCTTCTTTTCATTTTTGCATGTTGTAATTTGGAGATGTGTCCTCTGCAGGTCAAATGAGTGAAGTGACCTCACAGTGACCTGGTAAAGTGACCTGGACATGCCTGTCTTTGTTTAGTTTTTTAACAGTTATACTTGACAAATAAGATTCCCCTGAAGCTCACATGATTGGGAGAGGAGGTGGCTGTCAGCATGTTGGCTGGCAGTGCACTTATGATTTCAATTTTGGCTCTAATAATTGCTTTATAATCATATTTTTATAACTGGGTCGAAACCGACCCAACACCACAAATGACATAACCAGAGCATTTTAAAATTTAGTGAAAAAACATTTTTTCTGTTTAATTTTGTTGAAATCGAGGTTCCTGAAAAAGTTAAAAAGCCTTGATGCGATAAACAAATTCTAAGTGATTCTTTGATGCATTTAAAAACTAAAACGGGATCGGTGACGACCCTAACACAAGAGGAAGGTTAATGCAGGATGATCATTTGCTGCCTTGTATATCTCATCACTTGTCAGGCACCATTATAACAAGATAAACAGTGTTATTCACATCACATAGCAATGGTTTACAAGTGGTCTGATTTGTGTTATTGTTGATAAAAAAAATTTCAAAGTCATAAGCAATTAATTTTATGCTATTTTCTTTAAAAAACCTTTGGTAAAGCCAGTGATGGAGAGTTTAGTCCTTCATTCCACAGCGATCTTTCACACATGAGATTTTTGCATCTTGATCTCATTGTCCACTGTGACTGCTTACTTTTGGTCCACAGGAAGAGCAGAGGATAAGCAAACAAACAATCCCCAGCTTTGCATTTAATAAGGCAATGTGATCCTGAATCTGTATCTCATATTAAACAGTGAGAAGAGATATCCATGAAATGCTTTCAATAGTGTAGTGAAGATTCAAGTTACACATGCAATATATAAAACTTCATCCACATGAAATCTCAATCTGTGTTGCTCCCGACTCCTTACATAAGTAACCCAGTGGACCATATCCTCTAAGGACAGACATTTAGATGATCCTGTATTTTCAACAGATTAAAGAAAGGGAATTCTCTATAGGTAAGTTTTTTTTTCTTTTTGTAAATTTTGCCACCCGTTGATCATCACTCCAACATTCAGTTTCACTTATTGTTCTGTTCTGTTCTGACCACCATCAGCTCCTTTGTGTTGACAAGCCAGACGCTTTACTCATCAGTCTGCTGTTTGGTGCACACCTGGTGGCACACAGTGATGATATTGGAGCTTTGTTCAGCTGTTTACTGAAGCTGACAAGGATGCCGTTGGGATCTGTGAGAAAGGAGTAAAAAAGTCCAGTTGAAGAACCAAAACAACACGATGCAACGCCAAAGCTTAATCTCATCAGGGGCAATTTGATTCAAGCAGCTGTTGCAGACCAAGCAACTAGAGACCTTCCTCTGATGCGATCCTACCAAGCAAGATGTCCAAGCAACAGTCTAATAAGGACTCATTTTACATTATTACCAGCCTTGATAGTCTAGCTGTCATTGTTCTTGACAGCATGAGCATGTGTGCAAAATTAAATCCCACCCTTTTGCTATATAAACAAATTAATGATCTGATGCTGTCAATTACTTTTAAGAGTCACATAATTAGTCTGCCTATACGTAATCCAAGAGACTCATTATGCAAAGTGACTGTCTGTCCTCAACAGAAACGGAAGTTTCCAGCTGCAAGCCAGGCAAAGAAAAGGATTGTTGCTGATTTGTTGCTGGTTAATGCATCTGTGATGACATAGATGAGGAAGCTGAGTTTATAACAACAGTCACAAACTAAAAGACTATAGAGCGATAAAGAAAGAACACCAGGTCTACTATCTGCCCCAAACTAACACCCAGATAATCAGGCTCCTTTATTCAAACAAACAGATAGAAATAAAAGGAGCTGTAAAAATAAGTGTGACATTGACAAGCAAATGTCTCCGTTAATGCAATGAATCCCAGTAATAAAGGAAAACTGTTTGTTGAAAAATGACATTTTAAAATTAAGACATTTATTCATTTATTCAGCCCTATCAAGTCATCTTTATATTTAATAAATTCATTAATTTCAGGATATGTCAGGTCAAAATCTGTTCAGAGCGGACATGAATACTTATCCAAGCGCTTAAAACTCTCATCGTTGTTATTGCTGCAGTGAGTGTCTCCAGGATCCGATTTCAATACAAACCAGGAGTTTGTGATACCATTTCAAGGTCTCTCATAACAAAGATATTTGGCCCTCTTGAGTCAGACTAAAACTGTCTTTGCTTTGAGATGTTTTTGTTTATCTCAACTAGACAGCTGCAACCTTTCATGACTGAGACAATCAGACAGACAGACATACATATATACAGTATAAAACTTACAAATAAATACATGTCAAAGAACACATTTGTGGCAGGATGAGTCTCAAGGATGACATTTTGCCATGATCACATGCATACCCACTTAGTAAGTCATCCAGTCATCAAGTCTGTCCTACAAAAATGGGATTGGAGGCATAACCTTTCAAAAACCAATGTGGTTTGCTTCTTACTTGTTTCATTACCATGGTAACTTACAGTTAAAGCCTAACCATGTTGCATGTTAATGTATGAATACTGAGGTTTTCACATGTTTAACCTTTTCTTC
Organism: Hirundichthys speculiger; assembly: GCA_018398805.1. Classification (NCBI taxonomy): domain Eukaryota; kingdom Metazoa; phylum Chordata; class Actinopteri; order Beloniformes; family Exocoetidae; genus Hirundichthys; species Hirundichthys speculiger. Next base: position 679,678 of record JAGFBZ010000074.1, on the reverse strand, counting down.
AGAAAACAAGTATTCATTTCAGTAAGATGCTCACAATAATTAAATTCAAAGGTGAGGAAATATGTGACAATAATTCCAGTTGCAATAATATGATGAAGAATTAAACAGGCAGTTTAGAAAATGCATTATGAGGTTACAGTTTGAAAACAAGACTAAGTCATTTGTTTAGGTGTTTGTTGAGTGTGGATACTGATTTTCTCAGTTAATTGCAACTTAAATCACCACAATAAATTACATTGACAATTAAATCGATTTCTTTTTAATGGAGACCAATCAGTCAAATGAGTAACAAGAGTAATCTGCAAAGTGCATGTGTCAGCAATAAACAAATGTTACCTCTGACTAACACACACTCAGACCTACTCTAACACAAACAGTGTAAACAGTGTGTTTGTAAAAGGACATATTTGTCTGCCAGCACCCTTAACAAAATATTTGTGTAAATGATTGATAGAATTGTTTACAAAGCACAGCTTTGCTCCCAACATTCATCATGAAGAGAAACCTGCTCTGGATAGTGGACGTGAATCTGGGGTTCAAAGATAAGTCAAAAAAAAAAAAAATCTACAAACTGTTGAATTTATTGTCTTAAACTGTGTCTATACTTTTTCCCCACTGATATTTGCTTTCCATTTAAAAATGCTATATGGTCTCAACTCTACAAAAGAAACAACCTGAATTTTACCAGTTAATTCCCTGAATCATTGAACAAATGGACCTGCAGATAGACCAGTGGAGGAACTGAACTACTGTCAATACTGTAGAAGTTGCTAACCTTGAAATTAGCTGACCTGAAATCTTATAAAGCAAAACTGGAAAGTCCCTCCTCTCTGCTGTGCTTCAGCTCTGCCACTATTGTATGTGCACAGGCCTGTAGCCATGACAACAGATGATTTGTTTCACTGAATCACCTGGACATTCTCTGAAAATACATTTTGGGAACCAAAGTCAAGGCAGAATTGTAAGTGTTAGTGTTAGAAAAAGGAAACCTGAGACCACCTCCTCGAAAGCTTGTTCTTCCACTTAACATACACGGCCTCATTCACTTCTTTTCCAAACAACCTGTCTTCTTTGTCCAGAATGTGTACGTTACTGTCCTCAAAAGAGTGTTTGTTATTCTTGAAATCAAGGTGGACTGCTGAGTCTTGACCCGAGGAGCTTGCTCCCCCATAAGGCACCTCAGTTTGGTTCCTTGGGTGAACCAAGGGTTGTTGTTTGGTTTGGAGCACAGTGGGATGTTGTGCTTGGAAAAATCCTTCCAAGTTTAACAACACATATGGAAGGACAATAATTCTGTGCCTGTTTTGTGTTTTCTGCTGTGGCATTTTTTTTGCAGATTTCTTATAGCAAATTGACAAAGGGTGAGTTTGGATATCACAGTTTTGAAGTGCTTTCTTGTGCTTTCTTTTTTCTTTTCCCTTTTCTTGGTGGGAATCATCTCAGCCTGATGGTGCAGAGTTCTGATGACAGTAAATCGGGTAATCTCTGTGTGGATTTCAAGTAGACATCAGTGTTTGGTATCCATCCAGATGATGTAATCCACAAGCTTTTTTCCCCCCTAAATCCTCTCTAGTGAACCTGATGTAGCTGAGTTGAGGTGTACAGTGAAAGCTTCTACTAGATGTTCAGGGCTCTGCTCTCTATGATCACCATGAAGATAGATCATGACCTTGGATAACTTGAAAGCCACACTGTTATCACATCTAAAACTCACCCTGACTAAGTTAGAACACTAATTTGGCTCCAAGTGATCTGTAACTTTGAATCCTTAAAGACTGAGTCCTGTGATCATGATCTCACAAATGTCACAAATTCAATCAGATGTTTTCATGCAAACATGGTCAATTTTTGTATTCAAAACAATAGGGGTAGCTGGAGGTGCCTGACTTGTTTTTTTATTGTGCTCGTGTGCTCCTAATTCCAGTTTTTAAAAGAACAGAGAACTGAAAAACAGAATCTCTTACCACAAATATGCAATTTGAAAAGCAAATTTGGACAATCCTGTGGCCAAACATTTTTTTTTTTTGCTTGTCAAAGTAATTAAGACTTCAAGTTGAGAGCACTGCAAACATCAAAAAGCTCATTTTAAGTGGTGATCAAATTAAACTACCACTGCAAAGTGTTTTTAATCAAATGTCGACCACAGTTTATCCGTGTCTTAATGATGAAACAGATTTCATTCATTTTTTAAGTCTCTTGTTGTGAGCATTGTGGTGGTTTTGTAGTATATCTTGCCATATTGTCACTTCCTTTCCTTCTATTTTAATTTTTTTACCTTCTGTCATGTAGTAGCTATGCTTAGTATCTGTCATCATCAGAAGATTCTCATTCAGCTTTTTGTAATAAATCTGAATTGACCTGTTAACACACTGATGCTGCCATGGCCTGGGTCGGCCATGTCAGCCCTGTGTGTGTCTGTGTCTGTCAAGTTGGCGTCTCTCCCTGTCTTTAGTGGTTCCTGTTTTACTTTGAAAGGTCTGTCTTGTCTCCGTTATTTTCTGCTTTGCTTCCTTCCTCTCGTTACCCTGATTCCCTGCACCTGCCTCTCATTTGTCATTTTCCCCTGTTCTCTGTGGGTCCATTAGTCATGTGATGTGTGGGTCAGTCCCACTTGGTTTCCCTCTCGTTGTCTCCCTGGAAGTTAAGATAAGTTTATGTTTTTGTATTTTGAACTTTCCATTTTGGATTTAGGGTTTTTGTGTTTTGGTTTAATAAACCTTTTTCCTTTTTGGATCTCCTGCTCTTGGGTCCTTCCTTATTCACTGCACACCATGACAGATGCTTTAGTAAGATCCCTTATAAGTCAGAAAGATATTACTTAGAGCAGTGATTTTCAACCCTGGTCCTCAAGGCACACTATCCTGCAGGTTTTGGAGGTTTCCCTGCTTCTTCACACCCTGATACAAGTGGCCGTGTCATCAACAGACTTGTGCAGACTTTGATGACGGCCTAATAAAGACCATTAATTAGGATCAGGTGTGTTCAAGCAGGGAAACATGCAAAACCTGCTGGATAGTGTGCCTCGAGGACCAGGGTTGAAAATCACTGACTAAGAGAAACCAAACTATTATGTTTTCCTGATTATTTTAATACTCATGTGCCTTTACTGAAATAGTCTTTTGTCATGCAGGAGTTTTCTTTCTCTGATATTGTACAGAGACTTTTACTCAAAAATAGAACATTGCCTATTACTGTTTATGAGGACAAGTTGGAGACTTGCCTGAAATAATATTAGAATCTTTGCTTTCATGGTTCAGCCACTGAACGATTCCCTATGTAGTTTTGTAGTTATTTGTTTTGAGTTACATACATAATACTAATCAAATTCATGATGATCTAACTGCAATAATCTGTGTAGTAACTTTTAATATTTCATGAAGAGAAGGATCCAACCATGACCTTATACCCGCCTTATACTATTCAGGGTCACAAGGGTCTGCTGAAGCCTATCCAAATGCTTTTCAGGCTAAAGGCAGGGGTACACCCTGGACAGGTCACCAGACCAGCAAGGGAGAGACCCATTGTTCTAAACTGAATTAAAGAACATGGTGTGTAACATAAAATACATTTCCATAATAAAGGTTTTATTTTATTTTTGTTTACTTACATGTAAATGAAAACTCTTATGCGCTCATGAGGGCTCTGAATGCTGTCATCTTGAAAAACTCAGAACTGACTACAATACTCAACTTTGTTTAAGCTCAAACACACTGTCCTTACTAATCATATCACACCAATCATGAAAAGGCGTTTTTAACTAAGAGTCCTCCCCAGAAAGCTGAGTGTCAGTCAAATAGCAGCTCACTCTCTTTTCCCTCTGCCATTCAGGCCTCAGCCAAGGTGCTAATCTTATTACATTCTCACTTTAATCTCAATAAACACACCTAAATGAAATAAAGCTGACACAAGCAGACCTACCTTAATAAGGTTATAGAAAACAAGACACCTTCCAGTTTTTGTTTTTGAATGGAACACAGACTCATATACTTACTGACCACTGTATTATATATATATATATATACATACGAATATCACCTCATACTACCTGCTTTCTTTTCCTTTCAAAATGATGAAGAAAAAGAATTAAAAAAGTAACTCCACATCAGCACATAAACAGGTGGACATGGTAACTAAATGTACTAATGGACATTACAAATACAAACAAATTTGTTGTATAATTATGTCACAGATGATTGGATCTTAATCACCTTACAGGTTGTTGGTAGTTTAAGATCACACATATTTATCAGAACACTGCATAATAAAATTTTTTGATAGGGCACTGACCAAAGCCAGGCTGCACATTAAAGTGATCGGGAGCTTTCCCGGCCCAAACCATCGATGTGGACCACGGGGACAACTAATTTTAACTATTTTTTATGTCACTTCTTTTGTCTTATTCTTGCATTAATATCAATTAAGTTGCAACCGCCCGTTGCATCATAGTGGATTAACTAGGTCCACAGCCCCTTCCTAGAAAATCTGTGGTTCTACTACCATGTAAGCAGCATAATTCCCCCCGACCCCTCCCACGTGTTTCAGGTGGTTTGGCCCAAGGCTCGTCTTTACTCTAAATCACACTGGCGCGAAACAGAAAGAGGCTGGGCGGAACGGAGAGGGCTAAAATAAAAAAAAAGAAAGGAGGCGGCGGCCAAATGTCCCAAATTAACTGACATCTTCTCAAGACAAGCTGGTAGGTTACTGAAAGAGAGATGGATAATTGGCCTGGTTGTGAATTTTATCATATAACGTGGCGAGCGTTTGCAACTGGCACAATGTAGGTATAGGATTATCTATGCTTAAAGTGCATTCATATTTCCATAGAATAACTGAAAACTTGTTGCTTTAAATGCCAGTTAACCATTTTGATGAACAGAGTTGCCAAACGCTTCATCACGCTTTATTTGTAGCCTGCCTGTATTAGCACCAACGCGCACAGGTTTACACGATTAGACATATTAAACAGGTTGTGTAACAGGCTATTTGGTAGGGTATTAAATGCATGTCAAACGTGCTATTTAGGCTGCATTATTTAGAAGTGCTGTATACCAATATTGCGCTTGGTTCGTGGGCGTGGGGGCAGGTGTTACTAAAAAAAATATTCTTAATAATAATAGGCCTAATAATAAAATAGGCTACTCGAGAGTGTGCACGTTCTACATGCCTTAGCTTCTCTGCAACTGTAGCCTGTTTCGTCTCGCCGTTATATCGTGCATTTCCACAGGCTCGCTAACATTAACAACTCAATGTTAACTGTCTTTTTCATGGTTCTGGAATGTTTTGTAGCATCAGCGCAGGATGCCAGAACCACTGATGATCCAGATGAGGGCAGGACTGCTGAAGGGCCAGGTAGAGGAAGAGAGTTAGTCAAGATAGACGTTTATGATGGAAAATATGGCATAGTCTACAGAAGAAAACCATGATATGTGTAGATTAAATAGTGCAGATAATTTAACAAAATCATAATTAAATATGCAAACAAATTAATAAGTGAATGAAAGGATAGGCTAGATAAACACATAAAGTGTGTTTTTCAGCAACATAAAGAACCCCCTAAATGAAATGTTTGTGTAGCCTCAGAAGATCAGGTGCCTGAAGGTGAATGCAGTCATGGAGAGACCAGGACCACAGAGGAAACAGGTAGCAGGATTTAAATGAACTAAATGTTGAAAATGCATCAAAATAAGACCAAATGAAATAGGTAACCACTGTTTAATCAATAATTGTCTATGTAACCTACATTACTTTTTAATTGTTATTATAGGCCTATGAAGTCAGATGCTAAGAGGGAGGTGCGCACACTGTTATCAACTCAATATTAAATATCTTTTTATTGTTATGGAATGTTTTCTAGCGTCGAAGCAGCAGACCATTTCCACTACTGATGATCCAGACGAGGGCAGGACTACTGAAGGGCCAGGTAGAGGAAGAGAGTTATTCAAGATAGACGTTTATGATGTAAAAGATGGCATACAGAAGAACAACAGAAGTTATGTAAAGGAACTTTGATTTGTGAAAGGACTTCTTTATCATTATCTTTATTTTATTTGAATTTCAATTATTCATTGTTAAAGGGGCATGAATAATTGTATGCCATAATCTAAATAAAATAAAAGGCATTGTGAGAGAATTGTTTTTTGTTTTATCTTTTTCTATGTACTCAAATTTGTCCTCCGTATCAGAGTGGCCTGAATTTGAATTAAATTCCCGGACTGAGAAAAGGGCCCACTCCGGCCCTGGCACTGACCATTTTAACATTTTGTAATCTAAACAATATACATGGTTATGGAGCGGGTTGGGCGGTGGTGTCAGTTTGTCCAATAATGGCTCACTGGAAACAAAGGAGCTGGCTGAAGTTCAGGAAGTAGTGTAGCTGTGATTTGAGCTTTTTTGTACACCAAAAATGTAAGAGATACTGGAGCTTGGTTGGGATGATGGGACTGCTCGCGACGGGCGCCAGAATATTTCCCTTATTTTCAAATCCGAAACTTGACAGGTATGTAGATTTATTGAGAGGGACAGCCAATCACCTTAATGGAATGGCAGCTGCACAGACGCCCAATTAACCACACTAATAAACATCCATCCATCCGGCCAATCCATCATCTACACCCCCTTAATCCTATGCAGGGTCACGGGGATCTGCTGGAACCTATCCCAGCTCTCTTCGGGCAAAAGGCAGGGGTACACCCTGATGTGAGTCCATCGCAGGGCCACATATAGGCGAGGAACCATGTACACTCACAATCACTCCTAGAACCACCAATTAACCTGACATGCATGTTTTGAACTGTGGGAGGAAGCCGGAGTACCTGGAGGAAACCCACGCAAGCACGGGGTGAACATGCAAACTCCACACAGAAAGACCCCTTCTGAGGGTTCAACCAGGAACCATAAACCTGTTGTGAGGCAACAGTGCTGCCCTCTTAACAAGATGCTGGACTTATACATACTGACCACTAGGTGGCACTGCTAAACCTTTGTAGTTTCATGTATCAGCACACTATTTATTCAGCTCATTTTCTTTCTTTCTTTTTCTTTTTTCTTAATCCACAAGGACGCTCAAAAAACAAAGAAAAACACTGTGTGGTCACTGTATTTGTATTTTTATAATGTGTGGTCTGTTACATTCCGTTCCACACTGTAAAAATGTTTTTTAAACAAAGCCACAAGACAGATAAAACTCTGAGGAAATGTCTGTGACATTTCACTGCTTTATTGATTTGCTCATATCTGTGCAAGGATAAGAATTACAAAAAACCTACACACTACAGATGATAATATATTCCTATTCCTATCATACAATGTTATATTTACACACATCCTTTAAGATTAGGTGTATAATTATTCCAATTCCAATATGTACCTATTACACTTTAAAGATATAGTGATCAACATCATGGGACAGACAACAAATATCACCAACAGTAAACAATATGATCAGCTAAATATCCACTCAGCCCACAGTGACCATGTAGAATGTAAACAGGTCTAGAGAAACTTGTTTCTTGATGTTTTTCCTAATACAACTTCAGCATAAAAAAGACACAGAATCAACAAATGCAGCACATTTCTCTTTAGTTTTTTTTTAATCATGGCATTATTTAATCAAATTGTGTCAGTTTCTTAGCTATTTTCAGAGACAATATGTGTATATTTTATTAGAAAGGTGACAATAATATTTTAAGAACATTTTTATGTCAGTGTTTAATTTCCTTTGTTAGTCATAGATATGGGTAATGGTCACAACAATCCTCCGGGTTTAGATAACAGTAGCTTGGTGTATTGTGCCACCTTCTGGCCCATTCTAAGATTTAAGGATGAAGGAAAATGGAATTTAGCTAATGTAGATAACATTCTGTAGTTATACATAAGCATTAGGAGAAACTACCTCTCACAATGGCTTCCTGGGGCTGAACATTACTGATTTAGAACCAGTGTGATTGTAACAGTCTTGATCCCCACAGGCAGGCTATTGACTCTCAAAGTGGCTGCAAACTATTCAGACTGAAGCAGCACCACAAGCTGCTAGAAGCCAGCGCTAACATTTTTTCCTTTAGCTGCTAAGCAATGCCAGCCAAAACACTTGAATATGGGTTTCACCAGGACTGGAATATTTGCCTAACCTCTTAAAATTACATTTGGAGAATATCTCCACATTGTTTAAGCTCACAATGCATAGAATGATTGTATAATGTATAGCATATTTCAAAGAAACACCTGCTATGGCTGGAGGCTAGAGTCAATGCAAATGTACATACAGCTGTATTTTCTTTGGAGCCAGCATCTAGTGGTCATCAGAACAACTGCAGCTTGAGGCCCCTCCACATTGTTTTCACCTTTCAGCCATGTTGTCTGTCTACCTATAATGTGATACTTGGGAAGAACTCTCTCTCTCTAACAAAGAAAGAAAAAGAACTGTCAAGATAAATGGTGTCCAAGGAATCATAGTAACACAAGCCCATATGCACCACCAGCACAGACTGGATGTCTACTTGATAAGTGGTGAAATATTCCCTCAAGTTTTCCATGATAATAGAGCAGAAAAACCTAATAACATTTCACTATGATGTTTCATCATCATACTTTAGTGGACAGAAATATTCTCCAGTGCATCTTTAGTCCAGCATGGCTATTCAGCATGGTGGCAGTCCATGAAAAGATTCTCATATTTCTGTGTTATACATCACTGCAGTACATTGAATTATTCCCAGCAAGTGTGGACAAAATGTTTGTGGCAGAAACCAGGCAACTGTCCTACTCTAAATAAGAGGAATGGTCATCAGACAGACCAGGGGCCAGATGCATAAATGATGTGTACACAAAAACCTGTGCAATTTCTTTTTCTTACACACAAAATTTGTTTTTATTTAAAAAAAAAAAATATTCAAAAGAGAATGTGCAATGATAATGTGAGCACCTCACTTATTCTTCAGACCCTGTATACATGTTCTCTGGGGAGTTTAAGCCTTGTACATTGAAGTGTAGATTGAACAAAAGGAAAGAGAACTAACGCTATATGAAATAAAGCTTTACAGAACTTGCTTCTTGGTAGAAAAATGTATTTTTTTCTGGTATAGTTTCTTATTTGTTTTTGATAACATGCTCTGACTTAAATGAGGTTGCAAAATCATGTGCCGCCATGCATGAGGACGGTGTGCAAACACGATGCTTTAGTGGTGTTGGACAACCTTGCTGGTTCAACTTCATGAAAAGAAAAAATCTTTAGAGATCAATTTTTCTGTTCCCAGTCATCAACTCCTCTTAGGGCTTTCTGTCCAAACCAGAGGTTACTGTTTCTTCGCCTGAAATCCAACCCTTTTCTTTGTTCAAATCTCTGCAGTGCTGCAGTGTCCTTTCTTCTGAATTCAAAGAGTTGATGTCTTCGGCTACTTTGTCTCATTTAGCCTTTTTTTTTTAATATATTTTGAACTTGCTTCCACAGTGAAGGTCACCAAATGAAACAGATTTCATTGTCTCTGCTTCTTTCAATTTCACAATTGCTGAAACTAATTTTTTCTTTGCTCTTGCTTTCATTGTCATGACAATTAAGTGTGGTTTTTATATGCAAGTGGTAAATTAGGTGAGTGTCGACATCCATTCGTGACTGAAGATGTGAGAAGAAATGAAAGGTTGTGCACATCCTTAAAATTCCACCACAAGTGAGATTTCAAAAAATGGAAACATATGTATGTTTGGCTTTATAAATCTGACAAAAACAATGCATAAACACTTTTATGCCTTTGTGGATACACACAACTTTATGCATCAGGCCCCAGATGTTTCTGCCTGTTTTGCAGCTAAGAGGAGGTGTAGAGGCGTGATGATGATCACAGTCAGTATCCACAGTGGTCTTCAGCTTCTTGACTGCTGACTGATGGGAGCTACATGTTTCCTTGCTTGTCTGAAGATGAGGAGGAAGTGGACGGTGATGGGGAGGGTGCTTTGGGAAACATCCTTTCAGTGGGGGTGATGCCTGGGCTGCCCAGACCAGAGGAACTGGAGCTGCTGGAGCGATGTGGTCCCTGTCCAATCACAGGCGCTGGCCGGACAGGTCTGACAGGTGGTGGTCGTAAAGGTGCACTTGGTCTACGAGCTGACAGCGAAGGTTTGAAAGTGGTCATGGTTTCAGAGGAGGAGCTGCTGCTGCTGCGGCGCTGGACTGCATCTGGATCTCTGATCACCATGGTGTGCAGAGGACTGGCAGACATATCCTGGGGTCCACCGGGGTGTTTGAGGGGCTCCAAGGTGTCGAGGAACAACATCAGGAGCATGTTTGGCTACATTCTGCCTCTCTAGCTCACGTAATTCATGCAGGGCTGTGTTCATTGTTTTTTCTATGTCCTGACGAACATAAGAAGAGGGAAAACAAATTTAGATTATCTTTGACATTTAGAAATGTAGATCAAACAGCCAGACAAGGAGTTACTATTTTTCTGACAGTTGGCAACTGAGAGAAACATCAGCTGCATATAGGGTAACACAGTACTGACCTCAGCAAGTGCCTCAGCCTCAAGAGCTTTGTGGTCCCCTAAACTTGCATGTCGAATGGTGCTTGGAGATGATCGCTGAGAGTGGCTGTCGACAAACGCCTTTCTGTCAGGGTGGTTGATGGAACCAGCACTTCCAAATGTGGTGAGACGCCGCTTCTCTGGACTGTCTGTTTGACCCCTGCTAACAGCTATTTTGTGTGGGCTGCAGGGCCGAGGCATAACCCTGGGGGGCTGATCTGCAGCTCTGGTGGGGCTGAGCCTGTCTGCACCATTCCTGTGGCGTGGAACTACAGCTCCATCTGATCGCACCCTCACCCTAAGACAAGAAGAGAAAATAGATTCATGCATGAAAATACTGTAAATTCCTCTTCTTTCAGTAATTAAACATAGCCTACTGATTAGCGTACACCGTTTCCTGTGGGGTTTAAGGCAGCCTCACCTTCCTAATGCTGCTCCAAAACGGTTCTCAGACGTGTGTTCACAAGGGGACTGACGCTCATTTCTGGACGAGGTTCTGTCATCATGGTGATGTCCACTGCTGGTCTCACTGTCGGTCCTCTGAATATTGTCTGAGAATGCATCGTCCCTGATAACAGATATAACGCAGTGATGACTCTTGGTTAATGCTTTCTGTCGAAAGGAAATGTTAGCAATTCTTTTAAATGTGAGAGTCTGAACTTAGTAAGAATCATAATATTCATATCTGTGTAACAGAAGTTACACAACCATCTCATGAGTAGGGTGAGTTTTTTTTTTTTAACAGTTAGTGATGTGTCCTGGCTTTACTATAAATACTTTCAGTTTGATGCAGTTGTGGTTATCAAGGAAGAAACTGCAGGAGACCCTAAATGGGTCATTTGAAGCCCAGCTAAAGTGATTGCCTAATTATAGAAAATGCTGCTCTTTAAAGTTCTGTAACAAATTGTTTATGTGGAGGTAATCCTGTTTCTGTGTACAAAGCGCACAAATTTACATGCTGAGGATGATAAGAACAGAAACATTAATAATGACCAAAGACAAAGTAGCTGAAAGTAGATGCAGCCTCCATGGTTTGAAGAGAAACAAAAAACCTTATAATGATTATCTTTTAATTCAATCGTACTTACATGTCTTGCACCACAATGTACTGATGTGGGATCAGCCCATCCACACCATTATGTCTGCCCTCCCACCAGTCCTCAGAAGCTCGTAGGTACAGCAGCAGCGAGGCTCCTTTCTTAAAGGACAGCTCCCTTTGACTTCGGCCCACATAGTCAAATTTGGCGATGGCTTCAATCTGTTCCAACTCTGCAGTACGAAGAATGTGACAGAATCAAATTTAAGAACTGATTATTTTTTTCAAAAAGCCACAGCTGTGATCTTGCCAGTGGGTTGATTGTATTTTGTGACTCACCTTCATCACTTGTGTTCGGTCCAGTGCCATTGTCTATCTCATCAAGAGCTCCTGGCTCACTGTGAGGGCTTTCACTGTACAGAAATAATAAAGGGTAGACAAATTCACCTTTTTCATAAAAATATATATATATATTTATATATATATAATTATTATTATTATTTTGAAAAATTTTTCTTGGCATTTGTATCAAATTTGACGAATAAAAATCTAAATTTTCATAGCATGAAATGTAACAAATGACATTGGCATATCCAGGGAAACAACAGTGCTGAGTGGAATTACACTCTACAAAATCTTTCTTATTTTGCACATAGGATGAAGAGGCACAAAATAGAGGATGAAGATGTATTTTGGGGGAAGCTTATGTAGCGTTCCCCAAAATGCCAATTTAGGGAAAAAACAAAACAAGACAAACAAAAAAAAAAAAAAATACCATAACAAACCCCTGATCAAGAGACTTCATGTAGCCTGGAAATCCACCTCACAAGTGTAGCTGTGCAGTGACTGACACCTTTGCTGTTACCACAGCAACTCGCACAAATAGGTTAGTGGTTCCCAGTCACACATAGCCCGTTTAGGTTTAGGTTTGATTTGAGGAACACATCTTACTTGCCTGCAGTCTGAAAGAAGCCATTTATGTTTCTGTTGCCATTAAGTATTTTTTATGTAAAAAAAAAAAAAAAAAAATGAACAACTAATCAAATGAATAATGAAAATGATAGGAAAACCCTCAACACCTTCTACATAAAATGTGAGTGCCAGAACTGGACTTTGCAGCCAAATACAACGTAGTTTAACAGAGGCAGACATCACGTTACCATGATGTACCAAAATGAACAGGTTAAAGGTATCATTTTCTTTAATGTCTGCAGTGGGGTCCATTGAGAGGGGAACTATTTAGGATATTTCAATCATAGTGTTTGTATATTTAGGCATAAATTAACATATAAAATAAATTGCTGCTTGGATAGTGTTCTGCCTTTAACTCACCAGTATTCTTCCCCTCCTGTCATGCACTTTTCATAAACTGGTCCCTCCAACTCTCGCAGGGTTGGGAAGATGGCCTCATGTTGAATGATAATTGTCTTAATGACCTCATTAACATGTGCTTGGCAGGCTACAGGATCTTGGTCATCTGGTATGGGCATCAGCGTTGGGCCAAAGCAGATAGCTAGGTTGTAGGGGTCCATCATGTTCTCATCGCTGTACTGGGAAAGACTTGGAGAGACAAATCAAATCAAACTTTATTTGTATAGCACTTTTCATACAACTTGTGCAATTAAAACAGAAGCAACAAAATCAATTAAAGAAAAAAATCCCTCCAAATATCGATCACCAAAACACATTAATATAGACTCAATCGTTCACATAGATACGCATGTTTTCCAGACACTCACCAACACACACCCAGAGCCCTAACACTGATTTCAATAACAGAGGAACCGAGGAAACATTAAAAAAATGACATTCAAAATATAGAGAACATATAACTAGGCAGTTGAATAAATAAACAGGCACATTCTAAGATTAGGTTATTAGTAAAAAATAAATAAATGAATATATAAATAAAAACAAAAAATGTAGTTGGAGTTAAATTATGTTATGTTAAAACAATATAACTATGTGTATATGAATGAAATACTAATAAAACTCTAAAGTATAATTACTCAAATTAAAAACCAGAAAAGGTCTTTTAAAGGCTAAATAAAAAATATTGGGTCTTAAGTTGCCTTTCAAAAATGTTCAGAATTTCAGCTGCTCTCAGGTCTTCTGGTAGATTGTTCGGCAAACGTGGGCTGGAATAGTAAAATGAGGTTTCACTGTATGCTTTTGTTCTTACGCTGGGAATGATTAAAAATCTGCCACCAGAAGAGCTGACAGTCCGAGGATGCTCATAAAATGCAAGCAACTCAGACAGATAAAAATTACAGAAACCAATAAGAGTTTTATAAACTAATAAAAGGGTCTGAAAATCAATCCAGAAGGAAACAGGTAGCCAATGCAGAGACTTCAAAATTGTTGCAATATGTGCTCTCTTTCTGGTTTTAGTCAGCATACAAGCTGCTGCAGTGTTTTTCTTGGGAAGACCAGAACGAAGAGCATTACAATAATCCAGCCTGCATGTAATAACAGCGTGGACTAGTGTCTGTTGGCTCAAGAGAGAAACGGTCTGACGCTGGAGATGTTTTTCAGTGATAAATGCATTCTTGGTGGCAGTTTTGATGTGGAAATCAAAACTCGGGTCACAGTGAAACCGAGGTTTTTTATTTTATTTCTTGGACTCAATACTAGGGCTCGTAAGTTTATTTCAAGTTTCTCTCTCTGATCTTCAGGACCAATTAACAAGATCTCAGTTTTGTCCTGATTGAGCTGTAGAAAGCTTTTTGCCATCCATAGTTTGATATCTAAATTACAGTCATAAAGGCTTTTGACTGGACTCATGTTATCAGGAGACACAGCAACATAAAGTTGTGTGTCATCAGCGTAACTATGGAAACTGCATCAAATACTGCACTTAAATCAAGTAGAACTAAAACAGACAATTTCTTCTCAGCCAGGACAAAAATCTCCAGTATTTCCTCATCTGAAGACAGGGTTTCTGGGGATTTAAAACCCAAGTTCTGATATTGGATGTGGTTTAAATAAACGTTAACAATTTTAGTTGTGAAGAGGATTGCAAAGTTTTTGCTTTTAGCAACAGAAGACTCACCGTCTGACATTATAGGAGCAGGATTAACCAATCAACTGTTGAAAATAAAAGTTTGTGATTGTTCTAATTGTCAGCTTTTAATTTGCAAAGTGAATCTGCCTTGCATGTTTATTTGCCTTATTTTAAATGTTTATTTATTTTTTTAACTGAATATCTAATAATCTATTGTTAAGTTATTCATTCTTCATCTTCTTTTTCCTGTTCTGCACTCACTTTTAAAATGTTTCACTTCTTCATTTCTCCAGGGAACTGTTTGAATAGTAGTGCTCTTTTCTCAATTTTAATGGTGTTTCTGTACAAGAATTAATCTTAATTTAGGACTGAGAGTGTTAATAATAAAGTTACAAGAACATAAAACCATTTTTGGAATTTTGTGAAAGAGAGAAATATAATTTGCAGCCACTTCAGATGTAAGATAACACTTCCTCACAATTTTCTCTGAGCTATCCTGAGAAATAAAATCATTAATACAAAGGAATATACAAGAATGGTCAGATATGCAAACATCTAAAAGTGCTAAAATATTAGTTTGGAGACCATAAGATATGACTAAGTGTCATGGAAGACCTCTAATATGTGTGGGTTCAGTTTAATACACTTAGGATATCTATCTGATCTGACTGTGAACATGAAGGTTAAAGTCACCTGAAATAATGATCTTATTGTAGTTATTGTGAATAATGGAGAACAATTCTGAAAAGTCTGTTATAACAGAAGAGTACTGTTTGGATGGACGGTAAACTATACATAAAAAGAAGAGGAGGGTTACTAAAAAATAAATGAATGGTGCTCAAAAGATTCATATTGATCAAAAGTAATCTGTTTAAAACCAATAGATGCTGAAAAGTTGCTTGCTATGCCTCCTCATCTTTTGTCAGACCTGGCTGAAAAGGTAAAGTGATAGTTGGGAGGGGAGGCTTCAATGAGACTTAATGGTCCATCTGTGTTCAGACACGTCTCACTTAAACACATGCAATCAACAGCATTATATGAAATTAAATCCTTAATAAGAAAAGTCTTGTTTAGTCATATTTAAAAGAGCCATATTTAGTGTAACTCCATTTTGGGATGAAAGCTTGTAGATATAGATGTTCTTAAGATTCGTGACGTTTACACAACTGGTTTCTAGTTTTAGCTGTAAGTACTGCAGTATTGATAATGCACCTTTAAACTTTATTGTGATGAGACTTACTGATTTAAAAATGCAAACAGGTATCTCATTACGATGATCACAGGTCTCTGAATAGCCGCAGTTATCTTCTGGAGATGATGAGTCCTCTCAGCAACAGAGTCAAGTTCTGTATAAAAGAAAAAATAGATGAACAAAGAACATGTGAAATAATTAGAACTACAGTGAATTAATATTTCAACATATTTCAGACATTTTTCTACAATGTGTCTCACTGGTGGTGGATATGAATTCGAGGAAATGCTCTTTGGGGAACAGAGGGTTTTCCAGCCCACGGAAGTAGAGCTTAAGGACGCCTGCCACAGAGTTGATGTCATGATCAGCCTGATCATCCATCAGTGGGTCCTCTCCTGCAGATTGACCACACTGTTAGTACACTCATTACTCATTCATTACATCCATTTTCATGTGACATGGCACTGATTCTACTTTTTTAGTTTGCATTTCAACTCAGAGAATGAAAGTGCAGTTACAGTTCCTCATATATTATTATTTCATGATGTTCATCTTATGTTTTATGCGTTAAGTGGTTTACATGCAGGGCTACATGTGACACACTTGGCTCTTTTTTTGTTTGCACTTTAGACTCCTAAACTGGAGGAGTAGCCATGGCTTTTCAGGTGGGCAAAACACAATTTAAAATCAATGAAGAATAGATGACCAGGCAACCTGGAACTAACCTCTTTCAAATGCATTCTTAATATCATTGACTTCGACCTGGGATCCTGGAACCCGAAATATACCTTGCTGCTGAAGACCTATAAACAGAAAGATAAACTGATTGAAGCAAAATGGAAGAGCTAAAGAAAAAAAAAAGAAAAAAATAATATATATAAATATATATATATGGAAGTGATTGGAACACCTGATTCCGATAATTTGGATGGGTGAGCAAATACTTTTGGCAATATAGCGTTTATGCAGTTGTCAATAGTAAATAACTACATGACATGACATTTAATCATGATGCAATCACTTAAACATTGTCATTGAGGAAAAAAAAAATTTTTTCTCTCTCTCATCAGAAAAGATAACGATATGAAATAGGACTCACTGAATAGAGAAGAGAAACAACAATATTCTCAACAAAATTGTCAAAAAATTAAGTTCTGTTCAGTTTTGGAAGCTCAATTGAAAAATTGATGGAACAGAAAATATGGTTGAGAGAGTTATTTAAAAAAATCTTACAAGCTGGCAAACACTGAAAATGTGGGTTATGATTTGCTGCCAAAACTGATCACCTTGATGACTTTCTCAACAAAAAGAACAGGAGAAGCTGGTAGAATCAGTACGTACCATACAGATTGATGTACCGAATGCAACTCTCAACCACCACTGGTATTGGCTGCCCTGAATCCTACAGACAGAATCGCATCATAATGATTGAAAAAACATAAAAAAAAGAAAGCAACAGAAGACAAATATGGCCATGCTAGCAAGGCGTTATTATTAGAAGCTTATGGAACTTCCCAAAATGAAGTGACTTCACAGGGTTCAGAGGGCATTGTTAATAAATGAATGCTTAAAATAGCTGATGTTAAATGAACACAACCAAAAAGGTACAAAAAGTCACACTAGTGTTAGCGCTACCATAGAGTATAGTGCCATTAATACATAGTTTTTGCAGAAATGCCAACAGGACAGAAGCACAGAAATGTTGGTTAACATGCTGACCAAAGTGTGATGATCCCGCCTGTCTATAAGAAAGAGTACCTGACTCCTGGCACGGACATTCCGTCGTCCCCTGGGCAGAGAGCAGTAAGGCACGTAGACAGAGGAAGAGAGGCGACAACAACCACAACAGGTTAGTGAGAGAGACAGATCTTACAGAGACAAAGAGAGAAAGTCAAGGTCTGGCCTGTGAGAAGATCTGAAGCATCAGTGCCTTGTGGGGCATGAAACATAAGAACATGGCCTCAGGGTGAAGGCGGTGGAGGAAGGGTACTACCCAAATACATTGGGATGAGGAATGTAAAGCCCAGTTTAGCCAGAAAATGTGAAAAAGGTACATTTGTCCACATCCCCATAACATAGTGGTGTCAAAATTCTGAGCTACTTGACCTAAAGCAGTTATAATGTGTCTCCACTGTCAGGGAGACATGAGGTAAATCTTAATCCATGAAAATTAAAAGGTTCTAAACACTAACCATGAATACTTCTATAACCTAACCATATAATGTTGCATCTAACCCTAACATTTATTTCATCTCAAGCTCTGACCAAGTGAAGTTAAAATATGATGAATCAAAAATGAAAGGGAAGGAGAAACGTGAAAGGAACCCTTGTGTCCACAGAGCAAGCGCCTTCTTCCTCCTTACAAGTATTTGTGGCCAAATGAAGTTTTGTTTATCCAATCTATAAGAGATGTGGACTGTTGATGTGATGATGTACGAAGTGAGACACAGAGTGTGAATGTTATCAGGTAAAAAGATATATGAAGACACAGAATGTCAATGAGATGATGTGGTTCTCTGTGTAGAGAACAGAGTAAAGAAAACAAAGTCATCGTACAAGCTTTTACATGGCAATGTTTTGTACTGTGGACCAAGTGTAATAGATACCAAGTGTAGCTATTACACTTTGTTGCGTGATTGGGTTGGGAATACATAAAATACATAAAGTTCAGGCATAAAATTCTGCTTGGTAGAATGTACCTCACCAGGACTTCGAGTACTGACAAGATTTTAAATGAGAAGTAATCTATTAATTATTTTGAAGGAATCTGCTCATAATTTCCCAAACAACATACTTTTTTTTTTTTTAAATGTGTGTAGTGTATGTATCTATGTGTGTGACTCACTGACTGGTCATTTCAGACTGAATCTATTGTTGACTCTGCTTGCCTGCCACTAATAAAAAGATGTGGCCATGGGTTTATTTGGAAGACAAGCTGACACACATAAAGCAAAATGAGTTTTGTGTCTGTAAGCTGGGAACTCAAAAGAGGTGGAATGTCCAAGCAAATGTTGTAACAGAGCTTTTGCAGAAGTATCTCCACACCACATTTGACGAGTTTTCACCACACTATCCCTCCTAAAGAGGAAGACTATGAAGACAGGGTGTTTAGCAAGAAGAAAGTGTGAGTTTGGATAAAGAGTGGTCACAGGCAAAAGGTACCCCAAGGACTGCTAGTGAAACAGCTGAGCTCATGTAGAAACAAAGGGCACAGATGGGCCAATACCTGAATGAAGGCCTCCATATTGCCGTTAAACAGCTTACGGTTAAAAATGGATTGAGGTCTACACTTCCGCATTCTCTGGGGCTTAGGGGGAAGAGTGGGGGGCCTGGGGACATGGTGGGGGTTTTAGGGTTGTTACATGGTTAATATAAATAATGATACAATAGGAATAAATGTACATGGAATACTGACATTGAAAAAAAATCAGTAATAGTTTCACAATTTTGGAAATACACTCATTTGTTCTCTTTCTGATATTGAGATTAAAAAATCCATGCCCTTCCTGTGTCTGGAGGAAACCAGCAAGAACGCAGCACTGTACCCAAGCTAACATACACTCCTCATTGATTTACAAATCATGGATTTTGGTGTTTCCATTATTTTTTCAAACTATTCTTCAGCAGCATAATGAATATACAGCATAGATTGTTTAATTAATTTTGACTATGGGTTTCCTGGCTTCTACACAGGCTCATATTTACACATAAAGGGTCAACGATATACATGTGTCCACTTGGTGATGAAAGTTCTAAAGTGTCTTGACTTGACAAAGCCTCTTTACTCCTGTCAGTGATCATAACTGAGCATTTTACCTGAGGCATGTTCAAAAGAGTAAAGGCAATAAATCTGCGAAACACTGTTCCAGTTATCAAGCATGGTGGTGGTAGCATCATGTGCTGGACTACTTTACTTTTTTTTCTGCCAGAGGAACTATAAGACTGTACAAAGTAGATGAATAACTGTATTTATCCTAATAAATGCCCCCATGCATCTATTTTGATCCCCAAAAATTCTAAATATTATTCTTAAATTGTTACACATCCTTGCTGATTAAAATCTCAAGTGGTCTTATGGTATTATTTAGCCATAACTATTTTTTCATTGCTTCTTACAACATTAATATAGGCGTGTTAATTAGTAATTTTATGGTGTGTTTTTCACGGTAAGATGCAGCACGTGTGGCGACTTTACACGATAACATAATCATATCAGTCATAAAGATGTCATCTGAGAAGCAGTCGTACACAGCTTCATGTAAACTAAAAGGAGCTTCAATTATATTTTTGACAAAGTCCTGGGGGCACTATTTTTAGGGAGGGAGCAAAATACGATAAGGAAAACAGAAATGCCTAAGACCTCTTAATTTTATAAAATCATCAAAAAGTTGAAACCTAGGCACAATCTTATTTAACATTTGGAAAGTATAAATATGCGATAGCTGGCCTGCCTTGCCAATATTTGATTATTTTTGGCTCACTCAATTATATATAAAAAAAAAAACATACACAAAAAAACAGGATATGATACACCTTATGGGTGTTTCATTTCTAGTAAAACATATTTTTATAGATTAAAATATTTCTGAATACCACATTCTCTAATTTTGATCCAATGCATTGCTCTCCATACTACGCAAAGGCTGAAACATCACTTCTCTGAATATCTATTCCCACAATGTGGTCTCAGACACAAGAAGGATTTTACACATAATCAACATAATCAACAACTTCATTTAAGCTTTTTGTCACTTGACATCTTACCTTGTTGTTCCATATTCAGCCCTCTCCCCTAAAAGCAAAAGGCACAGAGGAGAGCTTAAATTAGAACACCCTAGTTTACAACCCCAGACGTTAGTAATACAGCTGAGTGCTAGCTGAGCATACAAGGCCGACAGATGGAGGGGAAGGGGGTGTTATGGAAAAAAAAGGTGTGGGGGGGCATCTATTCAGCGAAACTGAATGGGGTGAACATCATAGCTGCATCTGATGCACCGCCAGGCAGGAGTCATTCAGCGGTCGCCCTAGAAACGGCACAAGAGCCCCAGAAGGGGACGGCCTGTCTACTCTTTCTCTACAATGTGGGAAATGTAGCCAAGGGCAACAAGAGAGGCAGGTTGTGGGAACTTATTTGTACAGAGGGATGGGTTCATGATATCTGTGGCACATTAGCACACACACTCACTGTACTCAATCACATTTACTCATTTTGATGTTTCAGTAAATCAGATATATTTATTCCTGATCGTGTGTTAAAATGGCTTCCAGCAAAATTAGTTTTTATGTCAAACACATTATTCTAACCTTAAAGCAGACACTATCCTGTGTCTTAATTAGAAATATTTTAACTTTGAACAACCATCTTTTTCTTGTATATTCTGGCTGAGGTTAAATTTGAACAAATTCATATTAAATGTAATGGATGGATTACTGTAACAACTTGATGGAACCTCAAGCACACTTCAACTTTTTTTTTTTATTACACATTATATTCACATAACACGAGAGCACTTTTATGGACTGCACTTCTAGGGCCTTAAATTTAACAGTCATTGGGATTAATATTTAACTATTGCTAGCTTGACTTTTTTGGATCAAGAAGTGACCATTTGGAAACAGATTTGTTCATTTACCGGTTAGATAAAGAGTGATACTGGATACATATTTAGACAAAAACAAATTAAGTACAAAAAGTAAGGTCGTTTGTGTTTGATTTTAACATTCCTCCACATGTTCATTATAATCAGGTGCCTGATCGTCAGAACCTGAAGCTTAAAACAGGAGTCAATAGCAAAAAAAAAAAAAAACAAAAAACAAAAACAGTTGTTTGGCATTGGCAGAGAAGATTTGCCAAATCTTTTGTGGGCACAACCCACTCAGCTCTGCTGCTCACCCCACAAATGCACGTTCCTTACAAATGTGGCACCATTTAAAAAAAGGAGTTAACAGATTTATTGCCAGGAAGCATTGTTACAACTAAGAAATAATCCACCAATCACAATTTCCTTACTTTTTGTGCTTAGTTTATATTTTTGGGGTTTCTGTCTTATTTGCCTATTTTCAATATGAGCAACTACATGATGATGAAAAGAATTACTTTAAAAATAGTTTTTTTTTTTTTTATGTAAAATTAAATGTAAAATTTCATATGAAACAACGGAAAGTTTTAGAGTAGGAATAAAATAAGAGCCAGATAGCCAGTCCTGAGAGACCGTCAGTGGTACTGCACTGAGAGAAACTTTCTCACTGGCTTCACATACCTTATGGTTATGTTCAAGTTTTCTTATATGGTCAATGAATACTATCTATAATTTTTTTTTATGGCATATTGAGCTGTCTTATTTTGAAAAACTTTTTTGATGATGCCAAACTGAAACTGATGCTAAACTGAGGTTTTGTTGCAAGCAAATTTGCTATTAAATGCTCCATGTCTATAGCTGTGCTCTTACTGATGTCGTGTATACAGTATATCTCCCCAGTTATTGGCAGGTTAGTGGTTCAACAATCAGTACTGTCCTTTACACCACACAAATACAGAGTAAAACTGCTTCATTCTCACCTTCTCCAAGTGTCTGCTTCAGAAGGTCATGTTTAGCCTGCAGCTTGACAATGAGATTGCTGCCATTCAAGTACTCCTTGTATTTCTGCAAATCAAATGGATTTTAAAAAATGGTATCAAAAATACAGTATATCTGGTCCAAAATGTTGTTTATACAGTCTACATGCATGACATGTTACGGTGTTTTGCACTTTCATCTGTCTAAGAACTCACAGTGAAGTAGAAGCCCTCAGTTTCCTGCTGGTTGGCACGCCTCTTAGCAATGTTTGCCTTGCTCATATACGAGTCAGAGGAAGCTGATTTGACCGACTCTGTGGATTGGCTATGCTGGAAGGCATCTGAAACATCAAAGTCCTCCACAGTGAGCATGTCTTGAAGGGTCTGCATGGTGGCATCAAGAGTCTTCCTCACCTGTCACACATAGTGTACAACAAACATGCTTTAACATTTAACAATATCCACAATATTAATATCTTTTTAACAGTCCCAAACAAGCAAGCTATTAACAAGGCAGAGGACACTCCGATTATACTGCTGCTGGACATTTTTGCAGCAGTTTGATGCACCGTTAACAGCTTAGGAATTGCATGTCGTTGCATGATGCATCATGACATAAAAGATTTAACTATGACTCCTTTGTGTCAGGCTGCCAAGAAGAGTTTCCATTTCCATATCTATGACACACATACCATACAGTGACCTTTAAATGAGTCTGAGAGTCATAATGACCTTGTTGAATCATGCTGGGTGGGCTCCCAGTGACAGCAGAATGGATGGAGCCCCACACATCAGTGTCAGATTAAAAGATGGATAAAGATTATTTGTCTGTTTTTGCATATTAGTTTGGCAGATTTAAGGATTAAGACAGCTAACCCTTGTTTAAAATATTGTACAGACATCTCAGTTAATATGACAAGTCGGACAAGCACTATCCGTTTTATGAGCATTAAACTGCTCATTCTTGTTATGACTCCAGATATGAAGCCATCACCAGCAGCTTGTTAGCCTAGCTTAGCTGGAAAAAAGGGGGATATAAAGACCTGTCAATAAAACAAGCAAACAAACAAATATAACATTTAAAATGTACTAATTAACACTGCTACGGAGATTATCTGCAACTATATATTTACCTTTGTCCCTTGAAAGCCAGCACTCTATAAAGAGATTCAATAACTGTATCAAAGAAAAAAAAAACAAGAGGCCATCCTCTTTGGTTCCCTATGAAAAAACTAACAGTCTAAAGGAACACCTGGGTCTGCTAACCCCAATAAAAAAAACACAGCTGAAATCTTGGAAACCTGTTCAAGTCAGAGCAAAATAACATAAACAAATGCATTAAATCAGTCATTAAAGGTAGTTTCTTTCAGCCAAAACCAACTGCAAAGCTCAAATATTTTTTTACAACAACAAGGCCCCGATAGTATACTTCCCTGCTAGCCCCTATCCACTAGCTGCTACCCGCAAATTGCGGGTATAGGAACCTCCGCTGACCGCTAATAAAATCTTCCGCTCGCTAAAGCTACTACCCATTATGCTGACTCCCTAACTCACTTTGTAGGTGTGGCAATGGCCGTGTCTTTTGCCCTTTCTGCAAAGTTCCACATCAAGTGGCCCTGATTGTTTAAATGCGCTAAATGGCTGTGCTCTGCCATATATAATGCTGTGCATGTATAATCCCTCTGGGGCCTTCAGATCAATAACACAGGCCCTCTTAGACATTCCTCCATCAATGTCTCAACCAGAAAGGGGATTCAGTATATTTATGCACCATGACTCTGGAATGGACAGCCAAATGAGCTGAAGCTGCATCATCACTGATGCTTCGAAAGTCTGTAAATAAAGTTGTGGTTTGATGATAATCCTTTTTTTCTCAATGTTTTCCTTCTTTCCTGAAAGGATTTTCTTTTTCAAGTCTCGTTGGTGTTGACTTTGTCTTTTGTGCTTCTGCTTCTTTTATAAGACTTGCCTTTTAAGCCTTTCCCTTGCTGTGTTGTTGCTGTGAATACAGCTGTAAAGACATGGGTAAAAGGATGCTTTTATATTGTGTTCTTGTGTTTTTGTATTTTTTTTGTTTTGTTTTTTAGCATAGCATCTCATATACATTTCATTAAGAACTTGGGAAATCACATCAACCTCTAACAAAAAGGTTTTAAATTTTCCCCATTAAAGAAAATGCATTTAAGTGAGTGAGCTTTAGAGCTTCTGAATATGGATGTCAACTTCAAACAGAACCAAGAGGTGCTTTTTCCTCCCCCTATGTTTTTACTTTCAGTTTCTCTGATAAAATAAACTAACTGGCTGCAGAAAACTGTAGGGTTTAAAAATGCACTTTGGTTCATAAAAGACAACCGTTTTGAAACACGCCTGCTCAGAAACTGTTAAAAATGGTTAATAAGGTGTTATTAAGAACTGATGATATGAATCTTTAAATAATCTTCCTGTTCTGGAACACGTGGCCAGACCTGACTGATTGTTTGGATGATATGAGAATCATTTCCTGCCACAGTGTTTCGCAACACTTACAGACAATTTGACTTGTAAAATGAATACCAATAGAACATTCATGCTTTTTTTTTTGTTTAGGACAATGGTCCAGCATCTTGCTTAGGCACTACAGTTTGTTTTTTATTTCATCATCTGTCTATGTAATTCAGTGTACCAAGCCACCTGTTGCTCTCTTGTAAAAGGACATTGCTCTTTAAAGAACAATTATAGGGTTCTTGAAATGACGAGCTAAGATTTGTGTGCACGGAACCTCTCACCTCTTCATTTTCTATCTTTAGTGTGGCGAGGCGAGACTGCAGCTGGTGGTAACGCATTAAGAGCTCTGTCTGGACAGGCTGCTGTGCACTCACTTGACACACCTGGGATATAAAAAGAAAAGGATCATCAGGAGTATTTAACACAGAGGAAAGCCACCAAAATGAGAATGAAGACCTACAAATAAAAAAATTGTTACATCCCTTTTGAAGGACTAACCTCATCCCCCATGTGTGGTTGATAGTCAAAACGTGCTGGTGGACAGAAGATCTGGCAGTGTGTGTCCATAAACTTCAGCTTGTCTCCTCTGATGTCCAAGGCATCTACTGCTCCCTCCAGTAAGTCTAAACCCTCATGACGAGAAGTTTCCAGGCTATATTCTGCCGACAGGTACGTCCTCATGGTGCGTGCCAGGCTTGCGTGGTACCCCAAGTCACAACACTGGGGACAGGTACAATATGTAGCAAGTTTAAATCAAATGATCTATTATTTAAAAAAAACAATCATGTCAGTCTTTTGTGTCTATCAAAGAAACATGTCCCACTTGGACTGGATTCCACTCACATCTATCATGTCTGAGACATCGTGGATGTAGTACTTCGCCACCAGGGCATTAGTAGCTGCCAGATTGAGAAGATAGTCGTTCCGGGCCTTTGTGCATTTCAACTTGTTTTCAGAGTACTTTGCTTGTCTCTGGGGAGAGAAAAGGAAGAAAGCATCTCAATGAAACAGGATGTAAAATGCCATCCTAATGTATTCAGAGAAAGTATTACTACATTAAATTGATTTTATCTCATGTGACATGTCAATATATCTGATAAGTGCATAGCACAATGTAGCAATGTGCACCCAGAAAATTGGTGAAACTCCAAGAATTTCATTACAAATCCATTAAGAGATAATCCCCCTCTAATGCACAGCACATACATCCTTATCATGTGCAGGTATGTCAACCATATCACACCTTCTCCTTCAGTTTTTCCATCTTCTTGACAGAACTTCGTCGTTGTGGACGTTCATCATGACCGTAGCGCAGCAGGCTGGCACTGATGTCATTAGCCTTGCCAATATGCTTCTCTTCCTGTTTCTCTGCCTCCTTCAGTTTGCTCTCAGCACTGAGACTCTCAGTGTGGTACATGTGGTACGTCTTCATCACCTGTGAGAATTCCAAAGAAGAGCAGTGGATTAGTTTTTTACTGTTATCTATGTTGACATTCTTAAAAACTGTTCTCCTTGAAAATCCTGAGACAGAAACAAAGAAAGACAGAAAAGTTTAGATCATACACTAGTAAGACGGATGATTCTAAATCGGTAGATGAAATGGTGACAGGTGAGGGTGTTGAGGTATAAAAAGAGCATCAATCAAATGCTTCATTTTATTTTTTAAGCAACAATGGATTGTGGCTCACCAGTTTCAAATCACAATGTTTCTTTCCCAGTGCTTCTGGGTGAGCTGCTGGCCTCATAATCCAGATTTGTTTGAACTTTGTCAATGCAATGATGTTAGACAGTAAATAAACAAAAGTGAAAAAGAGAAAGTCTGGAAATGTTTTTTTTTTTGAGAAGCAATAGATAAGCAACCAAGAAAGAGTACTTAAAAAAACAACAACAAAAGAAAAACTATAAAAAGACCATCCCAGAGATTCTTCAGAAGCAAAGATAATAAGACGTCAGCATGCTGTGAAAGATTGAACTGCCAAATAACATATTGTTACATAACATTGGATAGTATCTGCAGATTTAATTATTCATAGTCATTCAGTGATTAGAAGAATCAGAAATTTCAGAGGAATAGAGAAGGAAGAAGGAAAAATAACTGATGTAATGTTTTATTGTGATATTAAACTCTACTGCACCAAGAAAAGACACTGAAACAGAAATCACTTGATGGGCTCAATATCACTTCTGAAAACCAATGTCAGTCAACACACAGCTGCATCCATGAAAAACAAGATCCAAAATCAATGTGGCCTTCTCAGTTCAGATAAGCTGCTGGGAAAAAAAAAAAAAAAAAACTTGGTCTGATGAATCAACATTTAAAATACATATTGGATAATTTATCCAGTTGGCTAAACAGAAGAGGGGCCTTGTGGCTTATTATCAGCAGACAGTTCAAAAGCAAGCTACCTTGCACATTGTGAAACCACCATTGTTGCTAAACCACATTCACAGGATTTGGAACAAAGTATCTAGATGATATAATTTTCATGGAAGGATGTCCTGATTTCAACACAATGCCAAACCACATTCTGCATGTATTACAGTAGCATGACTTTGTAGTTGAGTCTGGAAGCAAAAGAGACCTAACTGCAGTCCAGACAGGCCGGTCACCCCGTGAAAACATTTGACAAACTGTAAAACAATAAGTTCAAAGGAGCTCTACACAGATGAGCTGTGATTCTGTATTAAATTGCAATGTTTTCTTGTTTGTTTTTGCTAGTTCAAATTCAAAATGAGCACGCACTTTTAAAATGTTTTTCAACTCTTGGAAGTAATTGCATTTTACACAGCATCTTTTTGAAATAGGGCTGTAAGTTCTAAGGATATGCTTTTATTTTGTTACATTTCAGTTTATTCAAAATACTTAACTTCTACACTTTAAGCTGGTCGGAGCACCTGTTCAGTAAGCTCTTTAATAAATAAACAACCTTAGAAGTCAATTGTCACTAGCCTAAATTTTCAAAAAAGAAAAAAAAAAGAATGCCAGTCCTGACAAAGAATCAATGATCATATTGTTCAGTCACCCCAAATTAGTTAAACTTATGTAGCTGTATCACATAGTCGTTCAATAAAAGGTTATTTGCAGGTTATTAATTTTATCAGCACATCATTACTACGTGCTGAAATGAAGATGATATATCATGTGTTTCTTGTACTGTTTTTCTGTTGCAAATGACCCCATGTGATCCAAGAGTATCTGTTCATCTGAGCTGTGTAGCTGACTCGTTATGCTAATTAAAACTGCTAATTATGCTAATTATTTGTATTTGTTATTGAACAACTTAAAAGGCTGTGTCGTGCAGAGTGTGTGTTTACGTTTTTCTTATGTTGTGTTCTTACGAGCATCTTTACCGTAACATGGTAACGTCAAATCATGACCCCAGCGATGGGAAGCGAAAACTGTGCTGTGCAATTTGCACTTCGGCATTAAAAAAATGCATCTTTCATGCTGTTTATGGGACCACATGTACATTTTTAACATGTAATTACAGAACATCTGGCTGTTACAAAGTGACAGAGGCATCTATATCTGCAGAACATCAAACAATAAACAATTCAGTTTCTGCTAAAAGTCAGCAGCGACATCAAGAACCAACGGCCTGAAGAAAAAAGTTTACTTAACTAGTGACTGATAAATTAACCAAATTATACACAAGCATTTAGTGATAGAACTTTCTCCATCATGAAGTCCTGCTATTTCTGATGCTGTATGTGTGGTAACTGCAGACAGGCATTTAATAATGCATGAATCAGAGAGGGGAAAAAATCAATATCAGTATAGCAGTAATGTTACTTTCATCGTGTAATATTACATGCGAGAATGTTTCTCATATGACTTAGATCATCTCAGCTTTCCTGCTTTAGATCTTTTTCTGATCGGTTGTGCGTTCACAAATTTTAAACACTATTTTATCATACTTAATAGTATGATAAAATAGTGATTTTCAAAATGTCTAGTATTTTACAAGCTGCTTTCACTCTGTATCTTTGATCACTTGATCAAAGTATTCCAACAACATCCAACATGCAAAGGCAGCTAGCCAAAGGCAAAGGTTTAAAGTCACCTAAATACATAAAATGAAATCCAAAAGAACCAAATTAAATAGCTTGATAATTGGAATAGAAGAGTACACAGAGTGCATTGTTATGTGATGTTATAGCCATTTCAGGCGAACAACTTAAAATGATGTCTGTTTCTGATTGCCTAAATATATTCACATAGTTGCTTCAGCTACCCCTGGTCTGTTCCATTTTAAACAGCTTTCATACTAATTAAAGTAATATGTTAACTCATGACACATTAGATCGTGGCATTAATAAACTATTGGACCCAAATTAAAGCAGTCTGGCACGTTTATCGTACTGTGTCCAAAATACAACAGATGGCATTGCTGCAACAGTTCCTTTTCTTCAGCGAAATGAAGAGATGCAGCAAGACTGAACACAGATGTTTTCTTCCATTTTACATGTTTGTTTCATCTAATGTTTAGACGCAGAGTTAGGGTTGCACATGCAGGATATCACCAGAGTTTCTTTGTCAGAGTACGGCATATAGCAAGCCTTCAAAAAAGGATCACAAAAGCAGTTACCATACCATGAAGGCAAAAGTGTCTAACAACATGTTACATTAGCTGAAAATGTTCCAGCAGCTCTTGTTGCTGTGAGCACGTCTGCAGCACAGGCTGCTGATTCTGCTTGAAGCTCAGCTATAGGAGAAACACAAATGATGGAGACATGGACCTCAGGAGGAAGAATGTAAATGTTCCTCTTTTCACAACCGCAGCAAAAGGAAGATATAACATGCCAAAGGGCTTCTCTGTTGATAAAGCATATCAGCTGACTGCAGTGTCATGCCAGCTGCTTCACAGGTTACATACTGCAGATTAAAGAAAGTCCAGTTTCAAGGACGGACTTGTCAAAGACAGCCAAGTGGCAGGGCACAGCAACTGAAATGCGAGGCTGGGAAAGATCTTGAAACTTTGTTACTCACTGTGTAGAGTTCATTGGTGACTTTCACTAATTCTTCGTGCATCTGTACACCAATGTCTTTACTCTGTAAAAGAGAAACGCATGATACTAATGTCACATTTACACACAAGGGCAGGTATTAAAACATCAAAGACATTTTTTTCCTTTCATAGCTTTGCCCTCATATGCAAGAAAACCTTGGAAGATTGAGTGCCAGTTTTGTTTTGTTTGTGAAGGATGTCAGCAGGCATCCAAGTGCTCGCATTACTCTGAAGCTGAGCAGATTGAATTCAATGCCCAAAGAGAAAATGCAGGCAAAAATGGAAACTGTGCAGTCACTGTGGAAAATTTCCCATGGCACAGAGTCACAACTTCAGCTCACTTACAGAGAATAGGGGGATGAATTGGACATGTCCCACAACAGAGTTTTTAGTCCTAGTGGGGGAAATGTACCAGTGCAAGTGGAAATCCATCTGAGTAGATATAGAGCAACATTAAACTCAGTGTATTATGCTTTTTTCCCTTTCTATTTTCTTTTTTTTTTTTTTTGTGCCACCTCTAAGGGACCACTTGTCAAAACAGCGGCATTGCATTTTCACATGTGACGAGAATAAAACTTCAGCACATTCAGTACATTTAGAGTTTGTCTAAACATACGCCAGAGGTGACTCATTCCCTTCAGCGCATGTGTGATTCATTAACATCAAGACTGCACTGCAGCTGAACCGGGAGTCTAAAGCAGAACGGGCTTATTGTTTTCAAGAACCTTGTCATAGTTAAAGAAAACCTTTTGCAAAAGGAAATTTTCAGCTGACTGTCATTAGTCATTTTCATTAGCTAGCAATGAGGCACACAACTCACATTAAGGCTCCTTTTGCAACATTGCAGAACCCCCAGGAGAGCTAAATTACTATATAGTGTATGTCTGACAGAAGACGGAATTGTCAAGTTGTTATACTGAACTCTATGAAGCATACAGATTCAAAGCTCTTGAACTGGCGCAAATTTTGCTGCTGATATGAGATGATTCTAATCTGAAATAGTTTGCATCACCCATCAGATTAGGAAGAGGAATAAAGGTCTGTCCATGATTCAGCTGGTGACGTTTGTTTCTCCGACTCTCGTTACAGCAAATGGTACAAAATTAGGAAGGTAAAGTCATAGAAAGTGATGAATCAAGAACAAGAGATGATGAAATGGTAAATCTTATCACAAGTAAGGGTTGGATCCTTAACATAATGGTTTATTTTTATTATTATAATATTTTTAACAGAATATTTAAAAAAACAGTCAATACCATTTATGCTGCTATAATCTGCCACTATATGCTTTCCCTGTAACAGCCATGACAGTGTGTGCCCATCTCATTCTTGGTGCAGCTCAATTATATTTTATATTTTAGCAACATGATGAGCTGCAGACTTGCAAACAACTTCTCATTTTTGTCAACTTAGCGACTTGTCCACAAGTATTTTTTTTTCCTCCTTCTACTGGCTCAAGTTAGTCGCTGGTAGACTCATTACTGGAACAAAGAGGCATGATCACGTCACCCCTGGGCTCGCCTCCCATAAATGGCTTCTGCTAGATGGATTTTTTTTTTCTCCCTCTTTTATTTGCTGCTCACCTTTAAGAGCTTTAAATTACTCAGCCCCAAAACAGATCTCACACCTAATGACCAAGTATTTGCCTTGCTATCATAATCCCAACAGTATGGAGCTCATTTCTTGCTGAAGTCAGGGACACTCTCAATGCTTTCAAATTCTTGTGTGGTTTTTGTTCAGCTGTAGGAGCAGTTATAGGAAGTGGTTCAGGGAATTGCTTTAACACAGCTAGTTAACTAACTAGCTAACAGCTAACTAGTTTTCCTCCTGTATTTATGCAGAAGCAGACTGGGATCTGAACAGACAAATGCTGAGTGTTTTTTGTGCAAAAGAGTAAAGTAAAAACCCAGTTTGATTTTACTTGCTTTATTTGCCAGTGTGTGCACTTGAAGACAGCCCTCATTAACTGGAGATATGCTACACCCAGCTAGCCCCACCAGTCATGCAATTTCAGCAAAGAAATCTTGATACTGTGTGCCTCAGTAACAGTCATCCATGTAATTCTGATTCTGACCTTTTTGAAAAGTCTGATGACATCCTCGCCAACATGTGCCAAACGGACAATGATGTTGTTGTTATAGATGTCGCTGAGAGTAGCGTGGTCTCTGCTTTCTCGTCGGGTCTGGTCCAAGACCAAATACCAGCAGTTCACAGTGGAGAGGAGATTTTGGTCTTTTCTGAAATGGTGAGGGGAAAAGCTTTGTTATAATGCAAATGTGGAAAGTACTAAATAATCCTTCTGACCTGAAGCAATGCTTACCAGTTCTACTAACTACAAAGGGAAAGAAAAGCCCTACTTGTACCAAATGTTACACAGATGATTGAACTAAGATCAAAGTACTTGGTTCCTGAGCGCTGGCAGGAACAATATAATGTCCATATACTTTAACATTAAACAGGATGAAGACTTTCTTCTTGCACACATCTTCCATTCTAACATTTGGTACCAGCAGACATGATTGTGGCACCAGCTGTAGGGTTTTACAAATATGAGATCAAGAGGTCAGTGCACATGTGAAGAGGAATCCGCAAAACATGATGCAGCTCTGCATACACACTTCCACAACTTCAGACATATTGACACACATGAAAGGCATGCTGGCTGCTGTCTTGCTCAAGGGAGCATGTGAGTTCAATTATCCTCACACCAAGGAACTTGTTTGTCTTCTTCTTCTTCTTCTTCTTCTTATCTCCTATCTTAAGGACATTTTGGTGCTTTTTCTAACTATTGTGGCTGCATAAAAACAGATCCAGATCTTTTACTTTTACACATAGCCTGCTAAAAAGCTGTGTGTAAAGCACCCTGCTGTGTCCCAATAACTGACTAGAATTCAAATGAAATCTAAGTTCACTTCTCTTGATTCTTATACTTTTTTTTATCCTTTTGTTGATAAGGAAGAGAGCATTCAAGAGAGATTTTTGACCAATTGTAGAGAGGCATCTATGCTGATTTCCATCCACATGATCTCTATCATGGATTTCTAACCAAAGCATAAATAAGTACTGTGATTTTTGTAAATGGCTAATATATTGTGTTTGATGGATGTTCTTGATATAGAGGCCCCTGACTATAACTAGCAAAAATGCCTTCTTCTTGTTTTGAGAATTCAGTGGCATCCAGCATGTGACCATCCTCATCCTCAAACGTTTTAGGTTTAGGATCAGTACCAACAACTTTAAGTGAAAAGATGCCAACTTGAGCAACTGCCTTTCACAGATGCAAGGCGTATTTTCAAGCAATATAATACCAATTGTACACAAACCAGTGTCACTTAATTTAATCGAGTTGTTAATTCAAAATGCCTGAAACTCTTGACTTTTCTAGCAGACATGTTGAAAAAAAAAGAGCACACACTGAGTTGACCTCAACTCTCAGTAAAGCTAAATCTTCTATATGTCGATTAGACCCCATTCCAACTCAACCTACTCAAAAAGTTTTCTCTTTTATTGGTACGCCAATATTAGATCAGATTAACCTATTCCTAAAATCAGAATATGTACCACAGGTTTTTGAAGTCACAGTAATTCAAACCTTTACCTTAAAAACCATCTCTCGAACCAGATATTTTACCAAATTGTAGACCAATATCCAACCTCCCATTTATATCTAAAATTTTGAAGAAAAGTAGTTGCAAGCCAGCTAGCTGACCACTTGCATAGAAATGGTTTATTTGAGGTTTTTTAGTCAGGGATCAGAATACGTCATAGCAGAGAAACTGGTGCTGGTTAGAGTCACGATAACCCCCTTCTTGTGGCCTCAGACAATGGATTAGTGTCAATACTAGTTTGCTGGACCTCAGTGCTGCTTTTGATACCATTGATCACAGCATTTTACTGCACACTGTCAGGATTAAAGGGCCAGCACTATGCTGGTTTAAATCCTATTTATCTGATGTTAATCTCACGTTATCTCATGTTATGACATTTCTTATTCACAGTTGAGAGTCTGCAGTGTTAGAGCCGATTCCCTTCACTCTTGATGCCCTTGGGAAATATCATCCAGAGCCACGGCATACATTTTCATTGCTATGCTGATGATACCCAGCTGTATTTATCCATGAAGCCAGACAAAACAGAACTGTTCAGGCATTTCTTAAGGACATTAAAACCTGGATGTCCACAAACTTTTTGCTTTTAAATTCTGATAAAACAGAGATTATTGTTTTGGTCCCAAACAAATTAGCTGATTTTATGTTGGTCTCCAGTACAACTGTGAGAAACCTCAGAGTTATTTTCAATCAGGATATGTCATTTAAACAGCATATTAATCAGATTTGTAAAACTGCCTTATTTCACCTCCATAATATCACCAAGATTAGGAGCATCTTCTCTGAAAACTAATCCATGCATTTGTCACTTCTAGACTGGATTATTTATTAGTAATTATAAGTAATTCTCTGAACAGCCTCCAACTGATCCAAAATGCAGCAGCATGAGTGCTGACAGGAGTCAGCAAGAGAGATCACCTCCCTTCCATATTAGCCTCCCTCTTGTGGCTTTCTGTAAAAATTTGAATCAAATTTAAAATTCTGTTACTCAAATATAACGCCCTTAATGGTCAAACTCCTTGTTATTTACACGACCTGATAACGCCTTACGTCCCTAAAAGAGCTTTCTGCTCTCAGAGCGCAGGTTTACATGTAGTTCCTAGAATATCCAAAAGTAGATTTGGAGGATGGGCCTTCTGCTATCAGGCATCTTTACTATGGAACCAGCTACCAGTTGGGGTTAAGGGGGCTGACACCACCTCCACCTTTAAAACTAAACTTAAAAGATTTCTGTTTAGCAAAGCTTATAGTTAGTCTGAAAAATATGCGTCAGGGCTAAAAGCCATAGCTACAGTTATAGGAATAGATAAAACCAAGACTAGTGTAGGCTTCGTCTTAAATATAGCCTCATCATAACTATGCTGCTATAGGTCTACACTGTAGGGGAACACCAACATGATCCACTGAGTGGTGTCCTCATCCCTTCTCCCTCCCCTTCTTTCCTCTTCTTCCTTCAGCTGTATTCAGAGTTAATTAGCACCTCATAAATGTAACAGTGCTTCATTATTCGTCGTCATTATTATGTCGTGCGTTCCCTTGTCCCCCTTTTTCTTTTTCTTTCTATATATGATTGCAGACCAGAGTTTCCAGATAGAGCTACATACTGACCTGCAGTTCCCCCCTCTGACCATCCCCGCATTTACCTTCACCTGTCTATATAGAAGTTTGACCCTCTCACCACATCAGCGTTACTGCCTACACCTCTTTATATAGTCATCTCTGTAGTGCACAGTCATAATGTAAATACATGAAATTCTTAGTTCTCTAGCTAATAAATAATTACTATCAATATATATTTGTCCTATATGATATTGCCAATATATATATGTGCCTCTCCTCTTTCTGTCCTCCATCCTCTCTGTTCTATCGCCCTCCTCTTTTCTTCCTTTTCTTCCTTCCTTTGACTGGCTTTTGGCAGGAAGGTTCCCCTTAGGTCCTACTCAACAGTTCTTCCTGTTAAAGGGGAGTTTTTCCTTACCTCTGTTTGGCCTAAAGGTTTTTCTCCCAATAGGAGTGTTTTTTTTTTTTTTACTTGCCCTTGTTTCTTTAATTAATATTTAATAATATTAGCTATGGTTGATAATATTTGCTCAGTGGTTCATGCTATGGGTCTCTGAAAAGTGCCTAGAGACAATTTGTATTTTAATAGATGCTCTCCAAATAAAGTTTAATTGAACTGAACTTGGACTGAATGTACAGATCAGTGATAAGTTGAAAGAGCTGTACTTATGTGGTGAAAGGGTATAATTATCCAAAGTGCAGGGTATTGACATTATTGTTTCCTTTCAATCTTTAACTCTTTGAAAAGAAAATCTAGCACAAGCACTTCATGTCTATAAGCCTTCCTTTCAAAGGAAGCAGGTATTAGATCCTTGGATATGCCACTGACTTGACTTAAAATTACGCTGCTGGTTGCTTTTGAATAAGGAAAAGACTTATTCTAGTATTCAGGACACAAAAGAGATGATGTGAAACTGTTTACGAAAAATGACAGAAGGAGGCTTTACACTTGACAGCAAACAAAAACTAAAATAACATTTTTTCCAAGGCAGTCGCTGCATCAGTCACATAAAAACACTTGGAGCTTCAGCAGACACACTACATTTATGAAGTAATACTTAACGCACTGGATTGAATTGTCTAAACAAAAATACATGCACTTGAGTTCTCCCTAATCACCTTTTCCCTGCAGTCATTCTATAGTAGGACTGAATGTCTTGGAAATGCTCCCTGACAATCTCCTGCTATCTCCTATATTAATAGGATAACTGAAGGGCCCACTGAAAAGAAAAACAAGGGCACAGAGGTTTTGCCATTAAAAAAAAGATATATATATATATATAAATGTGAGTGAGACTACAGAGCTGGCACTGACACTACAGAAGATGACATAGTAGTATTAATGATACAGACTAGCCTCTCCAATCTTGTCTACAAGTATTAATGTAGTTTTTGACAGACAGATCCAGATCCAATGACGACCATTTAAAGTGACGGAGGAATCTGGGACAGCAGGGTGTTGGGAGAACTAATCCAATGAAAGTTTTTGCAGGAGTCTACCTTTGAGGGAATGCTCCATTTATCAATGTCCCAGAGATGGGAGCTCTGTGCCATGACGACGCTTTATGGCCAATTGGCCTAACAGACAGGATGAGAGATGGAAAGAGCTTTCCTGTATAAATCAGCATGTCTGTTACTCTGGACTTCTCACAGTAAGGTCACATGAATGGGTGTATGACTGCTTATGAATCAATTCTGCTGCCTGCTCTACAGTACTCTTAAGTAAATACTTTATATCCTACACTGATAATACAATACTACCATATACATATTTTACAAATTAAACTGACTCTAAATCCATTTTATTGATTTTTCACAAGTTTGTGTTGTTAAATTACATTTGATCTGTTTCTGTTGTTAGATTAGATTAGATTAGATTATATGTACTTTATTCATCCCCCAAGGGGGAAATTCAAAAATCTCACCAAAAAAGCTCACCAAAAACATAATTAACAATAATTTAAACAGAATGGAAAAAAATTAAAAAGAAGAATTATAAAGTCTAATTGCTTCAGGAACAAAAGACCTCCTAAATCTCTCCGTCTTGCAGCGAAGAGAGAAGACGAGAACTACTGCTCCTTTGATCCCCAAATGTGTTATTAAAAGGATGGTCTAGACTGTTCAGGATGGCCTCAACAGTCCTTGTAGTATATCTGTTGAGTCTTAAACAGTTTGTTTACATTTGCATCTTAATATTAGCTTTTCAGACATCTACGGTATATGCATTCCAACTTAGACAAAATTGCTTAAAAAAAATTGAGTGAACCATTGATTTTGCCACCTTAACTGATTGGCAAGCTGATGAGGATTTTTTTTTTTTTTTAATTACCAAAATGTTATACGAATGCACTCACCAAGGTCGTGTGATGTGCAATTATTATTTAATTTTTATTTGTGGTCAGTGGCTGTTATTAACCACTTGGACATCGATAGCATTTACAATTATAACTCAGTCAAAAAATATTTAGCAGTTTTCCAATATGCTGGAGGGTATGTTTGTTTCAGGACCACTTTTCTCCCATACACGAAAAAAAAAAAACAAAAACGAAATATATATTTGCTTCTTTAGATTCTTTACTGTAGCTCCAACTCATTTTTTGTGTGTGCTGTGAAAATTGGGTAAAATATTTGGGTAGCAGTTTCGTGTTAAGTTGTTTGAGAATGGAAATGAAATGACAGCCAAAGGGAAAAGAGGAAGGGGGTGGATAAAGAGTCTGACCTAGTTGGGAGAAACACAGCAGCCTGAGGCTACGAGCTTCCTTGGCCCTGGCTTTATTTCAGGTCATTTCTTTCACATTTATCCCTCCTCCCTTTTGGCTTTTTATCCCTCCTCTGTTTTCCTCTGTGTCTGCAGTGCTACTGATCAGCATGTCACATACGTAAAAGTTGTCAACCAGAAACATTTGACATAGTGCTTAACAGACACCACTGGGACTTACTTGAAGTGCTGGTGCTCTCTGGAGGTGCGGATCTTGGCCGAGTAGCGCTCGGCCAGTTTGTCCAGGCCTCTTGAATACTCAAGCTGGAGCTCAGCCTTTCGGCGGAAGAACTCCTGTAGGTCTTGCAGCAGCTGTAGACGAGACTCAGACTGCTGCTCCAGACAGCGAAACTGCTCCACCAGCTGGTTACGGATCTCTGCATATTAAAAGGGGAGACCATCATCAGAATATAGAGTAATTAAAAGGAGTGGGTGTTACATGCTGAGCCGCTCTTCTGTTTGCTACTATCAGCATTAAAACCACAACCTTTAAGTGGAGGATAGAGCAAAGCACACACAGTAAATGCAAACATGCGAGTACACCCTGAGACCAGCACAACCACCAATAAAAGAACAAAGTCATCATTACTGGAGGAAACCACATGCCAAAGTGCATTTGTCTGCTGTATACGTATACACAAATGGGTATGTGAGGAAGGGAGGGAGCATGGGGGCGTCTGCACACTGGGATAGCACACGTGCAGACAGTAAGAGATGCGTGTCTGATGATTGCAGCAGACAGCACGGAAAATACAAAATAGGTCAGCTTCTCAAAATGCATTATGCTGAACAAGCCTTCTGAGGAGTTAGTCTCAAAAAAGCAAATCGCGAACATTCCTGCAATTACAAGATTACGGTGGTTTCTCTGTGTGAGATGTGGAAAAATGACGCTTTGGTCAAACATTTTGAAATACAGTGGATGTGTATGACATTTTTGAAGCTATCTTTATTGATATAGAAAACTTTTGATAGAAAGAAGAAGGTAATTATTTTCACTATATTAGGTCATGGTAGGTTGCATTCCAGAGTTCACTAGTCAATGTCCAGGAGACATTCAGAGTCTGTTTTTCTACTGTTCAGGCTTTCATTGCAGTTCTTTCAAAAATAACAACAATTAAAAAGGTTATGGACACCCTCCTAAACAGTCTGTATTTATTTTATTGTTATTTTCTTAAGTGTAGGATATCCCTTTTTTGTGACAACCATTTTAAAGTCTACTAAAGTCTACTTTTAAAGTCGATTGCTAAAGCAACAGTAAACATATTCTTTGTCATTTCTACAAAGCTTATCGCAATCCCGTCATACATATCGTGTTTTTTTTTTTAGTAAAACTATGAAGTTAGAGCCCAAAGTTAAGTGCTAAGGCACATCTGTGATACAACTCATTTTGCAAATATACATAACAATAAAATATAGAAAATAAACTGATACAGAAGTGATAAACGTATCTGTTGCTGTGAAGTGTTATCATGTTGATTAGTCTGTCATCACAACTCTCTTAAAACTGTTATGGTAAATAACTTTGCTTAGCTGCAAAACCAAATTGTTTTTCCATAACATAATTTTCCTGAAACCACAATAAACACTAATTTCCTCACAGTCTCTTCCAGCATTATGACAGATCTGATGCACAACAGCTTTTGTCAGCTTAGCATTTAACACGCAAAGCTAAACAACCACTGAGTTCGCATCTGTTGATTATACACATGTACACAGGAAATTTTAGCTAAGTTCCTCTCTGCAGAAGATCGTAAAAGCCCACGGAGCAACATATGAGACAGCTGAAGATTCTACGACGACACACTGTTACAACCATACACATGACTTATGTTCACTGAAAGGCACTGTAAATGATTCAGTGGGGAGAAAAGGGGAGAGTAGAAGAAAAGGCCTTTTGTTTATCACTAAATGCCATTTCTGTATGTAGAATAAAGGCTTGAGGGGTGGAGGGGTGGGGGGATTCATCCCCCACTCCTCCACCACCAAATGTCTGGAAGTGAAAACTTGAATGAGTAATCAAGATTGAGAGAAACAAAGTAAATATGTAGTTCATTCATCTGTGGACATGTGGAGATGTACCCTTCATGGTCCCCACACTTGCCCAGTTGCCTGGTTACATGCCTCTGGAGGCATTTCAATGAGAGCAGGCCAGTTCCCTGCTCGAACAGTCGCAGCAGTCAGTCTGTTTAGCATAATGGCCAAGGACAAGGGCAACTTACTCTGCTTGGAAATACACAATAAACAGCCTGTGATGATGAATGAGGTGGCAATCAAGCTCAAAACTGAAGGAAATGTGATGTACTCCTGCACTAAAATAGACGACTGAACAATACAATTAGTCTGTCTCTCTGATTTAAATAATTATTAATCCCAGAGTGGCAAAGTAAAGAGTGAGCAAAAAACATAAAGAGCGAAACTAAAATTATTTTACTCCATCAATCTAAAAGGAAAACATCAAACGGACTGGTGCTATTTGCATTCAGTCTCCTGTGTAGGAGCTATTTTTAGATCTTAAACTGTTACTAGGGACTGTGCAACCCAGCACTACATTCAATGAATGATTCAAGCCTTTGCAGAGTAATGCATAATTACACAGAGGAGAAAAGAGTTCAACTGAATTACAAGCCAAGAAATAGGACTTTGAAGCTTCCCTATCTTTCTGGTGATGAAATAAGAGTAACGACATGCTGAGTGTATAGTATATAGCCATATTGTATAAAATGCTCTACATCCAAAGGTGTATGAAAATACAGGAATATGATTTTAGACTTTTGTAAGTGGTTTAGTGTAGACTTTTGCTGTTTCGTCCAAGCCCACGCAGCTGACATGTCCTGACATGTACGGGTAAATTTAACAAGCACAAAGGACAAATCTGTTACCTTTAAGATTTGAATGCACACTGCTGAATGAATTCAGATGAAGAGAAAACTCTGTACTGTACTCTGTCATAGCCTTGACAGTGTTGCCCTCAAATATGTCTGAAACATACCCCCCAGCACTGTCTGGAAATATGCAAGGCAGCTCTCCTGAAATATGGAAGACACAAAGCAACAGAAGTGGTGTTATATACTACATTATAATGATTTTCCCCAAAGCTATTTTAAGATATAATCATGCATCTTGATATGCAATTGATATATTCATATTTTTCTTCTGTACCAGATAAAAAAAAAAACAAAACAAAACAAAAAAACATTTGTTTAGCAGTTAAATTAAGTGAATTTGTTGGATGTAAACTGATTCACAACACCACAAATATCCTCTACAAGAACCACAACAATTTGATTTGTCTCTAGATTAGAGCTCTTTTGAAATCACCTATGCTGTTTAATCATATGTGATTTTAATCCAAAGGTTAAGGGAGTCAAAAGTGAATACCTTTGGGAAGCTTTTTTAAAGCCTTGACCTGCTGTTTCACCTTGTAGGTTCAACAAGACGTACTATCGTCAAGTTCAAACAATAGATGCACCTTTTGCAATTTTCTTGCCAACTCCGGCAACTTCATACAGACAACTCCAAATCCCTGATTTTCTAAAATGTCAGACCTTTGTCAGCGTCACAACACTGAGCTTGTTCAAAGGGTGATGCTTGTTTTAAGTGTTTGTGGTAACTGCGCCAACATGCGCTTATTAACAGGAAAAAAAAAGTGGATTTCCCAGAATTTAATCTTCTAAACTGATGGATTTACAAAAACAAGTAAATTCACGTTTGTTTGGTACTGGCCAACTCTGATTACCAGCCCGTCAATTAGAGTATCTTTTGTTCCAACACAGCGTGTTTGTCCCTTCACTCCCTGATCTCTCCCGACACAGGGGGAAATACTAGTCGTTTATTCTTACAGCTCTTTTAGTTAGGCAAGTGTTTTAATGCAGCACTGAGCAATAAATACCACACAGTGTGGAGTTGCTATCAGCTGAGTGACCTGCTCAAAGTAGCCTAGCACAATGACTGCTGCGGCCACGAGCGGTGACTGAGGCTATGTCTGCAGTTAGCCATGCGTGGTTAGTCACATGGGGCCTAACACAGAGTGACACGTTGACATCATTTGCTACAAATCAAGGCTGTGTTCTGTGAGCATTTGTCTTCTGAATGTAGTTATGACTATGGTATGCTTTTCATGTCTGTTTTCTGGAAAACAAATATCTTCCGCCCTCACACAATACGTGAGGCATCACGATTCGTGCAACCGCAGGAAGCACAGGAAAAACCGGGATGCAGTGGGAACAATTCCAAGCAGTTTTTCGCTTTAGTATGAATTTGTCAACAGCAACGGCGTCTCATGCGCGTTGACAAGACACAGGAAACAAAGATATCGTTTCACTGTCATAATGAAGCCCTGACATTTCAAACCAGCATCTGTCAAAGCATTCTTTCTGTATGATGAATCCCTGCAGAGGGGTGCGTCAGATAGCTCCCTGCGGAAAGCATAGACAGAGGACATGCTGGCATTAAAAGTTCTTATTGGGAGTGCCTGCAGTATAGGAAGTTTATTAGTAGAAAAGATTGCACAATAAAGCCCTCTAAAGTCATAGCTAATTTGCACATAGTCTATAGTGCCATACATTTCTTTTTAAGAAACTCCAAATCTTTTGTATGGTTTGCATTATGAACTTGTGCTTGACAATCAGAAGAGATTCAATTACATTAAGGATAAATGTGGCTTACAGGCAGAATTACAGTATGGCGCTTGATAAGAGATATTCCCTTATTTAGCGGTGTTTTGGTTTCGTATTAGCAGGAAGCTTTAAAACACTCCAGGCTGGTCAACATCACACTCAACAAAGAACACAGTAGTTTAAGTTGCATATCCTGCCAGTCAAGAAGACTAAAAGAAATACTGTTCCGGTGACTAATGAAAGAGATACTAAATAAATAATCAGGATGATGACTGGTTTTATGAGTCAAAGCATCATCTTTTGTCTGAATTGTCAATTAAATTATGACCCACTGAGCTCAAAAAACACAAAAGATCAACACTCTTTAGTAAAACCCGGCATGTTTCATAAATTTAAAGAAAATGTTATATCCATGAGAAATGCATCTGATTGTAAGTGCTGATCAGACAGCAACACGCTTCTATTGGAGGCCAGTGTCAGTGTCAGAATAAAGCCCTCACAGCGCCGAACCAATCAAAGTCCCGTTAGCAAATGAGCTTAAGATGTCAGCTTAAAAGCTTTTCCTGAAACTGAGACGAGAGATGAAGCTGTGATGGCTCTCTCACAGCCGCAGAGCTGAGTGTAGAGATTAGAGGATGAGAAAGAGAGCGGAAAACGTCAGGCAAACATCGTGACAAAGGGAACTCAACCACACCTCTGACTCTAAAATACTAATCATACCCTACATTCCAGGCCCGTGGTGAAAAGATGTTGTTGTTTCAACTGTATAGCATCTCCTCGTCTACTTTAGGCCATTTACAATAATCATACCAGGATAGCTTATCAATTGTAGTTTACAGGACAGATTTGAAAGTATCTTCAAATGCAACTCAGGATATCGGATAAAGTCAGACTATTATTTTCGATTAACTAAACCTTGGAACCAGAAACACATTTAAAATGCTTCGTGTATTACTGTATTTATGCAGAACACGTGCACTGACGAAATGTTACATCTGCCAAATGGACTGCCATTCGATTTTGTACCACACCTGGCAAACCTCTAAAGATGACAGAGCTCAACACGTAAGCAAACATTAATTTCAGTGATTTTGGTGTTTTCAAGGACTCTAGTGCTGCTGGGGCATCTTGAGTCAAACGGGTCTGAACAGAGCCTGTTAATGGACCGTGTATTTACAGTATAAATGAGTTTAATCTCACTGGACTAATTAGCTAGATTAAAGCTTGTGACCTTAGTTCATTTCACAAAAGTGAAATGTTACTTTTTTTTTATTTTATTTTTATGTAGCAACCGACACTGTCTCAGGATGCATGTGGAACTTTAGTGTGGTTTTCACTATCATTTTTTTTATGTTGAACTAAAAGTACAAATAATCTAATGAGAGATTTTTTTTAAAGGAAATTGTCAAAGTAATTTAAATTGACTCAGCCAAATTTTTAATCAGATACAGTCATGGAAAAAATCATTAGACCACCATTTTTTCTTCACTTTCTTGTTCATTTTAATACCTGGTACCACTAAACGTCATCACGTGACTAAAACAGACAGAAAAGAAAACGCTGAATGCATAAAAGCAGTGTTTTTGGCAGTACAACGCCATAGCTATTGATGTAAAAACTTAAGTGATTTAGGTTATAATCAAGAAAACCATGGAAAATGGTAAGATATCAGCTCTTAAATAAAACTCTTATGAGCAATCTTTGTGGTTATCGTTATGTTTGTCCAAACAAATGTACTTTAGTTGTACCAGGCAT
This sequence comes from Hirundichthys speculiger, assembly GCA_018398805.1. Lineage (NCBI taxonomy): Eukaryota > Metazoa > Chordata > Actinopteri > Beloniformes > Exocoetidae > Hirundichthys > Hirundichthys speculiger. The sequence goes on along the minus strand of JAGFBZ010000074.1, from coordinate 635,589 downwards.
TAAAATGAACAAGAAACTGAAGAAAACAAGGGTGGTCTAATAATTTTTTCCAATGACTGTATTTGTTTCTGTAAATGGACTGATCAGAGAGCTTTAAATGAAGATAAAATGATAACTTCCTGCACATGAAGCTGCACTACCAGACCTGCATAAACCACAACTATGAGAGGTGAAGCAGGGAAGGTTAAACAGGGAGAACTCAGTCCACCACACATGCATCAGTGTTCCTGACTCTTTTCTCTCTCTGGGTTGTTTATCCAGTCACATATTTAGTATCAGACAGTGGAATCCTTTCATAGTTCATAATTCATACAGACAGCATGCATTATTTATAGACTTTCTCAACTGTTGGCTGTGTGACCTTTTTTTTTCTTTTTTCGAAGCATCTGCATTTTTTTCTCCCCAGATCACACTTCAGTAAAATACTACAACATCTCCTTGAATGCCACCTTAACTTTTTTTTCTTATATAATACGAGTTTTTTGTTTGTTTGTTTGTGTTTTTTTTTACTTTATTTTCATTTAGTTATCAGTTTTCTTTTAGGGTGAATTGGTGGAATCCATTGTTTTTCGGAGCTTCATGGAAATCTCCAAAAGCTGCACTTTGTGACCAATCCAACTCCGTTTGCATACTGGGCCGCACATACAAGGCTCGGCATGTTATGACACTGGAGCCAACAGCCTTCTGCAGGCAAGAAAACTGGTTCAGCCAAGTTACTGTTTGCTCATTGTATTCTTAAATTCAGGAAAGAGCCTCACCCTAAATGGATGCAATGGCTGAGTTAGACAGACGTGCATTTCTGAGATCATTTCTAAGGGCTTATACATGTAAAAGAAACTCATCTAAAACCACGCAGTCTGTCCCACCCCACAAGACTGCTGCACACTGAGCGCTGTAGGAAGCTTGTGCTAAAGTTATGCAATGCTGTCTTCACACAATAACAACGCGATCGGGCCTGCGTGCTACCGACCTTTCACTTGGGTCTCATATTCGGCAATAATCTCTTTGTCCTTCTTGACTTTCGCCTGAGATGACATTTTGGGGAGAGCGGATCGTGCAAACGTCAGGCAGGAATCAGACGCAGCGCCGGCGCGTCCGCAGTCCTCTCCGGGCGGCTGAGCGACGATCAGACGCGGATCATCTTCAGATCGACACAACTCTGGAGATTAAACGCACTTGAGGCTCCGACTGAAGGGGCTGGACTGCGGTAATGCCTTCCTGCGTTCAAAGCGACGTCGACCTAAAAGTGCATAATGTTCTCCGTCATCGACCACTCCTCCTCCTCCTCCTCATCATCATCATCATCAGCAGCAGCAGCAGCAGCAGCAGCAGTCCTCCTCTCTGAATTGGAAAACAGCTCACGTTTGAAGCGCATTTCTTGCAGCCGCGAGTATCATCTCTGCAGGGAGCGGTTATATCAGCTCCAGTGACTTGAGCCCAGTCCGCCTGTCCTCCCCCAACTCCACCTCCCCCTCTCCCAGCAAGTTCAATGCTGCTGCAGATTTGGCTGAATGGACGTGAAAGTCAAAGTGAGACTCCTCCCTCAACTTCCTCACTCCCCCCCCCCACCCCACCCCACCCCAGCCCTGTCCTCCTTCGTGGATGGTCTAAGATTGTTCAGTGTGAACTGGAATGATAGTCTTTGTCAGTGACGTCTGCAGTCCAGACCAGAATGATTGCATCTGAAAATCAAAATCATCAGGATGGGAACCGAAGCTGACTCCAGGGATAGTTGAGCGTTCTTTCCTCAACTTTTCACTAGCCTTTGTGAATAGTTCTATATGCATTTTTGTGTATAAGCTCTTTATCTTAATATTAGACTCTGTTTCATTATAATGCACTAAAGCTTTTTCATACAGGAAAACTTTACCTGTTTGACTTATACTGTCTCCCCATATCTGCAGAGATGAGTTGTTTGTATTTGCATTATTCACTGCTATAAAATTCAAGGATTCACATGAGGAAGATTAAAAGGGAAACAAAGAAATAACATAAAACTAAATTTTCCATAGCAGACTCTTGCCCAATGAATATTTTGATTTACTCTAATCCCCCCAGCTGAAGACGAGGGCCCTCTGGAAAACCCTGACAGCATTATTAACTCTCAAAAGAATTTAGCGAGGGACATTTTACAGACTGGTTGGTGGGCATGAAGACGCATAAGCAGATCTCAATGTGTGGAAACTCAAAATTTACCTTTAAATATTTAGTGTGGTGGACCTGATACTGGAAGGCTGCTGGAGCTTTTTCAAACAATGGCCACGTATAGAAATGATGCACTCCTACAAATCACACAAAAATCTGACATGTTGCAATCATTGACTCTTTGCTGCCGAGCTGTGTAGTGTTAAGCCAAAGAGTTCTGTGGGGTTCTGGATATCCATCCGGACTTCACTTAACATGAAATTGAAGGTTTGATTTTAGGCGTGACTCCAAATGCATTCAGGCATGGATTTGGTTTGTCATCAAATGCAGTAAAAGAGCATGAGCTTTAATGTTCTCCGAACAGACTAACCAAAGTTAGGGTTGTCTGGCCACTGTGGGAACAGACATATTTGGTGCTGACATGTTGTCAGAAGACAAATCTCATACCATCTGGGATGCTTGGCTAAATTATAAAGTTGCTATACTCTATTAGGCAATCACTCATATCAAAGAGAGCCTGAAGATAATACAAGGCCTCAACTAATTCAAAAAGAAATGGCTGAGTAATAGAAAGCGGTGACACATTTATTTATGTACAATAATTATACTAAAGATTTTAGCAAGGATCAAAGTTGTGGGAAAAAAATCTCACACTCTCAACAACTTAGTTCTGCTGTATAAGTTCATATCAGCCTCATTTCAGTTCACGTTCATGCTTTCCTCCCCCTCTGCTGTAGAAATAACTAATAACTACTACTAATAATAATTGATTACAGTTACTATAATGACAAAGCACTTTCCCCCAAAAAACAGCCTGATTTTCTCTCAATGTGCACTTCAGTCCAGCAGAGTTTCATTAAAAAAAAAAAAAAAAAAAGCACAGAAAAAATAACTTCCTGTATTTTCTCAGGAGCAACATGCTGTCTTTGATCTCACCTTCTCCCCAAATGCTCTTTTGTCTCACATGGATTTGAACTAATAAACAGGGTGGGGATAAGTGAGTCAAAGTAAAGATTGCTCCTACATGTGTGAAGACATCCCACTTTACATTTACAACACATTCTCAGAAAATCTGCAGGCAGCTGTTTGTGTGTGACAGTTGTTAAAGCAGAGAGAGAAAGAGGAAACTGCAAGATAACCTCTCAGCTCCCACCATTCAGTCTCCAGTCCAACTTCTAATTTCCTGAGCAAATGTTCCTCAGCAGTTTTTTTTCCCCTCAGACTGTACCTGATAAAAGTTCAGCTGGTCTTGGTTTAAAAAAATGTGGAAAAAAATCTTTGCCTAGCAACTTTTCCAACTAAATTTAAAACCATTTATGAGAAAAGAGGTAAGTGCAGTTCATTTTTAAACTATTCATAAATCAGTCATGATCTAATTATTCATTAATACAGTATAAGATATATCGTAATAGGTTCTGGAAAGCCATCAAAGTCATCCTCATCATCATTACCATATGGCAATTATTTAAAAGTCACCAGTCAGCGAGTTGCCCCTGCTTCGTTAATAACTAATTTTATACTTAACTCAACATTAGCTAACTTTCAAGAAATCACTGGCCATTTAATAATAATGGATCTGGAGTTTATCATTAGGTTGTGGTTTTCAGAGTTTGATTTGTTCCTCATTGGTTCGGTGTAAAGCTTGGAAGTTTGTGACCCTGTTGTAGAGTGTTTCTGCTCTGTTGTTTAGATTATCCATATTTTCATTTTGTTTTTCATATCTTCTTTTTTATATCAAGTTACTATCCATTGTTTCAAAACAACTCACAGTATTTTGAAAGTCAAGGTGAACTGAACTGAACTGAACAGAATAAATTATTTAATCTAAATAATATTTACAGCGTTTATTTTTTTGTCCACCCTGTGCTGGACCGGCGGCCTGTTAACAGCTGGGATTGGCTCTAGTGACCCATGACTGGGATTAAAGTGTTTACTAAAAAATGAATGGCAGGTTCAAAGTATTAAAGTTAATATTTTATTTAGATACTGCTATACTTTAGGATTAGACAGAGATGCTGTAGAGATGTGATAATAGATGGGTAGAGATTTGTTTTTGTTCACAATAATTCTTCTTTTCCAGCTGACTTTATATAAAAAGCAACAGCAGAGACCTCTAACGGCCAGTGTTGAGATTAACACGACCGTTGACTTTAACACAGTGGTTCTTAATCTTGTTGGAGGTCCACATTAGTGGACCTCAGTGAACCGCTGCAGGTCGTTCGCTATGAAGAGGGGGGCCACTACCATGCCCACCACGACAGCGGGCCTGTCTACCCTGAAAACAGCGTGCACACACACGCGCCTCGCAGCAAATACCTCCACTCCTTTTGAGACGTCATGCAGGTGAGGTCAGTGAGGTGTTAACTGAGATCACTGAAGCAACATTTCCTAACAAATATTTCTGTCAGTGTTCAGGTGCAAATTCATCTGTCAGTTGTCATTACTAAACTGCGCGTTGAGGTGGTGAAAGCTGGCATGTTAGTTTTTGTGATAATCATGTGCTCTCCACTTGTTGGCAAAGTGTTTGTAAATGTGTGCTTGTGTACTGTTTGTGCTCAGCATATGGACATGTGTGTCAACTTAAATCTGTGTTGCGTACTTAGGTACATCACTGTTCTCTTCTACCTGAACTCTGTTGATGGGGGCGGGGAGACCGCATTCCCAGTGGCAGACAACAGGACCTATGATGAAGCGGTGCGTAAATGCATACTGAGAGTGCTGCACAAGTGTTGTGTGCACTGTGTGCATGTCCTTCATGTCTGTGTGAACCAGCTTGTTTCTCAGTGAGTCTATGGGGCTGACATGAAGAAATGTCACTGAGTTTGAGTGTGTATTCTAGTCTCTTATACAGAATGACGTGGATCTTTTGGACACCAGAAAGAACTGTGACCGGAGCAACCTGAGAGTGAAACCCAGCAAAGGAACAGCGGTTTTCTGGTACAATTACCTCTCTGATGGAAGGGGTAAGTAAATTTGTAGCACAAACAAATGTTCGCCACTCACAGGTACCATAAGAACTATGTTAAAATCTGTTTTCCAAAAGCAGAGAAAAATCTGAAGTGGTATATTTTTGTTTCATATGTTTAAATGACACAAAAATCTATTTTTAGGAATTTAGATCATTCAAAAGGACTGATTAATTTCCAACAGTTATCTTTATTAATTTATCAGTCAAGTATGTTTGAATGCTCAAACATAAGTGTTTGATACATTGTGTAAAGGATGCTACAAATTAAAGCTAGACGTGATTTTATTTGTTTCATTAGGTTGGGTGGGAGAGCAGGATGAATATGCTCTGCACGGAGGCTGTGTGGTCACCCAGGGCACTAAATGGATTGCCAATAAATGGATAAACATTGACCCGGATTACCAGCGCCAGGCTCGCTATCAGCAGCTGGTCTCACAGCTGCCGGAAGATGAGGATGATGAAGGTCTGACCCGAAACACAGACATCCAGAGTCCCAGCATACATCAGGAATTGTAGTTTCTAGACCAAAAATACTCTCCTTCTCTTTTCCATATACTGTATATATGTATACTGTATATATTTCTGATCTTCCTTACTGCACAAAAATTTTTGGAGTCATCCTCTGTGGCCAGTTTGTTCATGCAAGATTGATTCAGGGAATGAGGTCACAGAGGATTTATGCAACAGTAGAGATGCTGTCCTGCTATTGTGTGTTTTTTTTTTTTTTTTTTTTTTTTTTTTATCTGTGGTCATTCCTCAGTTTAGGTATGCCGCAGCCTCTCTTTAGGCACTGTGATTTAAAAGTGTTTGAACGAGATTTTGTGATGTTTAGCAGCACAGTTTCAGATTGCAAAAAATATTTCCCTTTCCATCCTCATCTTCCAGCTGAGAAAGTAAAGTGTCAGAGAAAAACAGCAGGCTCATGCTACAGGGACTTTTTGGTTTGTCTACTCTGAGCTGCTGTAGCAAAAACTGGTGTAGAATATTGAACCTGTGAGAAGTAGCATTAGTTCATCTTTAGACAGGATTGGCATGTTTTTGATAGAGCCTTGATTCTTATTTCCAAGAGCATTTGAACTGATGGAAATATAGTTATGGTCATTGCATTACCTTTCTGTCACTAAATTCTCCTGAATGTTACACACTGGGGCTTTAAATAACATTTCTGTTTGCATGCACTGCCTTTACACATTTTAACTGTTGCTATGAGCAACCAATAAATTGCACTTGAAAACTGCAGTGGGGTGGCATTACCAAAAGAAAGCTCACACACCCTGATGCCTTGTTTTTGTCCCTTGTCGAATGCACAACAAAACAAAATGCACAAGATATTGCTATGATGTCCAGATTCCATTTTATTTATTTATTGATTGAGGTATTTAAAAGGCACTGGCCCACTGTTCCTCACTTAATAAAGTTTAATTGAGCTCATATACCCTCAGTGTCAGTCTTTTTTTGACATAACTTAAACACAATGTATAAATATCATTTTAAGTCAACAGTAAAATGAAAGAGATCAACAGACTCAGAGTCATGAGTTAAAAAAGAGCATTAAAACACATGTTATTTATATAGCCCTTTTTCATACATGTAAAATGCAACACCAAGTGCTTCACAGAATAAAACACAACAGTTGATAAAAAAAAAAAAAACCTGTTCCTCTCTCCCCCACCCATATATAACTCCATGCACACTCATAAAGCACACACATACGCACACTCACAGCACAAAGTAAAAGTTCAGTAACATGGCAGGGCACTGAGGATCCAGGTGAGGAAGAACCACTGATGGGAGGCCATCCACACCGAGAGGTGCCACAGCCCACGGCCACAGGGGGCGCCGTCCCAGAGACCACCTCAACCCGGATAGACCAGGGTAGACTCTACACATTGTGCAGACCACCACCACCACCCCCCACCACCACCCCCCCCCCCCCCAGTCCTCCAGACCTGAGGGATCTCCAAGACGACGCCCCTGAGGGCAGACCAGACACAACTCCCAGTGTGGAGGGCCCCATGAGGAAACACTGGAGCTAAAAACTGAAAGATTAAAGGACAATAAAAACAGACAATAGATACAGTAATGATAAAATGTATAAAAATATGAAAAGTTGGAGATTTAAAAGTTTTTAAAAATAAAATTTCAGGATTTAAAGGTAATCAAATTCACAAAGACTTAAAATAAATTTAAGACTTGCATTAAATCATTAAAATCATTACAGATTAAGAACAGTAAAATAAAAAACAAAATAAAAGAGTAAAAGAAATCAGGTAACAGCCAGATTAAAAAGGTGAGTCTTGAGCCTCCTTTTAAAAACCTCAACAGTCTCTTTGGTCCTGATGTTCTCTGGCTGGCTGGTCCACAGATGAGGACCAGACTGAATTCAGCCTCACCGTGGGTTTTTGTTCTAACTCTTGGTTTGATTAAAGGGCCAGTGCCAGAGAACCTCAGGTTCCACGAGGGTTGATATGATAAAAGCAGGTCAGATAAATAAGTTGACTTTTAAAAACTAATAAAAGAACCTTAAAATTGATCCTGAAACACACGGGGAGCCAATGCAGTGATTCTAAAACTGGTGTAATGTGTTCCCGCCCCCTGGTCTTCATCAGCACACGACCCGTTGAGTTCTGGAGCAGTTGCAGACTAGAAATGGTCTTTTTGGGAAGACCAGAGATCTGTAAAAACAAGACAAAAATTGAGTTAACATTGTACTGTCGATCCTTCTGGGTGGGAATAATCTAGACGTTGACATGTTTCAGTATCAGCTGAAGCCAACTTTCCAGTTGATCTGAAATGGATTCTGATGAATTTACCCTACAGAAGTACACAAAGTTAGATAAATATTCTGATGGTGTGCATACTTTAAACTCAAAAGTAACTGTGAAGTGAAAATATACTCTGTTTTGTCTCTACATGTACTGCATTATTAAACACAAACAAAGAGGACTTGATATACAACAGAAACTCTGTTGTGTCATACTGTGTGGTATGCTCCTGATTAGGATACATTTTATATGTGAGACAAAAAAGCACAGAAGTGCAGAAGATTAGATAACCATCTATAAAACAAATATTATTTTAAGGCAGCTGGATTTTGAGAAGTAAAATTTACAAAGCGGGTTGTGGAGAACATCAAAACTTTAATAGATAGATAGATAGATAGATAGATAGATGAATTTTATTGCAGACTCAAGGTCCAAAAAGTACACACAAAGACAAAAACACACCAACGTTAATTTAAAAGACAACTTACAAAGATCTCTTTGTCAATATGAGAGAGACGTTTGACAAACTCAAATCATTATCACCAAAAGACTTGGTAAGTCTGTAAATAACTTGACTTGTGTGCAGTTATGAACATCTACTGGTACAAGAGAGTAGCTGTGAACTATGAACTGAATATGTGTAAGAAGAAGTCTGATATGAAGCACCTCCAGATCACTATTTAAAGAATTTTAACAAACAGCTGCAAACATATTGGTGCAGGACGTCACAGGTCTTGTAGTTGCTGTGCAAATACTAAAGAAAGGCAAAGTTAAATATATATATATATATATATATATATATATATATATATATATATATATATATATACAGTCATGGAAAAAATTATTAGACCACCCTTGTTTTCTTCAGTTTCTTGTTCATTTTAATGCCTGGTACAACTAAAGGTACATTTGTTTGGACAAACATAACAATAACCACAAAGATTGCTCATAAGAGTTCTATTTAAGAGCTGATATCTTATCATTTTCCATGGTTTTCTTGATTATAACCTAAATCACTTAAGTTTTTACATCAATAGCTATGGTGTTGTACTGCCAAAAACACTGCTTTTATGCATTCAGGGCCTGATTTACTAAGATCCTAAATAAAGAGTACTAAATTGCGTGTGCACTGAAAAAGTTTGCGCGTGCTGTTGTTGTGTGTTTTGCGGGTGATCAACTAAGAATGCTTGCGCAATTGATAACGGGTGCAAACCGCAGTATTTAAATGAGGTGTTGCGTGTCTTACGGTTTGCGCCATGGAGAGGCTGGATGGAAAGCAGGATAGACGCAAGCGCAAAATGAAATTTGACGAGTTGGAGTTAGAGATATTAGTGGAAGAGGCAAATAAACACATTCATGAACTAAAGCAAAGAAATTTAAACATTACCAAAAGAAACGCAATATGGGAGAAAATGTGCGATGGAATAAATGCAGTTGGTAAGACAAAAAGAACGGCAGATGAGGTTAAAAGAAGGTGGCAAGATATAAGGCGAGGAACTAAAGAAAAAGTGGCCTTTAATAAAACTTCGGCAAACAAGACAGGTGGTTAAGTGGCCGTTGAGAAGTTCAAGCCTCCATAACCGCGGAGCGCTGTCATGACGGAGATGCGTCTCTGCGCGCAGCTGTGGCATCAATGAGTGGAGCTGTGGCTGGAGCCGACTCGTCCTCACACACTACTCATTCGTAAAAAAAGTATATGTTTTTTCATAAAATCCATCATCCATCCATCCATCCATCCATCCATCCATTAGCTTCCGCTTATCCGAAGTCGGGTCGCTGGGCCAGCAGCTTCAGAAGTCCAGATCCCCCGGCCGCTTCCACCAGCTCCTCTGGGAGAATCCCGAGGCGTTTTTCATAAAATGATGTGGAAATAACCCATTTTATTACAACTGAAATTGTGCTTGGGAGGAGTATTTTCACCGGACATTTTGACCGGAGAGATTATAAAATCCCGGACTTCCGCATATTTTACCAGACAAAGTCCAGCAATTACCAGACAACGGAAACCCTGGTGCCTCCTGTGGCAACCTTTTGCTGAATAATACTCGATTTAACATTCAAATAAAATATTTCTCCTTTTGCATGTGCAAACAAATTTACACGAGTCCGAAAGACTCTCTCTCTGCGTATTCTTTGATTTTGGCGATGTCGACTCCTTGCCACAATAACAGCAGCCATCGGTGCGTAATGCTGGACAGAATAGCACCTTCCTTTCGAACGTACTAAATACAGACGCAATCACAATCCCCGCAATTACTTTCAGGGTTGGTAAATCTCATTGCGTGTGGTAAATGAACCTATTTGCATTTTCCCCTCCCAGTATTTTGCGCTTTCTGGCGGGTACGCCCCATATTGTTTATTCATCAGGGCAAAAGTGCTAAATGAACAGCGTGTGCTATTTTGCTGATTTGAGAGGCGCAGTCCTCTTTGCACGCGGTTAGTAGATCAGCTTGCGCATTGGTTTGCGGGTGGTGTCAAGTTTTAGTCACATGATGGCGTTTAGTGGTACCAGGTATTAAAATGAACAAGAAAGTGAAGAAAAAATGGTGGTCTAATAATTTTTTCCATGACTGTATATATATATATATATATATATATATATATATATATATATATATATATATATATATATATATATATATATATATATATATATATATATATATATATATATATATATATATATATATATATATATATATATATATATATATATATATTGTATATAAATATAAAAGTAAAGTCAGAAATCCTCATCTTTATACTATATATGTTTCAGCAAATGTTGCATGAAAGCAGTTTTGAACTCTAATTTTAAAACCTGATCTACTGGTACTTCTGCTGATAGAAGACTCACCTTTCTTGGTAGCCCTCCAGTTCCCAGCTTTTGTGGAGCTAGGAGTGGTTCTTTTATCCTGACGACCATGTGGTAACAGCTTTACTGTATCCAGTATAACACAAAACAAACATTAACTGACACACCGTCAACTAAGTATGGGAGGAATGGGGGTGGTAGTTTGACTTGATATCAAGTGCCTCCACATGTCATACACTATACACTCATTAAAAAAATACTTGACTACGACACCAGGTAAGTGAAGCTACTATTAGTCACAGTCTTTGTATAAATAGTACAGATAATATTTTCCACCTGCATAGGGATTAATAATACCAGCAAACAAACCTTTGGCAGTAACATTATTTCTCAATATGTCTTTGTCATTGGCCCAAGTATTTAGTCAAAGTTTAGTTTTAGCACGAACCCAGCCCATCATGCTTAGAGGACACCTAAGAAACTATGAGTGAACTCCCTTGAGGAATGATTAACTTGCTATAAAAAAATAACATTCAATATGTCTGGGCAGCACGGTGGCTTGGTTGCTTCGCAGCAAGAAGGTTCCTGGTACATGTGGCCCTGCGATGGACTGGTGACCTGTCCAGGGTGTAGCCCTGCCTTTTGCCAGAGGAGAGCTGTGATAGGCTCCAGCAGATCCCGGTCACCCTGCATAGGATTAAGCGGGCATAGATAATGAATGGATGTCTGGTTTTCCTTTACAGTCTTATTAGGACCTAAAACAAATATAGCTTCTGCCTCAGAAATGCCCAAGTTCTGACTATAGCAGTTGTTGACACAACCATTGAAAGAATCTGTTAATTACAAACGAGATGCTTTTCAGCATCTTGTTACTAAGCACTTGGAGGACTGTTCCGGGTGTAAAGCTCCACATTCTTGACTTAAAACACTGAATCACAATTTTTACAGAAATGTCAAAGCCAGTCTTCCGGGTGCTCTGGCTTCCTCCCACAGTCCAAAAACATGCATGTCAGGTTAATTGGTGGTTCTAAATTACCCGTAGGAGTGATTGTGAGTGTGCATGTTTGTTTGTCTTCATGTGGCCCTGTGATGGACTGGTGACCTGTCCAGGGTGTACCCCTGCCTTTCGCCCGAAGAGAGCTGGGATAGGCTCCAGCAGATCACCGTGACCCTGCAGAGGATTAAATGGGCATAGATGATGGATGGATGGATGGTTGGATGGATGGATGGATGGATGTCAAAGCCAGTGACAGTGTCATGCTGTTCTTAAAGATCATTATGATAGACCATTGAGTGACCTTATTATGACACACTAGACTTTAACAGGAAATGTATGTTACACTGTTTAGCTGCATGATGCAGACATACACTGTCATGTGACAGTGTGAAGATTAACTGGATGAACATTTTCTTTCTTTCTTTATTGGTTTTGTAGCTGTTCTGATTTCTTTGCTAGCACACATAAATTTAGCTGTAAGCTTCTGTGCAAAGACTCAATTGAATAGAAATTTTATCATTTAACTTCTCTACAGCTGATGAAACAGTGCCATTGTTAGAGCTTGGCTGTCCTCTGCTGGTAATTTTTATAAACGAAGCAACCAGCCAACGACCAACATGCTGCCTCTCAACTGTTTAGAAATTTCAGTTTTAATGAGCTGCTTCTGTCAGATGATTGTGTTTACTCTGCTGCTCTTGAATCTTACTGCTGCTTTTGACAAAGTAGACTATGACATTCTATTATGACATCTATACATGCATATGGGGAATGAAAAGAACAGTCCTTAACTGGTTCTGGTATGAGTCAGACAGGAGTGTCTCAGTTTATCTGGGCCAATATTTCTCAGCTGCAGCTCCACTTAATTGTGGATGACCAGAAAGCTCCATTTTGTGTTCCTTCTTCCTTTGGGATCCATTTTTCAGAAGCATAACATTGCTTTTCACTGTTTTGCCAATGCTTTGCAAATTAATCTGCCCATACAGGCAAGAGTGATGCATAGTATACGCTTAGTAACTTAATTTTTGTTTGTTTTCAATGTAATTCCATGAGAGAATGATTCAATGTAGTTTCTTTATTCATAGGGAAGAAACTGAGGTGAGTCACTGAGTCAGATCAGCAACAGAACAAATTATACCCTGACAGTTCCTGTTTTTCATAAACAAATTATTGGTTTCAGTGTGACAGACAGCAGCAGTCTGTGGCTTCATACTGTACTTTCCTATCTGTGTGTGGTGACCTTCGGGGGGTGGGGGTGGGGGGGTAATTTCACAATGCCAAAGGGAAGTTAGGTGTTGTCAAAAACATGTCATGTCAGTCAAGCTCTGAGGGCTTCAAGGATGACTTCTTCTTTAAAATATGTTCTGCCTGACATCACCTCTTGCTCAAGGAAAAATCATTTGCTTGACTTTCATGATGTCACAAATATGACATGTTTGTAGCATGTGACTTTTCCAAGCACTTTCAGGAGCAGAAAGATTGGACTTAGTGGATTTAGTAAAGGCTGTTTGACAGTTTTCTGAAAGGCATAGCTTGATGTGTAGCTCTAAATGGTATAAATGATTAATTCTCATTTTTATTTATTTTAGTTTGTGTGACTTTTGAGGTATGTGGTGTGACTTTATAGGTATGTGGTGGTTTCTGAAGTGTCTGTAGAGTGTTGGGCAACACTTTGTGACACTGGCCGCACCTTTCTATGACCCGCCCCCTTAATAAGTGGTTCTTACAACTAAGCCTGGCTCAAAGCTACAGTAGAGGTGAGCTCTCACAGCTGCAGCGTGAATTATCTTCAGGACAGACTTTAAAGGAACATGTGGCCAATATTTTTACCTCTTAGCGGACTGCTTTTACTGGTTCTCTTCTACGCCACTCGTAAAAGGTAAAACTTCTAATGATTTTGCAAACACTAAACCAAAGTAGAATTTAAAAATGTTTTTAATACTTAAAAAAAAAAGCTTTGGGGTCAATATACTCTGTAATTAAGTATATTTGACAAACAAGGTTAATGCTGTAAAACGGTTTGTATTTCAGACAACTAATGAAAAATATTCTTGGTATAAAGCTTGATTGATTTATTGATTAATTGACTGATATTTATTTTTTTAAGTGTCAACAGCAACATAACATTTGATTTGTGTCTTGAAATCACTTTTTTTTTTAATTACACATTGTCATCCACATATAACTTTGTAAAAACATCCAAACTCTTATTTATTTCTTCACACACACCCACACATATGCAGACATCATGCTGTTTACTCCAAACCTGTTGGGTGAGAATTATGAATGGGTAAAATGTAGATATGCAAACTGTCCCACTCCTGTAATTTCAATGAATTTCCTTCTACTTTACAGGCAGAAAAATGAGCCTCCTCTGGACAAAGGAGTCATTCCATGGTTGGGACATGCTCTTGAGTTCGGAAAAGATGCTGCAAAGTTTCTGGCCCGCATGAAAGAAAAGCACGGAGATATTTTCACAGTACGTTCTTTAAACACTTGATTTTCAATGACGTTGGGAATTTATATACAATGAAAGAAATCTGCCTTTTTTTAAGTCTTAAAAAAACTCAGCAGCTATTTTTGGATCTAAAATACACCACAGTTACAAGTTAATTAGTTCCTTGTAAATCAAATCATCTGAATACACATGAGACTAGTACAGACCACGGCAAAGTATCTTTTGCTTAGTACTGAATGTTTCCCTGATCAAGTCTGTTATTCTCCACAGGTTGTAATTAAAATATGTAAAAATGAGGTATAATACTTCAGTGTTTAATAATATTCTTGCAGGTCCGTGTTGTTGGTCAATATGTAACAGTACTGTTGGACCCAAACTCCTTTGACAGCGTGTTGAGCGATACTGTCTGCCTGGACTTCACCCACATTAGAGGCCGGCTAATAGAAAGAGTCTTTAATCTGCAGATGCCAGGTGTCAGGCCGACATCAGAGAGAAAATGGATGGAACAGTAATGACTGCATTTTTGGACTATATAGTTTCTGAAATTAAATTTTAAATGAGTGATTCAAAATTCAATACTATCTTTATTTTTCATCCCTTTAGGCACTTCCAAGGTCTCAGTCTCCAGAAGCTCAGCAGTTCCATGAACACTCACCTGCAAAGCCTGCTCCTGAATGACCAAACAGTCTGCAGCCGTTCAGAGTGGAGGCGGGATGGCCTCTTTAGCTTCTGTTACAGTCTCCTTTTTAGGTAACACACAGCACTTTAATATCAGAGCAGAAACATACCATGATTCACTTTTTTGAGTGACAGACATGACATCATTGTTTATACTGTGCACAGTGAGAGACAGGATTTTTTTTTTTTTTTTTCCTTTTCATTTCACTTCACAGGGCTGGATATCTTACATTGTTTGAGAGAAGAGACAATGCTGCCTCTGTCTACAAGGAGTTCCGCAAATTTGATGATCTTCTTACCAAACTGGCTCGATGTTCCCTGAAGCGAGGTAAGCTACTCTATAAAGGTTCAGGTACACTGGTTTTTGTTTCAGTTTTTGGTCTAAGTTTTTATGTAGGTCACAGTAAGCTATAATACATTTATGTTGGTTTGGTAACAGAGGAAAAGAAAATAGTCAACACATCCCGGGAACGTCTGTGGGAGCTGCTGTCCCCCCACTGGCTGAACGGAGGGTCGGAGTCTAGTTCCTGGCAGCAGAGCTACCATCACTTCTTGAAGGGGGAGGGAATAGATGCAGACATGCAGAAAAAAGCTCTGCTGTTGCAACTGTGGACCACACAGGTGGGAGATCTTTTAGTGTCTGTCTCTCTACCACACACGCACAGACACACGCACACATGTGCCTCGTGGTGAAACTGAACCAACTAACTCTCCACACCCAAGTTAAAGTCTTGAATTCCTCTCCATGGTGTTCAGGGTGCCAACAGTTCAGAACTGAGAGGATTCCTTTATTCCGCTTACTGACAGATACTTGTCAGTAACAAAGGGAATTTTTGCCAGTTTTGATTACATCACACCAGGCTATTTCCAAATTACCTTATCTTGACTCTGGTTCACTGCTACTCATGTAAACAATGTACCAAACAACTGCATTAGTCAGCTGAAGCAACTTCCTTCTTTATTCTCTTCATACAGTTTCACATGCTCTTTTCCAGAGAAAAAACAAGAGGGTGTCTCCTGTGTTGTCTCTGCAGGCTAAAACACAGCTCTCTGCAATGGAGTTCAGCCTCCATTTATGGCACTGATGATGTTTAAACAAACGAAAAATCCTCTTGGTTACCTGTGAAACATTATTCAAATATTGTTTATTTAGTTTCAAAGGGCCTCTGTGTGGTTGGCTACCTGGATTAGCATTGTTGACACGAGCGTGAATACAGAATTGTTCCTCTCCAAGTCCCGACAAGCACAGAGGAACGCATGCTGTTGCTCTGAGCTGCCAGGTGGGGGAGAAAGTGAGCTGTTTATGATCTGCTGTTAAATGTGTGCAACATTTTATCTGTAATAGCTTCATCCATGCGTTAACCTGTCACTCTCCCTCCAACAATGATGGTTCACTCTGCCAGTGTGGGGAGACACCACCAGTCCCCAAGCATGTTTGCACGTTGTCATGTCTGCCGGAGAATTGGAGCACAAATTCTCTGTCTTGGATGGAAACTGGAACACCACTGCAGAGAAAAGAGGGATTAGATTTGAGACTAGTGAGAGGTGCCAGAGGGAATGTGTCTTGTACATGTGGTACAGGAACACTGGTGTATTTCTGGGTAAAGTGTAATGTTAGGGTAAAGCCAGCTACATCGGCTGCATGACGTGGAGACTAAGGCTCACTTTCCATTTGTAGAGAATCAATCTTATTGACTGCATCAGACTATACATAGTCTGAGATAAATTCATCATTTATTCCCGTTGTAAGAGAGAATATGACTTAATGTGTTGTGATGTCAGGAGGCAAAACTTTCTCATATCTGACCTCTGCTTAGGTTAGCTTCACATTTAGATCGTGAAGGGAAACAGTAATGCTGGTTAAAGTACGACTTAACATTGCAGAAACAAAATATTTAGTGCACACCTGCAAGTACTAAATAACTTATCAACAATTGCTCTAATTGTTCTTCTCAAAATGGCCAATCTTCTCCTTTAATTATAGCCACCGTGCAACTGCAGGGTCATCAGACCCATATCATTACCTGAGGTATTAGACCTCATGATCTGATTGGCTGAAGAGGGCAGAAAGACAATGTGATGTCCATCTTTAGTCGCTTTTAGGAACTTGCCCCAGCTGTCAGTGGAGAGCTGACCTGAGCTGTGCAGATGTAAGAACAGCTCCCTTAACCCACAGCAATTACTCTCTGACAGGCTCAGGCGTCTCTCCACCATCAGAATGGCAGCAGTGTCTATACTGTGGACTTACTTCTTCTCATTATGTAGATATCTCATCAGTAGTGTTGTAGAGAAATTAAAGAAGACATTATATTTGGAATGCTGTCAAAAATGAATGATGAGAAATATTATTTTATGTACATTATGCGTATTGAATTTGTGCAGTTTTGTCTTTTGTTTTTGTTTTTATGTTGTTTTTCAGACTCGAAAATATAAATAAGTTTGTGCATGTGTGTGTTTGTATTTTTGCCTTCAGTGTAATGTTGGACCTGCTGCCTTTTGGGTCCTCGGCTTCCTGCTCACTCACCCTGAGGCCATGGAGGCAGTTAAGTCAGAGATCAGAGGCCTCTCTACTCTCCAGGACATTTCCCTGCTTCAGTCTCCCATTAACCCACTGACTGCCCACAGTTCACCTGTGTTTGGTACGTAACAGCACCTTGAAGCCTTTTCTCTTATCTGCATGCACTCTCCCATCTCACGTTTTAATCCTCATTGAGCCTGAAACAAATCCTTATATGACATGTTTGAAATAAGCACAGCGTACTGAAAATAAAGGGTCTATTGAAGTTCGACCTTTGAATCAACTCAGTGATGATTGCCTTTTTCATATCAGCACAAATGTTTGTCCCTCTCCAAACTACACCTAGGGGCAGCACCAATTTAACTGGCAATGGCAACTCTCTGACATTATCCATTTTGCTCTCTTTTCCATTCTGCAGACAGCGTTCTGAGTGAGACCCTCCGGCTCACCGCAGCGGTAATGATCAATAGAGAAGTGGTGAAGGACAAGATCCTGCACATGGCCAATGGACAGGAGTACCATCTCAGACGAGGCGACAGAGTGTGTCTGTTTCCCTTCCTCAGCCCTCAAATGGACCCACAGATCCACCACAATCCACAGGTACTTCATGTGTTGACCTAAATTGTATTTATGGAGAGCTTCAAAAGTGTGTGTACAATTTTTGGATATGTAGAGACCCCTAAATAATGCGTGATTTTATAATGCACAGATAATGATCTAATGTCTCCTAAACAGACGTTCAAGTATGACCGTTTCCTAAATGAAGATAAAACAGTGAAGAATAACTTCCACAAGGATGGAAAAGGACTGAAGTACTACACTATGCCTTGGGGTGCAGGGACGAACAGCTGTGTTGGGAAAGAGTTTGCAATAAGAGCCATTAAACAGTGAGTGAACAAATCCATATCTACATTAAGAATCTTAACCTTCTCCAGATGAGCTCCTCCCTGCCCGCCGGCAGATGACAGAGATCATTCCGGGATATTTTTAATCATACAAAATACAAAACACAATACAATATACACATGCAACATATATATATATATATATATATATATTATATATATATATATATATATGTATGAATGGCTAAATGAATGCATATAAAGAGATGAGAATGTGGCGTGCCACAGAAAATGACAACAGTGACAAAAATTCACTGAGCTAGCAGCCAAACAACAACAACAAAACCTTCATTTACTATAGCTCAACTCTGAATTTGGCCTTACCTTTGATGTTGCATCATCTTAAATCATATTCCAGCAAAAAACTCCATTCAGTTCATGTAATCACAAGTCTAGTTTAAAATTATTATTGTACTCTTGAGTGTTTCTTTTAGAAGTAAGAGTGTACAAAAGCATGACTACTGACAACGATCCTCAGAAAATGTACAATTTTACGTTGTTCTAGTTTAATTATGCCATAGATGAAGAGGATTTGTGAAGAGGATTTGTGAATTGGCTGTTGATTCTATTAGCTGTGATGATTCATTTGAGCTGTCAGTCACCTTGTGCCAACGTCCATACTTTTAGCTGCTGCTCCACAAGGGGGCACATAGTGAAAAGTTAAACTGATACAAACAAACCCAAAACAGTTCAGTTAGAATGAAGTGAATCCATAGGCTACATTTAGTGACATTTATTTCAAGTAAAAATGATTATATCATTTTGGTAACTGGAAAAAACTTTATTAGATATTAAAAAAAACTAAATGGCATCACTCATCTCCATTAACTTAACTTTAGTCTGGCAATATATATACTTAATTTTATACTTGGGTTGTGATCTTACATGCACTACCTTCATTTCAATGCCAAACGTATTTAAACACACTTTGTAGTTGTGGAAATATACTGGTTTTAAAGTAGGTATGTCATTGTGAAGCAGGAATCTCAAAAATGAGACGGGGGTTAGTTTTAAAAACAAATTTGTTTGTGATCAAAGAGTTTCCTATAGTTTCACTGATTACCTGATCAGACGGCTAATATTCCCCTTTCTATAATCTCAGTCCTGCTTTCATGACATTTAGCAACAATCTGGATAATTGTAATTGTTAAATTTTTTTTTTAACTCTAAGGGTTACAGGTCAGTGTGTGTTAGTCTTTTGTGAAAGAAACTGGGAATCTGTTGCTCAAATTGCTGTTTTTAGTTCTCATTTGTTGTTTGCTGTTTTTTTTTTTTTGTATGTCTATACATGTACTAGTTATATCTAATAAGCCGTGCTCTGATTTTGCAAACGTTTTTTTTCCTCCGTAGGTTTGTGTTCTTGCTCTTGACCCATCTTGATCTGGAGCTGTGCAACCCTGAGGCTAAACTTCCACCAGTTAATCCCAGTCGCTATGGCTTCGGGATGCTGCAGCCCGACGGAGATCTGCAGGTCAGATTCAGACTGAAGAGGATGCGGCATGAAACATGAAACCTTAACTTGCTATGAAGTCTGTTTATTGGGAAGCGTATTTGTTAAATGTAATGCATCACTTTATATTTTATTTTAATATGTTGATATTTAAGCACTTTATCTATTAGTTGTTTATTAGTTGTGTGTTAATATTTATTTAATAAAAACTTGAAAAACTGAGTCAAAATGATATTTTTCATTTGATTATTGCTCCCATTGCAAGTCACCTTCATACAGTGAAGCTGAAAAAGGTCTCCAGCTGGATCACTGATCAGAGATGTTTCAATGAGAAGATATGGGAGTGTAATTTTGAGACCTTCTAAGTAGGTGATCTATCTGTAGATTTTCTTCATTTCCTTTTGGCTGTTAGCTTCCACCTCAATCTAACCTTATCCGCTGCATCCTCTTCTTTCACACCAACCAACTTCATGTCTTCTTTCTCTACATCCATAAATCTCCTCTTAGGTCTTCCTACCTGGCAGTCCTAACCTCATCATCCTTCTACCAATATATTCACTATCCCTCTTCTGCATGTCCAAATATGAACAATTATTATTCCAAGTTATGTATTTGTGTTTTAAAACATATCTGAGATATCTTTGAGTACAAAGCTGAGCTTATTGCATCATTTGGATAATTACTAGATTATATTAATTACACTACTGGTCCTAATAAAAATTCACCTCATCATTTTAGTTTCACTACACTGCATTAAGTTCAGCTTCAACTGATAGTTTTTACACAAAATATGTTTTTGAACTCTACCATGATGATTGAGTTCTCCTCCAAATCTCTAGGATGACTGTAACTGCATAGTGTTGAGGTCAAATTACACTATTTTTCTCAAAAAAGAAAGAAAAGAAGACTATTTTCTCAGTGTGGAATTTTGAATTCTTTGTGAGAATTTGAGTATCTCACTGCCCTACTTATTCCTTCTGGATAGGGCCTGACCCTGAGCGTGAGACCATGAACTATACAGCATGACTGTATATTAAAAAGTAAAAACGTCTTCTATTAAGAGCTGGCCACAGCAGTGAAACAAAATGCACTCATGTAACAACAGTAATTTAATAATGTAACAGCTGTCTGGAGCCATTTTTTTCCTGCAGAATGAACACTTTTATACTTAAAAGTAGGCTACATTTGACTTTTTGTGGTGACTTCAGTTTGACTTACTCGCTCCAAATTAAAAGAGCGGATCTAAATCTATTAAAAGGGCTCAAATTAAACGCTTATTCGCAATCACATTGCAACACATGCAGCCTATTCTTGTTCAGTTGTTGCTCTTCCATTCATATGATAAGGGAACATGAACATATTGGTCCATGTACCGTCCCTCACACAGCGTGACGCTTTCATCCAGTCTCACACCGGTCCAACGCGCAGCGCGTCTGGTGGTAACAGCGTCAGGACGCGGCGCAGAAGGAGTTAAACAGATGTGGAGGAGAGCGCGGAGCTGCCATGGATCCACTTTCACAGAGATGCGGCGCCTCCTCACACAGCTGACTGGAAACACAGGTAGTCTGTCCGATGGGCTGTCGGCATACTTGTTGATCTTCTGGCGGATCGGTGGGGTGCGAGATGCGGAGCAGGAAACCGGCGGGTAGGCGGTAGATCGTGCTGAAGATCTCTCTGTCATGTCGGAAGCAGAGGAGAGGGAAATGGGTTAAATTCTGGCAATAGCCAGCCAATATCGACGCCTCTTGTTTTCTTTCTTTCTTTTCTCTTTTTTTTTTTTGGTGCTTCTGCTTCATCCTCCTTTATGGCAGCGGACTGATTGTTCCCGGAGCGGTGCGTGCTGGTTTGGTGCGGTGCAGGATGACAACAACATCACCACGGTATTTTTCTAAGCTCATTCCCATCTCTGGACTTTGATATGCAACCAGTCATTTGTAATAGCTCATTAGTGTAGGAGCACACTGCGTTGAAGCTGCACCAATATGGAGCACTCTCAAAAATAAGAGAAATGTTCTGCCACATGCACTTTTAGATAATTACATTCCGGCTTATTAAAAAAAAATCCTTGTTGCAGCTATGCAGAACAGTAGATGAAATGGTATTAAGAAGCCTTGACCTCGGTGGATCAGGAGGGTGGAGGCTCCTTCATATTAATTTGAGGGTGTTTTTGGTGTTTCCTGCAGCCTGTTTCAGCATGTTCTCAAGTCGACATAACAGTGTCTGCATCGCCACTCCGTCGTAATAGAAGGCTATTCTGCTTGGAAATGTTTTTTTTGCATCTTGTCAGAGCCCCCAGGCCTAGTTGTAACTATGAAGTATTAGCAGCCTTGTTACGTTAACAGAAGATCACAACTGCTGCCCAGATGTGTTGATGGGTGATCCCTCATTCTAATACAAACACAAACTCACCAAACAGTGTAGTGTGCAGCTGTTGCCACGCTTATTGTCATAAAGGCTCAGAAAATGTTGGACTATGCCATGTGTACTTGTCAGCCCTCTTTCCCAAACTGTGACTCCGACCGGGAGGAAGCAGCGCTTCCCTGTGTTTTAGCACCACTGGACTGGACAGCGCTCAACCCGGCGCACATCTGGGGCTTCCTGCGTCCCACCTTCAGCTCTGCATGGGCGTCACAGGAGCAAAAAGCGACTAAATTACACCAAGAGAGCAAACTGCTTCCGGACAGAACAACGTTTCTCAACATGCAAGCCCTGTAATTAATGAATGACTATAAGACGGTTATATGTTTGAGTCACCTAAAAAAAAAAAAAAAAAAAAAAAGCTCAGCTGATCCCTTTTTCAACAATGGCTGAGTAAATAAGAGGTAACAACTGCATTTATCTGACTTAAATTCCTGCTCCTGAGCCCAAACACTTGAAACGCTGATAGCCTATCTGTTACTCCCATTTGGATCTCACGCTTCTGTGCGGGGTGCCAGTCAGGGTAATGACTTAAAGTTTATTTCACGAGGCTTCTCAATAACTGGTTTAGGTGGTGGCAGCACAAAATAAGTCAGGCCTGTGTTTCTTGCCTGGAGAATGTATGAGTCATCCCAATAACCCCCATCTGTTCACGAAGGCTTTGCTGTTGATTCATGGTAGAAAAGAGAAATAAAGGGGGAAAAAATACAAATCCCCCCCCCCCCCCCCCCCCCACCACCACCACCACCACCCACCAAGGAGAAGTTTAAGGAAGGGATTTTTAACTCTGGACTTGGTGATCCTGCTTTTCTTTGCTTGGTTACATTGTATCAATCTAGTTAAAAACTAGCACAGTAAACCAGGTAAAGCTGAAAATTACAGCTCAGTTTTAATGGTTCCTAATCCTTTTGCACTGAGCTATTCAACCAATGAGTCATTTTGTCTTCTTAAAGTTGTTTAGTTTGAAAGAATAAAGGCATGTGGAAGAAAAAAAAAATCAAGATAAATAAAACTATTGCGTTGCCTGATTTTGTCTTAGATACCACAAAGGGAGCCTGAAGGCCCTGTGGAGGTGTTTGCTCCAAGGGCAAAGCCACCATTCTAGTTCAGAGTCTCATCAGTGACCTTAAGATTTTGGGCCAAATCCTGGGATACTAATGTTTTTTTTTTTTTTTTATTCCTTTAGATAACATGATGAATGATAAAGAAGATCAACTATAGTCCACAGCCCTGGATGTTTGCTTGCTCCCTCAACTCAGTCATTATGGAAAAATCCTTGGAGTTAAATAAAGCTGGCTCCCGATCAACATCATCACTGCCACCTGAACCTGTGGACATCATTCGCAGCAAGTCATGCTACCGCAGAGTCAGGCTGAACGTTGGGGGTCTCCCACATGAGGTTTTGTGGCGAACTTTAGACAGGTTACCACGGACACGTTTGGGAAAGTTAAGAGACTGCAACTCCCATGAATCCTTGATGGAGGTGTGCGATGACTACAATCTTGAGGAGAATGAGTACTTCTTTGATCGGCATCCAGGGGCGTTCACATCAATTCTGAACTTTTACCGCACGGGTAAGCTGCACATGATGGAGGAAATGTGTGCCCTATCATTTAGTCAAGAACTCGATTACTGGGGCATTGATGAGATATATCTGGAGTCGTGTTGCCAGGCCAGGTACCACCAGAAAAAGGAGCAAATGAATGAGGAGCTCAAAAGAGAGGCGGACAATTTAAAAGACAGAGAGGGAGAAGAATTTGACAACACTTGCTGTGCGGAAAAACGAAAGAAACTTTGGGATCTCCTGGAAAAGCCCAGCTCATCTGTTGCAGCAAAGGTAATTGCCATGGATGCCTGGTGTTATCTCGGGGTGTGATTGAGTGAAGCAATCTTCTTCATGCTATAATGACGTGTGCTATATTTAGAAGCCTACAGACTGACAAAACTGCACACAGAGATATGTAAACACATGGGGGCATTAATTTTCTCTCAGTGGTTGCTAAGATCTGTCAGCTGTAGTAAAACGCATGGTATAAGATCTCCTTTTGATGAACTGTGCCATGTTCAGATCAACATTTCTGGAAAATTTTATAGCATTAAATTCACAGGCATTAGGATACCAATGTGGAAGAGAGTCGCTGCGTTGTAAGCAAGAGGTGGCAATGGTGGCAGTCCTGTTTTCTACTTGGGAATTGTTATAAACAAATAGGAAGATGCCAAATGTTTTCCATAACATAGGTTTTTCTTGTTTCCATTTGTAGTCAGAGAACTAAAAAAAAAGGCCAAGGCCCAGTCTTTAAACCAGTGATATATATATATATATATATATATATATATATATATATATATATATATATATATATATTGTATGTGTGTGTGTCTACATTTATCTGCATTTATCTGCATTTATGTGGATTATATATCTACACCACACGTCCCGGTGATTTAATGCTGACATGTGATCAGGTGATGAATGATGGATCACCCGATTAGTGACTCAGCAACTCTCTTAGAAGAATATTCTGACATTTTAGGAATTATTTTATTTTCCTTCAACCCCAGAGTTTGATAAGAGGGTAAATACCAGGCTTTTCTCTGTGTATGCAATAACTCAGTCTGACAAAGTCCCTGCTGACATAGCGTAGCGTTGTCCTAATAACTCTAAAATGTTCTTATTTACATGTTGCATTTCATAAAATTATGAAATGCATCAACCCCAAATTCTAGAGTTGAGGGCAAATAAGTGAATTCTCAAAATGTTGGCATATCCCTTTAAGGTTCCTCAACTTGATCGCTCTATTTTTTTTTAATTCCCCCAAAAAGGGAGCCTACAAAGTAAATGATTCACAGCACATTACCTGCTTTAAATAAGATTGGCAGTGCGATATTTCTTAAAAACATTAGTTTTTCTTTAAACACATCAGTAACACCAGTGCGCTGACAGACGTGTTTGCTAAAACTAACACTGTCAGTAATTTAAATGGGGGTGAATTTTGTGTTTGATATTTCCTTTGTACAATCATCTGTGCACGTGAATGAAATAGAAAGTGTTGTGCAAACATGACATTAAAATATGGACCCATTAAAAAGTAATACAGGAAACCTGGAGGCAGCTTGATTTTCCACTTTGGTGAGTGAACATTGGGAGGTTAAAGGATGGGAGCTTAACTGAACGCATTAGGTGTAAGTAATTTATCTGTCACATCAGCATGTTAGCTGAAGTCAGATGCAGAGATCCAGCTTATGGAAGTGTCCTGTTTTTGCTCTTCTAACTGAGATGCATCTGATAAATCTTTGCTAGCTGTACAAATATTCACATGCAGTCTTCCACAAGAGCCCTGCTTCTGTTTCAGTGTTGTGAGTCGTGTGACGCTTCAAGCTCAGAATTCAGAACGCGCAGCTTGAAAATCTCAGATCTGAATGTAATGCAACTTAAATGCAATCCAAAAAACACACCAGCAGTGTAGTGCACTGCTAGACTTGTTTCATTTAGCTCTGCATGACAACCTTTGTTCAGGGGATCCACCATAAAACATCAGAGCATGGTGCCACAACCTTTAATGTGACTGCGCACTGCTTAGTGTTAGTTTTGAGAAAACCTAGAGCTCTGGAAAACTAGATCCCTGCATAAGTGAATGTACTAAGATCTTTTTTTTAGATCTACAAAACATCTTGAAGCCCATTTATGGTTTTGCAGATTTGATCACTCGGGACACTTTTGGATTTTCTTTTTATGGTAACTTAACAATGTTTTTTGTTTAATTGCTTCAAGGTTTGAGCACCAAAAGAAGGCTAACAAAGAAAAATGTGGACATAAAAGGAAAAGATTATGGATGTGAAAGTGATATGCATGCTGTTGAAGTAATTTCTTTGGACATTTCTCTGCAGTCTGTCAGTTCTTTGTGTGTGACAACCCCACAGTGAATCATAGTGAGCCAACTGAATTTGAGATTTTCTCCAGAAGGCTGGAATACTGCCTTTCAGGGCATGGATACAAGAAATGAGAAAAGCCTTCAAATTTGAACTGTGAGATGCATTCTCTATTACTAGGAGACCAATTTGACAGGAAAATACTGTACATATTGTAAGGTATGACAAGAACGAAAGAAACCAAGAAAAGATTGTGAAGTTTCAGCTCATGATTCAGTTAGTAATTAAAGGTAAGCGGCCAGGTCATTCTGCTTAAGCACTTTATCAGGAAAGAACACTATGCAGCTGTGGGATTTTTAAGTTGAGTGTTAATGTTACACATTTTGCTTCAATAGGCTCAGACCTCAGCTTTCCTTAACAACCATGTGTTGAAGTAATTACATGCTTAGCCCTAAAGCTGCATGTGACGACTCCTATCAGCTGTGCTCACCCATAGTCAGAGCAAAACAGATGTTTGGCCCCTTGGCAGGACTTTCAGAGAGCCAAACCTGCAACTGCAACCTGGGAGACCACAGTAGGGTGAAACATGCACAACCTTTGATCACTCTCTTCAAGGTTGGATAATTATAGGGATCAAAGAGGACGCTATTTCTTTCTAGTGCTGTTTTAAGAGGAGCACTGTGCCTTGATTTGGCTTGCAGCTAGCATTGTCTAGGAAATGGAAATTAGAGAATTTGCAATTTGCGCTGGCTGATGCTGTGGAGTGAGGATTTGTGAGAACTGTCAGCTCTTCACCAACAAACAGCCTGAGATGAGTGCAGCAAGGCTGTCAGTAAAATGTCTTCTTGGTAAGAATCAAAGAAATGCCGAATCGATGCTTATTGTGTTAGAGCAAAGGAAGTGCTGTAGCATGCAGAAAGGAGATGGCCACTCTAAGTCAGACATAAATTGCCATTTCCTCTCTCAGTCTGATTCATCAGTTCATGAAAATATCAGTGGAAAAGCATTTTGAAGTGCAATATAGGTACTCATCTTCACTATGAACAATGAAAGAGCAGCTTGCTTTTGCATAATATTTTTTCTGCAAATCCTCAGCTCTCATTATCTATCCAATGATGATTATGTGTGGCACTCACATTAGGAGTGTTTAGCCTTGATGTTAATTGATGCCATGTAGTGGTTTGGTCCCTGTATTGCTGTAGAAAAGTAAAGCCTGCCATGGACACCCAGCACACAGCAAGACACAGTTTATCAATTCCTAATTAGCTTAAAAGAGCAACATGAAACCACAGACCAAGCTCCTAAAAGCACTGATAGGACTTGATGTATTGTTTTAGGTATATTTTAATAGGCAACTGTGGGCTTGTTGAGTGGTCCAGCTTCAACCACAAACTCATTCTTAGCTCATCAGTTCTACCGGTGCAGAGATGGAAATGTAAAAGCTCATAAACAAATGGTGGATGCAAGAGATGAGCACAAAACAAATGGTTACCAAGCAACAAAAGTACAGTTTTATCATCCATGAAGAAGTGGGTATTGAGCTTTAGTCTATTTCTGTTTCTGTTTTTGTGCTCTTCTTGTACTTTAATATCTCTTCAAAGCTAGCACCAGGATGTGAGTGAAGGCTACAATATTTGTCAAGATGTTCTGGGACAAAACAAGAGTTGCTGCACAAATTCCTCTTTGCCCTGTCTTTCTTTTCTCTCACTGGCTCAAATCTCTCCAAGCTTCCTCTCTTCTCCAGGCTCCGCTGCTGTACCTCTGACTAAATGTCAGGGAAATGTCACATTAATTATTCTCTGGGAGACTCTGGGCCCAATTTGAAGCTTCACTCTCTCTGTTTACATTCTTTGTAAGCTGCTTTGTCTGTCTCTTGCTCAAATCAGATTTGAGTCACCATAAAATGAGATTGTGTCTGACCGCTGGCGAAGATGTGCCAGTAGGGCTGGCACCAGAGGAAACTTCCTTCACCAGCAGCAGCATTCATGTAACGTCATCTCAGATTTGGATATTTTCTGTGATTGTTCATCCTTAAACTGGTATTCTTCATTGCACTAGTATATTGAGAATGCATTTTCCAGTCAGTTTTAATATTCACAATTCTGAATTAAAATGTATTTGGAAATATAATTTCAGGAAATTATTCAAAGGTTTTCCCTCTGCCTGCATATTCCAGATACACCAAACCCAATTAGGAATTTTTTTTTTTTGACATAGTCTACAATAACCTGCCTTGTCTGAGGCTTAGTGGACACTTTGGACCTCCAGGTTTGACTTCAAGCTGTTTGCAGAGGAAACCAAAGCTGGGCTTTGATTGTTACTTGGTCATTTCTGTCTTCCTTGTTTTCAAAAAGGGAGAATTACGGTATCTTTCATTTTCAGTGGGTATTATACATCAGATGACAGGCTTCAAATTTCAATTATGCTCCTCTCATGTCACATTTAACATGACATTTATATGAGGTTCCGCTATAGTTCTACTCATAAATCAGACTGCTTCAGAATATATGACACAAACAGCAGGGAAGCCACAGCTTCCCAGCTGAGGATGTATAGGAAATCACAAAAGAGAAAAACAATCCAACGGTGCTTAATCAGAGACAGTTGGAGTTTTCAGTCTGATTATCTTCTAATAGACCAAAAAAGCTGAAGCATCCAGAAGACCTAACTTATAAACTTATACACTTGATTCTACAAATGTTTAAAACTTTCCAAAAAAATCAGATGATGCTCATATATTTTATTAGAAGCTGGACAGTCCCATTGCAAAGGACATGTCTTGCTATCAAATCATTTTTAAAATCCAGAATCATTTCATAAAAGGTGTGCAACACAATTTGTAAACTGGCCACAGGCTTAAGATAGATCTCACTATGACCTTTTGACAGCTGGTACAGAAACTGCTCAGTCTTGTTACTCAGATTACATTATTCTGTGTTAACACTTGCTATTCCAAGTGGATGAAAAGCAAATGCAATTCCAGGTGTCCAATGAAGGCAGGCTGTGTTTTAGTTTTTAGTTTTTTTATTTTAGTTTCTTTGCTTCAAATCAATAAATAATGAATTATGGTTCTCAAACTTTGCTCTCTATATGACACATGGTTACATATTCCAGTGCAATCCAGCAAATAAAGCCCTCTAATCAATTCCTGTCACCTATCATTACAATGTTACTCCTCCAAAACATTGCAAAACGTTATTATCAGAATTAGGATGGACCTGCCGGGCAAAGCAGGGGTCCTGTAATAAATATTTTTAATAATGTCATTATTGCTGCAAGTTGGTGATTTATTAAATACAAAAATAAAAAATAAAAATAAACAAATTACCTTGAGAAAGATTTTTGTTCATTTTCTTGTTTGTTTAGGGAGGTTTTACATTTAAATTTACTGGGTTTAGCTGTAGTTAAATGCTGACATTTCTTGTTTCAGAGTGTTAAAAAAAAATTTTCCAAAAAAAAAGTGATTAATGTTGCATTTGTGAAAATTAGAGTTCTGGTCACAAGCACTAGAGGTAAAGTAGTCTTTATGGATTAATGCAAATAATGTGGAGTTTTGATATTTCAAATTAAGATATGAACCATTTAATGTACCTCGGAAGTAGAAAAAAAATTCAATTGTGAACATAATCAGTGTACCGTGTATCAATAATGCAGCAGCATTGATGCTCATTTTGTACGTTTTGGTATGTTTCAAAACCCGCAGAGGATGAGGAACATTCAGAGACGCTCCGATATTTCATGTAGCTCTCCTGCAGGAAGCTGTTTCGTGGCCAGGCAGGACTGAAGACACCAATTGTGCTTGATGAGGGATTGAGAGGAAATAGCTATCAGGGTTTTCCAGGTTATTTGTCAGTGTTGCCTGGGTCTGTGTGGCGCAGAGATACGAGCTTGGATCATGTGTACTTGGGTGCCCCAGCATTTGCTTTCATGCTGTCTCCTCTCTTTCTGTCACACTGTTTCCCCATCAACAGCTTTTACTCCAAGTGCATCTTCTGATTTGCCCCCGAGCCATATTCAGATGCAGTTATAGAACTTCACTGCAGCCTCTGACAGTTGCAGCTGAAATAAACTAAATGTCTACAACAGTATTTGGTCCATTTTTTGGTTCTGGCAATCGTGCACACATGGATTTATTGAACAGGAAGACCTGAGGGAACTCTGACCACCAACTTGTAACCAATTTACTTCACCACTGTTGAGCAACCAATAGTAAACATTCAGTCACAGTATTACTTGGAGCTGCATAGTTGGCAGTTTTGAATGTAACAGAACATAAGTCACTGGTTCTACTTCAGTTTTAACTGGTTCTACTTCAGTTAAAACATCACACTGGAGACCTCGGGAGATTAAGAGTAAACCATGATCAAAATGTGTGTAGGAAGTGTAGGAATTAAAGCTAGTGGTTTTAAGACCCATGACTTAACATAACCATATTTTTTGCCTTCTTTCATTTTTAAATGTAGCCAAGGAAGTTTAGCGCCTAACTTTTAGCCAGATGGAGAATTTATGTATCGACTGTGCAGTTATACGAAGATGATCTTTTAATGCAGAAATGGCTCCAGTTCTTATTCTACATACTCAATCCCAGTCAGCTGGAGATCACAGCCAGAGGTTTGGAGGGAATGAAATATTCAGTTTCAAGCCATAATATCAATGTTTGATGTCACATGAGGAGAAGATTCAATCAGCTTTATGTTAGAAGATATAAAAATATTTACACATGTAACAATATGGCATGCAATTATTATTATCTTTCTTTTTATTGATTATAAATTTAAACTTAAATTCCTTTTTTGTCTTCTGTTTCTGAAGAGTCAAACTACTGGTGAGATTCAGGACAAACAAAAGTTGCTGCTGCTAATGATTAAAACTTTGTTAATAACTGCCGGGTGCATTATTTGACTCTGGAAGGTAACCATTATCTCTGTGAAAGAACTGTGGTTAGAAAAAATGTTCAGTTGTGATCAGAGATAGCTTAACGTTTAGTGAAATCTAATTGAAGCAAATCAGCAGCAGAACTCACTGTAATGCTCAATAGTGAAAGAAAGCTCGTTTCCACTTGCACAGTGTAATATTTCTCAAAGTAATGGGACTAAAAAGCTGTGTAGGCTTAAGTAAACAACTTATCAGAGAGGCTAATTGAGGGGAAAAATGCTTTAATTTTCAAGTGAGCATGAAGATTGAGATCTGGAGCAATGACAAAAAAAAAGATAAAAAAGTAATGAGGTCTGACGAGTTGAGATTTACCCTATTAGAGAGGGTTCGGGTGCATCAGGGTAAGGTGAGCTGCTGTGCCTGCTGTGCAAGCCTGTGGGGACAATGTTACAATCTGGTTTAACCAGTCAGGTCTAGATTCAGTGATTTTACATGCCCAAAAAAGCGGTTACCTGAGTACTCTGAATGAGCAGGTGTTTTCATCTGTTGATTTTTCCCTTCCCTTATGGTACAGTTGTTTTCCATCATGACAATGCCAGAACTCGGTGGGTTCGATTTGTAAAAAGACAGGTGCAGGGAGCATATTTTCACACATGGATTGTCCACCAGAGTTACCAAACCAGAACCCTGTCGAGAATCTTTGGGATGTGCTCAAGAAGACTTATCAAAATGATGCAAGAGTGAAAGCGTGCTGTAATCAAAAGCAAAGGCGCTCCAACAATATGGTAGTATATGACCTTTCTTTTCCCTTTTATCTTCCCCTTGCAACCACAGAAAGTGGAAAATAAAACATTTTTAACGCGTGGTGAGCATTAGAAATTATGCAACATCATGATCTTCTTCACTAGGAGGTTTTGCTGTCTAAACCCAAGAGCACTGCGACTGAAAAGAAATTTATTTCAAAACATGTAGTGCAGTGAAGTCTAACAATAATGTTTAAAAAAAATCCCAACTCTAGAATTTCACCCTGTAATGTGATTGACATCACTTTGTACCATCGTTCCATCATCACTTTCACTTTAAATGAGTAAATAATGATAATTTAAAAAATGCAGGCATTTCACAGCTTCAGAGCTTTTGTGGAGAAACCAAGTAATTTGATTGATGGTCATCTGAGTTGAGCTAAAGATTATTTATATATATATATATATATATATATATATATAAAAGGAGAGGAGAAGAAGATGCAGTGGTACAGTGGAAGCACAAAATAACTTCAAAATATGAAACGTGAAGCTGAGGCTATAAATAACTGTTCCAATTGCACAGCTTTTGTTTTAAAGGAACTTTTTCATGTTTTTGTTGTAGAGTGAGTGTGTTCTGCTTTTATGTTTGATGAATATGTGCTATGATATTCATAAAGGTAATGTCACACTGTTTCTGCTGCCAATTCAAAGAAAAATTGAGAAGAGTTGAATGTAAAATAACAATTTATTAACTATAATTTTGGGAGGAAATTATCAGTGCAATGCTTGTAATTTAGACTAATCATTGTATTAATCTTCTTTTGAAAAAAAGTCACATGTTATTCTGAACTACAAAGAGGAAGTGAGATGTAACAGGATCGCCACTGTCAGAAATCAATCCTGTGATAAAAACATTGCTGAACTTGTAAATATAAATCTGAACTACCATTACATGTTTGATGGCATTCATTAACACTTTATTGGTCAGTGTTGCCATTTTAAAGACAGAGCACAAATTGAAAACCTGGAATAACAAAACATTTACATTTCTTGTCTCATTAATACCCTGTGATGATGACTGGTTACGCTATTGAAAGAGTTTCATATGATGCTCTGAAGTAAAAAAAAAAAAACTGCCCTGTCATTCGGCACAGGAAAATCCACAGTATTTCGTTTTTGGTACATGATCCACACAAGGGATATTGTGGTTCTCCTTTTGTCTTCACCACCCCCTGAAAAGCAGAATTTGGCTCCTTAGCTGTTAAACACTCCACCATGGTTCAGCAAATCTTGTACTCACTAAGTCTGTACTGTATAAGCTTTGCACAACAGTACAAACATTTCAAAACACTGTCATTGAACACAGCTGAAAAAAGGTAAAAAGGGTCCAAAAAGTATATATTAGCTGTTGAGTTGAGGAGAATTAGAATGTAATTATTCACTGTATGATTGCTCTTTTAAGTTATCCCTTGAATTTATACATTGTTCATATGAAAATGTTTCGTGGAGCTTTAAGGCTATAGATAAAGCTGTTTTTTTTACTGATGGTTATCAGCAGTGCAAGAAGAAGGACATAGAGAGGATAGTTTTCTAACAACTGGTGACTCCATAGAAGTGCTTGCAAAATTGTTGGCATATGGACATAAGCTTATAAAAGAGTTTGAGAATATGCAGAAGCTGGTTGAACATCTTGCTGCATATTTTACGCTCATATTAGTGTGCAGAGGTTTGATGCTGTAGTGGGTGATTTATATCTGTGAATATTCTCATGTATTTATGTACATGATTGTCATGATTAGAAGGCACTTTCATTCAATAGAGCAGTCAATGATAACCCCTGAGATGTGGTCAGTAACCGAGGCTTGCCACTTCACGGAAAATTCTTTTGTTTATTCATTATAGATTTGAGCTTTTGTGTGAGTACTGAATGAAAGGCACACAATTTCCAAATCTCCAAGAGAAAGCTTGGGGGACAAAGACTGTAATGAAGAAAAAAATAAATAAATCAGGAGCTCTGGAGAGTTGAAAACTATAAACACAAGAGAGAAAATGATTGCCCAACATGCAGACTGAATCTAAAATAACAACACAGATTTGTGGCAAAGAGCAGAATAAAACAGTGCTTGAACATTTACTCGTCTTTATAGCCAGTGGGGGAAAAAACACTTGAAATTCTGTTTGTCACTGTATGACGTAATGGTGTTCTTCTAACTTGTGCTTCATACAGACATGGGAGTCCACATGCATCATAGGATTGTTTCTGGAGGGCTTCACGTGGCAGCAAGAATGATCGCTGTATTATCTTCTTCACTTCATTTTATTGTTAAGGTCTAACTTGGGTTAAGCTCCCTCCCAGCATATACAGCAATATTGCTGTATTTACAAACCAAAATAAACACCTTTTTACGTTTATTTTATTTAAATTCTACGCATGTAATGATTGAAGATGATAGTGTAAGGGCATTCAAAGTATTAAAATGTGTTGTGAGATTGCCTTCAGGATAAAATTAATATTTGAACCTGGAAAATGTAGAGGAGAGAGCATGTTCTCATACAGTTCAATCACCCCAGTGTAAATATTATTAGATTTATTGGCACGACCTCCTTTTGAGTCATTTACGTAACCTCTAACAAGTGAGAATCAACTGAGTGTTTGTCCTCTTTTTTGAAAAATCCTTTGATTTCAACTTTCAGTGAGGTCATAATTACCTTCTGAGTTCTGGGTTTCTTTTGGGCCCAATTAAATTACATAGGACTATGCGCCTTTAGAAGGACGCATATCCACGTTCCCAGAGGCAAAAACAACAAAAGTTTCTGGTTCTCATTTTGTTTGTAGCATGAGAGCAAAAAACAGAAGGACCTCCCCAAAAAATGCTAATTATTTATTAATTAATTCTGATCTCAAGGTTTCTTGATAGACATAAAGACCACGCTGGGACAAAGATGGTCTGGAGGAAACGTGTCTAGCTAGAATGAAATATTTACCATGACAAGGGATAAAACAAACAAACCAAAAAAAAAAAAAAGCGATGAGCTTTTCTGTCCTTCATATGAAGACACGTTGATTTCAATATGAAAACAGAAGACTTTGGCAGAGAAGTGTGTGATATGTTTTATTGAAGAGATGGTGCTTTCAGCTTTCTGGTTGAAAGTGCCAGTTGAAGTGAAGTGGAGGTCATTCTAGCCAGTGAAATACTTTCCCAGTCAGAGATGTAAAAATATGCTGTTGAAGTCTTGGAGTGAGTGGTTAATATTGCAGCTCTGTCACAATTATTCTGAATTGGTGCTAGCCCTGAAGTGAATGGTTGAATCACAAACAGTGTTTCCCCATGAAGCACTACTGTGAAGCACTGACGTAGGTTAGCCAAGAATAAAAATTTTAAACTGAGCTGCAGAGTTCCTCTTTCTGACAGTCAGTGTGGAAGCTGGGAAGAATTTAAAAAGTAAAAAAAAAAAATAATTCACAACTCTGTAAAGTTCACATGCAAGCAATAGTTTTCAGGTGTCCAAACAGCTGTGAGGTAAAGAAAACTTTCCTATTTTTTTCCTATTTTTGTTGTGTTTTTTTCATTTTCTGTTTTTCCAACTTTCAACAAAGTTGGAAAAACAGAATAAGAAATATCTTCGGTTTATACTTTCTGCAGTTAAATGAGTCCAAAAAGGAGAAATCACAGCTTTTTGAGTATGTGTTTGTGTGTGGTATAGAAAATGACAGAGATTCATTCGAGTGTAATGAAATTATTTGATGTGAATACAGAATATTTTCTTTATGGTCAAATGTATATCGCTTTTGATTACATATTCACTTATTTAGTAAGTAAATCTCACATACCCTGCATTTGATGGTTTTGAATGTCATCAAAAACATCCAACTGGAGGCTAAAATACCTCCTACAATTTGTCTGATACGATCTTAACGTCAACCAAAATAGGAACTTGTTTTGTTGTGTCCATGTCCACTGTTTACATCCTGTAAATCTGGAACTTCTTTGCAGTCTGAGTTCACCATTGTGTCACTACCCTGGTGAAATCAGACACAGTACACAGGCAAGAGTGTGAACAATTACACAAATAGTAGAGCATGTTTCCTATGTGACCATGAGGTTAAAAAAAACAAGCATGTTTCTAGCTCAGTCCTTGACTCCTCACAAGCCCACATGAAAGCTCAGCTCAGAAATGGTAATACAATTTTTCAGAGTTACTTAGACTCACCCTGCAGATGGAGATGGGTCGAGTAGCACCAACAGCAGCAACTGTTTAGGTCAGTGTCAGAGGAGAGATTGCAGCAGGAGTACAGCAGAACAGCATAGTGAACAGGGCTTTTGTCAGTGAAGATGTGGACTCTCACTGCAGAGGATGCCTTGATGTACTGTGTTTGTCATACACCTCATGTGTTAGTGCAACACTAGCTGTTTGTTTGAAGTGGCTCAAAAGCTTTGCTGCAATAAAAATATAAATGCAGTGTTCTATGTTGTGAATTTGCTGCTAACCAGTGTAAATATAAAAGCGGAGGTACATTTCTTTAATTTGTACCCGTACCTGTATTTTTTAACACCTTGTTTCATCTTCCACTTTACCATAACACCCTTCAAAGCAGTGTGCTCCTGAAGAATCTGCTGGCCATGTTCATGGCCTTGCAAAGAGGCCACGTCTCTATTACTTTGATATGCAACTGCCTGAACACACCTTAACATCTCCACAGAGGAACAATCAGAATTTACGGTTGCAGGGGCTGCCTTAGCTTTTGGAGCTATTAGCTTTCATTTTTGTCTGATATTCTTTCACAGTGCAGGCTGTGTAGATTTGTGAATGAATATCTTTGCATAAAGGGTGAAGGCCAAAAGCAGGTATAAGGCCCGATCTTACACCTCCTGCTACCCACTACCCACTACCCACTACCTGCAAATTGCTGATTTAGGAGCCTCTGCCAACCGCTAATGCAATCTTCCGCTCCCTAAAGCTGCCACCCATTATGCCGACTCCCTTATCTTGCAGATTTCAGATAGAGGGTAGCAGGTGGTCTGACCACCCACTACCCTCTATTCGAAATCTGCTAGATACCGGTACCGCAAGATACCGAGTTTGTGGAAAGCGCAATTGGCATGTTGGCGCGTAAAAGAGCGCGTCCAAATCGCGTCATTGCGCGTCCACCCAGTCACATGTGGACTGCACAACTGGCTCTACCTCTCGATTTTGTATCACTGTATTACTTGCATACGTTATTATTCTCTTAAGGGCAGATGATGTCTGTACAGCTGTGGCATGATCTCATTCAGATGTTTGCTGTGGAGGAAATTAGGAGATGACAGAACACTGTTGTTGAGTTTCTTGTACTGTGCGCCTCCCTCTGACCCTCTCCTTGCGCTCGGAGCACCCGAGATGCGCTCAGTGGTAGAAGGTAGATGTCATCATACCTGTTCCTCTGGCTCAATGCTCATCCAATGATCCGTTCTGCAGTATTTTAAAAAGCACATCAGCAGCTGTGCGTCTTGGCGCAGTGAGCTTCCAGGAAAGCATTTCTTAACTAGAAAAGCACTCGGAGAGCGCAGACCTCCGCCAAGCACAACAGTTCTCCCATACAGCGATTTACAGATTGCGATAAAATCCGCCTTCTGGATCAGATCTGGATCAGCCTCTGAAATTTGATAGAGGTTTCCATTGTCAATCCCTGAGTCAAATTTCATGAGTTTTGAGCAATAATTAACGGAGATATTGAGAAACAAAATTCCGGCCCCATTGACCGCAATGTTATCGAAAATTTGAAAGTGATCCAGAATCCAGGATTTCTTCCGGATCACAGCTAAAATGAAATCAGTTCTTCCTTTTCACATTTCTGAAAACTCCTGAAAATTTCATCAAAATCCATCCATAACTTTAGTTATCTTGTACACAAACAGACAGACAGACAGATAAACGCCGGCAAAAACACCTCCTTGGCGGAGGTAAAAATATTCTTACACAGACAATTCCTATCGGCTACCTGAAAGTCCCAGATAGTTGGTGCGCTCCCAGTAAACACGCTCAGGCAGAGCTGCGAGAACTGCTGCGAGAGCCGCTGGAAGCAGCTGTGCGTCTTGGCGCAGCTATGGGCAAAGCCGCTCCCGGCGCCCACTGCTGAGAATATGTTGAAAAAGAAAAGAAATGATTAAATAATTTGCTCCACATTAGTTAGAGCTAGTTATGTATATATCAGTGCAGAGGTGGAGGTGGAGGAGGAAGGAAGAGGAGGAAGCTCTACAGCAGAGTCCCAGACGAGCTGCCCATAAGAGCTGGATGAAAAGATGCTCCATAACGGTTTGCGGGTGGCGGTTTGCGGCTTGCGGGTAGCGGCTTGCGGGTAGCGCAACCTGCTCTTAAAGGCAATGGCTACTGACACACTGATTGGTTAAACAGGTGGAACGCCCTAACCACTCCCATGCATAATATATGCATAATATAGCGGTTAGCGCAGGTAAGATCGTGGGTTTAGGGAGGTGGAAGATTGCGTTCTCTGGGGGAACGCCCCTCCCGCTACACGCTCTCCCTTAATAGTGGCTTTAGGAGGTTTGGCGGAAGATCGGACCCTATATCTCTGGGCTGGCCTGGGAGCGCCTTGGGGTTCTTCTAGAGGAGCTGGTGGAAGCGGCCAGGGGGAGGGAGGTCTGGGCCTCTCTGCTGAAGCTGCTGCCCCTGCAACCCAACTCCGGACCAAGTGGAAGATGGATGGATGGATGGATGGATGGATGGATGGATGGATGGATGGATGGATGGATGGATGGACATTTAATAAACAGGAGCCTCAGTAGTGTGTGGAAGAACCATACACAGCTACAGCAGCCTGGCATATCCTCCTCATGGTAGAGTTTACTCCAAATAATGCCCCAACTTGGTTTTATTAAACACCAGCTTGTACAAATAATAGTACAATGTAGGATACCACTAATAAATCAATGCTGCAAATGATAAGAGAGAGTAAGTACTCTTCTTCTCTTGGATATGGCATTGGGTCACATCATTGTCTAATTTTGAATTGCTGGGGGCAATGCATCAGAGAGTGTTTAAGTTCAACAATAACACATTTAAAGCTGTCCAATTTCCAAAACTTAAAGCATTTGCATGTTAATTTGAGTGTAACTTCCACAGGGATTGAAGGCACTGACTCGAAACAGTGACTGATCTTAGCTGTTGCAAACTGAAAAATAAGCTGCTACAAGCTTAGTCAGTTGACGATGTGCAGTAGGCATGTAAGCATGTGTTTGTGTGCAGGACTGATTCTCTTAGAACGCCTGACACGGATGTTTTTTGAATGTTTTTGTGCACTCACTCCCTGTCTCTCTCCATTTCTTGTCTTTCCTTTTTGTTCACGGCTGTTTTTGAAATGTTTAAAAGTTCACTGTCACCATCACCATGGTAACTGTCATCTCTGTGAGACATGCAGCTGCCTTCTATTCAGGCATGGCTGTTGACTGACTACGTATGGAGGAGTTTTTGAATCTGTCTTTCTATGTCTGGGTCTCTCTTTGCGTTTCAAATCAATGCTTTTCTCATGTTTACTTTTTTTCCTTCTGTGCTGAAGATAGCAGAGTATAGCAGGAAGTTCTCTGGTTTCTGTAATAAATAAATTATTGTGGATTGCAACACAGCATGAACTACATCTTACATTCATTATTGTAGCAGAAATGTTGCTGAACATGATAGCCTGGCTTCTTTACATTTTTGGCAACATGTTACTGTACACCACAGCTAAAAATGTGTTATTTCAGAGTTGTCCCATATGTATTCAGGTTGCAGGAGCAGTTAAAGCCTTATTGCTCTGATTTTCCCAATCCAGATATGTCTCTGCACAACATTGGTCAAGCTGTCTTTCATCTCCTTCCAGTCATTACAAATACTGTGTATCCTGAGTTAGAATTCCTGTAGAGAGCTGCTTCCTTTGGCGTGCCACCCCAGACCCTCTACTGTTTCTATTTATACAACCACCATGGACCAGTCAGAGTTTAAATATAGATGTTGAGTCTGGATTCTCTTCTTCATCTGAAATGCATGAATAATTGAGAGGGAGAGGAGATAAGGTAGGATTCATTCAGGAGATGGATGGTGCAAGCATAGATTTTGTACCTACATTAGTGCTTTATTAAGGGGGAGTGTTGCACTTTGTGCATGCAAAGACCGCAAGAGTTAGGGAAAAGTTTGATGAATGCCCAGAATATCACTTGTTTTAGATTTTCTATAACATCAAAGATCAAAGTCTTATTTACGGTTCTAAACTGTAAAATAACGATGTAATGATGATATTAGTTAATTACATGTAGTGGCATGCAGATGCTTTTCACTTTTGGGCGTCATTGGAACATTTTGCCCATATCAATTCCTAACAATAAAATATCTTAAATGTATTTTTTTTAGATAGGGAAAATCTTGATCTTAATATCATTTAGAGATCTGAAAAACATGAGTCAAGTTAATGTGACTTCCACATTCAAACTTTCATGTAAATGTCATAGATTTTTTTTTTTTTATCAATAGAATACAGACAAGAAGTCTAGATGTGCTTTACCTTAATGTCACAGAAATAAGACAATGATCATCGAGCTGTGAACAGAATCTTCCAAGACGAGCCACGAGATACAAAATATTTGCTTTGGTGAGATGTTGGCGGTTAAGATAGATGAGGCTATGTCGTTCAAAGTTAAGAGGTGGTGTAGGGTGGGGAGACTACAGCTGAGCCACTCCACTGCAAACGTGTCTTTGTGTGTGTGTATATTTCAAGCTATCAGGCTGGGGGAAATGTGGAAGACACAGTCTCCTCCCGTCTCCATGGAAACTCCCTCTCTTTCACGGGCAGTAAGGCAGAGCCACTCCACATTTGGAATCAGGAGTGTGAATTATTCTACATCATTACTCACATGCTATTGACCACTGACAACAGCATCTCAAAGAAAATCAAGATCAGTGTTGGGATGATGAGGATGCTAGTTAATCCATTCAAATGATAAACAAGTAATCATTTGACACATGGTGAAAACATCTGCAAATGAACATGGTTCCCTGCTCACCTAATTATCATGTGATCTTGCCTCTTACTAATAGTAGTAGTGGATATTTATTAAAAACAAACAAAAAAAAAAAGAACACCTTCACTGATATAGTCCACCAGCTGGACTAATAGCCTGTATTTAAATACAAAGAGAAATCTGACAGGAATTAGAGAAATATCTAGACTGAACAGAGACTAAAGCAACACAGGCACTTCATGGCTTGATAAGCTTTCAATAAGGAACAAATCAGGGACAGAAGGAAAGGAGAGACATAGAAGGAGACTGTCAGACTTGCTTTTCACAAGCAGGTCCACGTAGCCACCTCCTGTTGAGCTTCAAGGGGGTTGTCATGGTGACAGTGGCTGGCAGTCGAGGCTCGGAGGGTGTTGTGTGGTATCCCTATGGCCTCCAATGTGGCTAAGGGAGTGATGGGAAAGCAAGTCAGTTTAAGGTGATCTTAGTCTTTAATCAACGCCTGCATTTACTCAGCCCAAAACAGACATATCTTCTTCTCAGTACATTCTTTTTCAAAGAACTAGGTGGGAGTTTAAAAGTAGTACCTGTCATGAAATAGGTTTCAATATGTTTCTTTGGGAGAATACAGGCAAAGCATTGACAATGAGCCCACAGGAAAAGGAGCTTCCGCTGCTAAAGCACAACGGTGTGTGCTGCTCCCGTCGCCTCTGCTGGGGAAGGTGCCAGCTGGAACTGGGAGTTCCTGAGCTGTCTCTGGGGATGCCACCACACTTAATCCAGAGTAAGAACACTAATCTGAACTGTACCTAAACAAGAGTATCTGAACCAGACAAACTAGGAAATAATCTACAGCCTTGATTTGGGGTGCAGCAGCAGTAGTGACACTGCCGATGCAGGAAGTTATAATCTTATGTTTAAACCAACCAGCTCCATCTCTGTTCAGCAGTTTGCTGCTGTTTGATATTGTGATTTACTTTGACAGTTAACAATACATCTGCATAAATTAACATTATCTTGTGCAGCTACTTTAGTAGTTCCATTGTTGCACTACAATTCAGCATTTTTTGCAATAATCTTCATTTAAGATGCTTTGAAAAGTGTACATATTTTAGCTATTTTATAATAAAGCAAAACTAAATTACTACTGCCCTTTCAGAAAGATCATGTATGGTGATTAAAAACACAGAGACAGTGACCACAGACTTTAATATTACCATTTCACGTTTGTATAACCATGTGCTTTATCTTGCATTAGCACTTTTCTCATTGTATTTGTACCAAAGCTCTGATGCAACTCAGGACTTCCTTGGCTAGGGATAAGTTTCATACCCATAATTTAAAAGTATAATATAGTTTGAAAATGCAAATAAAATACAGATCTAAGATGTTTGGCATGAGGCCGGTACACTACATAACATTAATGACATTTAAACATGCCTAAGATTTGATCTAGATGAAGACTTTTCTTGTTGTTTTTATATATCTTGTTGTTTCATATCTATCTGGATAGATTCCAATCCGGTACCTGTACAAGACACATGATCTGACTCTGCACTTCCCTGAACTCTAGTTCCATCTTCACTTCTAGGTAATTGCTGCTCGCAGCTGTCACAGCTGAAAAATAGCAGACAGCATGGAATTCCCAAAAACTGCTGTTCTTGTTGATTGTCAGTCACTGACAATCAACACCTGGCCAACCTCTGCTCAGGTATCAGGATTCTGCAAGTGAAGTGAGGACACATAAAAAGACACTTTGAATCTGGTCAAAAATAGAAGAGAAAAAAATGTTCCAGCTTTTGTCGAAGGTAAGTAGGTTGTCGAACTTCAGCTGAAACATGACAGAAGTT
The DNA here is from genome assembly GCA_018398805.1 of Hirundichthys speculiger. NCBI lineage: Eukaryota > Metazoa > Chordata > Actinopteri > Beloniformes > Exocoetidae > Hirundichthys > Hirundichthys speculiger. Next base: position 593,141 of record JAGFBZ010000074.1, on the reverse strand, counting down.
CAGTCTCCGTATCTAAGCTACTCACTGGATATTTCGTTCTTTCAGGGGCAGACATAAGCCGTCCATTAGAAGCAACTGGTGATCTTTTGAAATATGGATCCGCTGTCATGTTGTGTTCTGTACTGACAAGAAAGACATTAGGGATCTGCCTGCTACTGTTTATAATTACAGGTTGAAGTTACTTTTTGTTGGTTGCAGAGGACAGCTTCTCATAGGAACTTATTGCTTATGTTGGGCCACAGGCCATGTGTGATCTGAGACAAAGGAGACAAAGGAAATCATAAAACTCAAATCCCCAGCATACCTGGCGGTTTCAGTTTCACACCAAGGTGTGAAAATGTCCCCAGCCTCTCACTGGCTGGGGACCCCCATCTCACAGCGGGATCCTGGCAAAGGCGGATCGTATCCCTGTAGTCTTAAATACAGCGAGCGCCATCAGCTCGTCCTCTTGCTCTCTTTTTCGCTCTTTCCTGCACATCGGCTGTCCTGCTTGGACCTGTCCTCCACAACTCAAGGCATCCTTTTTTTTGGCCTACTTCGGCCCGCCACAGCTTCCGGCCAGCAACCATGAGGCCCATCCAGCGACGTGCTAGTCAGCCACCAGTAAGGAAGACCGGTTCACGCGCCCCGTCCGGCCAGCACCACGAGTGACCCGAGCACATTGGCGTGAATGAGGCACGGTGCCACCACGGGAAGACACAACGGCTCCTAGCGCGCCTTGTAGGACCCGGTTCTGCCGAGAGCTGCAACCTGTACCCTGCTGAAAGCCAGGAAAGCCAGGACGAACAGAGCCGCTCCTGACCACATCCGCGGAGCGTAACCCAGCAGCGGCCCCGCTGTTTCCAAGCTTAATCATCCTCCCCGGACTCCACAACGCCATCGATCGCTTCCGGAGTAATCCAAATAAGAGTAATCCAAGTTGTGTCTGGGCAGAGGTACTTAGCTTAGTTAATATTTTTGTGCTTACTGTGACACTGTTTACGATTGAGCCCATCAGTAATCTGCCGGTGCATATTTACCCACGTGATCACTGTGTTTCCTCACCACTGGTTGATCGTGCCCCGATTTCCAAACGAACAGGACGAGAGTGCGGGCGTCTGCTTCACACTCTCCCTCCTGTGTGGAAATCCTCGGAGCAATCACAGCATCGGTTAGAAATCACCTTTGCTTTGTTGATTTTACTCTGTCTTTTCTTTCCTCTTTTTTTTTGTACTAACCATCTCCATGAGGACGTTAGCGCGTGACCTTGTCAGCCATCTTGGTAAGGGATGAGAGCACCACGTGTTCTCGGCCGCCATCTTGGTAAGGGACGAGAGCACCACGTGATCTCGGCCGCCATCTTGGTAAGGGACGAGTGACCACGTGATCTCGGCCGCCATCTTGGAATCTTCATCACAGTATTAAGTCATCTTAGTTTATCGCACACACAGTCCTCAGCATACATGTATATAAGTTGACACTCTTCCATCTAATGTTTTATTTGCTTATGTTAGTTTAGTTGTCTTTTAGTTAGTAGACATCAGGGTCTTGATTCAAGTGTTTGTTCATTTTAATACTTGTGTTAATAAATCCTGATATATTCTAATGAGAGAAGTTGTTTGTGGTTATTTTACACAGTTTTGTAACAGTTGCTGGTTGAAGAGGTCTGTGCTCGGACTCACACCGTCTCTGTTGCTCTATAGTGCCACACCTGGTCACAGGATGGCAGAACAACAACAATTTTGAGACTGATTGTGCCATTTAGTCCTTTTTCCTGATTTATCAGGTGGTGCCTCGTATCAATTTATTAACTTTGTTAAAAACCTTCTTTTATGACTAAACGAGCACGTTATACGCCTTATTGCACAACACTTATGACCCCAATTTGACCAGGTGTAGCCCTGGTTTAAGCACTGAGCACATCAGTTTGGTTTATTGCAACCTCACTGTCGAATTTTAACCATAAAATTTTTCATTAAGTCAAGATGTGCTCCAAAACAGCAGACAGAAAAAAGTTGGTAGCGATTGAAATGAAAGTCATGCAAGTAGCAGCTAAAAAGACAAGTATTTCCCTTTGACGTTGCTGGAAACACATTCCAGGGCATGCTTGCCTTATCATAACTATATACAGTTGTTATATGCCATAGGTGTCTTTATAGCTCTTTCTGTTCATTTTAAATAGTGGAAGAAGTCTGGTATTACTGCTCTGACAAAGACAATGTCAACTTGATATTGTTCAGTCTGTATTACCTGATGCGTCCATGGCCAGTAATTTCCTTACTCATTATCACTTCTGCAGTCTGACTAATAGAAAAACGGATCACCCGTGTCACTTAAGTCTACATGTATATGTAAAAAGTCCAAAGTTCGAGGCTGTTTCCTTGTTGGATGCTGACAGATGAATCGCCCTGACCTCAACAAAGGAAAAGAAAAAAAAAAGAAGCACCATTGTTGCACAGTGACCATTAATCACAGCAACTGGGACTCTGCTGTCATAAAACCAGGCCATTGCATTTGAAGGAGAGCTGAAATTGAGGCAAATGACTCAAAGTAAGAAGAAGTCCACTGTAATTGCCGAAGGTCACCATTTTCCAAGACCTCAAGTGCATGCTTCTGGAGACCAGAAACCTTGCTGATGTATACCCAGTTCATAAGTCAATATTCTCTCTGTAATTCATGTCATGTCTAAAAATTACTCTTTTGTCTTTAAGAACATATATTTTGACTTTGGGATCATCCTTTGCTCCAATCTTGTCAGGGATGTCCTCTCAAACAGCCTAATGAGGGCTGGTGTCACCTTGTCCAAAAGATGTTGGCCCTATACTGTGTTTGCTGAGCCTGTGTAATGAGATTCACAAGCCAATGTGATCTGACTTTGTTTAGTGTCACAGTGGGATTTCATTGCAATCTGCCCTCTTTATCTACAATTCTCACACACACATGTTGTTTTCTCTTCTCTTCCAGATATAAATACCCCTTCCTTTCATTTTATATGCCCTTTATTAAAACAAAAAAAGTATTTAGTGCCAAGAAAAACTCTATAATTCTGTTGCTGTCATTAAACTTATGAGTGGACTTCTGTGGAACCATTTCCATGACATGTTCTTGTTTCCAGTCCTGTTTGTGCACATTGAAAGGTTTATCTCAGCTGTGAGTTCGGTGATTTTATTAAATTAGTTCTACATGACATTAAAACAACCCAGGAAAGACAGCGATAAAGACAAGCTAGACTGGGTGAGTGGGGGCACACAGAAAGCAGAGGAAGGGGCACCGCAGTCCAGTGGGAAATGTGCAGGGCTTCCTTGTGGCAGTTAACCTCATAACCATAATATTAAACAGCACCACCAGTGCGCCTTCATTAGGGACCTTTTTATAGTCTCCTAATCCTATTACCCCTGCCCTTTTTTGTCCTCTTCTTCCCATATCTGCAATCTCCAATGGCTTTAAGTTTAGGATTTTTTTTTTTTTTTGCAGTGTCTCTGTTGTATCCCTTTACTGGCTCGTTACAAGCCTGATGTGTCTCAAAGCCAGTGGGTGACCTGTAATACCCGATGTTTTCAGAGGTACAGCAGGTGATACAAGCATTACATCCTGTTATTTAATTTACTGAAATAGTTTTCTCTTCAGCAGCATCATCATTTCAAGTGCACCCTCTGTACCCCTTCCCTTTTATGTTGCCCTTTTCAGCTTCACCCTCACCCTTCAGAACCAGCCAATCTCTGCTCTTCAAGTGTTTGATTCAAATAGGTTTCGTCCAGGGCAGGGGAAAAGGAGCAGAGAGGGAAGGAAATAAACAGATAGGGTCATTATTCATGTCTGCCATGAAGCTATGGCAACAGTATCCTCCTGCTCTGATTGGTCATAGATAAGGTTGCCTTTTTATCCATCACTTTCACTCCAGGGAGTCTGAATTATTGGCTCAATGTCAAGGGTCTTACTGCCAATCACCCTTTAACATTGGTTGCTGTCATCACTTTTCTGTCAGTTTGTCTTAATTTTCTCTGGTTGATTCATAAAGGAACCTATCAAAAGCTGACTCATGGGCTGGAATTTGGTCTTTTTGCACTAGAGGCTGTATATTTAATCTTTATAAGCAGTTCATTAGTGAGGTTTTGATCAAGCTCAACAAGGGTACAGTTGAGGAAGTTGTTACTTTTACTGCTTTGTCCCATAATTCACATTAAATTATATTGAAATTATTCCATTATTAAATTAGATATGAGTCTCTTAAATATCTTTCATTCCCACACTGCCTTGTAACATTAGCTGAGCTTCTTTTCAAGAAAGTATCTTAACTAGTCTGTCTTTTGTTTTTGTCTTTGTTTGTTTTAATCATATAAAATCCTTCCCTCTTGGATGTGGGCTATGGCCAAAGCAGGCTTAATGTTCTAGCAGCAACCTCCTACTCATCTTTCTAAGTTGTGCTGTCTGGAAATCTAGGGTTAATGCACACAGCACAGACTATGGTTCATGAAGTAATGCTTTTCATTGTCCTTGAAAGGAATAGATGATCTCTGTCTTGATAGTGCTTTCAGCATGGAAACACACACACATTATGTTTTTTTAATTTGTAATCACAGGATGTCCATATTTTGTTTAAAGATACCAATTTTTGGCATAAAAATTATCATGGACTAAATGGGTTAATAACAAAACACATGGCTGGATTACAGTATTTTGCCTTTGTGACTCATCGTCACTCAGATCATGCAGGCTGTAGCAATTCACTTGTACCTCAACATTAAGATCACAGGAAAGCTGCTGGACTTCTTCCCCACATCCCCAGTTGTAGAAGAAAGTTTAGACATTTTGTTAGGCTGTTATCAAAGAAATGCACGCAGGGACAGCCAGTGTCTAACTTGAGTATTTTTATAAGTGCTGTGAAATAAAGCCATTAAAAGGATTTGCATATTTCTATGCATAGCCCAAATGGCAGCTTTCAAATCCCCAAGTATCTACAGAGTCCAAATTTTAATGGGTCATTTATCCAGACTACATAAAATGATGCAAAAGGACATGTTTGCATGGAACTTAAGCAGCTTCTTCGTGGCTGCCATTCTGTTGTGGATATCAAGGTATTTGCAGTTGTTCTGAAGATCTGCTATGTTTCTCTTTGGTAGTTCAACTTCTTCACTTTCATCATTGTGCCCCCCCCCCCTTGGTCCCTTTTGTGCATTTTTTTCTAAATGACACTCCGTCATCACTGCTGTATGCCCTGGTGAAGTGGATCAGCGAGTTGATGTCTTGCTTGTTCTGGGCATACAGTTTAATGTTGTCCATGTGAAGGAGCTAGCTGATGTTTGCTCCATTTTGCAACCAGTATCCGCAGCTTCTCTTTGATCAGGTTGGGGGGGGGGGTTTAGACTTGAGTAGAACAGAAGAAAGACACCACCTCCTTGCTATATAGCACACTTGACAGTATCTTATGCAATGGTTTTGACTTGCAGACATTCACAGAATTCTCTTAAGGTTGTGTTGATGGTGAACAGTTCCAAGAATTCTAGTATCCATGTGTGCAGCATTGAGTTATAGGCTTTCTTTTACTCAATCCAGCTGCTGCACAGATTGATTTGTCTCATTTTAAAATCTGGAGCAACTGTTCTGTTGAGCAATAACTGGTGCTTGGCTCTCCTGGTGTTATGTTTAATTTCTTTCTGGGCCTCCATGATTGAAACATGCTTACCGATCTTAATCTACAAAGATAAAAGAATGAAAGTTAATGACATAATATATTAGCGTATAAAAATATTAAAAGGTAAGGTCAGGAGATTAGGGAAGAAATGCTCAGCGCATCTTCAGACATTCATACAAAGCTCAATAAATTGTAGTTTTTAGTAAAAAGGAAACCTACTGTTTAAAGTACAGAGGATGTGTGGCAGTGTGGAAGCTTTCTCCTTAGGAAAGGCATTTAATACCTGAAATATCTGTCCCCCATTCAACTCCTCAAAAACCTAGGTTCTATGATGTATTTAAACAGAACATGTGTTTTTATGTTTTTCTTTTCCTTCAGTTTGTTTTCTCACATGTAACATATCTGCCCAAAGTCTATAGCTGACACTGTCCCTGAAGTGTCCAAATGTCCTCCTCCAAATTCATATTACTTCACTGGTCTACATCGCCATACACCACAGCTTCATAATGCTCTTCCAGTGGTAAGCTTGGCAAAAAATGAGCAGCCGCATTGTACTCCACCATTTTTGTCCAGCTGAATAAAAGGAGCAGTAGCAGCCTTTTGGGAATGTGGCCCTAAAGAGATAAGTGTGAAAACTGAGCATTTCAGATAAAAAGGGAAACAAAGTTCTGCAACAGTGTGCAGAATAAGAAAAAAAAATGCATTTTTTTGTTTGTTTGTTTGTTTTTTGAACAAAAAAAATCATTTGAGGACACATAAAATATAATTATAGACTAATAAATGATTGCATTATATATGTGATATTTCAGATGTGCTTGAGATTGGGCATCGAGGGCTCTGTGAGTGAGGAGAATATTTGTATTCTGAGCTGAAAGGAGCTGACGATGAGTAGGTCAAATGGAATAATTTTTTTTCTATTATCATTATGGCTGGGCAACGATTAAAATTTTTAATCGCGATTATTCACATGATTTCCCTGAGTAATCATGATTAATCGCATTACATACGGAAAATCAAATAATGAATTCAAAAGTAGTGTAAAGGTCACTTTTATTTAAATTTTCTGCTGCCATATGAAGTAAAGTGCCATAACATTGTTGTTCAAATAATTTTAACATCAGCACTTGTCAGTAACACATATTTAGTGTGAATCTCATCTTAAAAAATGTTAAATAAAACTAAGCTTATGTCATGGCCTGGTCGGCCATGGCAGCCTTGTGTGTGTATGTATGTGTCAAGATGGCGTCTCTCCCTGTCTTTAGTGGTTTCAGCTTTACTTTGAGAGGTCTTTTTTTGTTTTTCATTTTATTAATCTAACACAAAAACAAAACAAAAAAATGCTTGTTTTTTGTTATATTTCAATTTTAGACTTGGATCAAAAATACAAAATGAATGAATTTGTTTTTAATATCTAATTGGTCCGGTTAACGTGAACCGGAAGTGGATTTGTGCGCAGCAGTTCCGGTAGCATGGCAGCGCTGGAATCAAATACAAGTTTGAACAAGGACTTATTCAACAGCAGTTTGACAAACGCTGAAATTTCCTGCATGTTGCAGCAGATGGGTAAACTGTAGTGATAGTGAGATGAAGCCTCATGAAGCATCGACCAGGCATTTTTTTGTTTTTTGTGTTAGATTAAAAATCAAAAAACAAAATAAAACGTCCATTTTTCATTTTTTATTTTTTGATTGACAATTGAAAATGGAAAGAACAAATGATACATGGATTTACACTGATTTACACGAATTCACGGGACTGAATTTGTTTTTAATATTTAATTGTCCATTTTACGTGACCCTGAAATGGCTTTGTGCACGGCAGTTCAGGTAGCATGGCGGCGCTGGAATCACATACTATAAAATTTGAAGTATTGTGAAAATCTGAATGAAAACTCAGCTCATATATAGATCGAACCAAAGCGCTCTCCAGCTCTGTGTCTTCTCCTCAGATCATGACGAGCACAGAATCTTCTGATGCTCATTTTCAGCATTGCAGGACACCCATCTGCTGTTAAATAAGTCCTTGATCAGACTACCGCATTGGCCCAAATATAGGACGATATTTTAATCTAGAAGTCATATTCTCAAAAATGGGGGAATTGTTAATATTGCTACCTGAGTTGCTACCCGAACTGTAAAGGACATGGATTTTTACCGATCTTCATGTCCGTTTTAGCTTTTCCACATGTTTACCTGCCAATTCTCTTCCAGCTCCGCAGCAGCCAGTAACAGACTTTTCAAAACAAAAGCATGTGAGCAACATGTGTTAACGTGCGATAAAATAAATGTTGGTGTTAATATATTAATGAGTTAACGCGATAATGCGTTAACTTGCCCAGCCCTAATTATCATTATTATTATGTATTTATTTATTTAGCTATGTCTTCTAAGTAGTCAGACTGCACTATTTTTGAATCAGCTGGAGGATTTTCTGGGAGTTAAAGGGATATGATATGATAGGTTGAACAAAACAAAACAATGCATTGACTGCTTTTTAACAAACCTTTGAAACACATTGTTCCTTATTTTGACCATTTCACAGTTGAAACTTCATTTCAAAAAGCATTTATCAACAAAATTCTTTTTCATTTATCAGACAGTTGACACATTGAAGTCGATATTGCCCCTGTCAGATACTGTATGTGGATGTTGTGATGCTTTTGCTTTTGTTTATTGGTTGGTAAACATTATTGCCAGCTCCAGTACACTCACTCATGTGGATAAGCCTGATAAGTGAGTCATGAATAAATAAGTAGTCCAAGCCAGTTCAATCCATAAGCTCTCAGCAAATCACACACTCTATTGAGCATTTATTGGAGGTTTATTTAGATAAGATTATTGGCATTCACTTACTGACAGCACTTTCATACTGCAGAAATGACCTTTCTCAAATACACTGGGGGTATTTATTTTTAGGTATGTTTTATCAGAGTAAGAATGTTATGCTGAAATACAAATATTGCACCTGTTTTAGGTACAAAAAGTAAAGTGATGGTGCTTTTAAGCATCGCCAGTATTTATTGATTTTCATCATCATGCAAAGTGCAGTCCATGGTAAAAGGTTAAACAAAATCAGAATCTGGTGTTCCTTGACTTGCCTTTGTCAGAGGGTTTCTTTTCCATGTTGCACACACACACAGTATTTTTCCAAGTACTTAACATATAGGATGAACTCGTTGGTGTTCTTCTAATTTAACTAAACATCTACATATTTGCACAATATTGTATGCCACTCACATATTCTTCAATCCTTACTGACATTTCTTCTGTAAATCTGTCTTTCAGATCTTGGCCATCATCTCCATCCTCTTCATTGTGCTATCCACCATTGCCCTGTCTCTTAACACCCTTCCAGAACTGCAAGACACAGATGAGTTTGGGCAGTCCACAGACAACCCACAGCTGGCACATGTGGAAGCTGTGTGTATTGCATGGTTTACCATGGAATATCTTCTCCGTTTCCTCTCCTCGCCCAATAAATGGAAGTTCTTTAAGGGTCCTCTAAATGTCATTGACCTGTTGGCCATTTTGCCTTACTACGTCACCATCTTCTTAACGGAATCCAACAAGAGTGTACTCCAATTTCAGAATGTCCGACGTGTGGTTCAGATCTTCAGGATTATGCGTATCCTGCGTATTCTGAAGTTGGCTCGTCACTCCACAGGTCTTCAGTCTCTGGGCTTCACACTTAGGAGGAGCTACAATGAGCTGGGCTTGCTAATTCTTTTCCTGGCCATGGGTATTATGATCTTCTCCAGTTTGGTATTTTTTGCTGAGAAGGATGAAGAGGACACAAAGTTTAAGAGCATTCCAGCTTCTTTCTGGTGGGCTACTATTACTATGACCACTGTAGGTTATGGAGATATTTACCCCAAAACTCTGTTGGGAAAGATTGTGGGGGGATTATGCTGCATCGCTGGTGTCCTTGTCATTGCCCTACCCATCCCTATTATTGTAAATAACTTCTCTGAATTCTACAAGGAGCAGAAGAGGCAAGAAAAAGCACTTAAAAGAAGAGAGGCCCTTGAGAGGGCAAAGCGAAATGGTAGCATTGTTTCCATGAACTTGAAAGAGGCTTTTGCTCGTAGTGCAGAGTTAATGGATGTGGTGGTAGAGAAGAGCGAGAGGCCTCATGACAACCATCTCTCTCCAAGTCGTTGGAAATGGAACACCAAAAGGGCTGTATCAGAGACAAGCTCAAACCGGTCTTTCAATGTCCCAGAGTTAGGCTCCCCCTGCAAGGCCCGAGCTACCAGTCCCCAGAGGCTGAATGTTCAGAAGCTGGAGGAGATGTACAACCAAATGGCAAAGACACAATCACAACCCAATCTCAATGCTAAAGAAAGGGGCCTTAGAGGGAGCAAACAGAGGGATGAGATTGAGCTTGGAGCCATTCAGGATCATGGAGCACCAGTGCTAGGAACCAGAGAAGGTGTGGGCGATATGAAAAGTTTGTCCAGCATTGACAGCTACATTAGTTGTGCAACAGACTTCCAGGAGAATCCACGCTTTTCCTATAGTCCAGCACCAGACCTTGGTCTTCGGGAAAGCAACCGCTTCACGTTCAGTCCAGCTGCCATCCTGTCCCAGCACACTAGTACAAAAGGTGGCCAGCAAACCACAGGGCAACGTGAGTCCATCCTGACCCCCGTGTCAAAGTCCTCATGCCCAGAGAATGCAAGGAAATATTTCTTTTCTGGAAACTCCTCGAAAAGCCTTAAAGGAGGCTACCATAGTGAGGGAGATTCAGGGCCATCCCCACTTTCAGACACCTCAGTTGTGTCAGACCGCTCTCTGTTAAGTCCTGAAGTTTCTGTCTACACCACTGCCAGCAGCAGGACACCCCCAAAGTCTCCAGACAGCACTGCCATGGCCCCTACTGTCTTTACCTTCCACGACTCCTCCATCAGTAAATACATTGATGCCGATACCGATGATGATGAACACCTCCGTGATATCTCTGAAGCCAGTCCCTCAGAATGTCTTCTGGCGAGTGCTAGCCCAAAACGCAGTATTAACATAAATTACCAGAGGGGGACTAACCATTTAGAAGCAGCCCAGAAAATGCTGGGCCAAAATTGCCTCTTCCCCCCTGATGGAATTCGTGGGATTACTCACGAGAATCACATAGGACCTGATATGTCACGTAGACCAAAGGTTGAGAGGGGGCGGCAAAACACCTTGGATAAAAGCCTATGAGGTACAAGTGAAGGCAGAGACAAACAAGACGTTTGGAACAAAGTGGTTGTGGTAGACACACCTGACAAGCTAAATGACTCTATAAGCCAGAGACAAAATAAAAAGGAGAGACTGAGGGTCTCACATCACACTATTACCTGAGCATGCCATCAGGGCACAAGCTCTGGATGAACATGTGAGGTGAATACTCTGGGAGAAAAACATGTCTAAATAAAAGAATGTCACTGCCCCTACTTTAGCTCATTCCTGTTAGCTATATTTGACATCGACAAAACAAGAAAGCACTCCCAAGTAACTAATGGAACTGTTCAGAGAAACAATGTCAGCAAAAAAAAAATTAGTTGTTGATTTTAGCCAAAAGGGGTTAATATTTATATTATCCAGGGGGTGGGGGGTTGGAGTCCATGTTCTCATATTAACTCCCAGTTCAACTTTTAGTCTTGTACTTACACGAGGGGACCTAGAAGCCTATAAAATATTTACTTGTGCCCTCCATTCCCAAATCTGGCCTTAGTCATTTACATGTCTTGGGGTGTTTGCATATGTGTGTGTGAGAGAATGTGAATATCACTGAGTGATCTACTGGTGAATCATGTTATTACACTCTTGGGATTGACATGATTTATTTTTATATAGATAAGAGAAAGTTCCTTATAGAAAGGGATGAGATAGTCTGCTGTGTCATAATCATGAGTGATAATGTATAAAACTCAGTGTCTTGGCACAAAGTCTTGAGTTATCATAGACTCATCGTCCATTATATTGGCTGCTCTCTCTCATCTTGCTGTCTTCTGGGTTCACATGTTACTTAAAAATCTCTGCAAGTGTGGATGGTGTCTTAACACTTAGAGTCTCCTGTGAGGGACATAAGATACCAACTTGATTCTGCACAAAGTGCATGCTATTATACATGCATCCATCCACCCAGTAAACATACAAACACATAACAACAAACCCGCTTGTGCATCATATATAAAGAAATAGTTAAGCGTAGGGAAATCCTCTGAGAATTTTGTATATTATTGAAGAAAATTTTAGTGACATTTCCTCAGCATGCATTGACCTCCATCTGATTAACAAGAAAAAAGAGTGAACATGTTACTTTGAATCATAGAATATAAAAATGTATAAGACATTGTAAGTGGAGAAGTTATGCCCTACTACTTTTCCAACAATTATTGAAGCAAACGTCAATTGCACAATTACATGAACAGAATGAAATTTAACAATAATTTATTTTAATTATTGGTTAATTTATTTTAATGAACACACACACATAGAAAATGCACAAAAGATACACAGTGACATGTCAGACAAACTTCAGCATACAGAGCTACACAGAGTTTCCTTGGTGACTGTTTGTCCAGAATGGCTGGCAACAGTTAAGCAAAGATTTAATGTTGAAGGTCTGCATGTATCATATTCTGAATGTTGGAGCCACTCCTCCTGCGTATATTCACAAGTATCATATAAATGCGACATAGTGATGTAAAGACCAGGTACACTGTGTGTACAATTTCTGTTGCATCCCATAAATATAATTGTTTAGTTTGCTGGATGTAACCAATGAATCAGAATAGGCAATTATATGTTTACACTGCCTCATACTGTAAGAATATACAGTCACAACAGACTTTTATTAAAATTATGACACTCACCATAGTAAGATAGTGAAATGAATCCTAAATAATGCTTCACTACAGTCCTTAATCACGATTTTCAAAGCTAAAATATAAAGATGGAATATTTTTTACAATGACTTCAAAAGTTTTAAATATTGGTAGTTACAGGTGACAATTGAATGCAAAAAAAGTAATCTGAATGAATGAGCAGATAAGTGCTCAACCCAATAATAGAGTGTTTTAAAGAAGGACCAGTTTATCCAGATTCTGAACAACACAGGAGGAGAAAAAATATCTCAATAACTCTGAAAGAGGATCCAAATGGTGTCAGAAATTGTTGTTGTCAGCACATTTGATGACTCTGATGTATGTGTGATGTACGTAAGGGAAAAAGAAAGAGCAGCTTTTTCTCAGGTGATTTTCATGCAGGATGTTATCAGGCTGTGAGCAACAAAAGTGGGCTGACAGCTAAACAAGTAGATTATTGCAGGATTGAAGTGCATAAAGTCCTCATTACAAGGACTAATACACATCTGCTACTGTGGTGAAGTTAAAACCATATGCACAGTGGAAAGAAGTAATATTTCTACGCATGCAATGAATGACTGGATGAATGAGTTTATAAGGGAAACGATGAGTGATTAAAAGAAGGGAGGCAGGAGGTAAAGGAAGAAGGATTTTTTTCTTCATTATCACTGCACAAATGATAAGGAAATCAGATTACTTTGAATTAGGGTGAAGATTTTAGACAAGCAAGGAGAGAAAACATGTATTTAACAAACAAAGAAATACCACAAATTTACAAATACCACAAAAGAAAGAGACTGTCCATTATTAAATTATAAGTGCTGAAAGTAGATCAATAATGGATCATTATAGAATGTAATAAAGATATTAAAGTGGCCATAGTATGCTAAAATTTCTGCCATCTAATTTTATCTCCGATAACTCTATAGCTTTGCACCCAGCACCCGAGCCACTAATTATTTCTTAACAACAAAGACTGAGAATGATGAGAATGACTGAGGTGATGATGAGAGGAACAGTCCAGTGTTTTTTGATACGTCAAATTTGTGGAGGCTCGCTAATGGGCGGAGCTAAAGGGTCATAAACATAGACAACCCCTGTTGATGGACAGACACCAATTTTCAACATATCAACACATCATCAATGTTAGATTTTCAACATTTCCTTTAAATAACCTAAACACCTTAAAATCTTTAAGGCAACTTCAACAACAAAGAATATAGCTAAACATCTGGTAATTACGGTTTTCATTACCTGAATTCTGTAATATTATGGGTTATCTTGTCTTTGCTATGTTAGGAGGAATGGACCAAAATTCCTGCAAACTATTGCAAAAAATTTGTGGAGAGAAACCCAAGACATTTGACACAAGTCATGCAGTTTAAAGGCAATACTACCAAATAGTAAGGAAATGTAAATAAACTTCTGACGATAAAGAAAGTAATAAAAAAATATCTTAAAAAAATATTCTCTCTCATTATTCTGGCATTTAGCAAGTAGAAATAATTTTGGTAATCCTAACTGACCTAAAACACGAAACCTTTAGTCTGAATTGAGGAAAAAAAGGTTATGTGTCTCTATAAGTGGTGGATGTTGACTTCTGGTTTCAACTCTCTCTCTCTCTCTCTCTCTCTCTCTCTCTCTCTCTCTCTGTTTCTCTCTCATTTGTGAAATGTCACAAAAAAGCAAACACATTACCTCCATTGTTGACCTGGAACAACAAGCTGCATCATGGGAGTTAGGGTCTGACAACTGTCCCTCACACCCAAAAACACATTTCTTTGGAGACATCTTCCAAATGAAAGCTAAATGTTCAGTAAGAAGTGCTAGCAAATCCTTTGGGATGGAAACCACTCTCGAAACTTGATGCGCATTCTTTCTGAACCTTCACTCTTGAAATGAGCGCTGAAGGTTTTGCTCTTTTAGATGTGCAGTGCCTGGAAAATACGACCATGTAGGGGAATTCCGGCCTCTGTGAGAACTGCAGGAAGCATTCTCCGTCCCCTGAAATCCATTTACCCCTATTATCTATTTTTTTTTTCTTTGAGCCCCCAGTCAAGTCTAAGATGATAACTCATAATATCAATAATACTATGAGTCCGAAAACACAAAAAAGGATAATATGGCCACATTAATGTTTGCCGTTAGAGCTTTAATTTAAAGTCAAATTGCAAAGTGCTTCACAAAAGCAGATTGCAAATTTAGTTGTCAGCAACTACTGCAACCAAGCCAACCACAGCAACACCCACACCTAACAACATATGCTGTAGCCTGTGGCCTGACCCCAGTGTAACAGTGCACTCCACCACCATCATCAAGACACCTGATGAGAGAACACCTTTTGGGAGAACAAATGCTGTTACATGAGGCTCTCCTGGTGGTACTTGATCATCCATCACCTCATAGGACACAAACTGTAGATTTTCCTTGCCAGATACAGTAAGCATAAATTTCCTGACCTATATATAGACCGGCTAAGGCACTATTATAAATGTAACAGCAGAGTTTTATAATGATGGAATATATATATATATATATATATATATATATATAGTATATATATATATATATATATATATATATATATATATATATATATATCTATATATATATCTATATATATATATATATATATATATATATATATATATAAACTGAAGGAGAATGACATCCATCCAAATCTTTATTTGATTCCTTATTTTAATCACAGTGTTGGACCATTTCATATTGCTCTGCCATAGTGAGAAGAGCTGAGGTGTGAAAGGAATAGCAATGACTGAGAGAAGCAGAGGAAGCAGCGTGTGTGTGTTTGTTGTGTGCATGTGTGTCTCTGCTGTAAAGCCAGGGCATTAAAGCATTGAGGCTGCTGCTTATTGTAAAAGAATGAACCGTTTCCAATAGAAATGTAGGCTATATGCGTTAGGGGAGCCCTGCCTTTTTTTCTCACTGCAACAAAATACAGACTGTAATACGAAGAGAAATCTAAAATTATATAATTAAGACTAGTCTCAGTTGTCCTTTTTATTTCTTTAGATGTGCAGAGGAAGGAAAGATTATGCTTTTTATTGAACAATAATTATATAGTTGGACAAATAACTGCACACCTCTTAGTTTTCTCTGATCCTAAATCCAGTATATAATACATTATTTTTAGTGTTTTCAGGCAACATTACAATAAGATATTTCGCTTCCTGAAGAAATTACATCAGAAGCATCTGCTTATATTTGAAATTATGTTCATAAATAACTACTGAAAAAGAGATTTTAAAATATCTTCATATCTACCACCCACAGAGGTTTTAAGAGGGAGGTGGCTTGATTTTGACAATAGGTAACTGTCTCTTTGCATAATAACTATCAGAGGAAATTTTTCAGATTGTCTGGTGATGTTTCTTTGGAAACATTCAGCCTGTAATGCTTTATATCACATTATTTTGTTTGGAATGATACAGCCTCAGTTCCCCAAGGGGGAAAAAACATTACAGCAGTAATAATGAGAGAATTATTGTGTTGTGAATGTTAACTCCAGGTCAGTCCTTCATCTTAAGAGTCGAGGCCAATCGATGCCAATTACTTCAACATCTTTTACCCTGTCATACCTTAAATCTCTTTGAGATTCCACAATGTTTACATAAGCTAAGAGGAAACACACATCAGTCAGATGTATCTTCACAACTATTTACATCACAGAAAGAGGTTGGCAATGATGGTAAAAAACCACTGAGCTCACACAAGCCCTCGTGAAGCATCCTGTACCATCATTTAGGTTTTCTATAAAGTAGAGTCAGGACCCATTTTAACTGAAATATCTCTCAACAGTGATGACAATCAATATTTCATGAATAGGCAGCAAGCACTACTGAAGAAAACAGAGATTTATTTCGGGATATGTAACACTAATGCACACCCATGCACTTACACACTTATAAACATATGAAATACTGATTCCAGTATTTGTATTTTTAAGCTTTTAGAAAAGGTTGTGCAAAGAAACATCCAGCATGATGTTCGATTTGATATTTAGACTGTGATACTGTGACACAAAACATGATACCACAAATGGTCATTTGCTCTTACAAGTCATTCTCATTTTCATTTGTTGAGACACGTTAGTCTGCTCCATGTTACAGGGAGACATGCAAAATGATAAGAAAAACTAACAGTACACTTGACCTTACCTTCATACCTTCACCGAGGTCCCTGTGAAGAAATTTTGATGTAAATCAAAAGACTAGAACAGGTGTCTTTGTTTTATTGCTCATTTATTGATACAGGATAATATGAAAGAGCTCATATTCTCTTGCTTTTCCATAACCATACTCCCATCCACTCCATCAGATTTCCAACTGTACAGTAAATGCATTTAGTTTAAACCTAAAGTAGAATTTGGTTGTTGCGTGAGCTGCTAATTTTAACTGTAAAGCCGCTCAAGTCCTTTTCATTTTCTGTTAGAACCCCACAGGATCTTTACAAAAGCATGTGGTAATTTTCAAAACCTGCTGAATCGCTGCTTTGCAAGTAGCCCAACTCCTAACACTCTGAGTCGAACACTGTACTACAGGGTTGGGGTCGATTCAGGAGGCCTTGATGGAGTTATACATAAATCACAGTTGGCACTTTAAAAAAAGAAAAAGCAGTATTACAGCATGAGAATATTTAAAACATACAGGAGTATCATTTTAAATCACAAACTATATTTTTTCTACAGTTTAAGCTCTCAGTGGAATTGACCCCAACCTTGCCTAAGCCATCAGTCTTTGTAAAGTACACACTGTTTCCAGGGAACTGAAAAAAAAAAAACAGATATTTGAATGACCTTAGCCAGCTCTTATACAATGTTGTTTGTAGGTCTCGAGGCTGTCTGTTTTGTAAAAGAAAAATAAGAAAAAAAAAAACATTTTTATCCATAGACTTTCTATGCTGTCGTTTCTGTATAATTGTTCTACTGTTCAGTGCATGTTGTAACTTTGGCGTTAAATCTGGTTATGATTCACACAGAGCCAGTACTTGTCATGTTAAAAAAAGAAGAAAAAAAATGGAAAAAAGTGTGTCAATGTCTCAAAATATTTCTATTTCTTAAGAAAAAGCAGCATTTCCCTTGAATGAGTCAAAATGAAATAAATCAAATCACTTTACATTTTGATTTAGGAATTGTTGACTCTCATTTTACTCTAGTTTTATACACTGGATTTTCTAATTGAAGTGAATTATATTGACATATGTCAATAAGTATGTACAGAACGGTGGTTAACAGAACAAAGGAGGAGGTTAAATGAAGAGGAAGCTGAGGGATGTTGGGCAGGAGCAAGCTTCCAGTGTCCCCACGTGTCTCCACACACCCCTGCATCGAGGGTTTCCCACTGCCTGCCACTGGAGAGAGTGTTGTCTGGAAGAAGGTGAAAGAAGAGGGGATGGGGAAGCAGGCGGTGTGGTGGGGGTGGGAGAGACTTACATGAGCTGCTTTCTTCAAATCCAAGTGAGAAACAATGTTGCCATCTTGTGGCAGTCTAAAATGTGACCAAACAGACCACCATCTACCACTGCACCTCTCAAAATACACACCCAGGTATTCTGTAACACTCACACACAGTATGTCAACATGATGTCTGCACATTAAGCAGATGGCATGGAAAGGATAACCCATCTGTGAGATGTGACATATGACTGCTGGCGGCACAGTGAGAACAAATAGCAAATCTCCAGATACTCATGTACAAACTTTTGAAACATTACTGAGCATTATCAAAGCAGTAAAAGCCAGATCCCATGATGAATCAGACAGTAGTCAGTAAAGGTTAATTAGAATATTAGGATGATATGATATGATAGTGGTATGATAGTGGTATGATAGTGGTATGATAGTGGTATGATAGTGGTATGATAGTGATATGATAGTGGTATGATAGTGTATGATAGTGTATGATAGTGATATGATAGTGATATGATAGTGGTTATGATGGTATGATAGTGATATGTATGATATGATATGTAGTGGTATGATAGTGTATGATAGTGATATGATAGTGGTATGATAGTGGTATGATGTGATATGATAGTGGATATGTATATGGTATGATAGTGATAGTGATATGATAGTGATATGTGTGATATGTATGATAGTGATTGATAGTGGTATGATAGTGGTGATAGTGATATGATATGATCTGATATGATAGTGGTATTTATAGTGATATGATAGTGATTCTATGATAGTTCTTATGGTATAGTGGTATGATAGTGATATGATAGTGTCTTATGATAGTGCTCTGCTCGTGCTCTGCTCGTGTCTGCTCGTGTCTATCGTGGTCTGGCTCGTGGTCTGCTCTTATCTGCTCTGTGCTCTGTCGATAGGTCTAGTGGTCTGCTGTCTCTGTCGTGCTATGATAGTGGTATGCTCGTGTCTGCTCGTATCTCTCGTGGTCTGCTCGTGGTTCTGCTCGTGGTCTCTGTGGTCTGAGTCTGCTCGTAGTGGTATCGTGCTATCTGTCTCTGCTGGTATGATAGTGGTATGATAGTGATATGATAGTGATATGATAGTGATATGATAGTGCTACATGTTCAGTAGCACAGTCAGAAATTAGGCCAAAGTTCAGGTGAGTATACTCAATTCTAACCAGCAACGTGGTAACCATTAGTTCCTGCTGCAAGTATTTCCATGTTGTCCATTCTGAATCACTGCAATGTCTCAACAGGTTAAGCTCAACGGCAAAGCCTCCGTCTCAAGTGAGTAACCATGGCAACAGAGGTAAAGTCAAAGCCTGAACTATTACAATAACATTAGACAAGAAAGCATCACATTATGTACTTGCAAAAATGAGCTGGGTGTTTTACAAAACTGAATTCAGTTTGCCGGTGTCTTCTTCCCTAGACGCCACATGATGACAACACACAAGCTGCAAAATGTTCAGTCGCCCACTCAACCAGTGGGTTCTTTCTATAACATTAGTAGTCATCTAACATTAAATTCACTATTAACTTAACTACTTCAGGTTACACTTGCTTATGAAATTCTTGATATTAATGTGGGAACAGTCAGGTATCATCAAACTTAGATGTCACCAGAGAAACCTAGTAAGTTAAAAAAAAAAAAAAAAAAAGTTCTGAATGTGGTAAGCACCTTTAACCCACCACAACTCTGGGTTTAAAAAACAAAACAAAAAAAAAAAACTATTGGTTTTCTGATGAAATTACAACTGCTCACTGAAACATTGCATTCTGAAGTTTCATTGCATTGCATTTTAGGAACACAAATTAAAAACCATTTGAGAGTTTAAACCCTCTGCTTTTATCTTCAATTACTGTCTTTGTGATCATGTTGATCAATATTTGAAATGCTGGACTTAACCAAATCTTCTCATTGTGGTATTTTGCTTTTTGCTGGTTTAAAAAAAGAAGAAAAAAAAAAACAAGACTAACATGCTTCCATGAAGTAACAAATTGAAGGAGCATTTTCATGCACATTTGGTTTGAACCATTTAGTTTCCACATCTACCTGTCTCTGTAGTTTTGCTCTCCATCTCCAGCACAGTATTTCTGTCCAGCACCCAGAGCAGGCGGCTGACACTCAACACACACATGGCGCCCCTCTCTCAGGTACTGCATCCAATGAGTGTGTGGCCCCCCGCTCTGCTGGCACCCTTTTGTCAGAGAGGTCAACTGAAACTTTACGCAATACCTATTTCACACAAAAACATAAAGACAAACATTCAAAATCATGATGCACACACACAGACACAAGTAACTCCAAAAAATATACTGTGGCTCCACAATATATCAGAGGCCAAACACAAAAGGAGTGTAATTTAAAATACTTTTATAGACTGATGAAGATGTGTTACCCTATAACATCGCTGCTGTCAGGGATGTCTCTTTTTTTCCTAGCGTTGCCATAGCCACTGGTGGTGATAAGAGCTGGGACTGCAGAGGAGGCATTCATGATAAGAAACAGTGCATGCAACCAGACGTTGCAATGTTTTGTGTCATATCCATTTCAAATCCACTGGAAAATGTTAAGAATCCTCACTGAAGAATCCACATTGATTCATTTTCAAATCAAGGAAACCAAAACAACAAAAATACGGGGAAGCTTCTACTTTTGAGATGATAACATGCTTCCACTGGTTCACATTTGGAGAAACAAACAAAAAGGGTGACGCAAGCTGACAAGCTGACAAGCTGAAGTGTGTGTGTGTGTGTGTGTGTGTGCAATCATAAGCTTCATCAGAAACATCCCCGAGGGATTGGTTTTAGATGGGTTTGACCTGTAAGGGCAGCAAGTACTGATACTGCAGCACAGACGAATAAAGACCGCTTGTTTCAGTTTCACCATCCAGGCAGCTTGATCTCAAGACAATTTAAAGGGAAATGTTTTTCCATCCAGTTCTATAATGTTGTAATCATTCAACTTCTCAGATAATCTGCAAAAGAAAATATCAGCTGGACAGAATAACAACACACAGGAACAACAGTGACTTTTGGCCCCTTAAACTTCTGCACACATCCTGATGATTACAGATGCAACATTTCTCACCAAGTGAGCTTTTACAGTGTCCGTCCTGAGACCAGTACTCCACACATCCAGCGTGCTCCTCCAGGTGAGGACAGGGTCTCCCGGCATTGAGCGGCTGCTGCAGGACCGTCCTGCTCCTCCTCCGGACCGTGGCCCTGCAGAGCTCAGCGCATCCTGACCACTGAGTCCACTCACCCACCACACAGGGCACAGCTGAGATACACAAGCACATATAGTATTGAAAAGAAAAATCACAAAATCTGTGTCTTAACTTTTATAATAAACTACTTCTACGGATCAAGCAAAAATCTGTTTGTATGACCAAAGTATTGTAGTGATCTGGCAGGTCCTTCTGGGTTGTTTCCCAGCATCCTTTGCCGGCCTGGTTGTTTAGGTGTTTATCTGTGTTTATTTGTTAGCTATTTGATTTAATGCTGCCATGTAAATGCCATGTTGATTCATACCCCTTACATTTAACATGTTAATTTGTGTGTTAAGTCTGTCTGTGTTCGAATGTGTACCCGTAAGTTTGTTTATTAAGTGTGTAAAACTCAAAGCTTTAACTGTGCAGAAACAGGAAGTTGACAAAATACTTCTTTTGCCAGTGCCTAAACTCTGTCAGATGTTGCAGACCAGAATCTGTGACAGTATTGTGAAATTTGTTTTTCTTTTAAATATCTGAACAGCATCTCACCAGATCACATTTGATGGTTTAAAACCAAAGGTGAAAATCAGGGCATGAGGTTAAAAGAACTGTGGATTGTTAAAGCAGATTAGGAAGGATGCAAGAACATTTCTCAGAGTGCAGAAAGGCACAGTGAGCTCCACTGAGTAACTGGAGACTCCTAGTCTTAATTACACAGCAAATTAATGAATGAGATTATGAGACATGAGAGAACTTTCCAGAAAGACAACTAATCAGCCCCTTAGGGTAAAAAGGCAAAACAGAAGTCCTCCATTCAGCATGATGGGAGTTTGCTCAAAGGTATCTAAATGACTCTTTGGCCACTTGAAGCAAAATTCTCTAACCTGATGACACAAAGTTTCAACTTTTTGACTAGAATTTCCAACAACTCAACATCATGTCATTACGTCATTAATGCCATTCTAACAGTCAAACATGGCCATGGTGCCATCATTCAGCGGGAATGATTTCTTCAACAGGGATGGGGAAATTAAACAAGATAGAGAGAAACGACATATAAAAAAAAAAAAAGATACATGCCATCATTAATCAACTTATCTGTATTTAGAGAATATAAACATATAAAACTGTATAAGCATGTGGAAATATGAACAAATCTATAAATTGTTGGTATTTATGGAAATAAAACAACAAAGCACCTCTTGTGTACGTGTTAGACTAAAGTTCAAGCAACTTTATTGTGAGTTTTTTTGATAGACATGCAGCATCCTTCACATACAGTACTGGGTGGAGTGACTCCACAGAACTTTGCCATTTTATTTACACAGCCCCTGTAAAATACTAAATATTATTATTAGTATTTAAAAGTGAAGCCCGGCCTGTCTCATACCTGGACACGCGGTCTCATAGTCATGGCAGCAGTCCATGGTGGACACGCAGGCTTGGTCGCAGTAGCAGGTGCCAAATGACCGGTCAGACCGCCATCCTCTGCTGACGCAGGACGGGTCCCGTCCAGAACAACACAGATCCGCATCCCGGCAGCCCGACCGGGTCGGACCGACGACGGAACAGCAGCACCACGAGGAGGATCCGTGTGACGGAGCTGCTCCGCCAGACTGGCATGATGATGGAGCACAACGCGCGCCTCAACGGCTGCTCGAAGTTTGTTGGAAAAAATAAATAAATAATAAATGTCTTCGACTTAGAGGTGATTCTTAGAGTCCTTCTTGAATTCCAGACTCCGTGGTCTGGCTGTGTTTCAGCTCTGTGACCAGCAGAAGTGCAAATATGTGAGATGAGCCAGAAGTTATTCATCTGTCGCCTTTTGCAGCTCTTAAAGGGACAATTCACAGAAATACTGGATGAGAGGCTGAAGTCCTATAAAGTGAAACTTACTCTCATCAGTTAAAAACACATCTATGACTCTATTCTGTCACTGAAATACAACAGAATTCATGAAATACAGCAAAATGTATGTGGCCCAATCTTTTTTCCACTTTTATTCTTTGAATACATCCTACAATCCAGGTTTATCTTAGCAGAAGTTAATCCTAGGTGTTTTCCTGTGTAGGCAAAGGATTAAAGCAAATTGAAGGTCCATATGGCTATGAGTATTTGTGTCCTTTATACAGGAATATTCATTTAGAATAACGCAAATGGGAATTAAACTCTGAACTATGAAGTGCACCATTGAGAACAAAACATAACAGTAGGTCATCTCTGTGCAGACATTCATCTAGATTTTCCTTTACAAAACCTTAAGCAAAAAGCCCTCACTGGACCTCTATGAAAAGAAAAATAATAGATACAAGTCTTCTGTTTGGTGCATAACACCTGAAATATGAAAGTGAAGAGTCATTTCCCTCCACTGCCTCTATAATGTGTTTATAAAGCTGCCAACTTCCCCGGCCCATGTGTGCCTCAATGTGAAAAGGCTGGATTAATAAAACCGCTATGGCTGAAGTTATTCATGCAAAAAGATCAACAGTGTAGACAGTGCAGGCCTCCACTGTGAAACTCAGAGTCACGTATCCTGCTATTATGTGTGCAGAGTAACAAGACAGAGTTAGAAAGAGGGGGTACTGGCATTGAGGACAATAATAATAATAATAATACAGTATACTCACTAATAACCAAGTCATGCAGTTGTACATGTTGTCATTCTTTTGCTGCATGTAAACTAAACTGTTTGCTTGCATGCATTTACCTGCAAAAAATAATAATATAATATGTTGTGTTAGGAAAATACTTATGGGAATGTGCATTCACCATGACATTGTCAAGTTTCTCAGTTTTCCTCAATTGTGCCTCCAAGATAAAATAATTGTGGTGGGAAATGCTCTGTAAAGAGATTATCAGTTTGTTTGAATATACAGAATTATATATTTTTTTTTTTTTGATTTTCATAAAATGAAAAACATCATGGACAACTGTGAGCATCTTCTTCACAACACTGTGATTCAGCAACAGAGTATCTTCAGTCAGAGGCTTCTTCAGGTCCACTGCAACACAGACCGCTACAGGAGATCCTTCCTGCCCACAGCAATAACCTTCTATAATGAATCATTGAAGAGACTCCCGCAATGATTAATTTCCCTTCGGGGATTAGTAAAGTATTCTGTGAACACTGCTCAGTTCAACTTACTGCTGTTTAATAATGGATATTCGTGCCTTCAAATAGTAAAAGTTTTCCTGCCTCCACTGAAGGCCCAGAATCACGGGCACATCATGACCATCACCATCAACCACCATCAACAGTTGCTGTTAAAGTCTCTTTTTGCTTCTGTTAGGGAGGAAACAGAACTGTTCCTACCCCTCTGGAGCCCCAGCGTTGAACAAGCTATTAACACCATCCTGATACAATAACCAATAGTCTGCATCCCTCACCTCACCCACCTGCTTTCACCATCGAAGTCACAAATGTCACAGTAGACACACCACAAATAACTCTGGTTTTGAATTTTCATCAATGCAGCCAGTTTTGCTGCCAACCATTTTATATGTTCTGCTTCAAGCTCACAATACATTTTCTTTTTTCAGATTGTTGCCATGGGAATACATTGTGGCTGCCTATCACTTCTTGGATTCGAGCAAGTGCATGTACCCCTTTATTCATTACAAGCAGCAAAGAGTGAGTCATGGTTGTTGAGGATGTTGCCTAACTGACTTACTCAGTCTCTTGTAAAAAAAAAAAAGGTTTATATTCACACACATACATATAGTGGATATATATATTATATTATATATATATAGATGTGTATATATTACACGTCTGTGCCACTAGATAGTGGCACAGACGTGTAAAGACAACAGAAAGTCTAGTCCTGGATTATAAAACGACCCCCAATTTTTAAGAATATTACTTCTAGATTAAAATATCGTCCTATATTTGGGTCAGTACAGTAGTTTGATCAATTACTTATTCAACAGCAGATGGGTGTCCTGCAATGCTGGAAATAAGCATCTGAAGATTCTGTGCTCATCAGGATCTGCTGTTACCTCAGAAATAGACTGTTTTAATGTTATGATTGTGGCTCAGGATTTTGTTGGAAGACTTTTTGTATTTTTCATAAAAAAACAGGATGACATTAATGCCCTGGCAGTGGCAATAAGCTTTATTTTATTTGACATCTTTTAAGATGAGGTTTACACTAAATATGTGTTACTGACAAGTGCTGATGTTAAAAGTGTTTGAACAACAAATGTTATGGCACTTTAGTTCATATGGCAGCAGAACATTTCAATAAAAGTGCATTTTACACTACTTTTGAATTCATTATTTGATTTTCCGTATACAATGCGATTAAAGGTGGGGTGGGTGTTGTTTTTTTGCAACACTTTTTACAATATTGCCTGAAAACCTTTTCACATTTCCATTGCACCCACTGAAATAAAATGTTTGCAAAAAAAACTAAACATTTTGGTCCAGTCTAGAAGGTATAATCAGAGAAAAACTCTGACCAATCAAAAAAGTGATCATCACTATTTTGATTGGCTGCCTAATACGTCCATCAAATATCACCCCTCCCTCCCTCCCTCCCTATGGTTCATGCAGTCGTGAATCGTGTGAAGGCGTGGTTTCGAGGGGTGAGCTGAAGAGGAGGAGGCGGAGCCTTTGGGAGGAGGGAGGGAGTGTATATTTTCAAAATCTCACTTGAGTTGGATTGTTGGAACCGTTTTTCAAACAACACCTACTCCACCTTTAATTGTGATTAATCAGGGAAATCATGCGATTAATCGCATGATTATATACTGTACTGTATGTATATATCTATATATATATGTATATATATATATATATATATATAGAGAGAGAGAGAGAGAGACAGAGAGAGATTCAACAAGATACTGGAGACATTCCTCAGAGAGTTTGTCGACTGTACATGATGTGAATCTCCCGTTCCTCCACATCTCAAAGTGCTCTATTGGACTGAGATCTGGTGACTGTGGAGGCCATTTGAGTACAGTGAACTCTGTTATGTTCAAGAAACCAGTCTGAGATGATTGGAGTTTTATGACATGGCACATTATCCTGCTGGAAGTAGGCATCAAAAGATGGGTACACTGTCAGCAACAATACTCAGGAACACTGCAGCATTGACACGATGCTCAGTTGGTACTAATGGGCCCAAAGTGTGCCAGGAGAATATCCCCCACACCATTACACCACCACAAGCAGCTTGAACCGTTGATACAAGGCAGGATGGATCCATGCTTTCATGTTGTTGACACCAAATTCTGACCCTACCATTCAAATGTCGTGGCAGAAATGGAGACTCATCAGACCGGGCAACGTTTTTCCAATTTTCTATTGTCCAATATTGGTGAGCCTGTGAGAACTGTAGCCTCAGATTCCTGTTCTTAGCTGACAGGAGTGGCACCCAGTGTGGTCTTCTGCTGCTGTACCCCATCCACCTCAAGGTTCGACATGTTGTGCATTCAGAGATGCTCTTCTCCATACCTTGGTTGTAATGAGTGGTTATTTGAGTTAGAGTTGCCTTTCTATCAGATCGAACCAGCCTGGCCATTCTCCTCTGATCTCTGGCATATATATATATATATAGATAGATATATATATATAGATATATATATATATATATATATACATATACATACATACATATAGATATATATATACATATACAGACATACAGACATATATATATATATATACATATACATACATACATATAGATAGATATATATACATATACATACATACATATATATATATATATACATATACATACATACATATATATATATATATACATATACATACATACATATATATATATATATACATATACATACATACATATATATATATACATATACATACATACATATAGATATATATATACATATACATACACATATATTATATATATACATATACATACATACATATATATATATATATACATATACATACATACATATAGATATATATACATATACATACATATATATATATATATACATATACATACATATATATATATATATATATATATATATACATATATATATATATATATACATATACATACATATATATATATATATATATCTATATATATATATATATATACATACATACATATATATATATCTATATATATATACATACATATATATATATATATATACATACATATATATATATATATATATGTGTGTGTATATAATATTGCACGCCCCACTCTTCAGTTTTTCATTTGTTTAAAAAGCTTAAAATACCCAATAAATTTTGTTCCACTTCATGACTGTGTCCTACTCGTTGATTCTTGACAAAAAATGTTTGTTTGAAACCTGAAATGTGCCAAAGGTTGAAAAGTTCAAGGAGCCACAAAGCACTGTATACACACACACATACATTTTATAAATATATATATATATAAAGAGAGAGATCAATATTATAGATCTCATTTACAAAAATGTACTTATTGGCAAATGAAATAAAAATTCCTAATACCTGAAAAATCTCTCATTTATGATGTTTGCTGCAAGAGCAATAATTTTTTTCCTCTTGAATGATAAAAATACACAAGTAACCCAAAGATTTCCAAACTTGAGCAGAGGACCAGAACATGTTAGCTCCTGAAAATATAATGCAGCCCACCAGTATAGTATCACTAATGCTCCTTTTCATCTAAGACGGTCCAAGGGCTGATTCAGATTAGATGATTTGAGATTAGGCATAATCTCAAATCACTTCTGACAGTCAAAAACCAGGCTGATGAGGTGCTGGGTCCACTACTGTACAGTATCAACAATCAATGTGTCTGAACACCACTACACCCAGGGATTATAAATGTGTTCAAATTAAGAGTTTCAAATTCAATAAAACTGGTGTTGAAGCAAAGTAGGACAGCAGTAGAGTATATAATGCTTGATGGCAGTTGACTAGCCTGTGTAAAAGTACTTGGTAGTACTAGTTTAGTAAAATGAACCAACTCTGAACTTGTACCAACACCAGCCCAAAACTAAAGGTTTCCCTTGACTGGGAGGAGGAATACAATTCCAGTGCTAAATCACAACTGAGTACCATAGCATCGTTACCATTTTCAGGTGGGGAAAAAATGACAGGCAAGCAAGAGTTTTGTTTTTCAGTTTAATTTATAGACATGGGGGAGGAAAGGGGTTTGCCAGGGAAATCACATTACAAACATGAAACACATGAAAAAATCTGCTTGGTTGTTGAAGCACTCTAGGAAAATCAACAGAGGTTCAATAGCTGCACCCTAGACAAAGATGAGGCCCATGCCTAAAAAAGAACTTTTCTTAATGGGGGGAAAAAAAAAAGAATAATAATAATGAAAAAAAAAAAACAACAACATTTAAAATAAGAGTTAGCAGGTCTCACAAAGAAGTTCTACTTCAAACAGAAGAGTTCACAGTTAATCAGGTAATTTTCTTTAAGCAGGTACACCTCAAAATCATTGAATAGGATGCAGCTACTTTATCTACAAAGCAAAAAGAAAAATAAATAATGTGTACAATTAAACAACATCAAGGAGAAGAAACTATTATTCCTATCAATCTTGTTTAACTGTGAACATTTTGTAACAATTATTAGGATGGTTTAGAACCTACAGGCAAAAGCTTCTTGTAGTCCATCTAAAACAGACTAAGAACACAGTGTTTTGAGTTTTCTCTAGTGCTTTTACAGACAACCAAACCTGATCTAAGCTGTGCCATCCAGCGTCTGTTGCAATGTGCTTGAGTTAGCCGGTTTGAGGTGAGAGTCACCTTCCATTTCCTGTTTGCCACACCTAAGGAAAATAAGCAACATTTAGTGTCACTGTCACAGATTAAATCAGTCACAGAAAAGTTCATATAAAATCTTACATCGTAGCTGAACAGGTCTCGATATATCAAATTTCATTTGCAATTCCCAAGATGTGTAAACAGGCAGTTTATCTTAAGTATTAATAGAAAAGCAAAGTGTTGAATAGATAAAAGAGGTCTAGAAAGATTCTTTTTAATTAAATCTGTCTTTTTACTTCCCTTTCAAAATAAAAGCAGACAGAAGGGATATTATTCTACCATAAGAAAGGATAAATAAAATACATAAATAGAAGCAACATAATTAGAAACATTTTCTTTTGCTATTTCAAACATTCTTTTTCTTGGTCTGAAGTTATCAAAGCAAGGAGCTAGTCATAAAGACTTCTAGTAGGTTCCCTTCTTTTATACCCCATATCTTCAAATTCTGTTTACTTTCATACTTGTGGTCAATACTGACTCCAGTGATATTGCTTTGGGGACCTGGAGGGTGTAAGACTTTTCTCTGACTGTAGCCATGAAAGGCTTTATACAAACCTTTTCCAGATACGTAGCAGTACCATAGCCATAACTAGATATGAGACACCAAAGGCCTTAAACTTTTTTTTTTCCCCTCAAAATAAGAAGGCAAATGTTGGTCTTAATAAATGAAGTGCTATTTGGCTTTTAGTTTGAAGTTAGCACAAATTCTTCAAAACTATGGCCCACCATACAGTTCCTCTGACTAGGTTAAGGTTTGGGGTGGGTCCAGTTGACCCATGACTTGAAGAATGATGAATTTTGCAAACCAGAAAGACAGCATGTCGCTGGAAGCGACATGCTGTCTTTCTGGCGACCAGCTGGCGACCAGCTCCAGCAGGAGGAAGTACTTAGCTGCGTATTTAATATCCAGCAGAAGAGGTGCAGTCAAAACTGTAAGCTAGTTACCTGGGCTAATGTTACATAACCCAGCCCACATAATCCCACAATACCCTCTATAGTTAGTAATTATGTGTATTAATTCATTCAAAACATTTTAAATTATCTTCAAATAAACAAGATGTTATCGATAAATCGGGATTGTTCTAAATATTGGAAATATCAGTATTTCAAATATTTGCATGAACTTTTTATGATTGTATCTATATCTGGCAAACCACAGTCCTGTTCTATGATTTGGTGATATAAAATATATTCAAGGAAAATTGTGGTTGCTCACTAATTTCTAAACCCTGGTTATGGTTCTGAGTAGTACCCTGTAAGTAGACTTTTCTGTAAAACTAGTGAATTTCCATTGTTTTAAGTGAACATCAGCTTGAGAAATGCATAAGGAATGGCTTCACTCTCTTCATACAAACTGATATTTCTTGACAACTTAAGCTGGTTAACTGAAAGCTTTTACTGTAAAAATAGCTAAAGGTAAGGAGAGTTTTTTCTTTAGCATTTACCCAGAGGCTGGTCCATTTCTCGCCCTTTCATTTGACTGCTGGTCCAACTCGGAGAGCATCTTCAATATGCTCAATGCAGCCTGTAGAGGTTAAAAATGGCACATATTTTTCTGTCAGTCCTGCAGGAGAAGGGAATCTAAGGAAGTTTAAAAACATGTTTCAACAAATTTCTTCAAGAAACCTTGTCTTGCATCACAGCTGTTCATTGAGAAACAAACCTTCTGTAGGCTTATTTATGCAGCCCAAAGGAAATATTTTCTGACCTACTGACAACCAGTTATTATCAAGATGTTTTCTTTTTCCCCTCTGCCTGGAGTTCACTGTTCATTTCTGAAGCATCCAACAATTCAGTCACTTTCAAATCTATGATTTCTGCCAATGTAAAACTGAGGCCCATCGTACCTATAATTACTTTTAATTTCATATTCTTATTAAAAATAACAGCATCATTTGAACCATTATAGAGACAAAACAACTTAGTCAACATTATACATTCATAAGCTATACACTATGGATCTAAAATAAATTTTAAGCAAGACAGATACTTTTTTTTCTTTTCTTTGTTTAAATACAAACCATATCATGACAAGATTCTACATCTTTTCCAATCCCATGACTGATGAGTGGTGTCAAGGAGGAGCAGTTAATTAGCGACACAAACTCATTCTTATTGTTTTTGGGAAAATCCTTGTATTCCACCTGCCAAAAAAAAAAAAAAAAAGAAAAGATATAATTCAATTGATCTTACTAAACAAGCAAAAATACAAGATGAACACATGACTGGTTACCTGCAAACCCTGCACAGATGCAAGAAAACTGAGCTGTTCTGAAGGCCTGGTGAGGGGTCCATGGGGCAGCTTGTTCAGGTCATTTTTGTTCTTTAGGATAGTCTCAGCAGTTGAGGATGTCCCTCCATAAAGCAGCTCGTTGGCAATCATGGCAGTTACTGTGGCCTTGCCAGGGTTGGGCATGGTTCGACTGTAGTCCTTGGTATGGGATCCTTGGCAGGCTCCAACTGCTTGAGCCACTTCAGGTACCATGGGCAGGATACCTGCAGGCAGCTGCTGGTGGCTCAAGTAAGGCAGCCGGTAGTCCTCCTCCTTGGAAACTGTAAAGAAATCAACACTAGTAAAATCCATGTTTAAAATGCTTTAATCTCGTTGAGAACATTTTAACAGAGACTTACCCAGCACCACTTCCTCAACACAGCCAGGTTCAAAGAAGGTCACTTTGCGCCCATCACCAGGTTTTTTTACTGGGGTCTAACATTAACGTGTCAAAAATAAATAATTCAGGGTAAGATATGGTGTACACACATATTTTAATGTCTAACATGTTTATGGGATTTGTTTAATGACATTTACTAAAACCTTTTCATCAGTTTTGAGTGCCGGTTTGGGGGGCTGAGGCTGAGGCACTTTATATCCCAAAAGTTCCAGCATTTTCTCAGCTGCATTCCTCTTGGCCACCTTCTTACTTGGTCCCATTCCCTCTGCAGACTGGCCACACACAATCACCTGCACAAGAAAACACAGATGAAAGCGCTGAGTAACACGGTCAATAAACAAGGAAGGGAACAAGAAAAACAAAGATGTGTACTGTATGCTGCCAGCATGCCTCGGTTACCGCTAACTCACCTGCATGACAAACTCTCTGCGCCGTGGGAGACCTCTTTCTGTCACCATATTATACTCTGGCTCTTTCTCCTTTTTAGCTTGCTGGATCTGAGCCAAGCGGCTGATGGGATTCATCCCTTGGCCATACTCTGGGCTGGTCTGCAGCTGTTTGTATGAATGACTGAGCCATTAGTTAAATATGAATATTTAGGTCCGTTCTCAGAAACCTCAACACCAGCTCAAAAGTTGCATTACCTTGATAATAGATTTGGTTTTCTTTTTAATGCGTGGCAGCATCTTTTCCACACTGGGTATATGGGGTAGCCTCTTCAATTCTTCCAGCACAGCAGCTGCTGCCAGCTTCTTGGCAATTTTTTTACTCTTTCCCTCACCCTCTCCGGTGAACTCCCCAACTGTGACACGCACTACAAAACTCTTCATGTGTGGAGGGCCCTCTTCCTTTAAAACCTGGATGACAACAGTGATAACATTTGACACAATGGACATATTCCTAGATATTAATATGTTGGATGATAACACAAATCCATCCCAACCTCAAAGTTGACAGGCAAGTTGCGTTTCAGTGCAATTTCAAACACTTGACTGATTTCTGATTTGTTCAGGTTCTCCTCCTCGGGCTCTCCATTTATCTGTCAGAGATAACATTTAAAATAGAAAAGCAATAAGTCTGTCTAAAATTACATAAAAGCTGTCGAGCACTATTTTATGCTGAGTGTGCATTTCTTCTCTCACCACTGGCAACTGCTGCAGCATTGGTTCTTTCTGTAGTATTTTCAAGGCCTTGGCAGCAGCATCATGTTTGGCCAACTGCCGTGTGCGCCCCTTCCCAAGAAATTGCTGACCTCCAATGGAGAGCTCCATGTGGTAGATCATTGGTCCCACAGGAGGAAATGGATAGTAGTACCTGGGCACATCAGACAAATATTGTTTTTCTAAGTTATCATGATGAAAGAAAAAAAAAAATTCTGGAAACATTTCCAAGTAAGATACTGTAACTCACTGTTGCATAGAGCGCTGGTAAGGCCCTGGAGCCCGAACATTGTAGTTGAAGTTTGGTGGTCTCATCATTGGGTATGGGTCAATAGGTTTATAAATAGGCTTTTTACCAAGCTTCATACAAAGTGCATTCAACTCCATGGTATGTGTAATCCCATCTGCTGTTGGGAAAACACAAACAAGCAACCAAAATACATTAAGTTTGCCTCTTTGCAAAGTGCTATTTGGAAAGAGACTGCGACAAAGCCAGTAGGAACAGCCCACCTGGGTTCTTGCCTGTGTTGCGGGGCGTCCTCGCGGTGGGCTTGGGAAGTGTTGTCTCAGTAAGGGCAGATGCAGCAGCAGAATGCTGTGCTTTCTTGATACTGGTCCCCTCTGCCTCCCAGTACTGATCTCCCAGTGTTAGCCTTACTGAGAAAATCTGAAATAGATCCTTTGTCATTAGGATCATCTTTACAACAATACAGATGAAATCATATGACTAGATTTTCACACTAAATGTACCTTGGAGTGAGCTGGTCCTTGCTCAGAAAGCAGCTTATATTCAGGTTGGATCTTGTTAAAACGGGCTAACTCATTCACCAAACACATGGGGGTCTTCTCTTTAGGGTTTGCCATGTTAGATACTGAAAAGATAAAAATACTCACTACAGCTAAAAAATAAATATGGTCATAAAAATAACCTAAGGAGATTACACCTACTCCCAAACACAATTCCTGACTTTAAAAACTTTTGAAATTGATATATTAGACAATGTTGGAAAGTGTTTTAAAATAGACACAGAGTTTAACCTTCACACCCAACACAAATACAAGAAATCAAACTGATAAAACCTACCTGTGGGGGTATTATAAGGGGTGGCTGAGCCCGCTGGGAGAGCTGAACTCCTGATGGGTTGGCTGGCACTCTCTGATGGTAGCGCGCTTGTGGCACAAGGAATACTGTAGCCAGGCTGCGGCTGCCCCAGCTGCAGTGGGGCAGAGGCAGCGGGCATGGTGCTAGCTGGACACTGAAACTGGAGCTGAGACATCTTTTTTGTGTTAGCTTAGTAGGCTCAAATCAAGATAAGAAATTTACAGTGTGGGAAAGATTGTGGATGTCTGAATGTCAGCTCTGCCTGGAAAGAAAAAAGAGAGAGAGAGAGAGAGAGAGAGAGAGAGAGAGAGAGAGAGAGAGAAAATTAAAATAAGATAACTTTATGTGGAAAAAAAAAATCTTTTTCAAATTATTAATTTTCTGAAAAGAAAAAAAACTATCAGAACCACATATATGAGCACTCATATCCACACACACACATATTATATATAAACAGCACATTGTCTTATTGGTGCAATAAAAATAGCATTATATAAATTATATCAACTCAATTTGACAAGTACTTAGAATAGCATCATGATTCTCATTCAATTAATTTTATTTTTCCAATTCAAAAATGCTTTACTGATGCCCGAAGGGAAATTAAACTGTTGCAGTAACTGTAATGATTTCAGTCTCTTCAATGATTCATTGTAGGTTATTGCTGTGAGCAGGAAGGAGCTCCTGTAGGGGTCTGTGTTGCAGCAGATCTGAAGAAGCTTCTGACTGAAGATACTCTGTTGCTGAATCACTGTGTTGTTAAGGAGGACGGCCAGAGTTGTTCAAGATGTTCTTCATTTTATGAAGTATCCTCCATTGGAGGATACTTCATAAACAGGGTCCAAAACAGTCTCCAGAACAGAGCCAGCCTTCTTTATCAGTTTGTTCAGTTTCTTTAAGTCACTGGCTCTGATGCTGCTCCCCCAACAGATGACTAGATAGGACTGCACTCCCCACAACGGATCTATAAAAGATTATGCAACATCTTGCATCTATCTGATCCTCCTTCAGCTTGAAGCCTGTGATCTTCGTACATCTTGTATGTTGTTCTGATGGAGCTTGTTCTCCAGCTTTCTCCTGTACACCTTGTGGTTGTCTCTAATCTTGACTCATGGCTGACTGTGTATAAGTCAGAGGACACTGCAGAGAGCCAGAGCTACACAGAAGGCAGTTTTAGTGCCCAATAACAAAAATGTACCAGGATATATTAGAAACAATATCACTGAAGCAAATGCTCCTGTTCAATCGCCATCTTCCATAGTGCACATCTCTAGCTCAGAATCTTTCTGCCATGTGTTTTTTTTTTTGATAGCAAATAATGGCATTCAAAGAAAGATGGAGTTTTGTTGTTTCTCTTTTATATTGCTGGACTTATCCCATGTCTTTTATAACTCTAGCAGCCTGCTGTCCATCACAAATGTGCACTTTCTTAATCATAAATATTTTGCTTTTAAAAAGAAGTACAGCACACTTGGTAATCCTAAAACAGGTCACTCAGCGTGTTAATACAGACTATTAGATGGAGGAGGAAATTGAAGTTTCTTTTTTTTAATACTGTCTAAACATATTTTTATCATCATATTCTAATGATTGGAGAAAGCCCCAGCTTAAATTTGTTGCAGGTGTTAGTTTTCTTGTGCACATGTGAGTGACAGTGAGTGTGTCCTTCACCAGCCATCTTTCACAGTGATGATCTAACTCCCAAAACCCTGATTCTGTCAGAGAAAACTAATATCACCGACAGTGGAGCACAAAAGGACAGGACAGACAATACACATGACAGGCAGTAATGGCTGTGATGTGTGTAGTATGCTGATGCATGTGGTGTACTGTAGTGTATATAAATGAATGTGTGGAGGTTTGTGTTGTCACGTTTTATGTAACCCCTGTATCCACACCAGAGCTAAAGCACCCAAGCAGCCAGACATAAAGCAGTGATATTGACCTTGAGCCCTCAGTATCAAATAACCACAACCAGTAGTACAAGCAGGATAACAGCTGGCGGTGGTGTGTTGGGCCAGTGTCATGCAGAAGACCTCCACCAGCACATTATTTTTCCCTCCAGGTCCAACACGAACCACACAGCCCAGCTGGCCCCCCCACCAGCAACATGGCTGGCCAAGATGACCACCACACCCCGGAACCAACAGAAACTCAGGGAGGGCACCATCCAAAACAACTAGAGCAACTGGGGGTATGGCATGAGGGTGGGAGAAAGGTGCTCCCCAGCCCCAACCCTTGCAACTCCCCCAGAAACCCCCACCACCACAGCAAACCACCTCTGTAAGAACACTCTAACCAGACCCCGGGATGACCCAACCCACAAAAACCTCCCGAGAGTCAAACCCCCATGTGCGGCGGGATGGACAAGGAGAGATGGTAAGAGGGAGAACTGGATCTAGGGAGGAAAAACAAAAAAAGGGTCAATGCAAGTGTCCATGGTGTTCCTCCCCAAGCAGGTCCATGCCCCAGTTTAACCTAAGACCCTAACCAATAACCTTTGTTATTTCCAGATACATGTGGGTGCACAACCTCGAGCAGCCCAGGCAGTGAGGGACGACCAACAAGAACCAGCAGCAGCTGTCCAAGGGAAAACGAGTTTCTTAAAAAGGTCTTGTGCCACCATGCACCTACAGAACAACTTAATAGTCCCATGATGTTGATGTTTCTATTGGAGAAACTAAATGCCATTGCGCCATATTACATGCACACAATATTGATATGATGTTGGACAGTGCTTGTAACATTCATACTTAATCTACGCAGTAACCCCATGGATAGGGAAATTTGACCTTGAGAGATATCTTAATTCTCACAATATTTGCAAAATCACAATGATAAGGGAATCTAGCTCAAGGTCTTGACTTCACACTGTTTGTGACCAAGCTATTTTCCATCCATGTCCTATACTTGAAAACTGCATGCCACTTTTAGGTGTGAATATATTCAAAATGTGCATATAGTAAGAAGATTAACATGATGCTTTACTAAAAAGTGTGGAGTAAAGCAGCTTCATGGAAGAGTGTGTGGAGTAGCTTGTCCCCTAACAGGGTTTTACATTCTTGGTCCTCAAGGCTCACTGCCCTGAATGTTGTTTTCTTGCCACAAACCACCTGGCTCAAATGAATGGATCACTAACAGACAAAAAATAAATAAATAAATAAAAAAAAAAAAAAAAAAACACCCAATAAAGAGTGCTTTTCCTAGCATATCATACCATGCACAAGCATTGCAGTCTATAATGTGAACCATCAACTGTTTATTTTGCACTCTTTAAACCTTGCCTGTGTTTCTACTGATGAAACGGCCAGTTGTATACTTTTATGACCAAGAATATCATCCATCTGTGCTAAAACAACACAATATTTTGCAAAGTACCTCAAGCCTTGTTCTTTTGCTTTCATATTGTAAAAAGATAAATAAATGAATAAAATATTAAATATAATATAAAATTGGCACAGAACAGCATTGTTTTACTTGCCCCGTGCCCAGAGATGAACCAATGAATTCTTCCATGCTGTACACCTGTAGGTAATCTCATTTTTCTCCATTCACTGACTTGGGTTTTTTCTTCTGACAACAGTGTGTTTTTATTAGACAATGTAACCAGGTGAGTGGCACCTTTTCTACCCTGGCTGAGAATTAAGTAATTCTTCTGATTCTCAAACCTTTTTTTTTTTCTTTAACTTCAGGGTGTAGGGTTAGGAGGGCTCAATGAAACTAGATAGCGACTGTGGGGCCCTTGGGAGTCGTTGTTGTCGAATTTACCACAAATTTCGCATGCACCGACACCAACATACCTCGAGCTGCTGAAGGTTTGTGCACACATACTTCACTCGTTAGTGAAACTAACCCCAGTGCTTGGGGTTAGAGTACGATTAACCGGTAGGCCAGTTGGTGCGCTGATGTACAAACTGACATATAGCACCTGCATAAATCATAGAATTATCACGTACACCATAGAATTTATAGAGGTAACGCGTCATCCGAGTGATTAGACAATCTTTATGCGGTAGACAAGATCACCAATATAATAACTACATTAGCTTCTTAGGAAATCAGGCCGCCGGCTCCCGGTGAGATTCCTCAGAAGACCTTGTTAGCCAACTAGCTTTCTCACTACATTGGCACTCGCGGAATTATCTCTGCAAAATTAAACGATCAACATTCAACCCACAAGCAGCAGTACTTGTTACCAATGCACCCGACTGTTCAAAGACACATCTGATTTAATGTTAACGAGGAATCTGAAAGAACTAACTTAAATTGCTAGCTAGCTAGCTAACCCCGACAAGTCAAGGCATAGTAAGTCTCACCTCGTTCTGTTTAAGTTTTTAGTCACTCCATAAGACACGCTGGTTTTATGTCTCCTGACTTTGTTAAATGGACAGTTTCAAGCGTTAATGTATACTATTTTATGTCGAAATGCGGGCGGTGAGGAGGTGAACATTGGGAGGACAGGGCAAACACTAAAGAGAATGGCACCCGTGTAATCAACTCTCGCGAGACAAACTAGAGCCACTGCTGTCAAGTCTCGCGAGAAGAGTAAGGAACCCCGCACAATATTACGGCATGTTATGTCTGAAAAGTAAACATCAACATGTTACCAACATTTTAACCTCAAAATGAGATTTTTTTTTAAACAAATAATGTATCTTTTAGTGACAAATTAAATCGCACGTTATTCATTTTTTTTTTTTAAATCAAAGTGCTGGCATGGTCATCTGCCACAAGCAACAGATGTGAGGTTGGACAAGGGACAGTAGGTCTACAAATTAGTGGAAACATAGCATCTTTATATTTCATAACCATGTCCGATTATTTTAATGTATGATTATGCAATGTTTATTGTAAGTTTTAGCAAATATCAGAAAGACCTTGCAAGGTAATATATTTACATAGTGAAAATAACCCTAATATCAACTGTATTCATAATACTGTCCACTCAAGCTTAATGTATACCACTTACCGTGAATACTTTTTGAGTGAAAGTAGAAGAAAAAGTGAAGTGACTTCCAGGACGTAACTTCACCATGAAGGAAGTATTTCACAAAAAGCTGATTCATAAATGATCTGGGTATAAACTGATAGACTAAAAACAAAATAAAGTAACATTTGTTTGTTGTAATATAATTTAAAAGGATACACAAACAAACAGTCCTAACATGGTATTCAGATTTTTATTTTAACTGTATCAATTAGCCAAAAAAAAGGTTTTGCAAATGTATTACTTCAAAAAGTATATATATATATTTAAACAAAAAAAATGCATACATCAATGTGTATCAAGCTGATTATGTAAGCTAATAAATATAAAACTGATCATGACTCATTATAAAATATTGCTTCTATGGCCTATAGAAACAGCTTAAAGAAAAAAGAAGTTATTGAGGTGAGTGGTTCTGTCAAACAGGTCACACATTGTAAGCCTGACAAATATTCAGAGAGTCTCTCAGCATCAAGTCACGCAAACGCCACAATGCATCCACCATGGTGGTGTGGGCTCCTTTGCTCTTCAGCCAGTGTACTGGAAGTCGACTCTCTTGCTCTTTGGTCAGGTGAGTGTCTTGCCTTTGAGCTGTTTTAAAAACATTATTTTTTTATTTAAAGAACTCCAATAAGTGTTGAAAAAAAAATACACACTCAACAAAATCATACATACAAGTCCATAACATACAGTTAAACATTTTTGGTTTAGTACATTTTCCATAAAAGTTTTTTTTTTTTTTCCTTTTATAAATATGCAGTACTTGAAAAATTCTAATTAAACTTTGGTGAGAAAAGTCTATGATACAGAAAGAAAGAGAGAATCAAAGGAAAAACTGCTGAACAGCACCTTTGAGCACGTGGTCCCACTTGCTGACAGTAGTAGAGTCTGAATTTAATCCCTCAATGTACTTCAGGTAGGCCTCCGAGTGAAGTACCCTCTGTGTCTTTGGTGGTGGTGCCACAAACATAGGAGTGGTGGGCTGCAAATGAGAGGGCTGGCCTAATTGACCCTGTCCTGGGTATGGTGGAGGTGCATGCTGCCCTGGACTGAACATCCCCGGCTAAAATCAAACATACATACAACATACCAACAAATTGACTATTATTTGCAATAAAGAGCTCTTGTTTCAGTGAGTCTTCCTTTAACTAAAACATAGCTCAAACAGTGAAAAAAAAAAAAAAAACTTCCACACTAAAGCAAAGCTGATGATGCATTATATAAGAGACAAAATTCATGTCACCAGATTTTAATGTCTAAAGAAGGACATGTGAGCCCAAATAAAATCTATATTATTTTATGGACTACACTCACCTGCTGCATGAAGTTCCCTTGTGCAGAACTTCCAGCCATGCCATTCATTCCAGCACCCATCATACCTGTTTAAGGATGAGATTCATCTTCTCTGAATTTAGGAACTGGTAAACTCGACTCATATTAGTTTCTTCACGTTAGGATCGATAATGATCTCAGAATGTTAGGCAGTGAATATCAGTTGCATGTTAGTTATCTGGTATCAGTTATTACATGCATTACATGTGTATTTTGTATATTAAGTATGGAATGTGAGCACATTTTTCAAGAGGTTGTCCATGACCAGAGAGCTATGACCACTCAGTAAATAGCTCAGGCTATGCAACCTGTGGACCAGGTAAACCCCTCCTCCAGCAGGAGAGACACGACTGGATGTGACTGAGGAGGTGTGGCTAGGACAGTGGCCCTTACCCTGATGAGGCATGCCAGGGTATCCAGGCATACCTTGCTGAAGATGGTGAGGAGGCAGGTAAGGACCCCCTGCAGGGTGAGGTGGCATTGGGGCCACACTCAGCAAACCCTCATGAGGGCCCTGCATGGGCATGTAAGGTGGGCCGTAGGGTCCCATCATGCCTTAAGAGAAGAGGATGAGGAGAGCACAACATATCCATGCATAAGTTCCATGCAGCTGACTAAAATGACATGCACTAGCACTACACACAGAAGCCCTTTTCACACACGTACCTTAACACTTAAATTATAAAGCCAATTTCTGTGTTCAAGTCAATTTAACATGTTTGCTTCTGAATTTTAGATTTAGACAAATGTATAAAAATGGGGTAGACTTAAACCATTTTCCCATTTTTCTTATTCTACCAATGCAAATAAAAATAAACATGCATACTATATGGATTAGAAAAGTGGAGTTAATATCAAGTTTTGCTGTAAGAGAAACTTGTGTGAATGGTTAGGAACCCATTCCCCATCCAATTAGCAAGACCAGGTAATATTTAAGGTCCAGTGTATGTAAGGGGCAGACAAAACAAATGGTTGAGAGTGTTAGCGGAACAAGGATGTAGGTTAAATGAAAATATAAAATAAGGACTTCATGGTTAAAAGTCATTCATGCATTCAATATAGTGCAATATCAGATATGAAGCTAATGAAATGAATGCAAAATATGAAATGGCAACAAAAGGAAAAAAAAATGTCTTCAGAATGGGGCTTTGGGATAATTAAAAATAAAAATTAAATGATAATAAGAATAAAGAGTTACGGTTTTTGACAGTCCAGCCTCACTCCCTGCTGTCTTGTTGTCAAACATTCGTGCTGTCTC
Organism: Hirundichthys speculiger; assembly: GCA_018398805.1. NCBI lineage: Eukaryota > Metazoa > Chordata > Actinopteri > Beloniformes > Exocoetidae > Hirundichthys > Hirundichthys speculiger. The sequence continues at coordinate 551,745 of JAGFBZ010000074.1, read as the reverse complement.
TGAGAGGGGTTACCTGACACAGGTGTCATGGTCTGGTTTATCATTCCCATAGTGCTAGGCGAAGGCACCACCCCCATCAGTGCCCCTACCGGGGTACCTGCTCTAGGGGAGCCTTGCTTCTGGGGTGGCCTCTCACGTTCTTGCTGTTCCACTATTTTGGCTGCACGCTCTGAAAGATATTAAAAAAAAAAATAATAATTACAGATGACAAAAAAAAAACAAACCCTGATACTATGGATCACTATACCTGACCTTCATAGTCTGCTTTCTTGGAAGCTTCAAGGTTCCTCCACTCTGTGCCAACTAGTCTACTCAGCTCCCCAAAAGAGAAGTCTGGGTGTCGAGCTTTGATGACAGCTCGCATTTCACTGCTGAACAAGATGTAGCCACTCATGTTGATCTTCCTCTTAGCTCCTTCTTTCTTTGATAAGCCTTTCACCTTAGGAGTAGCCTTGATGGAAAAGAAAACAAAGATTAAAAGGAAAAAAAAACATTTTATATGAGAATACTCATGTAGGCAGAGGATATCTGAAGCCTTTGGATGTAAGAAGTTGGTTTGCTTGTTGGATTAAGATCTTTGGATGTGTATAAATACTTGAGATGGCGTGTAAGGCATAATGTCCATATCGCTTGAAAGGGGGGTTTGCATCTGAGGCAAAGAAGGTGTCACAGGAGCTTCTTCATCATCATCCATGTCTTCCATATCATCGTCTCCATCCTCCATATCAACCAGTTTAACCTCAAGCTCTTCTATCTTTTTGTCCAAAAAGGGTGAAGCTTCTTTCTGTGGAACAATCAATTTCCTACAAAAGACATCAGAGGAAAGCAAAAAAAGAAAATGAGGTTTTAGTAGAAAAGGTTCTTTTCTAAATCAAATTATTATCACTGTTTAACTCACAAACCTGAAATAAAAGACCTCATCTTCCACAACTTTGGAAGAATATGAGAAGCGTTTTACACCCTTGAATTTTTTCATTTGCTTCTCTGTCTCAATGTAGCGGCTTTCACACAGCAGAATGTCGTCCTCTAAATATTCTGTAGGTCTGCATGACAAGAAGTCCTTAAAGGAGGAAACCATACATTTTCCTGGAGGGCAGACAGGAATAATGAAGCTTGTTAATATGACTGTTGAATAATATTTACTACAGTGCTGTTAATAGTATTTTGAAATTCACATTGCAATATGATGGGATCACCCACGTAATGTAATATAATCTTAAAAAGTGATAAGTTAAAAAGACTCAGTTTAGCATTCTCAGAAATGCACTTTAGATTCACAGATTGTGTAGGTTATATGTCAGACCATTTCTTGGCTAAGTAGCTGTTGGGCAAGCAGCAGATGCTTTGTATATTTTTAGAGGAAAAGCAAAGAAAAAAATCAGATAAATAAAACATAGGCCTTATATAGCATTATGTAATCACATAATAATATTTAATTTTCACAGTTTAATTAAGATATGGTAATAAGTATATTTAAAGATGACTGACTAAGTCCACATTTGACAAAACCACAACATTATGTCCATTTTGCCAACCTTTTACTATAAAAAGCTTTACACAAAAATTAAACCAATTCAATGTTATGTGCAAGGAAAAGTTCTGGTAAACTCCCAAAGCAATACCTATGACACAAGTCATGGGCAAGGTCTCCTCCAGATGACTCAGAAAAACTTCTCTCTTATAAAACATCTTTGTGGGTTCATGCTCCGTTTCCTCGGGATGAATAAATATGGGTCCAAAGAAGAAAGTAGTTCCAGTTTGCACCCAAAGCTTTTCGATTCTGCAAGCAGTCCACAGATGATAAATAACTCTTTCACATCTAAACAGCCGTGACACTATTTCTGACTCAATTTCTTTAAGGGGCTTTCTTTTAACTCGTAGCAAAATAGGCTTTTACCAACCTGGCAACCCGTGATTTTGACAGACCATGTGACTGGATGTAAACGCAGTCACCCAGTTTAAACCACATGTTGTTGTAGCACAACTGTTCATAGTACTGACAGCCTGGCTCAGCTGCACTCATCTCCATAGGAACATCCTCTTTATCCTAAATGCATTAGCAAACAGACAGAAGATTCAAGTGTTAATACTGTTAAAAGTTTTTGCTTCTTTTAAACTAGTGTTCCCCTGCCACCTCGCTCTGTGTCTAGACTTGCATTGTCTCAATGAAGATTTAATTCATCCTCTCAAGTAAAAGGTCAAATGCAGTTTTCGTGCTTAGAGAAAACACATCCTTGAATTTCTTTTTCTTTTTCTTCATACCCAGATTGCAGGCTTGTTCTTCACACTGAGCTTGACGAGAAAGCCAATGTCCAAAATTTGTAGACCTTATGCGACAATGCCAAAGGATGCTCAATAGTGATGTCTGGTATAGGCCCATTTATCAGCATATAATTTGTCTTAATTGTGTCTTATTTCCTGCTACAATGGCCCGGTTTCCATGGAAACAGAAACAACAGGTTCACTGAAACATTACAGGCATCTCACAGAAACCATGATGTGTTGTAAGTTTTCCATAAAAAGCAAATTATGCTTTATACTGTCAATTAGAAAATGCAAACTTGAGCTGTTGTTATGTAGTACTTAAGCTCCAGAAAATATATTATTACCTTGTCCTCAAAACTGCCGTTGTCTGCATATGACATTGCTATTTTTTCTAGGTCAGGCTTGGCAAACATGGAGGCAACACGGACAACAGGAAGGGGCACCTCTCGGGGTGATAATTTCACAGAACTCTCTGGCATTGCCCAAATCTTTATCTTCTTGAAGGACTTGTTCCTGGCAGCATAGCGGGATTCACACACATAGACATCCTCAGGTTTGAAGCCTTCAGGCTGCATTTTGAAATAATCCTACATGAACCAGAAAAGAACATCCTATTTAGATTTCAATTCCAATTAAAATTAAATCATTTTCTTCAAGTGGTTAACTTTCTGTGGGGAGCCAGACCTTCACAAAAATTACAACACATTTGCCCAGAACTTTTCTAAAGGACACTTTGTTGTAGTAGTCGCTCTTGAAGACCTCTTTTTCCAAAAACTTGCGTGTGGCCAAGGTGAAAGGTTTCACTGGGTCTGTAGAACCAGCAGCCATGAAGCCATTTCTCACCTTCAGGCACAAAGACAAAAGACTGATTAATGGATAACTGTAAACAAATAAAATAAAATAAAATGCATATATTTAATTAAAGTGGTTGATTAAATTAAATTAATTATTCAATTAATGATTAAAAGTAATAAGTAGGTTACCAGTTTCCTCTTCCCATAGCTGTTCAATACAGACAATGTGAGGCTGCAGGTTTGGTTCTGATGGCTCAACGTAGACACAGTCCCCGACATGGTAGGTGTTGTTTTCAAAGCAGCAGTCCTGAATGTAGACACGCTGTGACTCTGACAGCCATGTCTCTCCTGGCACATCTTCTGCCTTTCCATCCTCTTTATACACAAATGACAAATAACTGGTGAGCTCAAATGAACACCATGACATCTTAAATATTTCATATGCCTGTGTATAATACCAAAAATACACAGACCTTTCTTTTCATCCTCCTCTTTCTTTTGCTTATCCTCCTCAATCTCTTTTGGAATTTTCTCCCTCTTTTCCTGGTCCACATCACTTTGCAGGTGCTTTAACTGTGTAATTGAGTGCAGAGGAGAGGAGAATCTCTCCGTTCTTACATAGCTCATCCCTGATCTTAATGAAAAATTGCTGCAGCTCCACTGAATCTTCAAATACCTCAGAGTCTGTCCTGCAAATTCAGAAAAAAAAAAATGTCTGTTTCACCTTGGCAAAAAAGGATACATAGAACCAGTAAGTTGCAACTGTCGCATGATCAAATGCTAGTTTGTTGACTGTGTTAAATGCAATTTAAATACACTAAATCAAAACCAATTAAACCAAAAATCTCTGTTTAAATGTGAAAATATAAAACATTATCTTGAACCATGTTTAATGAAATTACTGATTTTCCTATTGTTTATGATAAAATGCATAAATACAAAATTAAATTGACAGTGAGTGGTAATATTTAGAGATTGATGGTTTTTGTTTGAATTATTATTTTATCTATCTTTTTAGATATTAATTGTAAAGGCTCAGAAGCTTATGACTGAACTGAAACCTTTACAGTAAAACTATACAGGGAGCTTTTTCAGAGCTTGCCATACCTGTGTAGCCTCCTTGCTTTCTCTAGCACTTCAAACATGTGTTCCTGGAAGACATCCAGTCTTCTGTAACGCCCACGCTCCACATTCACCTTGATGATATCAAAATTGAGTGGCGGCTTTTCAGGAGCAGTTGAATCCACGGCAGGAACCTCAGCCAGTGAGTCACTATAGCATCGACCCTCTTCATCCTGGTGGCCCATTACAGACACAAACAGGTTCCTTACGAGCTCTCGCACCAGAAGTCCCTCAGCAGGAGGTCCAGAGTCCTCCCCTCCCTCCTGCTGCTTTCGTGTTTCTAATAGGACTCGGTGCAACACAAGAGCATCTCGATAAATGAGAGACTCAGGCTCATTGTAGATGCAGGCATTGTTGAACATGAGAGCAAAATCCTCCACCAAAGCATCAACATCCTGGTAGCGACCTGCTGCCATATAGCTTCGCACACGTTCCATATCGATGGGTTTCTTAATTGTAGCATAGTAGTCTGGCAACTCAGCACGAGAGGGCAGACGGAGGAAGATTGTGCTTAAGCGTCGACCTCTGCGGTCAATGAAGTTTCTAACAGCATCGTAGAGCTCATTTAACTTCTGCTGAAGAGGGGTGAGGTATTTTGACTTCTTTGGAGAAACACCACTCTTTCCTAAACATGGAAAAACAAATTCATACACAAAAAGACTGAACAAAGACCAAGAAAAGGCAGGAACAGCAACATGAAAGCACTCAATACAGAGCAAACCACAAGCCCACAGGGACTGAATAAATCATTTATTTTATCTAGTCGAAAAAATACAGACCTAAAAGGAATAAAAGAGAGCAGAGCAATGACACGTACTAATTGTCTAGCTGATCAGGAATCAAACTGGAGACTCAGTATGATGGTAGGCACCCTACCTAGCTGGGTCACTGATTGTGGCCATGTTTTATGGTTGTGCTTACTAGATCTGCAGAAATCTGTTGGACTAATAGAGGAAAATATCTAAAAATGCTTATTGTGATAGCCTCAGCAAGTCATTTTTTTATATATCATTTTCCTGCCTGTGAGCTTAGATAGACTCAAGAGATTGTAGTACATTTCAAATATGCACATTCAGTCTTAAGTCAATTAAAACATGCCAAACACCTACAACACTTACTTAATTTTAGTTTAGGCGATCCCATATCATCTTCTTCAGGCGTCGGTCCCATTTCCTTGCGCTTGTCTTTCAGAATCTTCTCCAAAATGTCAGCATCATTGTATACCTATGAAAACCAAACATAAGGGTATGAGTAGAAATTCTTAACAAAACCTCTATATAATAATAGACAAAAAAAAGGGGGGGGGGAGCAAATAGTATATTCTATTCAAGGAGAAGTCATGTTGCAGACCTGAGATCCCTCTTCATTGTAATGCCGGGCATTACGGAACATTAACTTCATGTCTTGCATCAGAGCTTCTTCTGTTGAATAACGTTCATTGCGAATGTTGTGCTCAATGGTTTTCAGGTCCATCGGTTCAAGGATGACATTATAATAATCTGGGTAGTCTTTCTTGGATGGTTTAACCATAAAAAGATCACAGAGACGTCGACTGGTTCCTGCCTCCCTGGCCTCAGTCACTGCAGCGTACAGGGCTTTCATTCGGTTCTTTTTGACATTTTTCTTGTGGCTGGGGGAAAAAAAGGGTTTATAATATAGCATGAATAGTTTTCCTAAAAGGATTTATTCTACAAAGAAATGATAGAAATAAAAATTTGTTCAAATTTGTTAAAAATCGTCAAACCTTTTTCTCTTAATGCTTCCTGCATCAGATGACAAAATACTATCTCCATCTTCATCATCCCTCCTCAGAAGTTCCCTTTTTTTTGCCTTTACAAGCAAAAGAAACATGCATTACCAAATCTATTAATTTTAAGAAAACCTTGAATTATTTGTTCATTTTCTTAGCCTGACTAAAGTAAAAAAAAAAGCATGAGCACAATTTCACAAAAAATAATTAAAAAGCCATTACCTGCATGATCTGCTGAAGTCTGAATGCCCGTTTATAAATGCTCGAGTTGGGCATATTGTAGCGCTTTGCGTTCTCAAACATCAAAGTGAGGTCGGCATCAATCTGTTCTACACTTTCATACTCTCCATTCTTCATTTTTCCCCTAAAATTAAAAAGAAAAAAAAAGTGATTTAAACACCTGAACCCCTTGAAGAATCTTAATTTGGAAGAACTCTAGACATGCCTCTATACCAGAAAGAATAACTTGTCAGTACCTGATTTGTTGCAGAGAGATGGGCTGTTTTATCTGCTGATAGTAGTCAGGATATTCCCTTCGAGAGGGCAGTTGCTGAAAAGGTTCAGAGAAGACCTGCCCCTGGTTATTCCTTGCACCTCTGACAGCTTCATAGAGTTGGAAGATTGGGTTGCTCATCTCCATACTAGAACTCTGGCTCTCAGCCTCAGACTCTCCCTCATCATAGCACACAGAGCCTGCAAACATATACGCTGTGAATTGCAGCTTCTGAAAACCCTGTTTTTACTGATACAAAAATGAGTGAAACTTACCTGATAGCACTGGGTCATCCTCACTCTCTGAGCCATATTGAAGAGCAACACTGACACCAGAAAGTCGATCCCCCTGCCCAGATCTACGATTTCTGAATAGAAAAAAAAAAAACATATACACACCTTGAAAGAATCCTCATTCTGTATGAGAATACTCTGTTGAATTGTTTTCTGTCCAGTACCTGATGCGAAGACTGGATTTTGTGGGCTCAGCATGTTCAAGTTCAGTTTTACGTTGGATGAACACTTTCTTTATGGTGTTAGCATCCTGTGAAATAAGAGAAGAAAGGTCAATATTGGACATGTTACACTGTACAATTGAGAAAATCAAGAGTAGTAAAAAGTTTACCTTAAAAACCTGAGATCCTGGTTCATTATATGTTTTGGCATTTTTGGTCATCAGGTCAATGTCCTTGGCCATAGCATTGACATTTTTGTAGAATCCAATCTATGGACATAAAATTTGTGCTGATTAGAGTGAAAAACCATGAAGTTTCCTTAAATAATGAACAATGACATGAACTGACTACCTGTATACGCTGAGCGATTGTTCTCAGATCTATTGGCTCCTTTATGATGGCATAGTAGTCTGGATAATGCTAAAGAGAGAAAAACAATGTGAACTACAGAAACTATGACTGAATGAAGCCACAAAATGAGGGGAAAAAAAGACTTCACAATACCGAACAGTCTTAAATTAGTATCAATCAATGACAGCTCGAGACAGGACACTCTTGAAAAATAGTTTAAATTTCAAAGACTTTCTCTATTAAAGGTTTTGAACAAAGAATTGTGAGAATTTTAGGCTATTTAAAAAGATGAGAAGCACTCCACGTGTCATACATTGTATGGGCTGCTGTGTCAAGACTGTGAATTTTGTTTTTCTTTCTTTCAATTTGCATTATTTAAAGTCTAAAGGACTCACCACTTTGGAAGGAAGTTTCTGGAACAGTTCACTGACTAGTCGCCCTGAGGGATCACTGTGTGACACTATAGCCTCCAAGAGCTGCTCCAAAACTTCCTTCAAACTGCCAGATGATGTCTAAAATATAAATATACATTAAGAGCAGTTTTAGTAACTGTGGTACTTTGGATATATAGTAGGAAAATACACATCTGTGCATCAGTATGATTATTATAAAAATGACAAATAAAGGGCAACCCCTTCCCAAAATAGGCAGCAACAATAAAATAATGGCAATGAACCAAAACATGTCCAGAATGTAAGAAAAACTTACCTCTTCTTCAGCAGATATTCCTTGATTATCCATCATCTCGTCACCATCTTCGTCATCCTCATCACCATCTCCAGGTTGCACAAACTCATTCCTTGTTTGCAAATATATTTCCCAGAGCTTACAGGCTGCTTGATACTCATCACTGTCATCCTGAATCATTGAATATGAAGACACAAAGATTTAAACAAGATTGCTAGTGGAACGTGTAACCCAGATCACACTGTAACTTGGTGACATTATTTTTGCATACTTTTGTAGAAGTTTGTAGAAAAAGTCATTATTTGTTTTAGGAAAACAATACTGGGGCCTTTTTTCTTACATAACTATAGTAATGATAAAAAGAAGTGTGAAAACAGTGACAATGTTAAAGTTTTCAACAACAAATAGAACACATTATTTAAAAAAAAAATCATACAGGCTGGCAGAAATGAAAAATTGTCAAAGTGTTACCTTGTAGAAAGATCTTGCATTGTTGAACATGAGCCGAAAATCTCCAGTAAGTTGCTCCACATCATTATATTCTTCTGACTTCAATTTGTACTGAATTTTAGTCATATCAATCGGCTGGGAAACCACTTCATAATAATCTGGCTGATTCCTAAAAAATAAAAATAATTAATTGAAAAATATACAATGGTAATATTAGTTATAATAGCAATAATCATAATAATAATAAAAACATAATAGTGAACAGACAGCACTATTTTCTTTAAAATCACTCAGTATGTTATGTATTGTGTCAGGAGTTTTTTTTGTTAGAAAATCTTGTCATCATTTGAGTCACTATATAGAAAACATACTTAGTTTTTTTTGTCAAATTCATGACCTGTTAATTTTTTTTGTTTATGGTGTTATGCTTGCATGTCATTTATACTGCCTCTTCTCTAGTCTATGTACTATCAACCTCTGGATCTGAATGTTTCTGATCTGAAGATCAGCATTCTCAGGCCACATAGCTACTTGACTTTCATCTGCTAGCTATTTCCATTTTATCCACTGCCAATGTTATTGGTGCCACACAGTTGCATTAGTACTTACATGTACACTAAGGTGATCAAATTCTGGACTACTCAAATATAAGCATTTTATTTTATTTCTTATTTTAAAAAATATTTAAGTCAGTTTTTTTTTATTTATGTTCATGTTTATCCTGTGCACATGTAAAATTTTTTCTAGGTTTGTTTCCCTTTAAATATATCTGAAAATAAGTTGTGTGCGAGGAGGTGACTTGAAAAAAAATAAATAAATAACAATAATAATAATAATAATAATAACAATAATAATAATAATAATAATAATAATGGAGGACTGTCCATTGGAAACCTCATACTTGGATCAAAAAATGATATATTTTTTTAAATTTAGATGACACAACATTTTGTGCTCATACAACCCCCCCCCCCCCCCCCCCTCATCCTATAAATGGGGCTGTCTTACAGTCAGGTTAATATGGTACTAACTATGACTTACAAAGTGCTATACTAACTGTTATGACCCTGGTTGTATTCTGGGCTATATGCAGTGAATGTTTGCTTTGTAGGGTCTCAACTGTTTTCTTCCACTTTTTAGGTTCCTCCGTCTCTGGCATCTGCTCTGGATTGGTCTTGCTCAATCAGCCACAGATAAATTCACGGTTGTCTGAACCCTGCAGTCTCTTGCTGGCAGAAAAGGTATCTCTACTCTCTGTAACCAAACCCTCGCTGATACTGTAGTTTGTTTTGTATATAGCGGTGAGCTGCCTGTTTATTTTGTGAACCATTTTTCTCCTGTTTTTATGGTCAAGTAAGTTAGAGCGAGTGTTTGTCATTTATTTTTCATTTTGGTTTGTGTATGGAAGGTAGCCCTGGGTTTAAAATCAGGGTGTTTTTGTTTGTTATGCTGTGGTGAGTTCTCCCTGAAGATCTTTCTGTCACATTGTAACATCGATAAATAAACCAATCACTTTACTTTTCTTGCTCATGGATTTTGGCACAGGTTTGGGGACGGAAGGGTGAGATATGTATTTTGTTTAATGTTGTGTCCCATTACTAGACAGGGGCAGAAGTATTTGTTTCAATGAGTTGCTCTGTAAATTGTACCTATTGCCTGACTGCTGAATTTAAATAAGACATGAGTTTACATTTTACAAAGATAGCCTATCTATCAACCATCAAGCATAATCACAGATACAATACCTCCTCTTTGGCACCCTAAGGAAAACTTCACAAAGTTGCCTCCCATGATCATCCTTGCAGTCCCTGACAGCATTGAACAGCTCATGACATACAGCAATCTGAAAGTCAAAAGCAATAAGACACTGCTAAATCACGCTTATCTCATATTATGTTCAGATTGTTGCAATATATAAAACCCTTGCTTTCTGCTGCTAGATAAATAAAAACAACAACAAACATGACTTTACCGTATCCACAGGAGGAACGTTCGTGACTCTTCTTCTTTTTCTGCTACTTCCAGGAGTGGAGGAGGAGGCATCATCTAGGTCCCCCCCTCCACTGATGCTGCTGGACGGGGAAGTAGCTCGTCTTCTCTTGGAACTCGATGACATCGCCGACTGGTTTAACAACAGGCTAGCCTGGTAGTTACAAAAATAACAAAAATAACAGAGGCTAAATTTTAAGCTATTATTAGCTTTCTTTAGACTTGCTAGACTCGATACAAGAGGGGACTGTAACTGGAGTAACTACCAGACAAGTTAGCACCGTGGTTAGCACTAGCACCGCTGAATGTATGAAACAAAGCAAACGGACGAGCGGCTGTTATCCGAGCTCACTTGCCGCCTTTCTAACAACACGCTAAATACATTTAAACGTTCCCCTGAGTGCCCAACACATACAAGCATGGAAAAAGTGAACAGAAGTCGTTGATTATGATTTTTTTCTTACCAAAAGCAAAGTTTTTCGTAAATCCCTGAGCAATAACCGAAACTGCTAGCCGAGCAGCTAGTGTTGTTTAAAAACTCAAGACCGGGGGTTGATGTTGTATTGTGTTCATGAGATAAAAAAAATTCTGCCTTTTGTGGAAGTGCTGACCCCTACAGTTTCGGAGTGGTGTTGCACCCGACGGCATGCGTCAGGTCAAATCCAGACCGAGCGGTATGCTGGGCCAGACCAGATCAAATACTCAACAGACACATCCAAGAAGACGTAAATTTACTTATTCCATTACCCGAGACTATTTCTATGATACTTGAATTAATTCCAATTTAAAGATGCATAGTGAGTCCGGCCATATCAAATACCAAATAGAGGAAGATGCTTTACTATCTGCTTCATCGCCTTTCATAAGATTGCTACTTTTTAGAAATTTTAAACAAAGACATTTTATAATAAGCCATTGGTTGTTTACCACACCTGGAACCCAACACAAACAGTGTAGTACATAGGCCCTGATTTCAAGTGCCTATATATGAGTAGTTGGAAGCTCTACCAAAATAGGGTTAGTTTTCCCAATAATAAACAAATACTGCTTCCACGCTGCTATTTCTTCATTTTACACTGTCTTCTGTTTTCACACTGATGCCTAAATAATAATATTCTTATTATGTCACATGAAACAACATCAACATCAATTCAGCTGGAGACAAAAGCAATACTTTATCTTAAATTTTACGACTAAAATCTTCTTCATGTAAGCCTTTTACTTTCTATCGATTCACTTCTTCCTTTTAAACAACAATAACTAAAAGAATAAGATTTTTTCTCTTAGAAAAATAAAAACTTTCAACAGAATTGTTGTCCACACCGAACTTATTCATCCATATGTCCTGGTATGTGTTAAGAAACTATATGAAGTTGTGAAAATTGGGCGTTGCCATAAAATTTGAAAGGAAAGAGCTTTGAAGAAATTAATTCCTCCAAAGTTATAACTAGGCCTCATCATTAAAGACGCCCATCTTTCATCCTGGGGCATGTTTTCAGCATGAACAGACTTTGCTCGTGCCGTCATTGTGTGATGCATTATTCACAGTGACATTTTGTGCCAAAAGTGAAAAACCCTCTCGCGCTGCCTGCACGAGCGTCGCCTTTCTCTCCGCGGCAAGAGGCTCTCAGAAAACACAGATGCCCGATTTATGAGACGAGGCGGCTTGACAGTCAGAAGGTGAATCTTAGATCGCGTTGTTGAGAGAGCAGTGGGTGATTTTATGGTGCTCCACGTCCGTAGACGTCTGCTTTTCTTGACGTCAGGAGAAGTCTGAGCGCACCCGGCGCTGCGCACAAGCTCGGCAACCACATTGCTCCCAGAGGAAAGCAGGGCACAGCGCAGCTACAGATCGCCATTTAGGTATGTTCCCTTACACTTATGACTATACCGAAAAGCATCACCGCGCACCGCACTTTTATTTAGAATAAACTAAGTGTCTTTGGCGCGCTTCCACGTCGCTCGTCCGCAGCCTCCAGATTGAACCCAAAGATGCTGCCTGCATTTGACTGTCCTACCCTTGAGCGCTGCGGTCCAGCCTGCACGTTCACTACGCCTCATCCTTCTTTACTTGATGAGGATTTCACAACCATACGTCAAGAATCATTTAGCATGAGATGTTTCACGAGCGAGGCGTTTTGATTTCCACGCAAACTCCCCGCCAGCTTGTCATTCACGCCCTGCAGCGGTAACGCAGAGCAGGTTATGAAACGATGGAGCACTCAGAGGAATTAAGTTTCCACTTGAATTTGTGTTATTTGTTAGTTTACTTATCGTTCTTCAGAGAAGGTTAATTGTGTAAAGCTTCAGATGTTAAATATAGCACAGCCCCCCCACCCCCACCCCCCCAGTTGGTTCTGTATGCCTGTACTGACCATGCGTTTGTTTTTGCGGCGGTACTTTGGCCCCTTTCGCGCAACTGCGAAGTCTGCTGTCCAAAATGTAATTATTGCGTGTGGTCATTTTTGATATTTGTCTTGATCTGTTTCATGATGTTTCTGTTCTTACAGATCCATTCTCAACGTCCTCAACCTTTGGCTTTTTAGTGGATCCAGTTTGATTAAAATAAATAAATAAGATCAGCGACACGTGCATGGGGATATTCAATGAAGAGATAGCTCGCTGGCCTTCAGTGTTTTCTGACACTTGATCATTGTGCATTTAAGGAAAAAAAAAGCGCAATTTTCTTAAAAATACACGACAAACTAGAGAACTAAAAAAGTAAAAGGTGTATTTTCACTTTGGTTTAATTCAGACCATCTCTAAAAGCACTGTTTGTGGCGTAATATTTCATAAACCATTTAATACACAAAACACGTTTCCTCAGTTAAAATGATTTTTCTCACACAGAAGACATCAGGAAGTCATCCAAACCTGCTACACGTTACAGAAATGCATTTTTGTTTCCTTACATATTTGAAAATATTTCTGTCACCTTAACAGGGTACATTAAGGATGGAGCACTTGACCTCTCGATTGTTCAAATTCAGTTATACACACCCTGAGCTGTTTTTTTTTTTCTTTTTTCACCTCAATTGATAGTGTGGAAAATCCGATCAGGATGCCTCTTGGAGAGGATGGAAATGGATGGAAAAAGAAGACATCAGACATCAAAGAACATTATGACTTTAAAGAAGTGCTGGGAACGTAAGTAGCATGACAGCCTGGTTCTATTGTCAGGACAAAGTTAGATGTCCAGCTAGTCAAATGCACTGGTGCCCTCCAGAACCTCGGACACCTTGTTATTGCATATTTCCAATGTGGTATTTACAAGAAAGGTGTATCTATTATTCAGGTATACCAGCTTAATCCTCTTCAAAAAAATTACAAGATGGTTATAAATAAGACAAGTAATAACATCACTAAAATAATGATAATAATAATAATAGCATCACTAGAAACCAAGTTACAACAATGCAGATTTGAAAAGAGAGAGGGGTTTTTCATCCTGCCCAGCCCAGCCATCAGGGCTGCAGAGTTGAGCTGGGACTCAGGAGATTTTAACTCAGACTTGTCTTGTTCTTGCCCACTGCAGAATGCTGACTCCACTGTTTTATACTGACACTCACACATCACTCCAGTAAACCCACCTGAGTCAGCATTCCTCTGTGAAGAACCGCGAGCTGTTATGGTTTAACAGTGGTCACTGTGAAACAGTAGAAGACATAAAAAATGAACAGTGTTTGCACATGTGGATTTTGTTGACTTCATTACACCCTTCACTGTTGGCCAAATCATTCATTATTCAAAACTTCTGGAAATGCTCTTGTGGTTTGCAGGTATTTGAGCCCACCTGCATGCATCTGTGTTCATTGCTGAACAGCTGCTCTGGTCATTCTTTTTTGGGGGAGGGTATTGTGATGATTTTTCTTAAAAGCACAAATTGTAGCTCAGTGCTTTAAGCAGCATCAAGAATCATTCAGTATTAAATATTGCACGAGCGAGGCGTTTTGATTTCCATGCAAACTCCCTGCCAGCTTGTCATTCACGCCTTGCAGCTATAATGCAGAGCAGATTATGAAACGATGGACCACTCAGAGGAATTAAGTTTCCATTTGAATTTGTGTTGTTTATTTATGAGTTTACTTATCGTTTCGTCAGAGAAGGTTAATTGTGTAAAGCTTCAGATGTTAAATATAATATGTCCCCCACCTTAACCTTTGGCTTTCCAGTGGATCCAGTTTGATGGGGGAGCCAGCCCGTGTATGGAGTCTGTGTTCCCCTGTGGTGGTCGCAGGTTCAACTCCCTGCCTGTGATCCTTTGCTGAGTGTCTTGTCCCACTCTCTCTGCCCTCTTTCATATCATATCCTCTCTTTACAGTGAATAAAAGCCACTAGCCCCCCCCCCTCATGTATCTCAAGAGAGCTTTACAGCAGGGATGGTTTTGTTAGTTTTTCTAATGTGTTTTGGCACCATTTGTTCACAGATTAAAGCAATAATAACTAATCCAGAGCAATCATTTCACCCCATCAGCGTGGTTTCTTGTTGATTCTGGTCTCGTGGCAGTAATGATGCACAAAGGTGCTGTCTTTACCAAACAGCCCTCTTTCACAGAAAGCATTTTAAGTTGTATCAGTGTGAAAGGTCCAGGTGTTTCATTGTATCTGCATTTCACTTAGCTCAGGTCCTGGTTTTGTTGATTGTGGACCGCTTTCATGGCATGCTGGTACATCTGAAGGAATTGAACCATCATTAACACACTTAAACTTTATCTACAGTGACAAGGAAACTGTGGGAAGAAGTCCGGCTGTAGATGACATTGATGTAACCGCTGCAATTATCCTGAAAGGCCTTACTCCACTTGTGTATAATCTGGCAGTAAACTTTATCTCCTGCTTCCCACATGCTGACCCTCATTGCATTTGTTATTCCAGCATAGTCTGGAATCTGAAATACCTTTGAAATCTCATTTATTAAGCTCTGATTTTGTAATTGACTGCTAAATTAATTTTCATTCACTGGGGTGAAGCCAATCTTGGTGAGGGCTGAGCTCTTGCAGTCCCCTGACTGCACTCTACAGGGGAGACAAGACTCAGCCCAGATGGTCGGGGGCACCTCTCCACTCTCAAACTGGGTACAAGTGACCCCAGCAGAAGTCCACCTGTGTTGACATGAGTGTGCCATATGCGGTGAAGCTATTTTCTTTCATCTTGGAATCACACCTGCTTCCCCAGAGAGGCAACACAGAGTCTGATATTAATGACTGTAAAACTCTAGTCCACATCCAGAAAAGTGAAGTAGCAGCAGGCAGATGAGACTGCAGTTACCAGAAATCCCGACAGAGGACAGGAAATTAGACTCTGGGGATCTGTACGATACAATTTGACTATAGCGAGCTGTAATGTTGAGAATTCAGTAGTGCTGAAAATACTGATAATCTCTGTCATGATTCCACAAAGACTTTATGGGAACTTTAATGCAGCAAGTGTGGTTTTAAGCATGATATTAAAGGTTACATAACACGGGCAAGAGTGAGTGAATTGCAAGGATACCATGTTCTCTGACTTCAGAAAAAAAGCAATGAAAAATCGGCAGTAATATTCTTTCCCTCCTGTCACTGTAGCTGGACCTGTCAGAGGGCAGAAATAATGTGCTGACAGAAAGCTCCTTATGCTCTGAGAAAAGATTATAGAAGAGCTTTATTCAGGAATTCAGTTTGTGAAGTTAATTGATTTATGTTGAAATATTATATTCCAGATCCGGCTAATCCTTACATTTCTACCTACTGTTTGAAATCCACTTTAGGACAAACTGTTCTTGTGGTGGAGTTGGCAGATGGGGAAAAAATAGACAACTGTTTTATTATCTTATATTTTTATAATCTCCATAAGGTGTCAGGCAAAATCATTTTTTCTTTGTGTGTGTTTACAGATCAATGTTTTCAAAAAGATAATAATAAAAAAAATAAAATACAATTATTGGGAAAGAAAAGGATTATAAATATATATGCCAAATAATTCAAATAAGCATAACCCTGTTTTTTAATGGAAATATATATATTTATATATATTCAACAACATCAGCAACATACTGTATTTCAAAAATATTTATACTTTAATTGTGTTCCAGATAGGTTGAGTCTTTCAAAAGTAAAAATGTGCACTCTGAAAGGCTGCCTGAGGAAATGGTTAAATATTTCAAAAATATTGTCCATTCCTAAATTAAACCATTTTCAATTGTGGTTCTTTGTTGCATCCATAAATTCTGGTTAAAACTTGAAACAGAGCAGTCTGAGCTCATTTGAAATGGACTGACGTGAAGTCGATAACAATCCTGTCGTCTGAAGAAAAGCCAGAATGTATGATGACGTGGGGTTGCACTGGTGCACATGACATAACTTATGAATTTTTGACCAAAGCCTGCTGCAGTCCATATAAAATTGTTTCAGAGATGACCTTTCTTATTTCAGTAAGAAACTGACAAGACGTTTTTATCGTCAAATTACAAACAAACTGCATGTTTTCACGCGAAAGAGTGTCTGCTAAACTGGCCTGTGCAGCTGAGACCCGCAACACACTGAAAACATTAGGCACATTATGAAATTTGAAGAAACAAAAGCTGTGGAAATCTTCTAGCGAAATAGAGAAAAAAATGTTTTTCCTTCAAAGCAACAGCTACAAAACACTTAACACTTTTAACAACCTTCTGAAAGCAGATTTTAAACACAGAAGAAGGAGGCAGCTCAGCCTGCTACATGTGTGATCTTGTCATCCATCTGAGAAGTGTTAGCTTCTGTAAATGTGCCAGTCTGTCACTGATGTCAACATATTACACATCTTTTTTTTATTTTTTATTTTTCAGTGTGTTTACATACAGTTATGGAAAAAATTATTAGACCACCCTTGTTTTCTTCAGTTTCTTGTTCATTTTAATGCCTGGTACAACTAAAGGTACATTTGTTTGGACAAACATAACGATAACCACAAAGATTGCTCATAAGAGTTTATTTTAAGAGCTGATATCTTACCATTTTCCATGGTTTTCTTGATTATAACCTAAATCACTTAAGTTTTACATCAATAGCTATGGCGTTGTTGTACTGCCAAAAACACTGCTTTTATGCATTCAGTGTTTTCTTTTCTGTCTGTTTTAGTCACATGATGATGTTTAGTGGTACCAGGTATTAACCTGATAAACCCTGACCCCCTTTTTTTAGCAAAAACGCCTAAAATGACATACCCAAATTAAAATGATTGTAACTTCTAAACTGTTCTGTCCACATGGATGCATTAAAGTGTTCCATAAAGAAGACACTCTGTAGTTTCTTATGAAACTGTCAGGAACACTCTAGGTGATACAGAGACAGAGTAATGGAACTCTGAAGTCAGTAAAAAATTTAAAATTTTGTTCTGCCTGAAATAAAAAATGACTTTCAGGATGAATAATAGTCTGAATATTCATCTGAAATAGTAAATGACAGTATGAGGCTGTGGGCACACTATAACTGAACATGTGTTTCAAATTTGAAGAAGATAGCACAACATATGACCATTTTACAGTGGTCTTTTCATTAAAAAATCTATGCGCAGCTCCAAAAAGGCCTTTGGAGACTCCAAATGAACACATGGTAACCAAAATGATATCTGAGACAATAGGACTTTTTCCTTTACATTTTGGTATTTTCATCATTTTGAGTTAAAATAGTCACAAATTTGCCATTTTTAAATTTACAACTAGTTTTTGTATTACCATAAATCACATACTAACATTAAATGAAAAAACACCAATTCATAATATATTTGATGACTACATAATATATGACTACATGTGGAGCATATATACTTTTTAAAATATATGTTACAGTTAAGGTTTTGAGGTTATGAGGGCTCAATTGCATGAAGGTCAAGCAGGGAGGAGGCAGGAAATGTTCACTGTCTGAAGAGTCCTCAAAAATCTTCTCCAGTGCCTCCTGGACACTAAACGTGTTTTTGACTTACTTTGAGCCATTTAACCGTGAAGTAAGTTATCTTATTTTACGCGAGTTATCTTGCTGCTTGCACCGCTGAGCGCTCTGCGTAAATGCGCACATGCAGGACTGGTGGGGCGCACCGCTACGCGCAGGCATAAAACGGCTCAGATAAAGTCGAATTACACATGCAATACGTCATTGGAAAGGTTGAGCTATGCTCTAAAAGGCGGAAATGACGAATCTAAGGTCCGCCTTGTAGCTGTCAATCAAATGCATTGCAAAGAGAGTCACCGGAAATTCAAACAAAGCCATCTTTGTTACGGGAAGATGAATCCTCTGCTTGAAAAACTACGATCAGAAATCAAACAAAACTTTTTTTACACTCTAATATGGTACGGAATTGCAAAAAAGTGCTTTAGTTATAAGTATAACATTTATTGACACTAAATCTAAATAAATGACCATGAGAACCACGCTTGTTCAGGGCTTGTTCTCAGCAACCAAAAATCGCTCGAGTGAGCATCTTTCTGTTTATAGACAAGCTAAGCCTCTGTCAACAAACAGGGACCGGATTCAAAACCGTTTCTCCGCGTTTTCTGGGACTTTACCGACGAAAACCGGTAGGTGCTGACTTTCACGACTTTCGGCTTTTATGTCTTTAGGCACCTCTTGTGCAAGATATATAGAGATGAAAGAAAACGGTATTATCTTTGCAAAGAGGAGACTCTGCAGAGTTCAATGATACCAAACACAGCTATGACAGATGAAGTGATCATTCTGTATGAGTCATTTTTAGACAAAATTATTACACAATGAGGACGCCGGCGTCCTCGTCGGGTTTATCAGGTTAAAATGAACAAGAAAGTGAAGAAAAAATGGTGGTCTAATAATTTTTTCCATGACTGTAGTTTTGAATTGGAGTATAGTACATGTCCGAGCGTCTCTTCTCTTCACAGCCTCAAACCCGCATAGTCACAAGAACGCACTCAAAATGGACTGGGCTAAAAAGGGAAAGCTTTTTCAGGAGGACTTAAATATGCGTTGGGCTCCAAGGAAGTTTTTGTATCAGATGAGATCAATGGGCTGATAGATGCTTTTAGTTTCTAGTAACAACTCCTCATGAATGCAAGTCCATCACTGTCAAACAAAAAGAAGAGTATGAATAATATTTACCATTGCAACAAACATGCTGTTCTGAGCGAGATAACGAGAATGATTCAATGTTAAAGGTGGAGTTAAGGTGCAAAGATACAAGTCTATTCCATACACCTGTGATATCTGGATGTCAGGCCTGAAATTGTGAAATGCATGTTTGCTAATGCACAAAATGCACTTTATGAGACAAACAAGTCACAGGAAGTGTGAAAATCAAAGTTAGTGTTGCCCCCCCCAAATATATTTCTTAATTTGCTTTTCAAGGCGTTCTAACCTTTTCTCGTAAGATGTTTTGGATTCACTCTCCTCAGATCAGGGTGCTTGTGATCAATCTAAAAATAGTTAGATGTGCACCCTGAAAGTTGCATACTTTTGTCAAAATCAGCTTTCAAATATTTGTCTTGAGCTCCACCATTGCCCAGATGCCGATGATGAGATTGTCCAAATATGATAACTTCTTTCTCCAGAAAGACCAAGATGGAAACGATCTAATGTAAAAGTTTCAAACAGCCAAGGAGGCCCTTGTAAGCAGTAGCTGATCCAACAGTGGTTTTGTTAATCTTTTATTTAGAGTCCATGGCTCTGATGTTGACATTTGCTTCTTTTGATTATATTACTTCTGTTTCATGCTTACCAGTTACAAGTTCCTCACTAAGTAGTTACTGACACAAATATCTGCACATCTACAGTCGGCGACAGCGCAATTTAATGCAGTTTTGCTACTCATAATTAAAAAAACAAAACAAAACAGAGAACCTATAGACACACTATCAAATGAAGGTTTGAGCAGAGCAGCACGGTGAGCATATGAACAACTCTGAGAGACATTCATGATGATTTGGAAATATATGAATCAATATTTGCCCATATGGCAGCTGGGATTACAGTGTCTTCGCTCAACTTTTATGTGCGTGTGTGTGCACGACTGTGTGAGTGTGTCAGACACAGACCCATGCTGTGCTGCATGTGTTCATGTGGTGCTGATCGCTCTGGGGCATCATCATCCCTCTGCTCTCTATCCATGTAAATACACTTTTATCCCTCTCATCTATCTATCTATCTATCTATCTATCTATCTATCTATCTATCTATCTATCTATCTATCTATCTATCTATCTATCTATCTATCTATCTATCTATCTATCTATCTATCTATCTATCTATCTATCTATCTATCTATCTATCTGTCTGTCTGTCTCATGGAAGATTAACTAACTTGTCTGCAAAAATACCCGGTCTCGACAGTCTTATATTCTTGCTCAGAAACAGTCAAGACAACAGATGCGTCAGCTATGAGTCTTAAGATTAATGACTCATGTCAAACTATTTTTTATTAAGCAAGTTGATGTTTGTGCCAGAATGATTTACTGGCATTGAGTTGATTTCTTTGGTCTATCGCTGGTGGAAAAGAGAAACTCTTAACAGCAGCATGCATCTGTCATTTGTCCATATTTGAACTCATGTCCAGTGTTATTGTTCGATGTGGACATTAGCTCCTCTAAAAAAAAAAAAAAAAATCATTAGTTTAGAGTAACAGCTACAGTAGCTCCTTTTCCTCCTTCTTGATTCTCTCCCAAATCCAGCTGAGAGCCCACCCCTATATATGTCTCCAAGGAGAAATGAGCAACTGGATGTTTAATTACAGTGTGTCTCATGGCAACAGAACAGAGTGTGCGTGTGTCTGTGTGTGCAGTCATGAACATCCATTTCTAGCCCTCTCTCATTTACTCTCAGCCATTCTGTCAGTCATAAGTATTCATGCAAAAGATGGAGGCATATTTGTTCTATGAATCTTTTCAGTCATCATCCATTCAGCCACAGAAATGCAACTACACCACATTTTTTTTATTTAATGTACATTTATTTCTCTCTCAAATGATTGAATGAATGAATGAATGAATATTTGAGTACCAGATTTCCTCAGAATATTTCAGTTTCCAGTCTTGTTTAATAATCATATCTGGAGGTGACGTTACAAACTCTTTGCACGTAAGCTGGTCATCCAATTGAAAAAGCTTCGTAACATTGCTTATAATGAAAAAAAAAAAGACTGGACCAGTTTTTATTCTGTTAATGTAATAACAATAATATCACAAAATGTTCAACACTCATGAAATCATCTTAAGTTTTTACTATGGATAATCTAAAACTGAATTTGACACGTAATGTAAGTTAGCTTTGCTGTAGTCGCTGTGTTGGTGTCCCACTCATCCAAATAAGAAGTTAACTGTGTATTATAGCTGTACTTTCAATGAGTTTATTAAAATGAAATGAAATAAGCTGATCCTATCTGAGTAAGCATACCCTCTGAACTTTAAAGGTGTAATGTGCAACATAAGGAAGCCACTAGGAGTCACGATCAGCATCTCAGATCAAAAAGATTAAGCAGACATGAAAACATAACTATTTGTTTTTTTTTTTTTTTTTTATATGACGCAATTGTTTGCTTATCTATTATTATTCAAAATACCATATATATCATTTCATTTTCAGCTTATATGAAATCTGTTTCTTGGATGTGATATCTGTTTGAGTAACTTCAGATATGGAAATGGAACAAAATCACCACAATCCCGTACTTCTTTACAACGATTAATTAATCAGTTATTTAATTAGAGGCTTTACTGTTAAACAATCTGTTATACAACACTTTTAACAGGAAATACTAATATAAATTCACCATACCTGTCGGTCAGGTTTTTGAATTTCCCTTTAGTATCTCCTGTTAAAAATTTTTTCTGAAGCTATTACACAATTTCTTTCTCTCAATTCAAGACTATATACAGAGCTGGACAAATTTGTTGATATTCATTGTTTAACATGAATCAGGCTTTGATTTTTAATGAAGGTGAACATTATATATTTTAAAACAAGTGAAACTGACGTTGACAAAAATGATCGTACCCTTAATTTAACATTTTGTTGCTCAGTGTTTAGCAGCAGTGACAGCTAACCAGCAATCTCTCTAACTCTCAGTCAGACTTCTGCATCTACAAACAGGTATTTATGATCCACTCCTCTCGAGCAAAGTGCTCATATTGGAAAATATTATTTCATTTATGACTTTGTTATATACCTATGATTTTATTATATACTCATAGTTCTTGCTCCTAGACAGTATATCAAGGCTGGAACAGCAGTTTACTTTTGTGAACAGCTTCAAGGTTGTGTTCAGGTGTACTCTTTTCTGCTCCGTTAAAGCAGTTGTTCATACCAACTCTGTTGGTCATTTGTCGTCAGTCTGCTTTCTTGCCACGCAGAGCTGCAAGTATGACCCCTGCATGTAATGGATACTGTGTTGAAATTCACAGAAAAATCTAGTCATCGCCAAGTCTTTATTTTGAAGTCTTCATTCTCAGTCTTGCTTTAATATAATAGTCACAAATTGGTTCAAAATAGTCATTGAAGTACCGGTATACTTATATGATTTTTTTCCACGACGCTGCTCAAGCTGTGTTAAGTTTAAGGGGATGTCTTCTTCACACTGCATTTTTAAAGCTTAAGATCAAGGCTAATAGAGGAACATTTCTTAAAAGTCATGGTTTTTCATTCAGTCATTCATGTTGCCTTGAGCTGTGTACATTGGGTCATTATCTCTTTGGAAAACCCATGAACTGTGGCTGAGGCTGAGCTTCTTGATATTGGGATACCATGCTAGCCTTTGCAGAAGCAAGTCCCCTCCATGTTTCACAGCACATATGTTTTTTTTTTTTCTCTTAAAAAAAATAAGTCTGTGAAAATAGAACGTTTTTGACATGCCATTAAAAAAAACAACCCAAAACAACAACAATTTTTTTAAAAATCCTCCAGTTTGGTCTCATCAGTCCAAAGGAGATTCTCCGAGAGGCATTGTGCCTTAACAATATACATTTTAGCATATGAGTCTGACTTTTCTCTGTTGATGTATTAAGAGCAGCCTTTGAGTTCAGTTTGAATTTATTCTAGATGTTTTCTTTGGCTCTTTGTCTGTCATCCATACTAACTCTGATCAGTCTGGGGTTGCATTGCTCCCTGCCTTTCCCTGTACTGACCCCCCTTTTTTAAACACCCAGTAAGACTAAAGCATTTAGCTGACTGGATATTGAGATTTTGTGCTCTTGACCCTCTAATGAAGAGCCTCTAATGCTTTAAATGCAGCAGACTATAAAATGCTTTCAAGGATCGATGAGAACTGGAGCTTTATGTGATTTTGCTTTGAGATTATTTTTAGGATGCTTTAAAATAAACCTGGAGCTGTATGTGAGAACTGGCTTTTCTTTTCACACATTCACCTTGTGCAAGGGTTTCACCTGCGCTGGTTCATGGAACAAAACATGGCAACAGTACAAGGCCGTCTTGTTGATTACCACAGTTTCACACTGAGCATTCACTGAGGGAAAACTCCACAGAGAGATGGGCTGAAGCACACGCGAAATGTACTACACAAGTAAACTTGCCTCGCTTTTCTTGCTTTACTTCTCCGGACAATATTTTCGTAAAACTTGAGCGCTGATAATGTCCAATGTTTGGAGTGTCAGTGTTGTTTCTTGCACATGAAAAGGATCCCTGTGGTTTCTTACAATGTTCATACATTCAGGCCTCCTCCTGAGCTCCCTCCTACACTACTGTGGGCAGACTGTGTAAATACACACTATTCTCTCTGTCATCATTACCAGACCATAATCCATAATGCAGTCTAGTCTCCCTGAGATACAGCTACACTGCATTTATTCTATATATTATTGAAAAGATTAAAAATAGTTTTTTTTTTTTTAAAGCAGCTGCCATTCCAATAAAAGTCTCTTTGCTTCCGCCTTTTGAAACCACCTAGTAATGTTACCATTTTGAATAATTCATCCAAACAGCACTCACACAGACTCTCAAAAATACTCTTTGCCACATAAACACAGATCTAAATGATTAAATGGGATATAAAAAGAAAATCTTAAGCAGCTACTGAAAAGGTTTCAGAAGGTCACGGGAATTTCTCTGGAAATAAACCAAAAGCAAACCTTTGCAGTGCAAAAAGATTTTTTAAAAAAATCATTACTGTTTTTCATTAGTGTAACGTTTTCAAGTATACGAGGAATACATCTTTAATTTGTTTTCAGATCTTGTAAAGTTTGTTCCATATGGCCATGTTTTTAATTCCCTGCTCATGTGTGCATGTACGTTTCAGGGGTGCTTTCTCAGAAGTGGTTCTAGCAGAGGAGAAGAGGACGCAGAGGCTGGTGGCCATCAAGTGCATCCCCAAGAAAGCATTGGAAGGCAAAGAGAACAACATTGAAAATGAGATTGCAGTCCTGCACAGGTAGGACAAAGTTACTTTGCGACGCATCAGCCGTCAGCTTTGTGTCCATCAGGATGAATTAGCCAGAGCAGCATCTTATAATAATGCATGTGCAGATGTAGTATAGGGGTCAACTGAAGAGGATGAATAAATGCATGGTGTCAGTAGAAACAGTAGGATTGTGCACCGGAAATGTCAGGAGTAAAGAAGATAGACCTATTTTTAGTGTCCCTGTTGCCAGGGCAACAGCACATGGAGGCGGAGATGGTGTGGAGTTCCCCGCAGCAGTGTACTGAAGAAAGAGAAAAAGACATTGAGGGTGGTGAGGTGGAGGGAGGGGATGGGGGAGGGTATGGCAGGAGAAGAAAACTATATGGAAGAACGGGAGGAGTGGAATTTGGATAAATATTTAAAGTCGCAATGAAATAAATAGGAGAGAGTGAAAGAAATAATTGTCTGAGCGGAGAGAGAGGCTTCTCTCATTCCCCTCAAAGTCATTCTTCTCGGCTGCTGTCGTGTTAGCGAGCGCTCATATGCTCGCAACTTGACTTGAGAGCCAAGAGACATGCTCATTCGTCTGTTGGCCATTCAGTGCTAATCAATCACTTATTTATTTTTTTTTTTTTTTTTGTGAGACAAGCATTTGTTGGAAATCTTTCTGTCAGGCCACACAGCTGCTCTTTTCAATGTTTTGGGCATCAGAAACCTGATATTGATACTTTTTAACACCCGAAGCTTTGCTGTAATCAAATCAGCTCTTGGATCGTTTTATAATTTCTTTGGAATAAAGTGTGCGATGAATCTGAATTTACTCCTTTCTATAGAAAAGAGATAACAGAGCGGTCGTCGTATGAACCGTGCAGCAAGAATGCCATCTGGTGACCAGTTACCAATAAGCACTTAAGACTGACTTCTGTCATATGTCTTCCTCAGGATCAAGCACCCCAACATCGTTTCACTGGAGGACATCTTTGAAAGTACATCCCACCTATATCTTGTCATGCAACTGTAAGTTCCCCTTCCTTTTTAAATGTTTCTAGCCAAACAGTAAAATAGCAGTGAAACATGGGAGTTAGGACAGTGCCCATTAACCTACCGTTTAAGTGATCAATCATATTTAGATTTTTAGATTTTCTCAGTCCAATGCAAGATCACTGATGATGTTCTTCATAAATAAAGATGCGTATTAAGCTGTTTTGTTTGATTCATAATCGGCAGGGTATCTGGTGGAGAGCTGTTTGACAGGATTGTGGAGAAAGGTTTCTACACTGAGAGAGATGCCAGCCAGCTCATCCACCAAATCTTAGATGCTGTCAAATATCTCCACGATATGGGGATCGTCCACAGAGACTTGAAGGTATCTTTATAGAGGAAAGACGGAAATGGCACAGTTCACTTTACTCCCCAGTTTGAAACTTTCTTTTTTGACCCTCTTTCATGTCATTGCAGCCAGAGAATTTGTTGTATTACAGCATGGACGAAGACTCAAAGATTATGATCAGTGACTTTGGCCTGTCAAAGATTGAGGGAACAGGCAGTGTCATGTCCACAGCCTGCGGTACTCCTGGTTATGTGGGTAAGGATCTATCACTCTAGCCAGACAGACTTTCCACACATCACTTCACTCTTTCATGAGAGCTGATTCAGGTGATGCCTCCTCTTCATCCTCTGTGCTCTGAGAGGCTCTTTCATCCACTACTGAGTCAATGGCAAATGCTTCACAAGTGCTCTCTTTTTGTTTAACATGACCACATGGATCACATAGTATTACTACAAGGTCAAGATCACTTGAATTCATCCTAACTGCTGCTCTGTCTTGTATATTTGCCAGTCTGTGAATGTGTAATGTACATTTTTCACAGCTCCTGAGGTGCTTGCTCAGAAGCCGTACAGTAAAGCAGTGGATTGTTGGTCCATAGGAGTTATATCTTACATTCTGTAAGTTGGAGTCAATTTATTTCTGAACAAACCTTAAATAATTGTTTTCTCACGCTAAACATTTTCTTCTACTTCTCCCTCAGGTTATGTGGATATCCTCCGTTTTATGACGAAAATGATGCTAAGTTATTTGAGCAGATTCTGAAGGCAGAATATGAATTTGACTCTCCGTACTGGGATGACATCTCAGATTCAGGTACTGCTAAAATATCTGCAGCTGATACTACAAAGATAACTAACAAGAGATTTTTTTTCTTTTTTTTTTTTTTTTTTTTTTTTTTTACAATCTGAGCTTAAATTTTGTTGACAGCCAAAGACTTCATCTGTCACATGATGGAAAAAGACCCTTTGAAAAGATACACGTGTGAGCAGGCCCTCCAGCATCCATGGTAGGAAAGTCAGATGCAAATGTTTGTTGGGTATATAAACTTGATAAACTGATTTAAAAATGTCTTAGTCACAAATGACTGCCTGCCTCAAAGCCCTGTACATTTTCTAATTCTCTGTGACTTGCAGGATTTGCGGTGACACAGCACTGGATAAGAATATCCATGAATCTGTCAGCGCACAGATCAAGAAGAATTTTGCCAAAAGTAAATGGAAGGTCAGTATCACTGTGAGACTGACAGGAGTTAGAGGATGTGCTGCCCTTTTCCTCTCTCAGTTGATGTCAGACTTACAGTTCTAGTTTGACGTTTGCATAGAAATGTCAAAATGTAATTCGGCTTTCAATGATTTCTTTGAACTCTTCTTATTCTGCAGCAGATAGAGAAACAGTAGATCAGTTTTTCCCAGTCCAGGTCCTCGAGGGCCTCTGTCCTGCATGTTTTAGACATTTCCCTGCTCAAACACAAGCGGATGGTGATCCATTCATGCAGTGTTTGATACTGTAGTCTCGATGATTAAACAGGAAGTACAGTGTTCTTGAGGCTGAATGTCTAAACTTTACTCCTCTAAGCACTCGAGTCATCATGGCTCAAACAACATTTTTGTCTTATTTGAACATAAAACTTCTACCAGATGACTTTTTCTTTGTCCATGTGGTCATGTGCTAACTTTAGTTGCACCTCAAAGTGCTTAATTTTGAACAGAGGGTTCTTACTTGGACAGAAGCCCACGATCGTCGCTCTCCTTATGATGAACTAATCATGTGTAAAAAATGAAAGAATATTTTTATTTTGTCATGTACATTGCGCAAACAACTGTTCAAAGAAATCATTGAATCATTCCGTTGCCTTCACATTCACGATTTTGAATGTACACCTCACACTGGACCTTTGTGCTTCCCTGCAGCAAGCATTTAATGCCACAGCGGTTGTGCGCCACATGCGGAGGTTGCAGCTGGGCACTAGTCTCGAGGGACCCAGTCAGATTACTCCCACCAGCCCCTGCCATGGACATCTGCTCCCAGAGGAAGAGGTGGAGGAAGAGGAGGATGAATTGGAGAATGAGGAGGAGGAGAGCTGTAAGTTAGCAGTTCACAGAGAATGTAGACTTCAAATGTCTCTGTATTAACGATACGGTTTGAAAGTAAAAAGATCACACCTGGCCTTGAATACATTCGAGAGCCAGACAATTGGAGGGTGGCTGCAAAAGATAGATTTATAACCACGTTTAACCGCGTCAATCAAAGCTGAACGTTAAAACTTCAATCGAGCCTTTTATTGTTACATTTCGAATCCATTGTTGTAGTGTTCGGAGGTAAAATAGTAAAATTATGCTTTAAAATATTCTAAGAATTATGTTTGGAGTAAAATGTAGTAGCAGGATTAGACTTATTTTAGCTGAAGCCCTAAACCCAACCATGAGAAAAGACACTAGAAGGAAAAACAATTCCATACCAGAGGAAAAAACCATTCAAAAAAAGAGGAACACATGAAGACACACTATGAAGAAGTAAACACCAGACTGTATCAATCAGAATAACTGGTGAACTAATCTCTCTTTTCTCCTCTGTAACATTCAGAGCTGATTTGGGTGTCCAATTTTCACTGTATTTATAATCCAATTTGTTTATTTTAGGACAAAACAACCATATACAGTATTAAAACTGCAAAGGAGTTTGATAGTTTTCTCACCTTTGATTTACAGCAGAATCACAAGATTTAATTTGGCGATAGTTCAGTCTGTATCAGCGCTCTCAGTCACCAGTCAGCAGAACTTCAGCTGAAGCCTTCAGTTTCATTAACACACACTGAACTTTTGCGATAAAGATGTACAAACCGTCTTCAGCTGCAAAAAAAGGAAAATTTGTGAGGGGAATATTAGCCCCGAGCTTTGAGCTCCAGGCAGTACCTGCTGGTACAAAGTAAGGGACCAGCTTGTCTTGTTCCTGTCAGAGCTGCATACCTGGTTTGCTAAGCTGATGAGCGTCGGCTCCAGGCTGTGGTGGAAACCACGTCTGCTTCTGTGAGAGGCTGAGATCGGATATTCGTTCATTCACATAGGAGTGTGAATGGGTTGGTATTGTTGTTTGGCAAATTCACAATAATGCTGAAATGCCCAAACCACTAAGTATTTTAACACCCCAAACTGAAAATTCCATCGCTTATCCCAACATCAGTGTGTTAAAACAGATCAAACTGAATGAAAATTTGGAACATTTTGTTTTGTTAAATGCAATGGAAACTATTCTATATTCTGTAATCAGATGATTAATTGGTGACAGGTGGGGGTCTTTAAAAGGCACATACATCAAAGACTTAATATTTCCAAGTAAAGATGGGTAAACATCCGTCAGAAAATCATCTATCAATTCAGAAAAAAGAAAAAAATCTCAGCACAAAACTCCAAAAAAACAAAAAGATCAACATCTACAATATATATATTCTGAAAAGATTGAAGGAGTCTTGGAAATGTCAGCACATAAAGACCAAGACAGGAAAACAGTTCCTGGATGATTGAGACTTTCAAACCCTCCGGAGAGGCCATCATGTCTTCATGATCAATGTAACTACATGGACCCTGAAATACAAATGGAAAACTATTGTCACTCCAGACAGTCCATTTCCTACATCCAGACATGTAGCCTGAAACTATTTTATACATGCGGAGGGGTGTTCAGAAAAAATCTGAAACTTTTTCAGCACAAGTCCATCTCAAATGGACAGAAGGACAATGAACACATGTTCTGTGGTCAGATGAGGCCATTCGTCAGTTTGTTTTGTATTAAGACTGAATGGGAACAGATTCCTCTTGTAAAACTTTAATAATTAACATTCTCACTTCCAGAATGATTCAAAAAAATGACATTAGAATGAAGGCTAATGTAATACAAAATAGAGAATATGTTCGTCCACCATCGATTTTCAAACACTTTTCTGGTCACTAAATTGTAGATTTGCTCAACTTTTCACAATGTAATGAAATTGGACAATAATAATAATTTCCTTTGTCTTTCAAATAAAGGTTTTATATTATTTAACAAATTAACTCAACGTGTTTCTTACATTTTATAAAAGCTAACTTTTCTGAAAGTGGGGTTTGTAACTAAGCCCTTATAAAAAATATTTCAATTGAAAACTTTGAAAGACTCCCACTGATTCTGCTCCTCTGCCATCTCCTCTTTCTATTGGCTATTATTTTTGAATCCTAAGTACTTTGTGATTATGCAACACAATCTTTGTGTCACAATCTTTGTGTGGAGTAGATCAAGAATATGTTTCCCTCCCATTGTCCCATTGAGATCAGCACGTAACACAATCTATTTTAACACAAATCCTGCGTTTTTAAAGAGGTACGGCTCAAGCCATGTAGTTTTAAACGATCAGGTTCAAAAAAACAAAAAAAAAAACAAAAACAAACAAAGACTGTAGACATGTTAAGGTTTCAATCTTTTTACGCCGGGTACCATATGTGTAATTTCACCACCTTTTAACTTCTTCCAGTGTCCCAGTACGAGGACGGTCGCCGTGGAAGCAACGAGGGAAGCACGGATCGAGACAGCCTGAGAAGTTGCACCTACTGCTGCAGGCCAACCAGTCGCATCTGAGCACAGCCTCCCTTTCGTCATGGTGACATCGTGTCACCGCAGCGCCCAGAGCCCGTCTGCCCAGTCTGGCCAGGAATGCAGAGCAGAGAGCATCCGCAGCCTACAGGCCCCTTCTTATAAGAATGGATAAAAGTTCAATTTGTTAAAAACACATCACGACTAAAGACACACAAGTTTTAATTTTGTTTTCAAAGGGGCGTGCAGGGTTGAGTGTGGCCAGTTTGTGGTTTAGGAAGTTACCTTCAGGAGTGATCGAAGCTCTTACAATTTCAATCAAAGATGAGGCCTAAAAGCTGTGTCTTCTGTTGTTTACCCCCCCCCCCCCCCCATTATCTGTCACATCTACCTCTAATCACGATCACAGTAAATGCGTGTTGACAACCATCTGGCCTACATGAATTACATTTTTTGGCAGCTTTCTCCAACTTCTGGTCAGACCGGGCACAAAAAAAAAAAAAAAAAAAAAAGCCAAGAAAAAAAAAGCTTTATAAAGGGAACCAGTGCTGAATAGCTATTCCTACATGTCTTCATCCACTGATGTGATTCCAGTCACTGATAACGTAGCTGAATATTAATACTCTCTCAAGATGTGTCTTCAGTGCCATTTATTTCACTTTGATCCTCCTTTTTTTTTTTTTTTCAATATTGACATTTATGTGATTCCATCTTTCCTTATGAATATTTGGTCCTTATGTTTAAGGCCTTTTAGAAAAGGAGATATTTGAACACGGAGGGTGGTGTTGGGGGTTATGGACTCTATATTCTGGCTCAGACTGGGTTTGTCAAGGGTGGTTCTGAACTGGAGTTTCTGCATGCTTCCTGTTGGGGAAAACATTGAAATGTATGAATATCAAAGGGAGACTACTTTTTTGTTCGTTTGTTTTATGGCTGTTATGTTATTGGAGGCACAAACTGAGATCCCCATAAAACTCTGCACATCCACCGGTTCTCATCATGTCAGGAAGGGGTTTTTATTTTAATGGTGCAGTTATATTAATCCACTCTGTGTGGGAAGGGGATGATCACGCCATGCTCATCCTCCCCGCTCTGTCTCTGACTAAATATCCGCCAGCTGACAGTCTCTGGTTCTGGCCCAGGTCCGACTCAGACTGAATTGGGGGTGTGGGGGGGGATCTCAGTCTGCGTGCTCCGCCTGCTCTGTGCTGTGCACCTCTAGTGGAAGACGTTTTGGTCTACTGTTTGCATGACCTGGTTAAATGTTTACATGAATGATGATCAATTAGTATAAACACACATGATTATTATTACTCTGTTGTATTGAAAAATGATGTAATACTGTAATTTTGAGCTCTATAATGTGAAGTGAGTAACACCAGAAGTAATGTTGACAAAATACAACACAGCACAGTGGACTTATAATTTGCATTGACTCTGATGGTCAAGTCTCTATCTGAGTGACATTTCTCCTGTACTATGTTTGTTTCTAACTCAGCCTTTTGCTTGCTTCCTTTCTATTGTCTTGATATCCCACTCCCAGTAGAGAAAAAAAGAAATACATATCAGCCGCAGAGCAAAATATACTGAAAAACGTCAGGATCACCTGTCTGCCAGTGAACGCGCTTTACATTTGTCCTCTTGAGAAAAGACACACACACTACTTAAGCCATACAGAGAGATGAGGATGTTTTACAGTAGATTGCGATAGGCTGTCATTTTTATAAATGTATGAGTCAGTTGAAGGACGGTCATGATTGTGCAAAAGATTTACTACAGAGTAAAAGATTTATTACAACTGCAACCACTGGCTAACATTTCTCTAATCCCAATATTAATCATATCTTGCCCTTATAATAGTAAAGTGTGCCGCGACTTGCATTACTTTCATTAGCTTTAGATATCTACTGTCTACAATCCATCAACCGGTCCTTCTTAATTGATGTGTTTTGTTCCGTTGCACACGTAATAAACATGAAACATGCAGGTCCATAGTACAGTAAAAGAAGGCAATCACTTTGGATTTACATGACTGTAATTGTGGAAAATATGCAAACTGTGTTTGAAGGGCTTCATGTTAACTGTACGATAACCAATGTTGATGACTTTGATAACCTGGCTATTATATGTTTGGTAATGACCTTCTGTTGAACCTTTCTGGGGATTTGATTCCACTTGGCTGTGTGGTTTTTTTTTTTTTTAATGCTTCTATTACCCATTACAAACACATCTAAATGCATAAAGAAACACATGTATATTATATATATATATAAATATAAGTATATATTGTATATCCTTTTTTGTAAAAGCTGTTTTGAGCTAAAAACGTATGGATGCAATGCATCATGGGTTATTGAAAAAGATGTATGAAAATACAATTTGTACCCACAGAGATACGACCGCTGGAAATGAAATAAAACTTCCTTGTCTATGCATTGTGTGTGCCGTCATTACACAAAAACTTTACTGAAGAAGCAAAAGAAAACACTGCGTTTTATGGAACTGATTCTGTTCGCTACGTTTTCTTGATTTTCTATGAATAAACAATGTACAGAACCTGTAATTCAAAAAGATTTAATTGCATGTGACAGACAACAATAACATGAAAGGAGAGCCACGAAAGTGACCACTTGATTGGTTTTAGTAAATAGCATCTAATATTACGTTTATGGAACAGCTGCTCAATAAATAGATGTTTGCGTAAACTGTTCTCAATAAAATAACCTGGAACATTTCTGAATAGTGAAGCTTGAGGAAACAGCAGGGACACAAACCTGAAGACATTTATAGCAAATATATATGAAAATGGTGATTCCCATACTTATTGCTTGATTTGCATTTATACTGTTTTAGGTGAGTTTTTTTTTTCTTTGAATACAGTAATACAGAAATGGACTTCATCCTCATACACAGACATAAAGATCTAATAACCTGTAGAAAGATGCAGCCTTGGATTTCTACTCCAGTAAATGAAGCTCTTGACCAGGTCACTTAAATTACAAGTCTATTATGCTGATTATCTGATTATCAAAGGAAAACAAATGTTTGACCCTCATTTTCCTGCGGCATCAGTCCTTGTGGTCCTTCTCAGTCTCTCTTTGACTTGGATGAACTCTGGTGCCTCCTGCTTGCTCTCCTCCTGTGTCTCCAGCTGCAGAGATATGAAGCATGTTATTACACGGGGAGTTCCTGTGTGGAGCCACAACATATTTTTACTGGTATACTTGATTATAGAACTCATTGCTGTGTTTCAGACTGATTTAAAGGTAAAGAAAATATTTTTGTTGATTTTCCACAGTGCTTATCTGACAGCTGAAGTACTTGAAAATGTTACAGATTTAAAACAGTGAGGTATAAAAAAGAAAAAGAAAAAGAAAAAAGAAAAAAGTTCATCCATGGCAAACTGAGGCCATGAAATTAAATTTTCACATGAATGCAAAATCAGTAATTGAAGACGAAAGCAGGGTGGCACTTTTCTGAAATATGTACTTCTACTCTTGATATCTTTTCTGTATTTTTCAGGGTGTTTTGTGCACATTGTGCCATTGGACTGCATGGTTCTGAACTCTCTCTCTCACACACACAACCTTTGTGGGATGTATCTACAGTTATATTCCTGGAAAATATATTAATTTTGAGAGAACATTAGCGCAGATACAATGTGTAGCCATAAATGGATGAATATTCTAGAAAACACTGGACTGGACTGCCCTCCACTGGCTGAAAGCGGAACAACCTCTTTGTTTCATATAGTCACAAACAGTATATTCAGTGTAACAATATCACGAGCTATGCAACTCTCCTGTATGCAGATAATAGCATTAAATATATTTTTTCTCAATTATAACGCTTCACATAAAGTTTCTCTCAGAAAAGCAAACTTATGATGTTTACAGTTGTCATGGTTTGTAGGCCAGATAACATGAAGATTTGTCAAGAAATAAATGTGAATGAGGACAATATTGCCGGTCTTGTGTGTACATTTTCTAGCCTCTGTTGTCTTTTCAGCAGCTCTTGATTAAGAGGTGACATGTTCCACTTTGCCTCCTCCTGATCCTGTCTCGCCTTCATCCTTTGTTCCCATTTCCTTTTCTCCAGAGCTCTCTGGAGTTCTGTTTTTCTTTCTTGAGCCATTCTCCTGCCAGAAACACAGACAGACTAAATGATTTATATGAATAATGAAAGTGAGGTATGATTATTTATGACTTTCTGTGCGTCTGTCTAACCTCTTGTGGCTCATCTGCAGTTCTTTTTGGAGCTCCTGGTGGCTCCTGGAGGCAGTTGAAGGACTGAGAGGTTTGTGGGGCCTGATTAGATTACTGCTCTCCTCCTCTCTCTGCAACTGAAGCTTTGGGAATTCAGACTCTGCTTGACTTTGGTGCATCTGCATCATGGAGACTAAGTAGGAGAACATACTAATAAACGGCATATGCCTTTCTTCCAAGATGATTTCTTTATGAAACACACTTTAAGTCTGTTATAAAAAACACAGATTGAGGATATTGACAGTTTGTAATAATTGGGAAATTATCAAAATAGATCAACAGGGACATGCATCTCATCTATGAAGCAACATAAAAATTACATAAGAATTACTAAAATCAGGGAACTATATCTAAGCTAAGTAAAAATGATTGATTTTTCTCTGTTTTCTTTTTTTTTCCCCTTGTGTGGTACATTTGGTTTTCATTATTATGTTTCAGCAGAGAAGCAGAGAGGTTTGCAAATATTGAACTTTTTTTCATTCATTTTTCCAGGCTTAGATTGACTAAAAACACACCAAGGACACAGGAAGCTCAGAGCTGTCTGTGTGAGAGACACAAGGACAGAGCTGCTCTTTCAGAGACCGTAAACCTACGCATTATAGTGGGCACAATGAGAGAGGCACTAATGCAATATTGGGGGGAAAAAAAGAAAAAAACAACTGGACTGCCAAGTTGAGGACAGATTTGATATCCTCTAAGAGTCTGTTTGCAGTAAACTTAAACTGAACGGACCCTGCTGGTTTCCCATTTTGAACTTGTTTCTATCAGTTCTTGATTTAAATCTTGCAGCGTATACTCAAGGGGAGAAGCTTACTGACTTCAGATCAGAGCCACAGCACAGCCTGG
The DNA here is from genome assembly GCA_018398805.1 of Hirundichthys speculiger. Taxonomy (NCBI): domain Eukaryota; kingdom Metazoa; phylum Chordata; class Actinopteri; order Beloniformes; family Exocoetidae; genus Hirundichthys; species Hirundichthys speculiger. The sequence continues at coordinate 516,061 of JAGFBZ010000074.1, read as the reverse complement.
ATGTTATTGAAAAGACCTGTAAAGAAAGCCTGGTTACATTTGCAAGAAAGTAGAAGTTAAAGAATCAGTTAACAGATGGGGGAGTGTCGGATCTTCTTTATGAGAGTAAAAATGCGCTATTTCATCTTTTAAAGGTTGTAGCTTTGAAGCTCATTTCACTTGAATTGCCATATGTCTGCGGGCACTTGGTTTATTGAAACCTACATAACTGCTCAATGACATAACAGATCTTGTCCATGTCTTTTACTCTTTATCAGTGACGGTCAAGATCAATAAAATGGCCCCCCACCCCCCTCCCACCCACTATAGAGCACACAAATACTTACACATCAAACACAAAATAGGCCAAAGAGGCAAACACTTTACTTTGTCTCTCAAGGGCGACTACAATAAGAAAACAAATATGAACGGCAGACAGTCTCATTGGTTAATACTCACAGCAAGAGAACTGCCACATTTTTACAGTCAAGCAAGTTAGAAACTGTTCTCTAACAGTGGCAAGACTACAGTGTAGAGCCCAACACTAACCAATATCTAAGCCACATGTGTCAAACACAAGGCCCGCGGGCCAAATGTGGCCCACCACGTCATTTTATGTGGCCCTCGAGAGCTTGTACATTATTGGTCTTAAATTTTAAACCAATATTTTAAGACTTAAAATAAGCTTACACCCCTTTAAAGCACACATTGACAATAAACTGCATCTCCCATAATGCATTTTAAGAACTGATGGACTTGAGAAAGACCTTTACAAACTAGCCCCAACATGTCTTTTTTGTTATGAGGCAGTGTCAGTTGTGAAAGAGTACAATCTACATCTGGATTTTGACATCAAACACGGAGCATGCTAAATTTGCTAAATTAGCCCATAAACCAAGAATCGCTCCGCTTCTGAAACCAAGGTAATTGATACTCTCAGTCATCTGTGCGAAAGCAGGGTTACAACCACAAACCCCGAGGTCATTGTAATAATGATTTAAATATTTGAAACTTGAATACATAATTAATACAGAAACAGTAATTTATGATATAATAAGGTGTGGTTTAATTTATTTGGGTTTACATTCCATTTTGTTACATTCATGCTGTCAATCTGGCCCTTCCAGGGCAACCATGATGCTGATGTGGCCCTTAGTGGAGATGAGTCTGACACCCCTGATCTAAGCTGATGTTTTCCTTACCAGGCTGCTTACGGTGTGCACGTGGAAAATGTTGGAGTTCTCTCTGTCAACAGAAAACAGTCACATAAACAATCACACACCATTATTAGAGATGTGGTGATTTTTTTTTAAGTACTTAATGTTTTTTTCTAAACAACAACAACAAAAAAAAAGCAAAAAAATAATAATTAAGTGAAGATAAATCTCACATGGCATCATCAGAGAGCTATATTAAAACCTGACAGACAAATGAATTGTCAGCTCTGCTTTACATGTCCAGTGAAGCGAGCGCCCTTACTGGTGAGCTCCTACCTCATTAATGAAAGGATCAAACAAAACGCAGCCTGATTCCCACTGAGTTAGTCATTTGAGTTTGAGCAGAATTAATTGTCGAGACAAGAATCACTCCCTCGTGGGATTCAGGCAGGACAGCTGAACAAACATTTCATCCAGTTTCTCTCTGTCTTTGCAGTTTGATGAAATATTCAGTGGATGTGCAGGAAAACAAAACTGCAGAGAATCAGAGACACTGAGGTATATATCATGAACAACAAGACGTAATGATTTAGATTGGATTTTGCTGTTCTTAAATTCATTTTTTTAAATGTAAAATAGAGAATGCATTGGCAGTGTAACATAATTAAAATAACTGTACCATAAAAAGAAAGTAAAATAGATTTATATAAGTATTTACTTCCTTTGGGCACAAACTCATTTAAGACGTTCTACAGTGAAGTACAAAAAAGCACAACACCTTCTTGTGGTCTACATGATTCAACACCTGAAATTATTTAAAAAAAAAAAAAAAGGGATGCCACATCCTCTTTATTAAAGAAAAGAGTTTAAAAGTCAGCATCTGTGATCATATGTGCATGCATTAGTTCATGACGAACAATATACACAGGTTTTGCTGCCATACAGACAAAGTCTTTGTCAGGGAGGTAACTGATTATTTCAGCAAGATGATATTAAACCACATTCTTCATATACTGTATGTTTGTTTTATTCTTCATGAAGTCAATATCAAGCTGCAGTTAAGGGGCTAAAGTGGTTGATAAAAAATGCAAGAGAACATGTCCTGAACTGTTTAGCAGCTTAGATGTTATGTCAAGGATGAATGGGGAAATATTTCAATTCCCATGGAAGCATTAAGGGTGTACTTACTTTCTCACACTTTTTTTTTTCCATTAAAGGTGGGTTTCTTTTAGTAGAATTTCATAACTTTAATGGAATCAGAAAAAGACCTGGGCCAAATCAGAAAAAAAAAGCTATTAAAAAAAAAAGTTTTGATTTCTGTGCAGTCAATCTAAATCCAAAATATGTCCATTAATATAGATCAATTTCTGCATTGTAGACATGCGACTCTTGAATTCAGCAGCTACGAAGGAGGAAACTAGAAAAATATGATTAACAAGTGATTCTGGTCCAGGAGCAGCATCCATGAAAGTCTTTGAGGAGTGAAGATGGCCACTTTATCAACAAATAGACAAGTAAATTACTGAAATGTTTGGAAACAACGTTTCCCAAAGAAAAGACTGGAAGGAATCTAAAGATTCATAAATCATGAAACATTTCAAGGAATCTGAAGGAATTTCTGTGCGTAAAGGACAGATCTCCGATCCTTCAGGGATGGACCGTCACACAGCGGTAACGTGTCGCTGCGAGAAAAATCACTACTATCGATCTTTCTTGGAAGAAGTGGACACTCCGCTCTGGACCAAAGATAAAAAGGAGCCTCCAGACTGTCATCAACAAGAAGTCCAAAACCCTGGCTGTATGATGTTATGGGCTTGTATCAGCGCCCTTGGAAAAGGTCATTTATATTTCTGTGATGGCAGCATTAATAACAACGTAAAGCCACGTTCTGCATTGTAAAGTCACGTCTGAGGAAGAGGAGGGTGCACGTGCTGGACTGGCCTGCCTGCAGTTCTGTCTCTTTGTGGGCAGTCTCTGGAGAACGTGTGGGGAATTTTGAAATGGTCATTGTAGCAACAACAACAACAACCCCGTACTGTTGGACACTTTAACATGGCATTTGCAAGAAGAAAAGAACACATACTGTATGTGTGTATATGCTCGTATCTCTCTATCTGTACATATATAAGTGTGTTTGTATATTATATTCCTGTATTTTTCTCTAATAAGTCTCTAATATTCATTCAACCAAATGAGAAAAGAAGCTAGTAGAGTGCTGGAAGCATTGAAATGACAACCTCACTGCCAGCGGCTGTTTGGTTGATGAAGGGGGAGTCCTGCTGTTTGGCCAATCTCACACAGAGGATACTGTGTGGAGAGGAATTAATAGGACATGACAGTATAAACAGTCTCCAAGGCCCACTGTTCATGGGCGTCTTTTCAATTGGATAAAGACCTGTTTTTGGTTCAAGCATTCACTTCCTTTGGGAAATTAATAAAAGAAAAAGAACAGTTTGAGTGAAAAAAAAAAAACAACAACAACAAAAACTCACCAATGGAGAAGTGAGGCTCTGTAAAATAAAAGCAATAGTTCATGCACAGATAATCCTGGATATAAAGGTCATTGTGTCACAGAAATCTAAAAAGAAGATATTGCAACATTGTTTCGTTTCTCCCCATTATTTCTTTAATCTTCTCTAAGTTTTTTTTTTTTTTCATTTCTTTTTTTAGTACGGATCCCTCAGCTGGATTATCTAAATGTTACTGTCTAAATGACTCTTGTGTTATTTCTCATACAGAAAAGACCAACGCACATGAGGGACAACAAAAAAAAAAAAGTACCTTTTTCCCGTGGGTGACACCCATGTTGTCGGTACGAATCCAGATTTGCTGTCTGCTCGGATGCCTGCTGGGGCTAACAGTGGCCAGAGCTTCTGCAGCAATTTGAAGTTACTTTCTCTCTGCACCAGTAGCCAAGAATGCCACAGAGAGAGGAAAGAGCTCTGTGTTTGAACAAAATGGTGATGCTACCAGGGAAGCAGCTGCCAAGACAAACTGATTAAGTGAATTAATGGCCGATGGCAGTCAGTACGCTGGTGGAGACTCTCGGTCGTCCAGGTCACGGCACCTTCTCTTGCTTGAAGATGTTTCACCTTCCATTCAGAAGGCTGAGCCTTGATTCAAACCTTTGAGAGTCGATGATTCATGAGTACGAAGATGCCTGTGAATATTTGGGTATTTCAGAAGAGTAGTGTGGGACATGAGCTCTAAAGCTTCATTATAAGAAAATGAAAGACATGAAAGCCTATGTTTATGGGTTATGACCTTTTGTGAAAATTAATGTCTTTTTGGGGGCTTCTCACCACATGAAGGATTGTGCTTGGAATTCACCCAAATCTAATCAAAGCTTAGAAAAGTTAGATGATCCAGTATTTCAAACACAAGAAAGTTCAAAAGATTGAATCCACAGTATTTCACGGAAATCGTATGTTTTTTATAGGTCACGAGTCACGACTCATCAAATCTATCTTAACTTATCCCTTATAAATCTTTCAGTTGTTGTGTCCTCCTTGGTCTTTCCTCATGGAGCACTTCCTGGTTCAGTGGGTGAAGGCTGAAGCCACCACTAACCTCGTCAGGTGTCCCCTCGTTAGCCTGAATCTCTTCAAATGTCTTGTGAGGTCATTTTTATCACAATATACACTTCACCGAACTTCTCTTATGCTTTTGGATAACTTTACAAATGATTGACAGAGGGACTTCAAGATCTTTGGCGACTGAGTTCTCCATGTTCATTAATGTGGACAAAAAAAAGAAAAGAACCAGGATTCACCAATCCAAATTTTTAAAAAGGATGTGTTCAAAAGGACATTTTGTATCTGACTTTCTTTTTCTGTATCTCAATATCACCTATATAAAATATGTTGTATTTTTACATGTTATCGGCAATTCATTTTAAACAATCAATGAAACACATTCAGCCAACAAAAATTTATTCAGTTTTTTGACTTTATTTGTTACGAAAATCTTAGTGCCGTGTTACAGGGAAACTTGAAGAGTCATTTGAAGAGGAACTCTCCATCATACTGTGCAGGAGCTCACTGGACAGTCAGGGTTCTTGGGAAACAGCCTCCCACCTCCACCATCTCTGGCCATCCCTCAAAAACGTTGGTGTTCTCATCATTAACAGCATGCTGACAGGTGAGCAGGGAAGAAAGCGTTCATTTTCGTCATGCTGTTTTACTTTTAGCATATTCCAAAATAGATAGTCTCTTCTGACACAAATAGAACAAATAAAGCGGCACTGAATGGGTTCACTAACCTTCTCAAAGGGGCTTTTGATATTTGTCCCCGCTCTTCCAGCAAACACCCAGTTGTCTCTGCTTTTTACAGAATTGATCAAAGTGCTTCCCATTCCAACAAATATGTCCCTCATTTCATCTGTCAGCCTGCCACAAGGGAGTAGAACGGGTCATGTTTTGTGACATGAGGTAATTTTTAAGCATTGAGATTTGGACTTACTTTGTTGCCACATCATCAAAGGAGGCCACCAGTACAATCATTCCAGGTTTTATCTCCTTCAAGTATGCTGAGATGACGTCTGGGTCTTTTATCAGAGTGAAATTTAAGGTAAAAAAAAATCACTTTAAAGACTTTTAAATAGTTTGAAAGTTAAAACTTGAAATTAATAAAATGCAAAAAACTCTTACTTTCATCAGTCATATTGAGATAGCCATGTTTTTCTACAACTCCCTTTTCCCCTATAGTTGAAAAGAAATAGACTGTGTGTAATTAGCAATCGACACTTTGGGACTAAACATAATTTTTTTAGAATTAACGTTTGAACCCCAGATTACTTAAAATTTCAGATCCCATCAACTTTAATAAGTCACATACCACCAGTACTGCAACACTACTTGTTTATAGTTTGTTCTTACGTGTATTGAATAAGTTCGAGTATATTTCTCACCATCAACCACCACAATGTTTAGTCCTGGTCCCACATTGTTCATGATGTGGCTCATGATGCTGCCAAGACACACATGAAGATGAGTTTCAAAAGCAACGTTCCTACTTTGATTCTTCTGGGTAAAAACAGATTCTGCCACATTAATACATACATTTTGCCATCAAAACAGATTTTTGGTCCGACAACGTCAGCTGCTCCGCTCCTGATACTTAGAGCAAAATGATCGGGTGGACAGGCTCTGGACAGGCTGCACTTGGGTGCAGAGTTAGTTGTGGCTTAAATGGTGACATAGAAAAAGGAACAAAGAAAAAATAAATTAAAAAAAAGATTTAAGTAGGAATACATCTGTAACAAAGTGTGAATGTTTGACTTACCTTCTCTGAATTCTGGCCTGATACGCTGGAACTCTAAAAAGAAAGAAAGGAGCCCATGTAACTGAGATCACAGACATAAATGCAGCTCAGGATTTAAACTCTTCTTAAAAAAAAAAAAAAAAAATAACATGATCTCACCAATAATACTTTTTGCTTTCGCCTGGTCAGCAAATGAATTCATAACAATTTCCCGTGTTATAAGGATGACAACAGATACAGTAGTGAGGTGCAAAACAGCTGCCAACAGAAAGGTAGAAGAAGATTAGCTGTCACAGAAAAAGATCGATCTGTTTTGAAGTAAAATAAAACCTTACCCTGATATCTCATATCTGCAACAAAACTTCTTTTTTTTTTTTCTCTTGTTATTTTTCTTAAAGGAAGAGTCCTTTGAAATGTACTTGATGTACTCAATGAGAAATATTACAGGTAGAGCAGAGCTTTGGTGTCACCTCATCTGCGAACATGCTCCCTGATGTTTCCCACAACCATTTCTTGTGTGAAAAGGAAAATGTGTCAGGTCTTTTAGTGCTACATAAAAACCAGGATGCGGTATTATAGACACAAACACACACACACACTCACACGCACACACACCCATTGTAAACTTGATGATCAAGTTTCTCCTCTTCACCATGCTGACCAAAGAAAGCTGTCCGTCAGTTACAGATACCAATTGTACTGAGTTTCCAAGAAGATTTTGCTTAGTTGATGTAAAAATAATGCATTTCAAACTGCAGAGAGGGGGGAAAAAAAAAAAAAAAAAAAAAAGGGGGGGGGGTGCTTAAAGAGGAGGGTAAAGGGGACCAAAAGTATATTTTTTCATATTGGATGAGTAAATGAAAAAAAGAAAGGTTTAAAGAATCATTGCAGCAGTTGTCAGAGTTTTCTATTTGTATGTAAATTTTTAGCAAAACCCATATCTGCATAAAGCAGCTCATATGCACATAAAAAGCCCAATAGGGACTACGGAAAGGAAAAAAAACAAACAAACAAAAAAAAAACAATCAAAAGATTAAACCTCAACCATGAAAAAACACATTTTCTGATAACAAACTACAACTAAAGTAGAATCAGATGTTAAAATTAATTCACAAAACCTGAAAACCGAGCAAAGAGGAGGTGGAACAACTTGACTGATTGGAATCAGGACAACATAAATAGGGTTTTATATCACAACAAGACAAAAATAATTCAAGTCCATAGTTTTGATGACAAGCAATGGTATTTGCACAGGAACAAGCCATTTGTCACATCTCGGTGGTGAAAAACATGTTAATCCTTGAAAGCGGAGGTCAGTGTGTGTCAACATGAATCCGCCCTGCTGATTCTTGAACTCTACCTGAGCTTGAGCTTTTACCTTTGAGGTGATCTTCTAGAAAATAAAACAACAAAAGTGTAAAAGTGTTAAGAGTAAATAAGAGAAAGAAATCAGAAATTATCACAACAAAAATCTGAAAATGCTTCATCTCACCATCAACATCTTTTCTGAAGTCTTCTAAATCAGTCTGTTTCGCTGCTGAACCAGGATCTGTGTGACCAAAGGACATGTTGTGGATGTATTTCTGCTCTTCTGCCACTTGTATCAGTTGCCATGGTGCAGTAGGTATTAAGAACAGTGGGGAAAGGGTTAACTTTGTGTTGAAATGTGTTTGCCTCTCAAACAGAGCTGCCCTTGGGAAAAAAGAAAAAACAAATCATTCCACTGCAAGATGACAATAAAGTTGTAACGTACCATGTCTGTGTATTATGTTTTCTGTACTGGCTGACAGAAAACAAATAAAAAAGGCATTAAATGACCTTATAAAGGGAGTTGAAACTTGTTGCAATGTCACAAAACAAAAATAGGTACAAAATAACAACAAAATGACTCAGATCACATCTCGGTTATTTTGATATGCTGGGTTTGGACTCAGGAGCCTGTTGTCTCATAATCTGTCCGTCTGTATTCCTCTCCTGAAGATACAGCTGCATTTGCTCTGATGGTGATGATTACCATCTAAATTTGATCAAAAACCTGCTTTAGTTGAGAACCTAGTAATTGCATTCTCTTTTTTAAGTTTCTCACTCATTTTTATGCAGATATGAAATTGAATAAATGCAGCTAAATTGAAGATTTTTCACATCATGCGCATAAAACCAATTGGAGAAGTATGTTTTGGCATAAGACTCCTCTTATGTGGCTGTCTTGCCTTAAAGCCATTTTTATTTTCGAAAACATTTACAAAGGACTTAGATGGAAATTTGCACACAGCAAAGCTGGAATCTTGTAGACGCTCTGAGGGTACAATTTCTTAATATATATTTTGGGGTTTGTGTGACCTCATCAAGCCAAATTCCTGTCAGCAATACTAAATATTTCAATCGAGTGTTTCATTTTCTGTGCATGAAAAATGCAAAATACCAAGCATTAAGGCAGCAACTTTAGAGGCATTGATGTAATACCAAAGAAAAGCAGCAGAGGGTCCTTGTGTACTGCCACATACTGATGAGAGAAAACACGAGGCTTTCAGAGTGACAGACAATAAAATTGTAGTTTAGTGTCATGTTGTGCGATTAAAAACTGCTATGCAGACAGTAAATTACATCAAATGCACAGTTTATTTGAAAGAGATTTATTTTAGACCAAGAGACTAAATCATTCATGCCAGGGGTTGGCCAAAAGGACAATCCAAACACACTTCAAAGGGTAAATATAACTAATGAGCATTAAATATATGTACACATATTTCTCAGCGGTTCACAAATATAAAGACACAGTAGGAGCCATTGATATTACGCACATGAACATCCATATATGCAGAGCAAATGTCCTCATTACAATGATTACATGTCAAAACCCATCAGGAGGAGGCAGAAGACCTCCGTCCAGTTACATCGCTCCATTTGTTGAATTGATTTCTGATTAATCATTCATCATGAGCTGCTGGCATCCTCAGAAACTCACCCACATCAGTGTTCACTCACAGATCCCAAGCAGGTGCACTGGGATGCTTTTTTTGGGAAGCTGTCAAGAAACATCACGCGGCATCACATGGCCTACATGCCCATTTAAGAGCCGGTGGACGCTCAGCTTTACAGCAAATTGACCTTAAGTGGGTTAATGTTAGCATGAAAGAGGAAACCACTTCAAAGGGAGATGGCCAACTGGTAGACAGCTCAGGCCTTACTGTGACTATATTTAGATGCAGATCAATTAGCTTGTTTAAAATATCTCAGATGTCTTATCTTCATGTCATACTTTGTGACAATCGCTCGTTTCATTATTGCTGCATGTTACACGCTCATCGTCTGCAGCACAGTTACTCAGATTCAGACTAATACTGCATGATTCTCAAGGTTCACATTTATAAACTAATGCTAATTAACAACATTTATTAAACTGCCAGGGAAATAATGCTCCCATAAAACATTCTGTTTTTGAATTATTCACTTGAAGCGTACCAAATCACTGAGAAATGAATTATTATCTGGCAACATTACCAGCAAAATGTATTTGGAATTTCAATATTTTGATTTCACTTGAATTCTAGGCTGAGTATTGTGTTAAAATTGTTCAATTATCTTAATTAAAATTTTCTAACAACATTTTTTTTTTTTTTTTTTTACAAGCAGAAGTGCAGTAGGTGCTCATCCATTGTTAGTGGAGGACAACTGGGATGCCTGCATTGGAAAAGGATACAGGAGCCAAACCAACCAATGTTTTGGTGAAAATGGAGTCAGAAGTAAAAACACAATCTATCCAACACTGAAAAGGCTGATCCTTTCTCTAACAGGAAGCTAAATTCATTAGCAATCAAACTTATGAGGTTATTTAGACAAAAACAGTGATTTCAGCCACGACTGTTCATTTGTGTTACTGTGCTACCACTTGTTGCGAAATTTTAGATCTGAAGACACAGCAGCGGAGAAAGAGAGGTAACTCATGTGACCTGTTAGGTGAAGTATTCACCTTTTTTTTCTTTTCATTCTCATCAGGAATAATTACAGCAGAAGCTAGCTTAGTGGCCGTGCAGGCTGCTGCCTGCTTCTCCAGACTTGGGCCACGCCAACTGCAAAGTGCTCATAAGAAGTGCCGGTCTTTCCTATTAGTAACATATCTGGTGGCCTAGGATGCCATCTACTGGGGGTCGACCATGTAGCAACTAAAACTGATTTTGGCAGGTTTTAATGCAGAACTTGACTTCCACCTCTCAGAAGGTCCAGCAGAAGCCAGGAAATGCATCTCATCCTAAACGGTCTCTGCGAGTGCTGATCTGCATCAGAGTCAGTGATAAAACAAATGAAGACGAATATTTTGCTTCAAACACAAGAAGGTAATAGTCTGGACAAGAATTTAAATAGATAACAAACCCAGAAACAAAAGCCAAGCTTCAGGTGCTACTAGTTGGTTAAATGGTCCTCATGGAGTTAATAAACAACTCTCATTTAAAATCAACTGGCCCTGAGTTAGATTTTTACAGAAAAATAAATAAATAAATACATACATGTGATAATTTGCAGCACATAATTTTATCACACTGTGTTAAATTGTTGATCCAAACATGACATTTGATAGACTGAAGGACATTTAAATGAAGAAAGAAACTTGCACTTCAAATAATTAATGACGGAAATAACCTTCCTGTAGCTTGACACCACATAACCCATTGATAATCAACTCGTTCTCAGTCGGTCCAGCAGCATCCCAGTAGGATCCTTATTCCAATAGATCCTGTCACAATGAAAAGGGAGTTGTATGTGATGAGCAGGGTTACAGTTGTATTGACTTGTGCTGAGGGACAGAAGAGAGTGAAAGCTACAGTCAGGAAAGCTACAAAGCTCTGACCTCGTCTGACTCCTCTCCCACTGCGCTGGGTCTCCTGTCGCCGTCTTCCTCTGTCACATCTGACTGCTGGTCCTCCATCCGCCGCAGGAGTGAGTATCTGTATGTCGCCTCACTGGAATAAAGTTACGTGACAGTTCCGGCTGATGAGTTTTTCCTGCACTAATAGTTTAGAATAATTAAGTTACGGCTCAGTAATCAAGTAATCAAGCTTGCTTACTTGACTGGGAAACAGTATTTTCGGAGGATCAATACAGCAGCGGCTACTGCTGCCACGGAGACAAAGATCACTGATGCAATAATGCCAGGGTGAATCCTTAACCCGGCCTAAAAAGACAAATGAATCTAATAAGATATAACAGTGGGGTAGTTAAAGAGCCCATAAACCCAACAGCTCAGTTCATGATGTGTGGCACAGATAAAAGGAAATACACGCAAGAGATATGACAGCTGAACAGTGGTGCGATATAAATCATACTGGCGTACAACCCAAACGCTCAACAGCAGGACAGAGAATCAGTGAATAAGAACAAAAACGGAGAATTCTTTGAAAACCACCGATCGTGAACATCAAACTCCTGACCTCTTGACTGTAGTTCCTTCAAAGTCGGGGATGTGATCATCTGTAACGTAATGCTCTTGTGAGCATTAGCGATCGTAGAAAAATTCAGATGCACAGGGACTGTGACCAAACAGCAAGAACCCAGCAGTTTATCACAAGTGCTGGTGTCAGACTTAGCAAACAATGAAACAGTGATGAGACGCGATCGTGAAGTCACACTTGTCAATTAACACGAGGGGACGGGATAACAAGTTCAAACTTGTACATCCATTCTGCCTTTATGACATCTTATGATGTTTTAGCTTTATTCCCAAGGCTCTAAATAACTAGCATTTCTATTGTCAGATAATGTCAAAATATAATATTTTTCTTTTAAATGAATCAATAAATGCATTGACATGTTGGACATATTCGGCCCAGAGCAGATGACATTTCCACACCAGGAAACACAACATTTTCAGCAGATATCAAATGAGGAACTAAGTAACTCCTAATCAATTTGTAAGCTAATTAGGCAGCTAATGATCAGTCAGTAATTGGTTAATTAAAAAGAAGGTGACAAACAAATCAGGGCCAACTTAATAATTACAGAAACTTTAGCAGCTGCCAACCAATGAACTAGTAACGACTCTTTTTATCAGTGATTAGTAAAATATTTGTGCAGTCTGTGTAGTGATAAATATCAATGAGAAGATACTCATTACATTACTGGTTACTTGCTTTTTTTCTTTTTCTTTTTTTAGTTTCATCATTACTAATAGATTAGCTTCGCTCAAAAGTGCAGTATTGCTTACATTTCATACCTGACTTAAATATTCAAGTGTGTGATTTATTCTTTCTTTCTTCATTTTCTAGTCTGATTAATTTCATAGTTCTTCCCTTGACGTGTGTCACTAATGTTAGCTATACTTCAGGTTTACCTAAACCTGATGGATTACAGAGTAACCTTGGACTTAGAGGGGGAATTGGTAACCAATAAAAGGACCGATTATCAAGTAGTGATGAATCACACGTAATAACTCAAGAGTTATTTGTCAGTAATGCAGATGCAACATCGCTTAGGAAGAGGAGAGGGAGAGGTGGAAACAAATGGACAAGAAGCGATGATTCAGTTCCCGGTGATCACTCAGTATTATGCTCTTCTTCACTCGAGGGGACACAATAAGGATGAGTAACTGGTGGAGTAATGATGGACTACTTGGTAATAGTACAGTGGAGCACTGCTGGACCAATGTTTAAATATTCATTCATGAGTACATCACTACAAGTTCAGTGCTATTCAGTGGTGGAGTTAAAAACCTACATCTCATGACATAAAGTTTTGCAGATATTCAGCATAATTCAGTGCTGAACATCAATCACCCAGTCTGTTATCTAGGAAGTCATCATGATCCACTTCAGCCATCACTGGGGAAATATTTTTTAACATTTCATCAGTTATTATGTTAATTGTGATTTGTGCCTCATTCCTCTCAATGAACTAATCATTAGCTATAAAATGAAATTCGGTCAAGAGTTACTCATTAAGTAATGTTTAAAAACAGTTACTTGGCTCAGGGCTGTGCATGGCCTTTGGCTGGCAGTGTTGGGAAGCCTTACCCTGAAATCACTGCACCGACTCCCGCTATCGCAGCTTTTACTTGCGAGTTATTTCATCCTATTGTAGTTGTGAGCATAATGGCCCTGAGAATGAATTGAATTTGGCAACCGGAATGACTCCAGATCAATCAAACAGCGAGGAATGCGCAGGAAAAAAAAGGATGATGTGGCTCTGGATCATCAAGTGTATTCCGTGCAAAATTGCTTTAGCATTTCTCCCTCTGTGGTGCTATTCCTTCACAGTCATCAGTCTTAATAATACTGCATGATATCTGCCACGGACTTTTCTCTTCCTGGAGCCTTCTACACAACTGCACACTAAGCTCCACGCGCCTTTAACTACTACAACTACTGGCTGTGAACCTGAATATGGCATTAACAGAAAACATATTCGTGATTTTCACCATTATTGAGTGGCTATTTTGTTTTATTCTTTAAAAATATCAGTTTTACGATGAATTTAACGGATCTAACGCACGGTTTTACCTGTTGTGCTGACATCCTTATTGACCTCAGAGCTTAGTGAAACCTCTGCTTCTGATTCTGTACATTATACCCCATGAAAACCCTGACTGGTTGGACACAATTTAAGCAGCCTTTCTAATAAAAACAATTTTCAGTCGGAGTCCCACAGCTTTCGTCGTGTTGCTTACTTCCTAGTTCCTGGTGATCGTCTCACCTGTTTCCACGCCCCCCTGATGACGCGCATTCACACCCTTCGCCACGGGGGCGGGGTTTATATCATCCCAGGTTTGCTTAACATGCTTAGGAAGCCAAAGAAGCCTGCTTCCCCGGATGATCCATTGACATATCCCAGTCATTCATGTATTATGATATAAAACATTGTGATCATGTTTAAAATGCATAACCGGTCAGTGGCTTAATTTATCTCAGTTTCTTATGTAACATTCAATGTGTTTGCAAGACTCATTATGCAGCACCATTTCCAGGAGCAATTTTGTGAGGCACGAGGACATTAAAAATTGACAGTGTTGATCCCCCTGTCCAAGGTTCCGTACGGCAGATCGTGACTGTTAATTGAATACAATGCATCATGAAACTGAATATTATTATTGCACTGAGTACAGTAAAATGGCAAATGTTGTGCACTTTTTCAGGTTATCGAATTAGATATATTCAATAAAAAAACAACAATGGTTTGAAAAAACAAACGAAAAATCATTTGTTTCTTTTTCACCTGTGATTACATCAGGCTGAAAATTATGAATCAATATCACATTGCATCAGGGGGTGATGAGTGTTGTGGAAAGATCCTGCTGCTACTCTTTAGTTACACATCATGAGAAAGGTTGCATTTGAAATGCATTTAAATTAATTGAAAATATTCTTTATTTTAATTCATATATATATATATATATACAAAACAAAACAAAACAAGTGTTTGGATAGCTCTGTCCAGCTTAAAATCAACATAATCATGAGGAACTGGATCCACTGCCATTTGTCTAATCAACTTTAATTTAAACACCTTATACATAGAACATATTTACAATTTGTAGCACAAGTTAGGATAAAAAAAAAAAAATAATATAATACAACACGAATCTATCTGAAATTCAAATGTCAGGAACCCTTCTTATTAAAAAGAAGCTTTGGGATGTTCTTTCAGAAGACTTCCAAATCTTTTTCCCAGCTGAGACTCCTGAAAAGACCCCTGTTGACATCAGATGCACAAGCGAATGTTCAAAGAACTTGAAAAAGCATGTATTTGATTTGAGTCACAATCCCCACCATCAAGACTTACTGCACACATTGACACAAAGCTTCCCGGAATAAATGTAGTAACACACAAAGGGTTTTCATAAATGGGAATTTAGTCTTGATTAAGATGCTTAGCCTCAAAAAAAACAAAAAAAAAACAAAACCTGAACCAACTCATTTGCCATTAGTGTGATTTATTAATTCAGATTCTAAGGGGCTTTGAGTTAAGCTAGTTCATAGTACTTTTCTGTTTTTGGATCAAAGTAGCAGTTCAGGCAAGGATCATAGAGCAAGTTCAAATATTCATCTTCATTTTCCTCTTCTTTCATCAATCCATCTTGTCCTGTAAAAAAAAAAAAAAAAAGAATCATCTGATATCTTGATATTCAAAGCATACATATAAGTTGTACTGATAAAATGAATGTAACATTTTACATTTTTTTATATACAGAATCATAGTCAGATATGAATGAGATCTCCTTCTGTCAGCTGTTTTATAAAATCAAATTAGAAGCTTGGATTGTGAAATGACCTTCAGACTCAAGAGACTTTAAAAGTTTTCCGCCACTGCCATTTTTTTCTTCATCAATCAAGACCTACGACACAAAGACCTAGAACCACATTATAAAGCTGTAAAGAGATTCCCTGTAATCCCCTCTACTTTAAAGCACAGGAATTTAGTTATTAAATTGACAGGTAGATAAATGCTAAAAAGGTTATGGAATGCACGAGGACAAGCATTCTATCTTATCAGAACTTTGGCAACAATAATGAAAACTAATTATATGACACGTTGTGTAAGAGGCTTAAAATGATGTAGTAAACTGGAAAGGTTCCATGAATTAACCTTGTCGGTACGTCTGGGGGGTACAGGGCCTGTAATGAGCCTGTCTCTTCTGACCTATAGTGTTATGTGGAGGACAGAGAGCTCCATTCTCATGGGTTTTCCACACCTAATTAGATACACTTTTACTTTCTGTCCCACCTTACTCAGCACAGTCTTTTTTTGAAAATGTAACTATTCTATAAGCACCAAAATCTGTGACAGTTTCCATTAGTTGCATTCTTTTGTGTAATTAGGGTTAGGGAGCACTGGATTGTTTGCTGTTGCCCTGACTCTCAAGGACATAAAATGCAGTCTGGGGGTAAAAGGGCTAAAAGGAAGGTTACCATACCTCTGACTATACTTTCCAGATTGTTCTCTGTGTTACCTGACCTTCTCTGCTGGCTGGGAGGCATAATAGGAGGGCTGAGCACATCCATCCACTCTCTAGGGAAAAGACCATAAAGCCAGACAGTCATGACAACACATACCATTACACTCACCATCTTACCCTATGACATTTTAACAATGAAGTCCCATCATCATGCACTCTCAGAAGCCCATCTAAGATTCCATTGTCCTTGAGCCACTTCTCCTGCAGCCTCACAGATTTACTCGAAGGATCACTTATTAAATTTTGACTCCAGCTGTGACTTCCAAGTATCCACATTCTGGCAGAGTAGGGGTCTTAACCTTGCCTGTTTCTGTGAGAGCATGACTTCATTTCTCTCCAAATGAGTGTATCCTCCCTGTCTGTGATGTACGCAGGATACAACTATATATCTGTCACTTTCCAGTAAATGAAAACACTCCTCTTATAGCGTGGTCTAACTGATTACAGCCAGAGAGAAAAAAATTGTATAATTAATTTTTGCTTAGAAGCAACGCAAGATTAATTTGTAAAAAAGCATTCATAATCTTTTTTTTTTTTTTTTTTTTGGCAATACATCAGTTGCGCAATCATCCATTAACATCTTTTGCCTCTGGAAAAAAGCAAATCAGAGCATATTTAATGAGGAATTACAGTATAATTCTGTGTACAATGTGCAGCTGAGAGATTCAAATAACTGCCTCACCCTGAAGAAGTGCAGTGATTGATAATGTTGCTTTTTCCGTAAACAGTATATTCACTATGCAGGCAAACTCTTCATGGTTTGTTATTTTTTACATCCTGGGAGCAACATGGCACACTCAATATCATTGACAATTTTGAATATGTTCCTACTTACATCAAAATGCAGCTTTCCTACTGAATCCAAAACATTTTCATTATGTATGTTTAAAATTTCCTCATCATGATTAACACAATCAAGTTTCAGAAACAAATTTCTCATAACAACTGTGTTCAGCTATCAGGGAAAAGGCACCACTTGAAATAAATAACCAAAACCAAAGTAGGAGTGTAGGAACATATGCAAGTAGCATGATAACATTAAAGTTACAAGCCGGATGATTCATTTTTTTATCTGATCTTTCCATGCATTTAAAATGAAATCCATCTTTGGCCTCATACCATTAAAAAGATGCAGTACATTATCTCCGGTGAGACTTCGATTTCTCTTCCTAACAAAAGCATTTACCTCACTCCAACACCCCTCTGACAGTTTGATAGACAGGGACATTGTATAAAAGTTAATGGAAGCAATTTTCAAGGACAAGCGCCCCTGCAGCCGAGATGTAAATTTGACTTCAAAATGTTAAGTGGAACTTGATCAAATTCTTAGATTTTAGGTTATTATAATCGAAATAAGGAACCGTGATAAAGGAAATCATTTAGTTTAATTAAATTTGAGCTTGCATGCTGCCTTTGAACAGAAAAGGCATATTGAATAAGCTCTCCTAAAATCTTTCAGACGAAAAGTATCTACTCTGTTTGCCTTACACCTTGGTAACTGCAGGAAAGTCCACAACAGTATTTCTTGTAAAACAATTGTATTTCTATTCAACAGCTAGTCTTCCTGACTGCCTTATTTGCAGTCTCACACTTGGTATGCAAGCCAAAATCAGACACAACTACTATGCATAAGTCAAAATGCTAGATAGTAATATAAGCTGCTCATATGTTAAAACTCTTGAAAAGCCATGGCAACATTAAGCACAGCAACAGAAACATTTTAATTGTCAAGGAGGCCGTAATTCTCGACAGTGAAGAACACTACATTGGTGCCAGGTTACTCAAAAAACCTCACCATGATACAATTCACTGTGAAGGATGTCTGAGTATGCAATGCTTAGAAGAACACAACAAAACAATGACAAATCCTGTGCAATCATCCAATATGTAAATCAAGGCTTTCTTCCAACTCTAATTTCAGTAGTACAGCTGTGGAAGCTCCATCTTTTGAGGTGGTAGCCAGTAGTGATATTATTTCAGTGGACATTCAATCAAATGACATCACTTCACTGGGCATTCATACAGCTACGTTAGTCAAACAACAAAAGAGCAAACATCTATCCTAGTTCCCACTGAAGATCATTCTTTTTTTCACATCAGTTTTAAACAATAATCCCAAACACTACATAAACACGTGGGAGTTGACACATGTTCTCACTAGGGTGCCTTGCTTCTCATCAATAAATCACAAGTGTCAGAGAGGCGGGGGTTGTATAATTTGAACGACAGAAGTGTGATGCAATTTCTTTGTCTTCCTTTGTAACACACCACATGGTTGTGTACACCCACAAAGAGACTGACATATGCAGAGACATGGCTGGGCATTACCAGGCTGTGGGGAGATATAGCGCCCGATCTTCGGCCAGATCTGCTAAAACCACTATTTAGGGATAGCGCGTAGCAGGGGAGGCGTTCCCCCGCAAAAAACGCAATCGTCCACCCTTGCTAAACCTGCTATCGCTCTCTCTCTCTCTCTCTCTCTCTCTCTCTCTCTCTCTCTCTCTCTCTCTCTATATATATATATATATATATATATATATATATATATATACACTTAATTAATCTTTAATTAACTCCAACAAATCTCATTTAGCTTGCATTTACTGGGCACTTTATTAGGAACACACTACTAGTACTGGGTTGTACCCCCTTTTGCCTTCAGAGAGGAAGGTGAAAGGTAGCAAAATTCCTCTATCTTCACAAAGGAATTGCAAACATTCCTCAGAGATATTGGTTCATATTGACATAACATCATGCACTTGTAAATTTCTCAGCTGCTCATCCATGATAGAAATCTCCCATTCCACCACATCCCAAAGTTTTTCTATTTGATTAAGATCTGGTGACTGTAGAGGCCATTAGAGTACAATAGACTCATAGCCATGTTTAAGAAAGCAGTTTGAGTTGATCCAAGCTTTGTGAAATGGTGGATTAACCCGCTGAAAGTGCCATCAGAAGATACGCACGCTGTAGTCATAATGGAATGGGTATGTTCATGTTCGGCTACAATATTGAACGCTAAGTTCATACTAAGGGGCCTAAAGTGTTCCAAGAAAATATCCCCCACATCATTACACCACCACCACCATCACCACCACCACCAGTGTGAATCCATGGATTCACGTTGTTTATGTGGAATTCTGACCCTACCATTTGAATGTGACAGCAGAAATTGGGACACCAGACCAGGCACAACTTTTTTTCAATCTTCTATAGTCCAATTTTGGTGAGCCTCTGTAGCCTCAGTTTCCTGTTCTTAGCTTACAGGAGTGGCATCTGATGTGATCTTCTGCTGCTGTTGCTCATCTGCTTGAAGGTTCAACGTGTTATGTGCTCAGAGACAATATTCTGGTTCGTTTTAACAAGTGTGTGAGATACTGTTACCCTCTATCATGTCCAACCAGTCTGACTTTTCTCCTCTGACATCAACAAGGTATTTTCATCCACACGACTTCTGCTCTCTGGAAATTTTCTCTTTTTTCAGACAATTCTCTTTAAACCTTAGAGATGGTTGTATGTTAAAATCCCTAGTAGATCAGAAGTTTCTGAAATACTCAGACCAGCCCATCTGGCAGCAACAACCATGCTGTGTTCAAAGTCACTCACATCTTCTTTTCTCATTCTGATGTTCCTTTTGAACTTCAGCAAGTCATCTTGACCACATCTGCCTGCCTAAATGCAATGAGTTGCTGCCATGTGATTGGCTGATTAGTTATTTGCGTTAACATGCAACTGAACAAATGTACAGTACCTAATAAAGTAGCCACTAAGCGTAAATGAGTTGAAAAAAATCTAGTCATTCTTTCTCACTGCTACAAATGTACCTTTTGATACCCTCACTTTCTCTCATTTTCAACATTCATCTGCATTTTATAGGTTTACTAGGTCTGTCTGTGTTTTGTTTGCAGCTCTGTACTTGCCTGAAGTCAGTACTGGCCATAACTATTTCAATTATTCTCCTTCCTCCAGCTACAGGAGCTCATTCAAAAGTATGTTTTCTTTTTGAGGAAAAAAGTTAATTTTGGTTAAACCTTCAGGTAAGTAAAACAAGATGGAACATGTCTTATAGCTGTTTTGCATCATAAACTACAGAACTCCTGCTGTGCAGAAAATCAAAATGATTGCTTTTGGATTTTGGAAAACCAAGGACTTTTCTAAAGAATAAAAAGGTTTATCAAAACTTTTTCACAGAAGAATTTGACAAGTTCAACACTGAAGGAAAAAAATGTTATTGTGGAAATGACAATATCAGCTCAGGGAGAAAGAAAGCACAGTACCTGTCACACAGTTTATTTGTACTCATCTGAGAGCAAGATAAGCTCCAATCTACATATCTGACAGTTGACATTTCGCCCAAATATTGGTGTCACCAGGAACCATCTGATTGAACATTTCTAGGTTGTTTTTTTTTTTTATTGTATTTTTTTCATACATGAAGCCTAATGGAAATACAGACTTTAAGGCCTCCTTTTTTAACTATTACCTGAAATACAGTATATCAGCGAGGTTTTAACTTTGTTAGAATATCCTCTCATACCCAAAGTTATTAATAATCTAATAACCTAAGAGGTTAGAAAATATGTTAGTTCTTTTCTTCTTTATAGGACTACTCTCTTCACACCCTGACTTTCAGCTAAAAGGTATTAAAACAGAAAATACATAAAGTGTGATTTGTGTTTACTTGCATAGTACTGTGTATATTTCATTCAAAAATACAGATGTACAGATTTTTAAACATGTTTGGTTTGTGTGATGCATGCTTTTTACCGTGGATTTGATTGCTGGAGTGACTTCATTTCCTTCTGATAATGATGCCCCTGATTCATTGGCTAGAGAAAAAAAAAGTATCTACAATGAAATGTCAGCAATACTAAAGTTCAAAAAGTTTCCAGAATTCTTATTATCATTATTCTGTCATATTCATGTGATAAAAAATACAACACATATATGCATGCAATGAAGACACAGAGGGAAGAAGAATGCTTGCTTGGAAAGAATGTAAATATTTTCCATGCCTACAATAATTAAAGGTCATTGTATTTACTACTAAGAGAGTACTATTTACACTTACTTTCTTTTCTTGACAAATTTCAAAAACCTCTGACAGATGTTTTGAAGATAATTTTCACAGGGCATTTTATCTGTTTTGTGTAAAGTGAATGGCAACATATTTTGTGAGGTCAACAACAATATTTTGTGATGCTCACAGACTTCAAGAATGGAATGGGAAATCATGGGGACCAGAGGACGTTGTACATCTGAACAAATATTGAGGGGATAATGTGACAGTCAGCAAGGGAGGACGTAAGACATCCAGCATCTTTTGTTTATTTTGGAGCAATCCACCTTTTTTGTGTAGGCTCTCGTACAGATTTAAATTGAAAACCTCTAAACGTCTTAGAAAAATGCTGAACTCATTGCTACAGCTTACCTTTAAGGAAGCTGCAGTGTACTACATCTAACATGCATGAGTTATTCTACTGCGATCTGTAAGACAGAACTGATCATAAACAACGTAGAAAAGTAGCTTTTTTGGGGTAAATTACATAGAGACTGAATGTTGCCAGTTTGATGCTTTTATCATTATACAAGTTTGAGACTTGTCATGAGCTGTTTAGTCAACACTGACATGAAAAGAGTGTTCTTTTAATGGGATGCTGGGATGAAGGGCCCGTCAGTCCTTTTCTGTCATTAAAAAAACAACAAACCAAAAAAAAAAACAAAAAACAAAAAAAAACATCAAATCTGTGGACACACTCCCTAACCATTCAACATCTCCTTCACGGTAGCTGTCAGAAATTCCGGTGAGCATGGTTTCATCACAGAACAACAAAATAACCACCTTTTTAAACAAAATACAGAACGTATTGGTAAGTTAGGTTTCACTTATGAGTTTTCTTTCTTGTTCTTTGTCTGACTCAGTCTCCCATCTTTAGCTGTGACTGTCATGATTTAAAAAAAAAAAAATCACAATTTTGACATGGCAGTTATTTCTTCAGTCATGTGCCCACAGATATCAGGACTGGAACCCAGTGCAGACATGTTTGCTTAATTTACAAGTTGAGCCTTATGCATTCAGCCAAGTAATGCAAACACAGCACACAATCACCCAGGGGTTAAGTTCTCTCTGGGCTGTTACAGAGGTTGCTGAAGCAGGGAAACAGCAAAACAGTATGAATGACAGCAGTGGGGACCACTCGGATCATAACATTTAGGGGCAAGAAACGGTTTGTCATTTCCAATGAGTCCCCGTCCCTGACAGTGATTCCTCTTTTTTAGTTCTCTTATTTAAATATGCTATGTTTCCATCCAGTAAAGAAATGTATGACATTTTTTGTTTAAAATTTTGTTGCAGTAGACCCAAATCTAGCTGTATTTAGTTTTAGTAATTGCTTCTACATGTTATCCTTTCTTTTTAATGAAAAGGGCTTTCTTTATAATGTTGGTGGTGCTGTTGCCATATAGTAGAATTTTAACTTTCTAGTTTAGTTAAGATCATAAATTTCTGTCTTACCTTTTTGAAAATTATATCTAATGTGGGACCCAAAGATTTTGTTTTAGTATTTCTTTTTTATTAATGACCACATCACTGTGTCCAATAAATGAACCAAAAAATGATAATCCTAAAGGTAATACCATTATCCATAACGTGATGCTTGAATCTCAGAACATTCATGGATACCATCTAGAGAAATGGTAACAACGCCATAACTTTTAACATTTGTGATGACTGTATTCATTAGGTATCCCACTGTGAACCCAGCAGTGTTCTGTCTTCATAAGTGCATCGTGCATATGCTAATGTAACACAGTATAATGGACTTCAATCGCCAGGAGCAAACTGCACCATCTTCAAATTCTTTAGACTTCTGGGGATAATTTTAAATGACCAAAATCATTCTCAGTCACTGGGGAAGTTGTGGCTATTATGCCACGATACCTTTAAAAGCTAATAAGGGCCACTAAATGTGTTTCTTTCTTTACAGCTGTTTGTGATGCAGACAACAGTCTATAGAAAGAGATGCAACAATACTTTATGGTGGTGTAACTTTGTACTTTAAATGGAAATAAGCAAGAGTGAGGGCTAAAGAACAGACAGGTAGTACAGAAAAGAACAACCCGCTAATGATTCTAAGAAGTTGTGCATATACATATATATACTCTATACATATCTCAGTTGTATGTCTAAATTTTAATTGCACATTGGAGCCTTGAGAAATGCAATTTCAGTCTGCGTGCAATGTACTGTTGCAGTGCTTTGATTGACAATAAAGTTCGCTTTGACTTTGACTTCGGCTTTGCATCTGCTGCTTGTTAGGGAAGAGCAAACAATAAATGATGAAGAGTATCAGAGCTTGATAGTACAAACCGTGTAGACGTGTGTCCAGGTAGAAGTGTCATTACTGCTCAGGCTGATGCTGACGCTGCATTGCTGAATTTGAGATGCACTGAGGTCCAGACCGCTACATTCATATTGCTCTTGGTCTCTTTTCAGACTAGCAAGCATTCGGAGCTCTTCACCATCATCTTCCTGCATCCTTAGATTACCATCCAATTGTAAGACATTATGACTGGAATCTGCAGTCTTCGACATCTCATATTCTTCTTCCTTCAAACATGGTATCTATACAAAATAAATCATTCAGTTGGAAGCTATCCAAAATACAACATTTTGCACACTATACATCAACTCCACAAGGATATATTTTTGTACAGTGGCTGCACAGTAAAAATCTTATCAATAGTACGGTATGTGTAATACGAGATGTATCACTCACTGTAAACCACATTTACCCAAGGGTACAATAAATTAATCTAATCTAATCTAATCTAATCTAGGCTATAATGCTATACAGACTTCCAGGTAATGCTGGACATACACCACTGTTTTGACTCTCTCTTAAGGGAGGAATTCATTTGTCTGACAAAGTGTAAGGAGAATGCTTTTGCCCTGGTAGTGACTTAATGGCATTCAATACATTGGAACTACAGGAGGGGAAACAAACTTCTTGTCATACTTCACTGACAACCTTTCAGTCAAAGCCATCACTGCATGCTGCCTGCTGAAGTTGGCACAAATCAGTAGTCAGGAGCTGCACTGATGAAGAATGCTGTGATGTCATCCGGCAGTGAGTTGTGCAAATGCAGAGAGCAACAGCTATGTGACCGAACTTGCTTCAGGCCTTGTCATCTCTTCAGCTGACTATTTGTTGACTCTGATCTATTTGACACTCACAAAGGACCTACCTCAGTTTATATGGTCAGACCACAGTATGATCCTCAGAACGTTTTTACCACTTTTATTTAGCTGTCCAAACTAGACGTGATCACACATTTCCATTGGGAAAGGGAGACAACATGATATATATATATATCACACCATGACAATTCTTAAAAAGCTGGAGATTTGCCACATGACCTCCAAAGTGGCTCTATACACTGCTGATAAAGATGTATATAAATGTCACATAAAATTCTAAAATTGTAGTCAAGTTCGTCAACCAGAGTTTTTCATTAAAGAAGCATTTTCAGTTACGTTTGATCAAACATTTATTACAGTTATTAAATCAAGCTTCATCCAACAATTTTGAAGGAAGAATAATATATAAATGCTGCTGTCTTCTAAACTTTCTGTGGTCTCCATCAGCTCCTGAAAAACAACTAGATCTTTGATCAAGCCTACCGGGTGTTCGACTATTACTTCTTGCCTCTTTGTCTGATGTTTGATGCTGGACAAACAGTATATGGTAGATTCACCAAAGCCTCTTTTTTGAGGAAGCAGTAACCCGCAGGGTCTGCTTTAAGTGGCTCAGAGTCAGAGCCAGGCTGTGACTGCAAAAAAAAATATCTAACCGGGTAGGAAAACTGAACAATATGCTTAAAGCAGATTAAAACCTGTATGTAGAGCTGCAAAGAAAACTGCTTCCTTTTGGATTCATGTGCAACCCCTTTTGATTATTCAATAAAATGTAAAAATGAAATTATGTTGTCAAATTTGAAACAAAAAGACATTAAAAAAGTAATAACAATTTTGCTGCCCATAATAATTAAGGAGTAAATTGAACCAATTTGTAGCATCAAACACAGGCATCTCATCCAACCATTATCTATTCCTGCTTAATCCTATGCAGGGTCACGGGGATCTGCTGGAGTCTATCCCAGCTCTCTTTGGGCGAAAGGCAGGCGTACACCCTGGACAGGTCACCAGTCCATCACAGGGCCACATGTAGATGAACAACCACGCACACTCACAATCACTCCTATGGGCAATTTTGAACCACCAATTAATCTAACATGCATGTTTTTGGACTGTGGGAGGAAGCCAGAGTCCCTTTCTTACACATAGGGAGGACATGCAAACCAAGATTCAAACCAGAAACCTTCTTGCTGTGAGGCAGCAGTGCTAACCACCAAGCCACTGTGCTGCCTCAGGCATCTCATATGGGAAGTAATTATTTGCAGAGTACTTGGTGGTGATGGTATGAGGAAACACTGGAATATGTACAGCAGAAGAGGTTCGCTAAGAAGTGGGGCACTAAGGGCTGAAGAGAGTAGGCAGGGCTACAGGGAGAAGTGTGAGGTGAAGGTAGAGGTGGGAAAGGCCAAAGGGCGTTAAATTATTTGTATGCTAGGCTGGACAGCAGGGATGGAGAGAATTGCCATATCTCAATTCTAAATTAGCAAAGTCTGGACTTGTGTACTTCAAAGTACATTCTCTCGAGTCGTACTTGCCAAGTATGAACTCCTGTGAGGACAGGAGGATGAACCTCAGACTTTCTGCAATTGGAACAGCTGTGTACTTGATAGCATCATGGCTTAGATATCAGGCTAACACATATTTATAAACATCTACAATTTGATTGAGCTTAAGATAAACACTCTGAAGTTTAATGTCACTCTGAATGAACTCTTCTGGCAAGAGTCTAATTGTTTTTTCAAATGATGTTTGCCATGGCTGGGCATGTCATGCTTTCTTTGTTTTCTGTTCAACTCTCTGATTGTTTGCACCTGCGTCTCGTTTGTTTTCTAGGTTATTTAAGTCTCATTTCTCCCCTCTTCCTTGCTGGTTTGTCTGCTGTTTTCCCCTTCTGCTTAATCTGTGGATTTTTGCATTCTGTCTTCCTGTGATCCTGGCTCCTGTGGTTCCCTGGTGTTCCTGCCCTGCTGTCCTTCTGTTCATTTTAGATTCCTCAGAAAAGTTTTGTTTGTACCTGTGTACTGATAAAAGATTTTCTGTTGGACACTGCTGCCTCCTGACCTCCTGCATTTTTGGGTCCTAACCCTAAATCTTGAAAATGTGTTTTTAATGGGTTTTATGCTCAGCCACCTTTTAAACAAAGTTCAGTGGAGGATAAAAGTAAAAAAATCTGACATTGGATGGATTTTTTAAATAGGCTCTAAAGTGATCAATTAGCCACAAATTTGAAGTGAGAACTATATAGTCTTTCACAAAAATGTCTTATAACAAGGGCTGGGCAACGATTAAAAATTTTAATTGTGATTAATCACATTATTTCCCTGATTAATCATGATTAATCCCATTGTATATGCAAAATCAAATAATGAATTCAAAAGTGGTGTAAAATGCACTTTTATTTAGATGTTCTGCTGCCATATGAACTAAAGTGTTATGTTATGACACTTTAGTTCATATTTAGTGTAAATCTCATCTTAAAAAATGTAAAATAAAATAAAGCTTATTGCCACTGCCAGGGCATTAATGTCATCCTGTTTTTATAAAACAAAAAAATATATATACAGTATATATACAAACGCAATCCAACAAAATGATTGTGGCTCAGCACAATCATAACATTAAAACATTAATTTCTGAGGTAAAAGCAGAAACTTTTAATAGGGAGTTCAACTTGGCAGTTGTTACAAATAACCTTGTTTCTGTCGAATTCTCCATCTGGGAGAATTTTAAAATGAAAATGTCCATGTTAAAGTTCAGCAACTTTACCAATCCGTGTATCAATCAAAAATTTAAAAAAAATTAAATTAAAAAGTGACTTTTTCTTACGTTTTTCCATTTTTTAATCTAACACAAAAAAAATGAAAAAAATGCCTGATTTTTTAATATTTCAATTTTAGATTTGGATCAAAAAAAGAAATGAAAAAATGGGCCACAGGACTGAATTCAATTTATATTCAGGACTAGACCTTCAGTTGTCATTATACATCTTTGCCCCTAGATGGAGCCGTACTAAACCAGTAAGAAAACAGCACGACAGTGAACACATGGAGCAGATCTGATGTAACGTGGAGGAATGACGGGAAAGTTTTGTTGCAGTCCAGAATTTTTTTTTTCAGACAGAATTGTTAATATTGCTGCCTGAGTTGCTACCCGAACTGTAAAGTACACTGATTTTTACCGCTCTCCATGTCTGTTTTAGCTTTTTCTTACGTTTACCTGCCAATTGTCTTCCGGTTAGAGAAAAGTGTCTGGTGTGCAGTGTTGTACCTGAACGCGTTCACTGAATGAAAGTTCACAAACTAGTTTGTATTTTGTGCGAACGTGAACTGAACACGCTCTCTTTCCTCTTGATGAGCGTTGGGCATGAACCAGTTCATTTGGGCAACTGTGAACGACGCTCTTTCAAAGTTCATGCACGGTCAAAACCGTGTCAGGTTTCTAGTGAACCCCATTTAAAATACACCACAAACGAGCCTAATAAGTATCTGCGGAAAGCAATCAAACATGGCTGTCGCTTCTGTCACACTAACAATTGCGTTATCAAATGTTTAAAACAAGCATGGAGGAAGATGAAAGCTGCAGTCGCCCAGAGCCGGAGGAGTGCCACGACTCCCAGGTGGGATTGAAATATTGAAATGGGGGGGGGACATTTGCACCTTAAGGACCTGTTTTTGTCTTATAATAAAGACCATTTGGCAGCAAGTTTTTCCTCATATCTTTAATATACTGTAGAGAGAAGGTGAAACGGAAATTACAGTTTTACATGGGCTGTCCCTTCAATACTAATGTGAACTCTGGTTGGATAAAGATTCCGAATTGGACACATAGTTTTTGACAGATAAAATGGAAAAAATAATTGCCGTTTGTGGTGGTGTAGCATATGGGCAGTGGGAATCATTTTGACAAATGATTGCTTGCAGCAACATTAAAAAATAATAAGAAAAAATAACAAAAAATGAATGACTTAGTTCATTTTTTGAAATGGTGAACTGAACTAGTTCATTTTAATTTCTGTGAACTATGAACTGAAGTAGTTTTTGTAGAAAGTGAACTAGCCCAACACTGCTGGTGTGATAAGAGTATCAGAATAAATGAAACCGAGGGTGTACAGGACGGTGGTGAGGCCTGTAATGTTTTATGGTTTAGAGACCGTGGCACTGAATAAAAGACGGAGTTGGAGGTAGCAGAGGTTAAAATGTTGAGGTTCTCTTTGGGGGTGATGAGGATGGATAGGATCAGGAATAAGTACATCAGAGGGACAGCACATATTAGATGTTTAGAAGAGAAAGTCAGAGAGGCCAGGTTGAGATGGTTTGGACATGTACAGAGAAGAGAGACTAAATATATTGGTAGAAGAATCATGAGGTTGGAACTGCCAGGCAGGAGACCAAGAGGAAGACCAAAGAGAGGATTTATGGATATATTAAAAGAAGACATGAAGTTAGTTGGTATGAGAGAAGAGGATGCAGATGATTGAAGTGGATGATTTGCTGTGGCAACCCCTGAAGGGAACAGCCAAAAGGAAAAGAAGAAAGACAAAGACTTGACACTACATCACAGAAAAAACTACTCTGGAATAAGACTGATGCTTACTTTAAGTGTGAGACCTACCTTGCGCTGTTTGGAGCAATATAACTCAACTTCTTGCGGAAGTCTGCTGCTCTCGTGAACAAGTTGGGTCACTTTTTTTGATTTGTGGTTCTGTATTTTAGGTGAAAGACAACATGTTGGGACCATCCCAGGTGGTTCAGCTCTTTCACTGTATTGAGACTGAATACACGCATTAGGTAGACTAAGATGCTTTGGTGATGACTGATTTATGTTAGGAGATCCAGGGTGACATTCATGTTCTGCACACTGGGTTGCATCAGCAATTCTGGGAGTATCAGAATAAGACATGCCAGTTGCTTTATGCTGGAATATGGTGTAGCTCTTGTCCTGAAAGAAATAAAAACACTGTTAGAACAAAATTTTAACGTGATATTGAATTACACCAAAAGATTTCGAGACTGATTACTTATGACTTAAGAGTGAATGCTAGACTGTTTTTAATGTTTCAAACATGAGATGTTAAACCTTAATGCTGTGATATTTTCTTTAGATTGATGTATGCATTACTGAACATGATAATGAAAAGACCAGCAGTCACCAGAAGTGGCAAGGTGTTGATAACTTAACTTTAAATTAACACCATGCTTTAAAAAAAGGATAATTCAATTCAATTTTATTTGTATAGTGTCTATTACAATACAAATTGTCTGTATGCTCTTTTCAGAGACCCAGAGCATGACTCCCAAACAAATATTATTTATCATAGGAAATATTATTAAATCCTAATCAAAGAAACAATGGCAAGTAAAAAACTGCTCTATCGAGGGAAAAACCTTTAAGCTAAACAGTGGCAAGGAAAAACTCCCCTTTAACAGAAAAGTACAGATGAGCAGCAGTCCAGTAGGAGTGTCAAAAATTAGCTAAAAAATATCTAAGATAAATAAGAAATTAAAATACAAAGAGTAAACATGTTTATCGAAATATATAAAATGTACAAAGTGTAAATAAGACTAAGTTGAATGGATTAAAATAAAATATACCTTAGTATGTACTATGGGTATGTACAGTATATGGACATCTATAAATATTTGGTAAAGTGAATATATATTATATTAGGACTGGTATATTGTTATTACATGCACTACAGAGATGACTATATAAACAGATGTGGGCAGTAACACTGAGGTGGTGAGAGAGTCAAACTACAGGTCAGCATGTTAGTTGAAAGCTGGGATGGTCAGAGGGGGGAACTGCAGGTTAACACGATAATAACGCGTTAACTTGCCAAGCCCTTTTATATTTATATATATATATATATATATATATATATATATATATATATATATATATATATATATATATATATGTATGTATATATATATCCATCCATCCATCCATTATCTATAGCCGTTTTATCCTTGAAGGGTCACGGGGATCTGCTGGAGCCTATCCCAGCCGTCTACGGGGAAAGGAAAGGCAGGGGTACACCCTGGACAGGTCGCCAGTTTCATATATATATATATATGTATATATATAGTATATATATATATATAAGGGCTGTCAATTTCTCAAAAAAATTAATCAGATTAATCGCATGACTGTCAATAGTTAATCATGATTAATCGCAAATTAATCGCATATTTTCATCTGTTCTAAATCTACCTTATACGGATCTTTTTCAAGTTGTATTACTCTTATTAATACGAGTCCTGACTAGAACCAGGAAATATGACCATATTAGTCCAGTCCTGAGGTCTCTGGCTTCCTGTCACTCAGAGAATAGACTTTAAAACAGCTCTACTTGTGTTCAAGTCTCTTCATGGCCCCAAAGTCCATCTCTGACATGTTAGATCCATATGAACTAACCTGGACTCTGAGAACCTCAGGTAGTGGTCTCCTGCTGGTGCCCAGAGTCAGGACTAAACAAGGTAAAGCTGCATTTCAGTTTTATGCTCCTAAAATCTGAACCAGTCTTCTAGAAGATGTGAGACAGACCTGAACTCTGACAATGTTCAGATCCAGGCTGAAAACAGTTCTGTTTAGATGTGAAGATGATGACTGGAAGGATTTTATCTGCACTCTTCATTTTTAATTTAATTAATTAATTTTTTTATTAATTAATTTTTATTTATTATTGATTATTTTTATGCTTGTATGGAATGATTCTATTTGCCTTCTTGTGACTGCATCTGTAAAGCACTTTGAATTGAATTGCAAATAAAGTTGCAAATAAAGTTGCCTTGCCTAATATGAGAGTACACAAATGCTTGCCTTATGCAAAACAAATGCATGTTTATTTATTGCTACAATGCCAAATCCATTATATTCTATATATATATATATATATATATATATATATATATATATATATATATATATATATATATATATATACTCAATATTTTCTCTTATGTTCTTCATACAAAAATATTTTTGTGGTTTGCTTTAAACGAGGGGGGGGGGCTCTCTGCATCAGCGCTCTCATTAGCTGTCAAGTGACCGGACTCCGGTGGTAACTAAATTCACATCAACAGTAAACACAAACAACATTTATCTTGTGGAGTTAGCCATCAGGCAAGGTTTTGAAGCTGAACTTACCATTCAAAATAGTATCTTTTGTATCCATTTTTTCTTAACTGCTAACGGAGGATTGTTTACGTCTGTCTGTCTGCGGCATGGATGTCGAATGACTTCCTGTTTTGACAGGACTACAGGACTACAACTACGGCGGGGCCCTGAGGCTCATCAAACCTACTCTCCTCTCTGCTATTGTACATCAACGGCAACGAGTTAATCGCGCGTTAAAAAAATTAGTTGCGTTAAAATTATTTTGCGTTAATCACGCGTTAACTTTGACAGCCCTAATATATATATATATATATATATATATATATATATATATATATATATATATATATATGTATATATAAAATTTTTATCTTGCAGCGGATGTAGATGTTAGTTTTCTTGTGTGAATGTGCGAGTAATAGGGAGTGTGTCCTTCACCAGCCTTCTATGAAAATCTGATCTAAGTCCCAAAATCCTGATTCTGTCTGAGAGGACTAAAATCATTAATAGTGGAGCAGAAAATACACAAGACAGGGAGTAATAGATGTGATGTGTGTAGTACGCTGATGCATGTGGTGTTTGTGTGGTGTGTATAAAGGAATGTGTGGAAGTTTGTGTTCTAATGTTTTAGGTAACCCCTGTATCCACACCACAGCTGACCTCTAATACTTGTGATTCTACTAAAGCAGAATCACAGTTGATGCTGGTGTGTTGGGCCCAGTGTCAAGGAGCAGTTCTTCACAAGTGCATTGAACTTTCCCTCCAGGCCAAAAAGAAACTATCCAGCCAGGCCAGTCCACCGACCAACAATAAGCGTGACCAAGGCAACAAGCCCACCACACCCCACAGCCAACAGAAAGTGAACTGACTAGAATCCAGGGAAGGCACCAGCCTGCGCAACTATACCCTTTTTCGATCCACTTGAAACTGGTGCTGGTGCTAGAGCCATTTCAGAGCTGGTTCTAATTTGGAGCCTTCAAAGAACTGGTTTGCTTTTCCACACACAGAGAGCCACTACAGAGCTATGTCATGACATCATCCACTTGTGTCTCAATATTGCCAGTCTGCCTTTATAAATGTCATGGTAGTGTTGCTGTTTGTGAACCCTCATTGCTGTAACCGACATTTCCACACGTTGACCAGCACTGCTACAAACAGGATTTATACCCATAGGTGGAGCTGTTGATTTGAATGTGGTCCGTAAATGCCAGCAGGTGATATTAAAACATTAAAAAAAAATAGTTTAATAAATAAGTTGTTGTGAATACAGCTTTATACAGAGTGACACATAACATTTTATAAGCCTTGACAGTCAGTTCCAAATCCTGAACATCCATCCTATACTAAAACATCCAGGAATGTTTATGAATGACAATGCAATCACTGTTTTTTTTATTCAGTCTGAAACTCCCGCAGAGAGAGACGCTCCTCCAGCTTTGGAGAGCATTCAATAATGCTGCACTTCCAAATGTTGACTGGTATTTCTAAACACCAGTAAAAATGTGATTTATCCCCAATATAAGTGGGATCCATAAACACCAGTGGGTGATACTGAAACACAACCAACTGGTCTCATTCATGAAACGTGAGCAGAACAGATTTATGTGTAAAATGTGAACAGAGCGAAATGTACGCATGTTTTGGCATTCATGAAAATGCTAGTAGTTCTGAACACATCATAGCAAGAACAAAGTCTGCTCCTGCCTCCAACCATGCGTAGTGTTGTGGAGCATGCATAAATATTGCTGTCAGTCTCGGACTTTACAACGTTAATTCTTATATGGACCGTTATTCTCAAATATACTTTTAAACCACATATTCTAAACATGATAATACACCTGAAATATAACACGTTTATCTTAATCAATAGACATTTTGCAGATTTAAGCTTCAGATTGTGTCAGTGGGTTGAATAAATTGGCTCGATTTGCTGACAGACACAGCAGCTCGAGCTGTTAAAGAGCACACCAATGGTGTCATAAAGCTGTGGTGGATTCCTAATTGAGTTTTTTCAGAAACATTGCAGTTGTTTGCAGCAGCAAACTTACGCAAGTTCTTACGAAAAAAAATCTTAGTTTTACATGGTTCTTGAATCTGAACCAGAGGAGCTGATTTATGTCCAAATCTACTCACGGGCTTACATAGATTCCATAAACAAGACCCAGTGCCCGTTAATGAGGATTTAACTGAGCTGAAAACACCTGTTGTGAATCATGTTTTCTGTGTTGGTGAGCATTCATCAACACGACTGCTGATGTTAAAACATTAAAAGTTGGTCTTCTGCTGCTGCTGCAGCGCAGTACAGGAAGACAGCCCATTCTTTATTTACCCATTGCCATTAATTTATTCTTTACTAGTATGATTTTAACAGTGACAATTACTGTGTTTTTCTTAATAAAGTAATCCTTCCCCTTGCCTCAGACATAACCAGTTTTTACATCTGGACCCAGCAAAATTTTTGGGAAAGTGTAGCACTAGTTTTCCTGGTTCCAAGTTGGTGCTTTCTTCGCGGCTGGTGGTAAAAAAAAAAAACAACAAAAAAAGAAACGATGCTTAGTCTGGCACTAGCTCTAAACTACCACTGGAACTACTTTGGTGGAAAAGCCCTACTCGAACCCTACTCGAGCAAAAGCACCAGGAGAATGGCACATGAGTGGGAGAAGGCCACCTTCCAGCCCGTACACCTGCACCACCACCCGACCGAGGGCAAGAGATGCACCCCTGCTGGAGTACCAGAGCAACCCAGGTATACCTGTGGCAACCTTGCCACAACAGAAAACCCCCTCCAGTAACGACAGTGCTGACAGATCGCCACAGCCTACGAGCCCCCATGCTGCATGAATGCAGAGACAAGGAGGAATAGTGAGGAAGGAGGGCAGGGAGATATAAAAAAGTCCAGGCCCAACACAATTGCCCCGGATGTCTTCGCTACAGGTAGGCCAGTGGCACAAGCTGACCTCCCCAATAACATATAAAGTGTTAATGAAAGTGATGTATTAGGCTGTTTTCTAACTTCCCAATCAGATAACAGTGAGTGTTACTAAAAACCTGGTTGGTGTGAGTTCCAACTAAAGTGATTAGGGATAGGCTAGCTGCATGCATGTTTCTTCTTCAACCTCAAGAAAGACTGCTGAAAGCCAACATTTTGAATAAAAATTTATCCCAGAAAACTTGACCGATGCTTGACTGAAGAGCTTGGTACTCGCTCCTTTCTTGAGGATAGAAGCTTGATTCAAAGCATATAACTATAAAAAAAAAAAATCTAAAAAACAAAGAAAAAAATGGTGTCTTAAAACTTTCATATAAAGTTGTCAAAAAAAATCTCTGTAAATTAGTTCATCACCTTCAGACCCGACACCTAAGCAAGCATGTGTAATTAGTGTAGATATGTAAAATACAAACTGGGCTAGCAAGACACTGCCACTGTGTGTTCAGCCATTTGGAGATAACATGCATAAAGCTTGTGTGCTGTATGAATGAATATGCTGAAGACTGTAGAAAGTTCTGCATGTCTTGACAGTTTTTCTCTGTGTACAACTTGGTTGCCATGAAATCCATTTGAACAGTTGTGAAACAAAGCTGACAACAGCTTCCATCATCCATGAAGGAGCAAAGTACACACTTCAGCTTACCCAAAGTGAATGTTTCATATTAAAAACAAGGCTTTTCTGTGTAGCATCACTTTAAAAGTGTTAATCTGTGCTTTTGGTTTAAAACTGGCATCAATTTTAATACCCTTAACTTGATGAATTGATGTATCAGATTATATTTATATTTTAATCAAACCATGGGGTGTCAATTAAACTAAGAAATACCAGATTAAAACACAAGATTTAATTATAATGCTTCTACTCAGATGTCTATCAGTCTTTGCCATTTCTCCAGAAATTGAAGAATCTCATTTGTGGAATATGTCAAGCCAGACTAACAGACCATATACATTTATTAGGGTCAGAATTTAAACGTTATTTCTCATGAACAAATATCTCCAAAGAATTTGAACACTATTCCTTTCAGCATATTTCATTTCTGAGCTTTGTTTTGGGGGTGAAAGGTGAACCCCTAGAGGTTTTTAGCTTGCTGGCTTCATAGGTTATTTGTGCTCTCCTCCTTTTCTTTGCCTTATTGTTTTCATAAATTCAGGTGAATAAACAATGAATTACATGTATTATTGAAAGGGAGGACAAGGGTGCATCTATGGGCATGGACATACTTTTCTGAGGTGTGACATATACCACTGTTTGGGTTATTTCTGGATAAAAATAATAGCTTTCTCATGAAATATAACAAACCTTTTCTTGCCCCATTGTTCCTGATATTTCAAAGTATTTCACACATTTAAAGTTCATTGCTTTGTTCTGCTTTTAATATTTCTTTCTATTTAAGACCCAGTGCCTGCTCGAGAGAATTGCATGCACCTGACGCAACAGTTTGAAAGATAATATTGCTCCAAGTTCAGAAAAGAGCAACTAACCACTGTTCAGTTTATCACTATTGATGCTGTGGCAGAACACAGCTTACTAAGCTAAAGCTAACAGTATTGCATTCTTTGGTATATACAGTGACAGTGCTGAGTTCTTCATAGATAAAACACATAGTTAAAACTGGTGTGTTTTAACTGCTGTGGTTAAACATGTTGGGACAAACATGGTCATTAGCTGGGCTTCAGATGCAATTAGAAAGCAGTTTTGTCAGCTATAAGGACATCTAAATTTCTATATTTGCATAAGAACCTGTAGTGCCTCATCTTTCATTCATTTTTGACAGCGATGATTGGCTCAGTTTTTTTGTCATGTGTTCCCTGCTGTTAAACTACACATCCCTAACATCCACCACCAAATCTGGGGCAACTTCATAATACTGTATATGCAACATGCTACCTAAGAGTTAATTATTTTCTCCTATGTTAATTGGAGATGTTAATTGGATCTTAATCTTAAATTTTTACTTTCACCAGGAATTAAACTGAACACTTCCCACTACTTCAGCTTCTCAAACAAAACCCTAAAGTATTATATAATCTATACTCACTTTCACTCGAACTTTTGCACAAGAAAATTGACACCTGCTGCAAGATTAAATTGTGTATATATTCAGGTTTTGCCAGATTCTGGCATTAACCATCAATATATATGCAGACAGTTGTTTAGGAAAAGAAAAAAAAGAATTATATAGTCTTGTTGGCACATGCCATTCAAAATACTTTATCAAAATCTTCCTGTGGCTGATTCACAGCTGCTTGACCAGGGTTGCAACTTCATAAATTCAAATATGGTTACCATCACAAGCAGGGCCAAGTTGCTTAGTCCAAAGTGGCAAGGTTTTAGACTGCATTTTAAAAATAGTGAATTATAGTGAAAAGTGAATTGTTGCATTGATGTATCTGAGTATCAATAAATGTATGTAGTGTGGAGTAACTTACTTAAATACAAAGAAACCCCAAAAAACTCAGTATTCTTTATTTCAGCATTATCAAAGAGTATATGTGGTAGTGTGCGGTGTGAAGTTTTGTTTATGTTTGGTTTGTTTGTTTTTGTATTTTCTCTGCAACATATGGCCTTGTTCCATCAACCATCATAAACATTTAGCACAAAAGAGCTTTTAAAGACAATTGAGCCAGTGGCAGTGTTCGTGCTGTATAATATATGACATATCTGAGAAAAAAAGAAAACTTTGTGGCCATTACAAAAAACTAAAATTATATTTAGATATAACAAAGTCTGGCCCTATTTTTTCCTTTTGTTTGTTTGTTTTTTTAATAAAAATAAAACACAGAAAAGTTGGAAAGACAGAACATTTACCTCTTTGTGGTGTTGCTAAAATAGAGAACAGTACACTATAACAACTGGCTACTCCACTTCCTTAAAATTAAACTGCATCCCTCTCTATTAATCCTTTACGATTAAGGGCCAGTTGGAGTTCACCAAGTTAATTATAGACATCTTCTTTTTAACATTCTCTTAGCTTGTGTACTTTTTATTGTGTATGTTGTAATGTATTTTCTGTGCATGCATTTACTTTTATCATCTGTTTAATACTGATGCTGTCAGTTAATCTTCTAGAGTACAAGTGGGATATATAATGGCCGATAGCAACAATGGCTTTTTCAATTAGACTGTCTATTGTTGGGAAGGATTGTTCTGGCATGGACAAATAGGTTTAATAGGCTTCTAAAAAAATTAATGCATAAATAAATAAAATAAAACAAAGATTGGAAAAAAATTAGCATGCACCACATGATATTGCACTTTTAAAAGTTTAAAACTGGAAGAGTACATCGCTGAGTTAGTTTATTTTAAGGTACTTTCTTTCTATTGAAGTGTTACGTTGGATTCAGCAAATGGCCTACATGTTCATTTGATTTCATAGATAGAAAGATGCTTTCCTTTAACAGCCTGTGTGTGTGTGTGGGTGTATAAGTGTGTTTGTAAGAGCCTGTGTGGGTGTGTACAGTAAGTGTAAGCATGCGTGTGCTGTGTGATTTTTCTCTCACTTATAAAGCAAACACTTGGATTACTCCCAGCCTGTGTTTTACTTTCTGCTTGTTTTTTGGAAATTATGTCAAAGAGCAATGGTGTAATTAGTCAGGACTGGACCCGAATGCAATGTGGTCAAAGCAATCCCTGCCTATCACAATGCATCTAAATGATATGCTTACTATTCAGTCAGCCTACCCCTTGATTCACCAGCTGCTACCTGTCATTACGCAAATCGATTAAGGCATATTAACCAGCAGTGGCCTAGTGATAAGCAGCTCAATCTCTAAAATAAACGTTAGAAAAAAACAAGGTAACTTCAGTAGCTGGTGAAAGTATGCAACTTTCAAGCACCCAGAAATAGCAAATTGTTCTACACATCAGTTGCCTAATAAAAACTATTTATTCAAAAAAAATGCTAATAAAACAGAGTTAAGTATCCATCTCAGTATTTTTTATGCAATGTAATTTTACAACTACCATGGCTCAATCATCAATGTGGTTTCAAATCTGAACTTCAAAACCTTTAATCCTCAAAAAATTATAATATTCAATTCATTTTTATTTATATAGCATTTGTTACAATGTCAATTGTCTCTTGGCGATTTAGAGACCCAGAGCATGACCTCCGAGCAAATATCATTAACTAAAATTATAATATTACCAGATGCATTACCGAAAGCATAATCTGCTTTTATTTGTGTTACATTACTTTATTGTTACTTTTTTTTTGTTATGTTTTCTTTTAAATAGCTTCATCCAGTAGCCTATATGACAAATGACTCGAAGAGCCTGGCTCAGATATGAAGAAGCACTGTGCACTTCAGATCAGTGTGTGGATGCAAAACAACTCTCTCCAGCTAAACTCACTGAAAACTGAAATCATTGTCTGTGGCCCACAGAAACAAAGAGAAAGTGTCATCACTCACCTTGAGCCTCTCTCTAGAACCTAAAAATCAGGTCAGAAATTTAGTGGTAATATTGGATTCAGACTTGAACTTTAACAGCCACATTAAAGCAATAACATCAGCTGCTATTTACCATCTAAAAAAAAACATTGCCAGAATCAAAGGAATAGTGTCTAAACCAGATTTAGAAAGACTAATCCATGGTTTCGTCTCCACCAGGTTAGACTACTGTAACGACCTGCTCACTGGGCTTTGTAAGACAGCTACAGTACATCCAGAACGCTGCTGCACGAGTCCTGATTAGAACCAGGAAATACGACCATATTAGTCCAGTCCTGAGGTCTCTGCATTGACTTCCTGTCACTCAGAGAATAGACTTTAAAACAGCTCTGCTTGTGTACAAGTCTCTTCATGGTCTAGCCCCAAAGTGCATCTCTGACATGTTAGAGCCATATGAACCAACCCGGACTCTGAGAACCTCAGGGAGTGGTCTTCTGCTGGTGCACAGAGTCAGGACAAAGTATGGTGAAGCTGCAGTCCAGTTTTATGCTCCTAAAATCTGGAACAGACTTGCAGAGGATGTGAGACAGACCTCAAGTCTGACAATGTTCAAACCCATGCTGAAAACAGTTCTGTTTAGATGTGCATATGACAACTAAAAGGATTTTATCTGCACTCATTTTTAATTTAAGTTATTATTGATTATTTTTATGCTTGTATGGAATGATTCGATTTGCCTTCTTGTGATTTTATGCATCTGTAAAGCACTTTGAATTGCCTTGTGTACGAATTGTGCGGAACAGGAAGACAACTGGTAGGTAACCATGCGGAAAAGCTTAATCAGACATGGAGAGCAGTAAAAATCTGTGTAATTTACAGTTCGGGTAGCAACTCAGGTAGCAATATTAACAATTCTGTCTGAAAAAGAAAATTCTGGACTGCAACAAAACTTTCGTGTCATTCCTCCATGTTACATCAGATCTGCTGCATGTGTTCACTGCCATACTGTTCTTAAGCTGGTTACTTTAGTGTGGCTCTATCTAGTGGCACAGATGTGTAATGACAACAAAGTCCAGTCCTCGATTATAAACAAATTCAGTCCTGTGGCCCTTTTTTTCATTTCGTATTTTTGATCCAAATCTAAACTTGAAATATAAAAAAAAAGGCATTTTTTCTTTTTTTTGTGTTAGATTAAAAAACGAAAAATGTAATAAGATGTTACTTTTAAATTTTTTAAATTTTTGATTGACAATTGAAAATGGAAAGAATGAATGACACACGGATTGGTAAAGTTACTGAACTTTAACATGGACATTTTCATTTTAAAGTTCTCTCAGACAGAGGATTCGATAGAAACAAGGTTATTTGTAACCATTATTTGCCTAGCTGAATTCCCTGTTATGTAAAAGTTTCTGCTGTTACCTCAGAAATTACCTGTTTTAATGTTCTGATTGTGCTGAGCCACAATCATTTTGTTGAATTTTGTTTGTAGACTTTTTTTTTATTCTTTATAAAAACAGGATAAAATTATTGCCCTGGCAGTGGCAATAAGCTTTATTTTACATTTTCTAAGATGAGATTTACACTAAATCTGTGTTACTGAAAGTGCTGATGTTAAAAGTGTTATGTTATGGCACTTTAGTTCATATGGCAGCAGAACATTTAAATAAAAGTGCATTTTACACTACTTTTGCATTCAGTATTTGTTTTTGCATATAAAATGCGTTTAATCGTGATTAATCAGGGAAATAATGCGATTCATCGCAAATAAAAATTGTTAGCGTTTCCCAGCCCTAAAATATATATATATATATGTGTGTGTGTGTGTGTGTGTGTGTGTGTGTGTGTGTAATGTGTGTATATATGTATACATATATATATATTAACCTTCCAACAATTCCAAGGATGGGAAAACTGCACAATGTCAACATTCTTCACATTGCGAATGAATGTTCAAAACACTGATGGACAGACACCAGACCCCAAAACTGAAATGTGAAAAACTAGAAATATGAAGAAGAAAAAAAAAAGATTCAGCTGTGTGTGTTTATTTTGTGTGTGTGTGTGTTTATTTTGTGTGTGTGTGTGTTTTAAGGAGGATATTGTTATGAATATGGTAGATAGCCTCCTATGAATTACTGTAGTGCCAAAAAAAATAAGGCAAGCAAATCAACTGCACAACAAAATTAGGTTCTTAACTTTGAATTATCAAACTCATTATACAGTTTTAAATAAGTAAAAGTAATTAGCATTTCTTTGAAGATGGTTCTTTATCATGTAGCTCATCTGTATAATTTCCCTACTCAGCATAAAGAAAATTAGTGTTCTTATTTACACACATTGGATCTATTAATAAATCATCTGATGACAATTTACCCCGATGACCTGATGTAAAATGAGCTTTTCATATAAACTATACTTCATATGAGTAGACACTAACTCTTGATCAAATTAAGATTGACAATGTGAGATTTTATGTGGGGATTCTTTACCAAGACCTTATGATGTCATAGAAAGGCAGAATTCAAAAATGTAGATAAATATGCTTTTAAAATTTGTTCTTTGTCAAAGATAATACTGTATGTGATGTAATGCAGCAGTTTTCCTTATTCAAGGCAGATGGTAATTGGTATCCTTGCGACATAAGATGGACTTCAAATGTGCGTACCTGAAAAGTACAGTTTAGATGTTTCTTTCAAATACCAGCAGACATACCTCATCACTTTCAATTTCACTGCCAAAAAAGTCATCTTCAGGCCGGGCCCAATGCTGCCTCTCACTTGTGCTCTGGATCTGATCATCTCCCAGATCCATCTTCCCCTGGTTGCCCTGGTCAGGCCCTTTGTTGGATGAGTGAGGCTGGGATGAGGAAATGAACACCTCCTCTTTCAGAGTGAGCTGGGGTTCAGACCCCTCATTACTCTCCCTGCTGTTCCAGAACTGCAGGTCAGAAGACAAACCTGGTTGGTTTGAGCTGAGTCGAAACTCTGCTGGTGTGAGGGCCACTCCTGCACTTTCTGTGTCAGGGCTGGCCCTACTCTCATCTGAAATAAATATTATATAGATGTTATATTGTTATATACAGTATACACTGTAAAATTATACATTTATATGATATAATACATATATAATAAAGATATTTAAAAATTATGCATAAGTCCCCCCCTACTTCTTAAATCTTTTTATATATATATATTTTTTTTTTTACATTGGGAGGAAGATGTCATTCTAAGTTCATTTGACATGCACCAAATCATTTCTGATTAAAATATGCAAGATTGCAATTTAATTCAACTACTTGCAGATGTAAAGATTAATGTCTCTTGCACCGACATATTTGTAGTTTTTTTTAATAACCCTGCTATATTCATATTTGAATGAAAATATAACAGTGATAATATAAACATAAGTAGTTTGAACATACAGTACTTCACAGCTGAGTTAGTCACTCATGTCAACTTTGTCAAAAAAATGCTGAATAAAATATAGCTGAGACAGGTTTTTTCCAAGTAAATATTGCTTTTATCCTATCTTAATTTAAAAACCCTCTCTTATGATTTTGCTGCTCAATGTATAGTCATGTTTTTTAGCTTTAAATTGAAGTTATATCAATTTGTGCATACATGAAACATTGAATCATTATTCTTCAAGATAAACCTTAAAGAGAGGCCCCTAAATCTGAATGAGTGAGCACATTTGAACCTCTCGACAGTATAATCACTTCCTTTAATTGCCCACTGTGTGGCAAACCCTGGGCCCAGGAGATGTCCCTCTGACTTTTATTTAATGTGCCACATTACCATTAATGAACTAACTACTTTCCATCTGTGGGCAGGGCTGCACCAAAGGAGCTTACTGCTTGTAGAGAAACCTCCATAAATGAGCTCTCAGAACACATACACTCATTTTGCAAGGACAATGTGAGCGTGTGTTTGTGTGTGTGCATGTGGGTGGTAGTGATGGGGGGAGAGTTTGCAGGTTAGATTTGAGAGGGTACTGCAAGTGGCCCTGATGTGGGTTATGTAAAATTTAAAAAGGGGAACAAAAGCATATATGCAGCATAGACTGAAGTTCATTAAAATTCATGAAATATTTTGAAGTGATTTAATTTATAAATTATCTAAAGAGCAGGAATAAGTATTTTTCTCAAGTATAAAGGAAATGCTTATTAAAATCAGAACATGCAAAGTATATATCACAATTACCCAACCAGCATATTCATCTCTTTTGTCTCATGTTCCCATCCCTTGTTGTCTTTTTATACTTTTTTAATCATCTCTCAGTCTTACTCATGCATTTCTCCTGCCTTACCTGCAAATAGGTGGTCTGACTTTTCTGCTTGGGTCAGTGACTGCTGTCTGCTCTCTTGCTGTCTGGATGGAAGAATGTACTCTTTGCTACTTATGCATGGCTTTCTCTGACCCCCAGATTCAGCATCTGCAGACATTTAATCAGAAATTAAAGACTTACCCATATATGAGAAGAAAAAACACCAAACCATACTCTATAGATCACAGCCAAACACATGCAAAGACCTTATTATGCACTACATTCAGCTTACCAGATGATACTAGTTTCTCTGTTTTGGCACTGAAGATCTGTAGCTTCTTACATCCCTGCTTGCCAAACTCCTTTTTTAGGAGAGTTTGAGGTTTTAATTTGCAAGATGCTCCTACATATAATGGTTTAAACATCAGAAAAGGTTTATAACGCAAAACATTCAAACAACAATGTTATTAAATCTTGCCAGGGGCATATCTGTGAACTGATTATGCACCATGAAAATTCCTAATAATGAAGGCATTTGTGCAACTAATCTTACATTTATTTACTGCAGAAAAAACATATCCAGCTACATTATATTTATTTATATTAAGGAATTTTAATAATCCAGATTTTGCCATGAGTCAGGCTGAAAGAATGGTACATTACCAATCATAGAAGCTATTACTGGGTGCTTTACAAAACATACTCTATAGAAACAGGGGTTTTGTTTTATTGGTTTGCTCTGTCATGTGTAATACATTTTCTAATGCAGTGTTTGGAAGAATAGAACAAAACAGAAGAGAGAAAACATCAAAACATCAATCTATGAAGATTCTGAGTTGTGGGATACACAGTTGTTGAGCTTAATCCAACTAATACTTGCTGAGCAATGCAGTGGAGAAATAAGTGAAACTCCTTTTTTTTTTCTTACATTCATAATATTGTTGAAATTGAAAGAAAGTATTGTGGTATATTTTCTAGAATCTGTTAAGTTGTTATTACATCTATATTTATGGCGGTGTATGGTGAAACATTTTATTTATTTATGTATTTATTTATGTTTTTGTTTTATTTTCTATCACTTAAGACCAGATACTATATTTGTAATGCCTGATTATACATGAGCATCCCAGATATGAAACATTTTACAGTGTTTATTAAATAATGGTAACAACCCTGGTTAAAATTCTTTTGAAAAGTTGACTTTCA
This sequence comes from Hirundichthys speculiger, assembly GCA_018398805.1. Classification (NCBI taxonomy): domain Eukaryota; kingdom Metazoa; phylum Chordata; class Actinopteri; order Beloniformes; family Exocoetidae; genus Hirundichthys; species Hirundichthys speculiger. The sequence continues at coordinate 471,545 of JAGFBZ010000074.1, read as the reverse complement.
GATCATTGTCTCTTTCCCATCACTTTCTGACTGCCTCTTTGCCTTATACTATCCAATAAAAGGAAAAAGAAAAAACAGAAAATAATGTTTTGGGTGTAATTGAGACATATTTCTGTAATAGCGACAAAATGTTTGTTCTAGGCTCTATCGCTTTTTTCCCTTAGGGTTGACATTTACAGAAGTAAAACATTTCTTTTAAAGCCACAAATGCTTTTTCTTTTCTTTTTTTTCCTCATTATCGTGACAAATCCAATTATATATATATTCAGTTTGGTTTTGATAAAACTGAGAAAAAGCATGAAGTAGTTTAAGCTAGTACATAAGGAAACATTAAAAATTAACATTCAGTGTAAACGCACTGATACATAGTTTCAATGATAAAAAGCAGGGTAGGCATGTAAAGAGATGCAAAACAAAACAAAACATATGAACATCAACAAACAGCTAAGTTTCCTAAACTGAAACTTACCATCATGAAGAATATTGGAACATGGACCACCAAAAGATTTTTCACTCAGGTTAGTAATTTTCTGATTCTGTGGAGTAAGCTTTTTGCTCCTTCTTCTTGAGGACACCACCTGTCAGACACGATAAAAGGAGAAACAAAAGTTCAAAAACAGCTTATAGTATTTTGTTTGGTTTTCACCATAATCTAACAAATAATTCAAGAAATCAAATAAATAATGTAGCAGGTGATTGTCTTTTGTTTCTGGGATTAGTTACATAAAGGTATTCTAAATAAAGGGAACACTTCTTTCCATTCCCTGTGAGGATTCGCTGCTTTTTCTTACAGTTTGAGGAGATAGTGTTGAAGCTGTGGAGCCCGAGGCTGTGTGTAAAGCACCCTGGGGCTTGGTTCTCCGATAACTTGTTGATCTGACACTGGGAGACCCATCAGCTCCTGCACAAATACAAAATATTTCCATTACATTGGTGTGCAAGCTTGCACAGGTCAGTGAGAAGCAACATTCTATCTTGCAGCAGGGTCTATTAAAATGTAATTTTTCACCATAAGTAAATATTTCAATAGCGTGTGTAAAATAGATATACAATGTCTATTTTACACAATATTTAATGTACTGCACTATGCAATGTTCTGCACTACATTGCAAACTTATCCAACAATAAACTGCTACAAACTTCAAATGATTCTTTTAACAGTAGTCAGTTTTTGTAACAGCATCTTCCAATGCTGCATTACTGTTGCACTTAGCAACAAATATACTGCTTCTGAGAATTTCCTTTTATTAGCAAAGCAAAAAATCAAGAGGAAAGGAGTTTTAAATTTCCATTTCTCAGGTACAGCAAGTGTACAGTGATTGTAAATTGTGGATGGAGGTCAAAGGTTGAGCTAAAGACAGTGAGGCTGGATAATTCTATTCTGACCAGGTTCTGTAAAGTAACAATATTTATCAAATCTCAGCAGCTCACTGGATGACCTAGATGTCCCCAAACAAAGTAATGAGGTTGAGTTAAGTCAGAGTTGTTCAGTTGGAAGTAAGTTCAGACAACCAAATATGTAACCAAGAAATCTAGACGTACTGGTCGCAAATTTGAATTTGCTTGGCAAGTCCGTCTAGCTACCATCCGTTGGAGCTCATTAACTATATCCAAGCGTTTTGGGGGGCCAGTCACATCCTTGTTGAGAATCTCTCAGTGGGCTTAGAATGATAACGACAAAACTTCGATGTTGTAGTCTGGACTGTAACGGTGAAGATGTCTGCAGCTGAAGAACAGCCGTCATTCAAATTAGCTTTGGCATCAACAGTTAAAAAGGTTGTCAAGCAGCAGCAACCTCAATAACCATGTCTTTCTCATCCTCTACCCATCTCCAATACCCCAGGAAATCACGTTCCAGTCTTGTTAAAAGGGTGACACACCAACGACAAATTCAATTCAACTTTCCTGGTATTTTTGGTACAGCCACTCCAACATACAAAAGTCTCTCAGAAATACTTTGAGATTGCTTAAGTTTTTCAAAGACTTGGCTGTGTGTGTTAAGAGTGTTGAGAGCACACCAGTTATTCTCAAATTCTGAAGTTGTCGTCTTGAAGTTATCTTCAGACCCTACGTCTGTCTCGATGTGGCTCTGAACCATCAGCCTACCAAACATATGCTCTAGGGCACAGAAGAGGTTATTTTATCATATTTGCTCTGATCCTCATCAAACTATCGAGTAAATGCTTCAGCTCAAGACTCAAGACACACACGATCAATAAGGCATCACAGACAGAACTAAGTTGGATGTTGTTACAAAGATATAGCAGATTAAATATGCTGAGATACAGTCCTGGAGAGAATAAATTTCAGCGTATTTGAAATTTGAAACAGCCTGTGAACAATGGGATAAAAAATATGGATTACGATGAGATATGCACATGATAACTGGATCCCTAGAAGTATTTTCAGCAGTGATTGGGATCTGTGAAAATGAATGGACTTTGAGAGCAACATAGTGTCTTTGGTATAAGACGGAGATAATCAGGACTTGTTTGTAGCTGCATTACAAAATAAAAAACAAAAAGCCTGTGTTTTACTTTCAACAGTTTGTGGCAGACTGAGGTAACAATAATCACCAAGCAACTTCATCATAGTTAAATTAGATGCCTACTTTAATATCAGTAGTTTTAATTGTGGTGACTATAAACATTGTGCTAATAATGTAAATGCTAATTATGAGAAGATATTTCTTGTGTGAGGTTACTCCTCTCTTCTAAGGGCACTGCTTCTTGATTGAACATGACTTAGACAGCTGTCAGAATAAATAAATAGCACTGAAAAAAAAATCCACAGAGGCAACACAACTGGATTATTGGTGCATGTATTTTTATATGGTGAGATAATTGCAGTGCCTTGAGTACAGGTGAAGCCCAAATAAAAATGAAGACCACAGAAATTTTGCACAAGAAAAATCAAAGTGATTACAATCCCAGTGTCCCCATTGCAAACATGTTTCTATACACGAAGCCATTTGTGCTCTATTTTCTCTCTTTGTGTAACTGAGTTGCTTCCTCTTGATTATCTTGTTCTAAAAGTATAAACCTAAGATATACACATCTTAAATTACTTGAATAACATTTCCTGCAAGTCTACAATTAGCAGTATATTAATTCTCAACGGTGGGCATCATACCAAAGAAGAGGACAAAAAAATAAATGGTCCAAATTATGTAGTCAAACAAACAAAGTATGCAGACTCTAAACATTACCTTACTTTGCTATGTTAAGGAAATCCTTAAACTCTCAATGTGTCACCGTCAGCTTGTCGCAGAGATGTCGCAGTCACTTTTGATTTATACTCAATTTTGGAGCGCGGTCTGCACTATGTTATTCCACGCCACAACGCGTGTCTGCGTTTTTCCACTTCCTCACCGTCTCGGCCGTATCCAGACCCACATTCATCGTAATCTCCCTCCATGAATTACTAGAATATGTGCTGTCTTTGTAGTGTGAAGAACGAGAATCATACAGATCTTTTCTACGCGGATGTAGAATTGAACAATCAGAGGCCTCCTTTCTCTCCTCTCTGCAACACTGTCTGCGTCGATCTACAATTTTGAGTAGGTGCACCAGAGTGTCTGCATAGGGTGGGGGGGGGCATCTCTGTGTCATCTGCGTATGTGACGCAGACGACCTCACGTCCGATTATAAATCAGGCTATATGTCTTAATTCAAAGCAAGTTGCAGATGTTTTACATAATTTACTAATTCAGAATCCTGTGATTGTATGTGACTTACCACAGTCAGAACTAAAAGTATCACTCATCATTTCTGCCCCCCGCAAAATCTCCATGTTCAGCACCTGAGTGATTTGGTTTACATCTGGTGGGTACTGGAAACTTTGAGGAATGATGTCCATGAGCCCATCTCGCGTGAGAAACACACCTACATTAAAAAGAAATCAGTCTGAAATTAATTTTTAAAACTGACTTATCCAAAATATATGTGACATTGACATTACATCACAAATTTAATTTAATTACGTTAAGGGTGTGTGCAGTGGGCTTTTAACGCTATATGCCACTGTTATTATTGTTGTGCAATTCAGCAAAATGTATCAAGACAAGTTCTCAGCCAAACAGAACAGAAAGCAGCCAACTTTAATTTTTATTTCAGTATAAATACATCTATACAATTTCACATAAGACTCAAAATAACTGCTCAAAGCTAAAACCACTAAACTTAATGAACTCTACATACACAAGATAAAATCAGCTAAAATGAAACAAATAACCAAATGCATTACCATCGTCTGACATTTCCGCAGGCTTTGTTTTCATAGTGAAGATCCTTCTTACTTTACAGGTCGCAAACAAAGTGATAACATCCAAGGTCAAAAATCCTTTGAACAGTTCATTGGTCAATGATACAAGATCAATGCATAAAGTAGACCACTGAGAAAACAGACACAAAAGACAGCAGTGATACAGTTCTACTCCCAATTTTGAATATGAAAAAAGTACATGACTAAAAGCACATTTTAGAAATACCAAAAATAATGCACAAAGGATACTCACTGTACTGCGTTTTAATCCTATGAATGGTATCTTTGCATGCAAAAGTGTGACAGATAACTCTTTGTGCACTGTTGATATATGAAGCCTTCTTTTTAGATGCTCTGAATCAGTTATCCTGTAAATAAATCATGTCACAATAACACATAAATAACCACGTGCATCAGTGCTGTCACTCAGAAGTTGAGTAAAAAACATGTAGCTCTTAAAAACATGCAACTATTACAGCAACTTTATGCTGTAAGATAAGCAGTTCTTATTGACTCTATGAAATATAACTCCACATTTTCCAGAATTTTTTACATTTAACTTTAACCTCACTCAAATTATCCAGTCATTATTTTTCATATTTTAATATGTATTATCAAACAATTATTAATTTATAATGTATAATTTTAAACCACTGAATATATTGTATCTTTTGTTATTGCTCACAAAGTTGATTTACAATTTCTATAGTACATAAAAGCATAAAAACCTGACTGCTGTACTTACACAAGTTCAGTGGAAAAATCATGGGACTCAGGAATATTCACTTGAAGGACCAAAAATCTTTGGATAAGCCCAACTTCAACAAAAAGGGAGAAGACATGAAATACAATTAGCATAGGAATAAATAAATTAAAGTTGCACATGGAAGATTGTGTTGAAAATTAAGTAGGGTAGTGACTTACGAGACATTTTTCCATTCTCTGGCATTTGCATCTTGACTGTCTGACTGCTTCCCTCCAGACAGTAAACAAATCCTTTAATTTCTTTGTTATAGTCCTAAGAGAGAACATATTTCAAGAGAAGCTTTACTAAGTCCTTGCAGGCTATGACTGCTATACCTGTTGTGTAAATGTCCACAGGGATGAGAAATGTTTTTTATAGGAGCATAAATATATGTGGTTTGAGCTATAAAGTGTATGTGCCAAGATCAACTTAAGCAGTAAAAAGGAGTTTAGTTGGCTTGGCTATTGCTTAGCTTCTGCAGTAATTTGGGTACCAAACATCTGGTCTGATCTATGAGGATGGCACCAAAGATCACTTATACAGTAAAGGTGGGCTGTTGTTGTCACATATAAATCTTCTCTTTCTGGAGCATGCTGCTCAATGATTTATGATGTGCCACCACCTTGCCTTGAACTTCATTAGATTGCATGTATTGCTGTGCAGATGTTATTTTGACTTCGAAGACACACAAACCTGTTACGTATTTATGACTCTATATGTATAAATTGCAAAAGGCTAACTAGGACTAGCAGTTAATTAGTAAAACTCACTTTATATACAGCTGAAGGTCCTCCATAAAGTTTCCATTTAGCAACAGGGTCTTTTCCCTGTCCACTGAAGATATCAAACACAGCTCCACCCTACAACAAACAGCATTAGACCCTCTACTTGTTCAATTTTTACGTCGGGCAAAGGCTCAAATCTGACATAAGAAAGCAGGTTGAAGATAATGGCTCATGTAGCCTCAACTTACCTGATAACAATTTCTAAACATTTTTACGTCACGCTACGTAAGCTGTTAAGACAATAACTTGACTTTCGCGTTTAAACAAACAAAATGTTTTGGCTGTTCCGTAATCTTTTGTATCACCCTTAATTGTATGGAACAACACTCTAAAGACCAAGGTGGTTTGTCTCTTAAAGTAAACAAAAAACTAACTTAAAGTTAGAAACAGAAGAAGCAGGACCTGACACGGTATATGTCTCCATGGTTACCAAACACCACCGATAGAACGGCCCACATTACAAAACTCACGGGTGGGGTGGATAACGCTTAACCCTTAACGCTTAACGCTGAAAGTATGTAATTTATTAACCTGAATGAAGTTGTACAAAAGGAAGATTTGGAAGGATAGACACGAATTTAATTTCAATGTATCGAATGAAACGTTGACAGAGACTATTTTTGGTTCATATTCCTTCAAGATATACTTCCCATCTAATCTTTGATTTGGTATAAACCTCCAGTTCTGAAACAGCCATCACACTGATGCGTTGTGGCAAGATAGACATCATTGTTGAGCTATTCGTTGTCACATAAATATCAAAAATTTAGGTCAGGACAATGAAATATTCAAATGCAATAGTCTAATGCATTAACTTTAAATCTGAACACGGTACAATAATATATCTAGTTTGTTTCTTTCACAAGCAGCAATATAAAAGACTAATTGTTAAATAATATAATAATAATTTCAGAAAATAGCCCATAAATATCCACATCAATTGTTGCAATTCAGAATTGTCACTTAAAAGTTATCTTTCGGAAAATAAAATAATGAAACAAGTCAACTGAGGTGGCAAACTTAAATTTCATATCTCTTTTAGTGTTACACATTGCTAAACCTGTCCCCTTTTCAACTTTGTTTGAAAAAACTTAAGTCAAGTTAATTGCAAACTCCTATTGAAGAATTATTCTAAACCATTCTCAGTTCTGATCCTTTCATGCATTAATTCAATGCATTAATTTGTTTTGCTTTTAATTAAATAATTGATATGCACTATTCTTAGCATGCTGTTATTCTCACTGTTTTTGTAAATTGAATTTTTAAGTGCGTTTGTTTTGTCATTTTTCTTCAAAGCAATGGTTTATTTCTTAATTTTATATTATGTTTCAACATTTTATCACAAAACCTTTTTCTTTGTCAGTCAGGCCAGGTGAGGCTTATCGGAGATGAAAAAAACTTCAAAATGCTGCAGCAAATTAATTTACATCAACTGCAATCATGCTGCGGAATGTGAGCTAAGTCTTTCACTAAGAATAGCTGAAATAAATATCTTGCCAATGTCACAAGAAAAAAAATGTTAAAAATAGATCAGTATTAAAGTTCCATCTTCTCTTGAAATGCTAAAATCTACAACTGTGTCATTGTCACTTGCTTTGTTTACCCTAGCAGCACAGCTATTACAAGATCAAAAAGATGTCTTTTAATTAGCTACAGAGGGAGAATACATCCGGAAGTACAACTGTATGTCTGAGCGCTTATTAATGCTATTTCTGCTTGTCTGAAAATACAACGTGGTCAAGTTATTTATGGATTTGGAACAAAAGGGAACACAAAAAAGACATATATGCAGTCACAACGACAACATTTCTCTGTCATCAGTTTTCCGTGTGTGTGAGTGTGTGTGGGTGTATGTGTGTGCATGTATGTGGGTGTGTGTTGGGCTGGGCAGTTTAGTTTCCAATCGCACTGGAATTACTTCAGATGGAGAAGTCAAACAAACATCTCTCCAAATAAGTCAGAAGGAATTAACAAACACATATAAAAGATAGTGGATATGATTTTGCACATTCTTTAAGCACTTTTCAAGTTCAGTAGTCACACACTGAGAAATGGAAGATATTTTGACTTTTACTTTTGCTTTAAAATCACTTCACTTCTTGTCCAAACAAATTATAGCTGCTGAGACAATAATATTCTCATGTTGCCATGTCTGCCACATCACAAACATACAAACACATACACCCTTGCCCATTCTCTTATTGGCCTATTTATAGGAATGGGCTCTTCTGGACAGAGATCTGTGATGTTTCTCCCAGGGGAGTTGCTCCACCAGCTTGGAGGTCACTGCTCTGAGTGCTCCAGTTACCATTGGCACCCCTGTTGCCTTCACCTTCCACATCTTTTTGATTTCTTACTTCTAATCTTGGTATTTTCTGCTTTGTTCTGGAATTTGCCGACCACCACAATATCAGGTTCGTTAACCATCACCAGTTTATCAGACTAGATTTGGAAGCCCCAGGATCTTCGCTCCGTCATTGTACACCACTCTTGAAAGTAACTCCTATCTTGACTTTGCAACGTCAAACCCATTCTAAATACAGATGTTCTGTACTTTGAATGGCTAAGTGCAGCTTCTTGGTTGCAGTATTCCATGTATGCCACGCCTGTCTGCATCTTGCATCCTGCTATGCTGGATTGTCTCAAGGGTATTCTTGCACAGTGTGCACCTGGGATCTGTTTACACACTCACAAACACACAAAGTCCATACGCACATATATGTATGAATATATGTGTGTATGTATGTGTGTGTACAGTATGTATTATGTATGCATTATGAAGAACCTCTACTCTCAAGCCTTGCTGGTATATTAGTAGATTTTGGTGTAAGATTAAAAAAAGCAGCAGCAGAGCATGGCATATTGAAAGGTTCATAATTAACTTTTTTCATTGCAGAAATAGTTTGATGTTGATTGGGACAGACAGCATCATTACAATATAGCCTGGAAGCCAGTGAGGACAGACGATGCCGTTATGGAGATATCAGTTAATAAATCAGCTCTTGTTAGCATTCTTGATTATGACTAATTATATGCTCATTATCTTGATAAAAAAAAAATCTACACCAATCAAGACTTCCAATTAGTGTAGACAATGTTTGTTATGAAATACCTAAGCGGGACAGTTACCTAAAAGGTTTTTACGGTTGAAATGACCACATTAAGTGTATTGGTGTTCTCAAACCAGATAAATATAAACTTGATTTAGTGCTTATGTGTAAATCATCATGGCCAAGCATTACATTTACATAGCTTTTGAATGCATCAAGAGATCCTTCCAGACAGGCAGAGAGACTAATGCATCTCAGAGTATATACAGCATTAGACTTCTCCCTTAAAGCTATTTGTATTGATCCAGTCTGGGTTTTTCTTCCAAATGCTCATCGACACTGAAGTGTAAGCTTCTTAAATCATAAAAAATGTAACCATTCACTACAAGACTGTGCAGAAAGTGTTATCTAGAAAGTCAAATATATACATTTATAGCCTGAAGTAAAAACATCCCTTTGTGCAAGCAGATTTTCTATTTCTCTCAATTAAATGCTACATTTATATGAAAATTAATAGATAGATAATTAATACATTGAAAAAACATTTCTTCAGTGGGTGCATTAGTAAATAACTTTTTGAACCTCCATGCATTTTTAATTAAAAAAAGAGCCATCTGAAAGAAGATTTATCTATTTGTTTCAGTTTATATGCGTGTGTGAATGTGTGATGGGTGTTGAATTTTGGGTGGCTATTGCTTTGGTCTATGCCTGTTTACTTTAGTATGTTTAATGTGTTAAATTATTTTTTTTGCCCTTTCTTTCTATTTTTTTGGCCACAGTATTATGTCATTGTTTCACAACCTGCTATGTGCCAAACAGAACGTTCAGTGTTTTTTTTTTTCTTTCTCTTTTTTTTTTTCAAACACACACAACAGTAACTAACTGAGGGTGTGGGTAGACTACCACAATCCCTTGAGAAGGGACAGGGATTATTCTGCCCTTAAAGTCCATCATCTCAGCTAACTAGCATACCTTGGGTTTGGCTTAACAGTCCTCCCAAACCTGGTGATGACTTGACTCGAGGGTTGAGGAGAACCAGGGATGTCAGCAGGAACGTTGCTCCCGGAGGGGCAAAAACCCTGTTCTGCTGGGTCATGCCGTCCATGGTGATCATTCTGTTGAGAACTGTCCATCACTGGAGGTAGGGGCAGCTCCTGGTTCACCAGCTGGATGTGACGCCGGTTCCTTCGGGGTGTGTCGCCTCGCTCAGTCTCCAGCGTAAAGGATCATGGCGTAGTCTCCTGGCGCTGCACAGTTGCTGTGGTTGTCCAAGCCTTTTCACCATCGATCTTCATTCTAACTTTATCACCGATGGTCAGTGGTGGAAGAGGTTTGGTAGAGTATCTGCGGTTGTAGTACTTCTCGTAGCACTGTTTAGCTTTTGCATCATTTTCTTTAACAGTCTCTAGATTAGGCCACATTGGCCGCAGGCTCTCTTTCAGGACTGGGAGTGTTGTGCGAATTTCTCGACCCATTAACAACTTGGCAGGGCTTTCACATGTTGGCTCAGTTGGTGTTGAGCAATAGCTCAGGAGAGCAAGGTGGGGATCATCTTGTTTCAAGATCCACTTTGCGGTCTTCACAGCGCCATGCTTTTGCCATGGTAGATCTGGCAATGGGGTGGTAATCAAAGGTTCTCTGTGCTGGCTCGGTCTGTAGGTGTTACAATGTTTACATGAAGACACAAGCTTTGTTACATCACTGCCGATGCCAGGCCACCACACAGCACCTTTAAAGCGCTCTCTGCATTTAGTGAGGCCCTGATGGCCCTCATGAATCTTCTGCAGCATGTTTTCTCTCATACTCACAGGAATCACGATCTGTTTGCCACGTCGCAGCAATCCGTTGGCTTCACTGAGTGAACCACGTTCTCTGAAGTATGCGTTTGCTTTCACTGCTACACTCTTCAGGTGTTCTGGCCACCCCTTGTGGACATAATTGAGAACGCACTGGAGTTCACCATCTGTTCTCGTCTCATCTTTTATCTGTTCAATAGTTGGCTTTCTCACTCTTAGCTCGTCCTCCACGGAGTCCACGTACGCTTTTACCTCTGCCTCTGTGTCACCTGGAGGAGCATCCGCCATGGGTTGTCTAGACAGGGCGTCTGCGACTACTAGGTGTTTCCCTGGAACATATTCTGCGACTGAATTGAACTTCATTAACCTGATGAGCAGGCGCTGGCAGCGTAAAGGTGTGGTGTCGAGGTCTTTTGAGTTGATAAGAGTCACCAGTGGCTTGTGGTCTGTGAGCAGCTTGTATCTCTCTAAGCCACAAAGATACTGGTAGAAACGCTCAGAGGCCCACACTCCTGCGAGGCACTCCTTTTCGATCTGAGCGTACCTCTTTTCAGCATCTGTCAGTGTATGTGAGCAAAACACGACAGGCTTCAGTGCTCCATCATGGCTTTGCATGAGGACTCCTCCAAGCCCATAACTGCTTGCGTCCGCACTGACTACAGTTGGTTTAGCTGGATCAAAGAACTCTAAGACAGGTGCTGACGAAATTAGCCGTTTCACTTCTGTGAACGCTCCATCTTGCTGCGGCCCCCAGCACCAATCACAATCAGTCTTGAGCAGCTCGTTGAGTGGTTGCCACACTGTGGAGAGATTAGGTAAGTAACGCCCAATGTAGTTCACCATTCCAAGCAGCCGCCTCAGCTCACTCACGTTCTGGGGTGCTTCCATTGTTGTTATAGCTTTAACCCTCTCTTGGTTTGGGGCTATACCATCTTTGGTCACTACCTGTCCTAGAAAGTTCAGTTCTGGCTGGCTAAGTCGGCACTTGTCCTTGTTGAGCCTGAGACCAGCAGTTCTTATGGTCTCCAGGACACGCTTTAGCCTCTGGTCGTGGATTTCCTGTGTTTCTCCTGATACTAAAATGTCATCCATGTACACGACTGTCCCCTCATGCCCGTGCAGCAGCTCTGACATCTTTCGTTGAAAGATTTCGGGCGCTGATGTAATGCCAAATGGCAGCCTTTTAAAACAGTATCTGCCTAGAGGAGTGATAAAGGTGGTCAGACGCGCACTATTTTCTTCTAGAGGGATTTGCCAAAATCCACTCTCTCTCTGCGTCTAAGCTGGAGAACACTGTGCTCTTTGCTAGCTTGGGCAAGATATCGTCCAAGGTTGGCAATATGAACTTCTCACGTTTCACATTCTCGTTGAGTCTTTTTAAATCCACGCAAATTCTTAATTTTCCATTCTTCTTTACTACCGGAACCATGGGCGCGCACCATTCAGTTGGCTCAGTCACTTTCTCTATTATGCCCATCGACTCCATTCTCTTTAGCTCCTCTTCAACTTTAGGGAGTAGCATAATGGGAACTCGTCGTGGTGTGGCTATGCTGTATGGCTGTGCACCATCCTTCAGGGTGATTTTCACTGGTTCACCTTTCAGTGTGCCCAGGCCACTGAATGTGCTGATCTCGTCAATGCGCCTGATTAAGCCCAGTTTAGTTGCCACAGTTCGGCTGAGGAGGTTTTCTCCATTGGTTTTGACCACTACTACGCGAAAGCAACAGTTTCGTAGCTGGCCATTAACATGAGCTTTAATTTTGGCTAAGAACTGCCCTCTTGTGGCTACAACGCCACCAGGACTCTGCAAAGTATTTTTCACTTCACTAAGTTTAGGCTTGTTCTGTAATGTTTCATAGGTAGCCTCTGACATCGCTGAAGTGTCGGCACCGGAATCGATTTTGAATGAGACTGGCGTGTCTGCTAAAGTCAAAGTGGTGTGCCAAGGTGGCTCATCCTCAGCTAACAGTGCATCTTTGCTTTGCTTGAGCTCTACTGATCCTAAGAACATTGCATCATCCTCATCAGTTTCAGTTATCTCCTGTACAGATGTCTTTGAAAAGCACGCTGCAGCGAAATGTCCAACTTTGTTGCACTTATTGCATTTTTTTCCTTTAGCGGGGCACTGATCGACATCTGTATGGTTTCTCCCACACCTCATGCATGCTCCTTTCCTTGTCTTTTTATTTGCTCTTGCTACATTGCCAGTTCACTTCTGTTCTGTCTTTCTGACTGATTTTATGTTATCCACGTGCTCCGTGCCTTGTCCTCTCTCTGTGTTCTGTGTTTTTATTCGCTCACAATGTCTGGCCATTTCAATGGCAGTCCGCAGTGTTAGATCACTTTTCATTTGCAGCTTCTGTGACATTTGCTTATCACGAATTCCAATCACTAGGCGGTCGCGCATTTGCTCTTCTTTTTGAGTCCCAAAATCACAATTTTCAGCTAGCTCATAAAGCTGCCTGACGAATGCCTCCACGCTTTCACCGGGAAGCTGAACTCTTGAGTGAAACCTGGCACGCTCATAGATAACGTTGCGTTTCGGAATAAAATGTTCGTCGAATTTGGCCATGACTACATCATATTTATTTCCATCTCCTGCATTAGCGAACGTGAATGACCTGAATATGTGCTCGGCCTCCGCGCCCATCGAGTATATCAGGGCATTTACCTGCACCGTTTCATCATCCTTCGTGAGCAGCGAAGCAACCCGATACCTGGCAAACCTCTGCTTCCAGTCTGGCCACGCTTCTGGCTTGGAAAAGTCGAACTGCCCCGGCAGTGTGAACTTTGCCATGGCGATGCAAACTTCGGTCCTCTCAAAACTCACGTTCGGTTCCGTCTTCCTTCGCTATTTTTGCTTCTGACACCATGTGGCGTTTATAACCGCCGTTAATGACTCAAATAGTCGGACGTGTTACTAACAATGTGGAGCTTTTATTGAACGTCTGCAGGGAGCATCTTACAGGTCTCACTTATCAACACGGAAGACTTTCTGTCTGCCTCACGCATGCGCAGTCTCCAACTGACTGAGAATAAACATTGTCACTTCACATGACACAAATGATACACGGATTCCACGATTTTGTTTTTAATATTTAATTTGTCCGGTTTACGTGACCCGGAAGTGGCTTTGTGTATCCACTCTACTTTTCATCTAATCCCGTTTTCATTCTGCTGTCCCACGACACACCCACCATTACCCATAAGGCCACCTTCTTAAAGAGGCCAGGCTGGCTCACAACATTTCTTCGCTGTGAGAGAACGCGCAAAACATCCTGTGATGTTTCTGCGATTTTTTCTTGATTTTTTTATTATATTATATATTTCTGAAAAATCCGCGAATATCTAAAACTGCGGAACTTAAAGCCCGAATTGGCAAGGGATCACTGTAATGGAAAATGTAATTGGCATTTGTAGGTCTATGTCTGTCTTTACATGACTTTATTTCTTTTTCTGTCTTTACAGAAAATATATTTTAGCAATTGCCATGTGATGTTGACAGTGTCATGAAGACAAATATATACCATATATTTATGTTTCTGAGCTTCAGTAGTTGCCATATGTTTCTTTCAAAACCCAGCATATCCTAGATTATATGAATGTAATTGCCAGGGGCTTGTATTTTTATTCAACAACCTAATCCAAACATTGTAGCAGCGCTTTTAAATTGGATTAAGACGTTTGAGAATCAAAATCCTTTGCTGGGACATTTTTAGACTATTTTGTCTAAACCATATAGTATAGCAGAGCATTATAACCAATCTGAGTTACATGTTTGTTGGCCTACTTAAGCAGACTTAAAACAAGAAAATAGAATCACTGTACAAGTATCTGGAAGGAGTAAATGTGGAACCTTAAAAAACATCCATTTGAGAGTCATCCTAATTTCAAAAAGACAATCAGATCGAAGTGAGAAGCCAATAATTTAGGTTGAGATCTCACCTCCTGTTCTGGCTGAAAATGGGACAAATCTACACTATGAACTTTTTCGTTCTACAAAGCCAATCTTCTCACCTTAGAGAGAGATGAGAAGTAGCAAAGCTACTCATGTTTCTGTTCATTTTTCCCAACAGGTCCTAATATACTTAATGTGCCCTACATCTTCACACATACCCTACAACCATGAGTTTCTCTTAATAGCTAACTGTGTGAATGGTCCCCCCCACACACACACACACATTCACTACATTTTCTTGGCTTACAAACAATGAGATTTTGCAGTAAAGGCTCTACCAGCATACCGGGAGCTCAAAGAAAGGGCTTAGCCTCTGGTCTAAAAAGCAATATCACCTTGAAGGCTAACACTTCTTTTATATCTGAAGACATATTTAGGTCATGCTGTTCTTTGTTTTACTCTTTATAGGCATGTATTCAGCTAGTCTAGAAGGATTATCACTGGGTCACAGCCAGAGTCCACTACAGAGACACCCACTGACTTTGGACTAAAACTGGGTTTAACTTGGTCCAAGGCACTTTTTTCTTTTCTTTTTTGAAGAAACACTTTTATTCGAACATGATACATTGCTAACATATGTGCTTTTTTTCACATGGATATTTAAATAATTAATGTTATTAGTGAAATCTGCAATTTTCCTGTTATATGAACACAAAAATGTTTATTTTGGAAAGGGGCAGTTTAATTCAGGATCCAGGAAAATATTAAGCAGTCTTGTGGGTTTTTTTTTTTTTTTTTTTTTGCTGTTTTTTTCTGTCAAAATGTGTGACAGATAATTTTTTTTTTTTAGAAAACTTCTACCAGTTTCAGCACAGTTTATAGATTTATTTAAAACAATATTAAAAAATAACTAATAATGGAATAATACATTTTCATAGACTTCAAACTGCAAAATATCTCTTCAAACTGAAATTAGGCGATCTTCTTAAGAAATAAAATTACCAGGTCATCCTTTTTATTTTAAATTTATTCATTTTTTTTCTTTCTTTATTATAACCTAGTGTGATCCAATCATGTGTAACCCTTGAGGAAAAAAAAGTACCAGAAAATGAACTGGAAATGGGCAGAGGACTGTCATTCAGTAAAATTAGCCTGAGGCCTATAAACCAAAGTCAGTGAAGTCATAAAGGAGAGCTTGATTAAGCTGTCATAGTATGCTGTTCCCAAATTTCATTTCACTGTTGCTCAGAAAAGGCGGGTCCCCTCTAATGACAGGTGATAATTCAAATGCATGGTTGGAGACCGACAGGCTTTTTAAAAATTTATTTATTTATTTTTCTTTTGTATTTAAGGCTTAATGTACTGAATATGGATAACAGTCACGTTTGTCATGAGAGAGCGGTGAGCTTCTCTGCAGCAAGGAGGGAGATAAAATGGACAGAACGCTTGCAGCGGTGCCTCTGAAACATTGTTGTTCCATGTATTTTGTCTTGAATATACCCCCACCCCAACACAAGGCTTTGGAGCAAGAAAGAGTGATGAATGTGTCTGTGAGATGTAGACACTAGGCTGGTGAGCTCTGAATTGGCCAGGACCATGAGCAGCATGATGAAAATGCATCGTCTTTCTGATGTTTGTGAAGGTAACTGGAGAGCTCTGCAGGTTACAGTAGCTGCGCTCCTAAAAGGAAATGATGAAAAATAGACTACACCATATGCTCAACCCCCCCAACCCCTCAGTCTAATATTATTTTCCACCCAGGAAGATGAAAACATACAGCATAAATCATGCAGTTACCATGGATGCACAGGGCCCCCAGTTCTTATCACGGCCTGGCCTAAAGTCTGCTGCAAAGTGATCTTTTTTTCTCTTTAATACATGACCTAATCATCTTCTTCTTCCCAGGGCAAAACTGCTCATCTCACATTAAGGATGTACAAAGCAGTACTAAAGTGTCAGTAACTCTTCTGGATACTAATATGTTTTTTTTTCTTATGAAGTTCATTCATCTGACATGGAAAATGCGAACAAACAGACTTCAGTAAACAAAGAAAAAGAAAAAAGTAATATTAATGGTAATAATATTTTATTTATATTAATGTTTTCTCTATTGCAAAGTATGTAATTCTGTAGATGATAATCCTTGTATGTGCCTTGAGAACAAATAGATGGATGAAGTTTTGGCTTTTAATTAACCTTTTTTTTCGAATATTTCTTTTTATCCATGGTTTTCAGCATGTCGGTTAAATCCTCATCAAAGATGCACATAGAAGGTTGCAGTTCCTGCACTGTAATTACTGCTCATGACGCTGAAACCAGTTTAATCGCTAAAATATGTCACCTTGAAATGAAAGTGAGGCATCTCTTGTCAAATTTCCAGAAAAGAAGATAATTTACCTGCAAGACTTTTAAAATTCATATCTCATTACAGGAACAGACATGTCACAAGCAAGAAAAAAAAATAAAACAAAAACAAAACAAAGAAAACAGGAGATTATCAAGCCTCATTAATTTCCAGTTTGATTTCCATTGTTGGATATTATCACAGGAGTTGTTAATTTTTGAACATTTGTGGGCTTTCCATAAAGTATTTAGAATCAATCATGTTTTCCACTTGTATTGTAATTAAATAATACATTTCATTTGACAAATTAATCTATTTGCACTGATTTGTCTTCTTATTGCTGTTTGCATTCCTGTCATTCCGTGATGGTTTGATGATAATGTAATTATGAAATATGTTCATTTATTCCTCATAGGCAGGTCTATTCAAGGCCTCTGATTCAAATGCATATTAATGTGGCATAGTATTACAGTTTAACCAGTACATTTGCACTTCATTAAACAATCTCTTCAACATTTTCAGAGTTATTGGACTGTATTTTTTTTTTTTTAGAACAAAATGATAATAATAATGCCAAAATGACAAGAGTAATCACTGGCTGTAATATGCAAAGGTATACTTCAAAGCTGATTATCAGGTTTATACTGCACATGGTGCACAGTGCATGCACACGACGTTCACAAGACAAGTGAGGGAACATGTTTGCATTTCCAGATAGATTACTAAAAAGATTCTTCTTTCCTTTCTGTTCGCAATTTTCGAGTGACATTAATGCAGTTCCAATCCTGGACACATCAACTTGATTTAGTAAGACCAAGAATGGATTTGAAGCTTTTAGATTAACCGTAAAATGCAACACTATGTGCTGCAGCACTGTGGTCCATGAACAGTTTAAAGCATTAAAACGAGAAAGTGTTCATCCTGCTGATGTTATAGATATTGTATTAATTGAAGCGCTGGTGTATCAAACTGTAATTGTAAGGAGGCTTTGTGGTCATTTAATGAGAGGTAGGCAGCTGCTGGGGAGTCAAGATGAGGGAGAAGCGATGAGGGAACAACCAATTTTTCTAACCAGCTCACTTCTTTTCATGTTGTTGGACAGCTCTGAATAGATTCAGGACTGGTTCATCCGACCCCTCTTTGTAGAAATTAGAGTTTTGTGGCTGCATGTGCATATTAGGCGTGTGTGTGTGTGTGTGTGTGAGACAACTGCACACAGAGACAGACAGACAGAATTGCCTG
The DNA here is from genome assembly GCA_018398805.1 of Hirundichthys speculiger. Classification (NCBI taxonomy): domain Eukaryota; kingdom Metazoa; phylum Chordata; class Actinopteri; order Beloniformes; family Exocoetidae; genus Hirundichthys; species Hirundichthys speculiger. The sequence continues at coordinate 453,422 of JAGFBZ010000074.1, read as the reverse complement.
TTTCTGTCACAGTTAGGATGACTGCACTAAGAGCACAGTGGTGATTTTTTTTTTCTTTTTTGGGGGGTGAATCCTGATATGGCTCAGCAGTGCCTACACATGCACATTAGTCCATGCCCAGCATTGTCGTTTAGTGTTTCTGTAGCGATTATCAAGTTAAATTTTTTTTCTTGAGACATGTCTCGGTGGAGCTGGTTTTGTAAATTTGACCCCTCATAGCCCCCACTTGGAGTGCTCGTGTGTTTCATGTTTCTAACACTGAAAAGGAGCATGACAGTCTAACTCAAATTATGTTTAGTAGCTACCTTCTTGCAGGCTAAGACAGCGCATATAAACAGAAGGAAAAAAACGCTGTATCTGTACTGCAAGCAGTTTGGCCAAAGGGCTGTTTTGTTGTTGTAAAATAACCCCCGTCTTGGATGACATGCTGTCACATTTAGAAACACAGTCAATGTAGAAAGCATGTCCTCAAGGCTGCAATGTGTGTATATAGCCTAGAGGCTCTCTTACTGTGTGAGAACAGGGCAATACAGCAGTAGAGCACTTTTTGGCAAATGAAGCAGTAACACAAAATAGCTGCGGTGTAACTGCAGGGTAATTAAGTTCTTTTACTCTTTTACTCATATATACATATAGATACTGATTTTTTAAAATGTATTTATATGTGTATATGCATGCATGTATGTATGTGTACTAGCTTTTAAAATGTAACACATTATTAACATTGAAATGTGTACCAGAATTTGTGTCTTATTTCCCTCTCCCACAAATTATATATTTTTTCTCTCTAAGATCATCTATTTTTTTTTTTTTTGACAAATGTAAAGGTTCTGAACATTTATTCTACAATTGCTCCAAAGTTTTCCAAGAACTACTGGATTTACAGTGTTTGGAAATTTGCACTGTGTGTGTTGTCATACAAAATAAATGTAAAACGTGTTCATAGATGGGAGGGGATTTTGGAGCGCAGCAACTGCAGACACAAATGAGAGGGGCAAAGCTCTGTCAGTTTGTGACTGGACTATATGGACATGTCCTGAGCTGTGATTTGTAGATAATGCTTTTATTTTATGAGATAGGTCCTTAAAAAGGCAATGTCAATCAGCACAGCTCAGCTGAAGTAGGTATTGTGACTTAGGGCCGATTTGCATTTTATCACACCTTACCTGTCTAGGCAAGTACATAAACTATTATAGGCTATAAAAAATTTATGAACAGCTAATGACTAATAGCTGTTGGAAGGAGATCAGGAGTGGTGTGTACCTACACTGTAACTGGAGGAAGCAGTCACTGCCAAAAAGAGTGTGGTTGATACTTTTATTCACTTTTAATGAAGGGCTGCCAAACAAAACAACACACCTTTGTTTAAATCCTTTTCGTGAAGCCATTATATTTTTGCAATCTCTGTGTCACTGAATGCAAATGGAAAGTTAATCAAATCACGACACATGCTTTATTCTCATTAGTCCCAGAAACAAATATTGTTTAACTTGGCTCCAGCTAGTCTCTAATCCCTATCAGTCATTTTAAGGTAATTACTGAGTGTGAGGCTTTCGCTGAGGCAAGCTATATGATGAACACATGCCTGCACAAAATAATATTCAGTCCACTGGGGGAAATTATTCAACTAATATGCTTGCATTGCCACAAACTACGAATGTCTGATGCAATAGATTTATTACTAAGTGCTAAGAAATATTCCATGATGCGTGAGATGTGGATTCTTGGGCTGAGAGGTTATAGGAAGAGGCTAGTCACTCCATATCAGTTAACTTTCTGCATGCTTGCACTGCTGTATATTCAGGCTGGTTTACCATGCTGGTTTCCTGCAAACAAATAAATAAAACAAAACAAAATGAGGACACCAATTAGTAAGCTGCTTTAAATATTTCTTTCTTTCCTTTCTTCCGCCAGATGGAACATAGACTTAGGGCATCAGTGCGGGTGGGATATGTTGTCCTCCAACTAAAGGTCAACCAATGATTTCCAGCCCTGCTTCATGTCAAAGCAAGACACCCGCATTGCCCCCAATATGCTCATTGGTATATGATTCAAGAAACAGAGCCTTACATACTGTTCATAAGAGTGCTTATGTGTAATAAGAAGTGCTGTGGGAGTCTTTGTATGAATGGCTGAAGAAGAAGCACATTGCAAAGTACTTTGTAGATCCTATAAAGGGACCATATGAGGGCAGATGATTTACTTTACTCTTGTCCTTGAAAGTATAAATTCTAAGAAACAATTGCTTCAGTCAAATGCCGATGGCTTCATTAGTGAGTAATGTGAGCTCAGTCTCAAGGACTGGTTGTGATCAATTTACGGTGTAATATAATTTTAGAGATTCTCTTCCTCCCTAAAAGAAACGTCATCTGCAAATGTTCATAACAGCTTAATTTTATTGTTTACATCCCTAATTGTGAATGGGAGCAACGTGAGCGACTCTTGAGTGGCAAAATCTGCTGTTTTTTTCAAAACGGAACGGAAAATCACTTAAACACATAAAGGCATGTGTTCCTTTCTGTCTTTGGTAAAAAAAAAAAAAAAAAAAAAAAAGGCCATTCATTTTTAAATTGACAGCCTACTACTTCCAAGTGAAAAAGGTCTGCATAGACAGAACGCATATAAACTAGGTGTTAAATACAAGAAAAAGTGGAAGCAGTGAACGAGCTGTGCTATGCGGAACACAATGGTAGCGCATTCTTGGCATTTTGTAGAGATCAACCACTGATGTTTGGGCAAACATATAACAATAAAGACCTTGCTGGCATCACTAAATGAACACATTCCTCTCCCTGCCTCAAGTACATACAATGAACGCTTTTGCTATTCAGTGTGTTTATTGAATCAGTTCTGCGCGTATAGCGGCTTCTCATTTTGCACTTGAATGCACCAATGTACGTAAAAGTAGTATAAAAAGAAAAAAAAGAAATGAAAATGTAATTTAAAAAATGCATCTTGAACTAAGTATTGCCTCGTGGGGCATGTTTAGTTTGGGTCGTTGTTAGTGCTGATTTCTCTTCTGTATCTACAGTTTCTAACCTTGTTGCCATAGTTACTTTGAGGTGGGTAGTAAGTTGAGGTTGACTCATTTGTATTACAATTGTAGCAATAAAACAATCCCGTTTGTAAATTTATTAGAAAACAGAGATATTATCCTCATCAAGAAAGAAAAAATAAATCACAATTTTCTTCCAATTCAACTTTCCTATACTCATTTATGAATGGATCTCAGAGGGCTTAACTTTGACCAGTGGTTCATAGCAAATGCTTCCTTTTCAAACAAAAACTAGGAGACCTTATTTCTGTTTCAGTCATTCTGCTAAAATATGTTAAACACACCTTAATCCACTCTGAGCTTCATTCACACATACGTACATGAACACATACAAAGAATTCTTTGCCTACAGTTGTTGTCTCTCTGGTACATGATGTGATATGAAACGTAAAAATAAAAGTACAAGTAAAAAAGCGATGTACATGTAAGCTGACTATAGAAATATAAAGTAGAGGTGTCTGCTTATGTACAATAAATGATGGGTGAACAGAGATTAATGACTTATTATTACTAATTGCTGTGATAAAGATGGAAACAAGAATGTTTTCCCTAATAAGTGACATTAGAATTACAGCTTCCTGCCCCCCTTCAGTCTCTCTACAATGCTTTACAAAATGGTATTTACATTGAACTGAGTGACAACCTAGTAATTATGGTAGACACAAACAAGGAAATCAGGTGACATAACTCTTAAGCAACAAAGACCATGGATGGAATGATTAGAAAAGCAAAATATTAGACTCCAGCATAGGAGACAGCTGTTTCCTCACTCCCCACTGCCTGTTTCTCTCTTTAGCTGTTTTCACACATGAAGTCTGGACATTGTCAGCAGAATCAGGGTGTTGAATCATGTACTAGACAACATGAAATGGTTGGTGCAAAAGTATAATCTTGCAGCTAATAGGGCACACAGGAAGCATACCAAGGATGTTGAACCAAGTAAAAATATGTCTGCAGCAATTACTGTTGTGTTGATATTAGTTTGGATGCATACAAAATATCAAGCTCTCTATTCATACACAGCTCAATCGGATCCTGCCCTGCCAGCATTCTTAAACAAACTGCAGATATTTGAACAATAATTCATTTTGCTTATTTGCACATTTACATTCTTGCCTACAGCTGCTGTGCATGTGTGATAATATACATATATTCTCAAAGCATAGCCACAGTTGCCACCTGCCCTAAATGAAGTCTTATTGGAACCTACAAGCGAGAAGGCCTAACTTCTTCCTTTCAGAAATGCTGTGATTCCCAGAGAATTGTGAATCATGGATGACTTCTATGCTTGGATGAAAACCTATATAGTGAAACACTGAATGCTGAAAAGTGACAAATGAACAATGCAGCTAGTTCCTGCAGGCGAGGCTGGGAGCGTTGCTGTTGATGGGCATTTTGAGGTTATAGTCATAATGCATGTTCATTGGGTTCTAGGGGTAGCCAGATTGGGAATAAGCACCGAGCAGGAACAAAAAAACAGAAAAGGAACAGACTGAAATGATGCAACTTAAATCATTTAAATTTGGGGCAGCTCATAATGCCACACTGATGAATTGGTTTTGTCGATTTATTTAACTTGGGGCAGGAATCAAGTTAAATTGCAATAAGACATTCTGCATAGCTGAAGTTAAAGTTAATAATTGCTCTAAGGTCACTATGGCTGCAGAGATTTCAAGAGCTAATAAGGTGGATTTAATTATAATTCATTTCTTTTTCTTTCTTTCTTTCTTTCTTTCTTTCTTTCTTTCTTTCTTTCTTTCTTTCTTTTGTCTCAACTCTTAAAACAATGTTTTTTGTTGTTGTTGTTGTTTTTGTTTATATGAAGTGCTTGCTTGATGCTAGTTCTGCTCTATTGAGAAATTAATTGAACCAAGTGTATTTTAAACCACTCCCTGCACTGTGGTTATGTTAGTCATAAATTAAAAAAAAAATACTTCTTAACATCAGCCAGTTTTTATTGATCTGAATATATTGGCTGGAATTTCTTTTTCATTTAAGCATACAGCAAAGGCCTTTGTCACAGAGGCATATTGCAAAGTCCCTTTTTTCCTACCTTGGATTCCTCTCTTTTCACAGCCACAGCTTTAAACTCACTCTGATCTATTGTATGTTTCCAGTTAATGGTTTTCTTTTGTTTCCTTTTTCAAACACTGTGCCACACAGAAGCTAACTCCAATATTTTCACTTTCAGTTTTTACCGTGGCATATGCTGGCATTCATGTGCATCTAGGAGTGGGAGTATGATAATGTAGTTTAAGCAATTAAATAGAATATTTATTTTGGCTAATTATACTCAGCTCTGTTTCACCAGTGCACCTGAATTCTGTTGTCTCACTGCAATGGCATAAAATAAAAATATTAGTCTTAATAAACGGTAAGCAATATTATCTAATACATCTGATTAACTAATCATTGGAACATTTTCCTAAGTGTTCAATCCCCTCTGTAAGACAGTTGTGCGTAATCTTCTGTAAGCCACTATTCCACCTTTGGCCCCAGACAGCAGTACCTTTTTCATCATTAACCTTTACCTCACTTTCAAATTAATGTATAATAGAGTAAGGTAATCTTCTGCTCTGCTTAGAGTAGACCTTATGCACCGCATTTAGTTCATCACTTTGTACACTCCTTAAAGATAAAAAAGTAATTTCTAATACACACAAAGATAAGAGCCCACAGAAACTTTCATTTTATCCTCAATGGCATTTTGAACTAAAAGCATAATCTTTACTTTTCCATCAGAGAGTCTTAAGCCAAGAGACTTTTATTCCCTTAACAATGCCAAAGGCCCATTCTTTTTGGCCAAAGAAACTTCCCTTTGTGTTTGCAGAGAAAAGAATGTTTGCAAGCTTTACTCCACAATCTTGGTAGGAATTAAAGAATGATGACAATATTTCAATAACTAGTGTCCTACATAGATGTGAACTACAACAAAAATAATTCTTTCGCTGTTGTTCAATATTAGTTAGGAAGTGAGTGAGGGACTTATGGTTTACGACCATGTGGCTGATGACTCTTGAGCCCCTGCAGCCATATTGGTATTCTCAGATCTGCCTGAACATGACTCATCAGCCTTCAGGCTCTGTGACACTCTTCTCCCTAAAACAGGTCTGCCTGTGCTGATGTCTCTTCTGGGAATGGAGACTTCTGTTGAGAACAAGAGCATCACAGTTATTTCACTTAAAGGGTGTTTTCTTTCAGGAAGGGGAAGGTTGGTGATTTGCTGGCTTGCAACACACAACACACCTTGTGCTCATATACCAGTTTAAGTGATTCCGTGGGCTACTCTGAAATAGTCCACAGAAAAATACATCACAGTCAGGTTTCTTGCTGAATATTTGAGACAGATCAGTGAATATCTCATAATCTGCAAATTTGGCCAAATCAAGGATTGTTCACTGGGAGAGTTGGGTGAGCGGTATTACTTATTTTTCCATTAATTTTGTTCACTTACACTGAGCACCTGAAGTTTCTGTTTTGTTAAATTTCTATTCACTTGATGTAGTTTGGAAGCAGCTAAAGAAAAGTACCTGATTTCATGAAATAGTAGTCACGTAAGTGAATGGGTTGATTACCTTAAAAAGTATAACACTAAAGGACTATAATTAATAACTAGATCTTTTCTTTTCAGTAGAACAAATGAAAAATCTGGGGTATTCTCATGGTTTTATTAAAAAATGGTCTTCCATAACATTGGGGTTATAGTCACATACCACTGAAACAGCAAATCAAAACTCTTATTGTGGAGCTTGGTAAAATTAATTAATATATTTACTTTTTTACTGAAATGGATCATTGGATGGATATTCCATGTGTTGCATATAGGGGTGTAACGTTACACACAAGTCACGGTTCGGTATGTACCTCGGTATGGGGGTCACGGGTGACACGGGTTCGGTACAATGGGGGAAAAAAGCAACTAAAAGTCAGACATGTGTAAGACCATCTTTTTCTTTTATTTTGAAAAGACTGCAACACTAAAAAACATCTCCTGTTATGAAAAGTTAAACATAAATAGAATAAAACATAAAAAAAAAATGCATTAGGGTTCTAATAGCATCCATTCATTTTGTATAGGAAAAGAAAAAACACACTTTCTTTTAGGTAATAGGTATACTGAGACAGTCAGGTAGCACTTGCCAACTGGCAACTTTGGCAACTGGCATTATAAGAATATTGTATTGCACAATCAAATGTAAACAATGAAATACTCTCACATTAGCAAATTTCTGTACTGGCACAAGTCAAACAAACAATTTCAAACTGCTCCAAAACATCTACAAAATCTACAAAAATAGTGTTTCAATGACTCCAGCCAAGGGCTAATACAAAGAATATACAGAACTGAATTGCCTCATTAGGTGTGAAAATAGAAAATAAATACGCTACAAAATATGAAAAAAAAAAATCTAATCTGTGCCTTTAGGAGCATCACATGTGCAATTAATTGAGTTTGTAAGGTCAACTATGCACCTTTTTGAGAAGGTATTGTTAAAGTGTCATTCAATTTTGAGGTTTTTCTTCAAAAAGATTAGTTTGTCTACGTTGTCTGTAGTGAGGGCAGATCTGCTGGCAGTAACAATATCAGAGCCAGCCCAAGCCTCAATGGGGCCCTAAGAAAATTTGATTGTGGGGCCCATTATTTCTGCCAATAATATTGATTGTTGATCATTCACACACCTACTACAGTATAAACTTATTACTCCTGACATGTCTTTACACATTTAAGGGGGTGGCCTAGGTAATAACATACATAATACCAATGCAACAATACAAATGATAATGATGAATGATGTTCAGGGTGGCACATATGGTTTTTAATCTCACATTCAGCTTCAAGAGCAGCCTGGGGTTGATTTTCACAACATAGAAAAACTACAACAGCAATGTGCAAAAATTTGTAGTGCAAGAACAACAAAATGTGCTTGCTAGCAAACAGATGACCATCAAATATTAGCAATAACTTTGTTTTGAAGCCAAAAAAGAAAAAAAGGGAGAAATATATAGGGCCAACCCTGAGAATCAACTCGAAGTTAAAGCTCAGACACAAATACAAAATAGGCCAGATGAAAGATAAATCTCTCTCGTTTTAAACTAGCTAGCTATTAGCCTAGGTTATTAACTGCTACACAAATCTCTTTCATGACATGCAAACGTACCTTTATCTTGGCATTTTTTCTCTTCTTCCTCTTTCTTCCTCTTTCTTTTCTCTGCTCCTGAAGGATATGTCCTTTTTTGTGACATTTTTTGCCCCTCAACTACCTGCACTTTGGACACTCAGTGCGCATTGCAGGAGGTACACATTACCGGTATAGCGGAGCTTTGACATAGAACAGCAGTAAGAATCACTAGGCCTACATCAGCAGCAACACTAATTTTTTTATTTTTATTTTGTTTTATTTCATTTTTACAATAATATATCTTTGATCATACAGAAAGCATCATTCATACATGCAAAAAATAAAAAATAAAAATATTTTTTTGTTGATTACTCTTTGGGGCCCCTTACTGGCCGCGGGGCCCTAAGCAGGTGCTTAGTTCGCTTATGCCTTGGGCCGGCTCTGAACGATATCCCCTGCAGTTGAGAAAACCCTCTCGCTGGGGACTGGTACAGGTACAGCCAGGTAACACTTTGCTAATATTGCAAAGTTAGGATAAAGAGACTCATGAGCCTTCCACCAGGCAAGCGGGCTGGAATCAATTGAAATGCAGTCCTTTGACATGTAGGCAAACACTTCTTCCTTTGACTGATGCATCCTATCCGGCTGGCTCCTCTGCTCTGTTCTAAAGAGGGGACTAAAAAGTTCTGCCATGGCTTACTTCTTTGGTGGAGGGGAAGATGCTGCCTCAAACTGTGCTGTCATTGGAAATGAAGTCGCCTCTGATGAAATTGATGAACTGGCCTCTGTAGTCTCTCTGGTCTCATCCTGCAGTACATAATGGGAAAAAAAGTAATAATAAGTGATTTCAAAGTTAAACAATGCAAGTTATGACATGAAGTTATAAAAATATGAAAAAAAAAATCATGCTTAGTATAAAATGCATACCTGTACATACCTGAACATACCTGTTCAGCTCTGCTCAGGACCTCTGGGATGATGAGGTCGACATAGATTTTTTGTTGGCAGGAAGGCTCCAGGTGGGGAAGTGACTTGAACATGGATCCAAGGCAGTGCACTTGTGAAGGAGGTCCTGAAGCCCAGGGTCAGAATACCGTTGTAGCAGATTTTCTCTGATGGCATGCTTAATTTCCCTGATAGTAGGAGTGTCTTCATCATTTTGTTCCATTGATTCCAAGATCATTGTTTTTAATGGTAAGATCATGGAAACTGATGGTGCTGTTTCAGTGCTCAGTATCGTGGTGATTGTCTTCAGAGGTTTCATGATCTCCACCACGCTCTCGCCACACTCACTTCCTGATCAGTCAGATTGGCTATTTCTTTGTTCTTGAGGGCCCTCTCTGTTAATGCTGAGTAAACAGCCGTTTTCTGTTCCAGATACCTCTCAACCATCTCATAGCTGGAGTTCCAGTGAGTGGGAACATCATTGATGAAATGATGTTTTGGCAAGTGCAACATCTCCTGCTTCTGCTCTAAAATATGTGCAGCCACTGTGCTCCGATGGAAAAAAGAAACAGCTCTTTGGATTTTTCCCAGGAGTCGAGACACCTGGTTGACTGCCATAGCTTTCTGTGATGCTAAGTTTAAAGCAGGGGTGTCAGACTCATTTTCACTGAGGGCCACATCAGCATCATGGTGGCCCTCGAAGGGCCAGATCGACAGGATGAATGTAATTTATGTAATAATTTATGTAATAAATTAAACTACACCTTATTATATTGTTAAATAATGGTTTCTGTATTTATTATGTATTCAAGTTCCAAATATTTAAGTCATTATTATATTAAACTCAGGGTTTGTGGTTCCTAGAGTATCCATTACCTTGGTTTCAGAAGCGGAAGCGGTTCTTTGTTTTTCTTGCAGGCTAAATTTAGCATACTTAGCTCCGTGTAGGTGCTTTAAAGTGGCGTAAGCTTATTTTAAGTCTAAAAATATTAGTTTAAACATTAAGCCAATAATGCCCGAGCCCTCGAGGGCCGCATAAAATGACGTGACGGGTCACATTTGGCCCTGCGGGCCTTGTGTTTGACACATGTGGTTTAAAGTATGGGCAAAGCATGCAATTTGTGGACCCAGTCCTGCTTCATTAACTGTATTAACAATGTTTTTTGGATTGTCTGTGGTTACTGCAATGGTTCTGGACTTTTCAAGTTTCCACTCTGATACAGCCTCTTGTAGCTTCTCAGCCAGGTGAGTGCTGGTGTGTTGTTCATATACTGGGCGTGTTGATAAAACTGGGTTTTTCATTTCTCATTCAGAGGTGATGAAGTGGGCAGTAATGGTGAGATAACTTTCAGTGGAACGGGAGGTCCACCCATCAGTTGTGAGTGCAACAGCTCGTACTGTAGACAGCTCATACTCTACCTCTGCTCGTGCACGCTTGTAAATGGTACACGGGATGGGACATTGTAGCGTGGCTCAAGCACTTTGAGTGAATACTTGAAGCCGGGCTCCTCTACTACAGCGTATGGACGCATAGACGTTGACATGTATATGCCAGTTGCTTTTGTGATTTTTGCTGGCTCTGTCTGTTTTCATGTCAAGGGGCTGCTTAAAAACAGCGGGGATGAGTTGTTGCACACACGTCTTTTTCCTTGCGCCAGTGATTGGCATATCGGGGTGATGCCATCTTATATGAGTTAGCATGTTTGATGTATTGCCAGAACCATACCGCACCTCAGTAAAACAACGCCGACAGACGGTCTTTGTCCGGTCTACCACTCGCGTGCCATCCCTGTTATATTGCACTGGGAAACCAAAGTGCTCTCATACGCGTGACCTAAATGAAGCTGGTGGCTCTTCTAACTCCACTCTCTCCATGCTTCTTCTACTGCTCCTGCTTCTTCCGTAATGTTGGTTGCTGGCAGCTTTCAGGCTCATTACCGCCCCACCACAAAGACAGCACATATTCTAGTAATTCATGGAGGGAGATTACGATGAATGTGGGTCTGGATACGGCCGAGACGGTGAGCAAGTGGAAAAATGCAAGAGATAAGTTTAGTAAGTTTAGCTAGTTCGTGATTGTCCATCTTCCGTTGTGGCGTAACATAGCGGAGACTGCACGAGTATAAATCAAAAGTAACAGCGGCATCTCTGCGACAAGCTGACGGCGACACATTGCCTGCGAGAGTATACACAGCCCTTAAGTTTTTTTAAATAGTCGTCGTGTGACTGCGTGCACCGAACGGTGAAGGTCATACCATGACGGGACGGAACAAATATAAATACCGTTACACCCCTAGTTGCATAAGGAGTCATTAGCAAAGACAATTTTTTACATGGAAACTTGTGAAAATTATATGCCCCATGACTCAATAGCTTGAAAAGCCATTTTAAGATCCCGTGACATAAAGTAACGGCAATATCAATCTCTCAGATTATAATGGTTACTTCTGTTCATTGACATTTGTGAGCATTTGTTTATCCACATCTTTCTTTATGCACGCCATAACATTTCAGTCTGGTTGCACTCTGCATCGTGACTTGACTTTGACCTTGATTATTTTCTTTTCAGACATTCTGTGGTAGATTTTCTGGCAGTCTTTCAGATCATTATTGTTTTTTGCATGATACAATCTTAGCCAGGCTTTAGCTGACAGACAGATGGCCTCATATTTCACTTAGGTAACAAGAGGAGAGTTCATGGCTGACTCGTTAACTGCAAGGTGCCTAGCTGCGCAAACCAAGTCCAAACCATAACCCATCCAACACTGTTCTTGACATTTTGAGTTTGTGCTGGTACGCTGCATTCAGTTTTCACCAAATGTGGCCCTGAGCAATATACTCAAGTTATTCCACTTTGGCTTGTTTGTTCAGATGCAACTGTGCAAACCTTTATTCTCCTGCCATGTTATTTTCTTTGAAAGAATAAGCTTTTTTCTTGGCAAGCATCCCAAACAATTCTTATGTAGTCTTTGTCTAGTTGTACTGTCATGAACTTTTAACATGCTAACTGAGGCCTGAGATGAGATCAGAGATGTAGTTCTTGGCTTATTGTAATTTCTCTGTGCAGCATAGTCTGACCATTAAGTTAATTTGCCAAAATGTCTGCTACTGGGGAATTTGACAACTATCTTTATCTTTCCACTACAAAGTAATATTTTTTGCTGTTTATTGATGACAATGGCTATATAACTCTTTCCAGAATTATGGGCATCAATGGGTGCTTCTCTAATATCACTGCTGATGTCTTTCTTACCTGACATTTTAGTACCAAACACCTGAATGCTTCACACCAACAAACTGCCAAAACTCTTGCTCATGGTCACACTCACTGACCAATAAAGTGTCTTTGACCTGTTTGTTCTTGCAGTGAAAAATCTGCGGAAGCAGTAGGGTTGTACTTAGTTTTAAGAAACTGTCTCTGCATTTTGTAATGTGCGCCATTATAAAACCACAGGTGGATACACAACAGTCACCTGGATCAATGACTATCTGACTGGCTGTGCATCAAAGTTAGGCAGTCTGCAGCACCACAGGGGACTGTACTCTCACCAGTTTTCAATCTCATAGGGGTTAGGTTAGGGTTAGGGTTAGGGTTAGAAGAAGGGACAAAAGAGACAGTGTGGCTTTTGTAGGGTTAGGTATTTATGTAAAATTGTGATGCAAAAATCACAAAATGATGAAAAATGTCCAACTTTGTAGCAGAAATAAACAAAAGCAAAACTGTTTTCGTCACATTGGCTTGATTTCATATCCATAATCAGGGATTAACTTTTTTGTACCACATCAGGTAAAATTAAACAAAGCATCAAATGTATTTATGTATTATTAGTTGTGTGGTACTTTTGATTCGTGGTGGGAATAGCCAGTGGCTATCTGTCGTCACTTTAGCTACCGAGCACTTATCGTTGCCTTGTCTTCTGAGCACTGCATCTGAGCTGTGAATAAAAATCTAACCCATTCATATCGTCATGAAAATATGTTCTGTTATGCTGTTAATTATACTAATAGACCACCATGACTGGCTGTGGGTTAGCCAGTAAGGAATTGGGAAGGAAGCTTAGCAAAGCAGCAGGCCGCTGTGGTAACTGTGCACCCCAGCAAAGCTCTGCTTACTCTAGTTTTAGCTCCGGAGGCACTTATTTTGGATGTTGTGTCAGTAGCAACACTTGAAATGAGGATTTTTGGACAGATTTGATGAGAATGAATGCAAAATAATCTTAATTTGAATCATAGGTTAGCATTAGCTAAGTCAGCCATGCTAAAACAGCTAACTTGATGACGGAAAACAGAATCAGAATCAGAATCGTTTTATTGCCATTGCCCGTGAAGACAAGTTCACAAACTAGGAATTTGCTTTGGTATGATGGTGTAAACATAAACATAAAAGAGTAGTAATAGTCCAAATAGAATAAAGATAAAAATAAAATAAAAATCATTTAATTAAATCAAAAAGGGCATGCAGGATTTAAATATAGTAGATAAAGGTTTACAAAATACTCAAGATATACATGGACAAGAAAGTAAGAGCAATTGAGCTGTTGTTCATGAGTCTGATGGCCAAAGGGAAGAAGGTGTTCTTGTGGCAGGAGGTTCTGGTCTGAATGGACTGTTGCCTCCTGCCAGGAAAAAGTTGGTCAAATAGACTGTGCAGGGTGAGAAGGGTCAGCCGCAATCCAACCAGCACATCCTAAACCCCTAGAGATGTGCAGGTCCTGTAGAGATGGGAGGCTGGAGCCAGTTACTTTCTCAGCAGTGCGTACAATGCACTGCAGTCTGTGTCTGTCCCCGGTGGTGGCCCCAGTACACGGTGGTGGAGGAGGTGAGGATGGACTCTATGATGGCTGTGTAGAACTGCACAATCATCTTAGTCGGCAGTTTGATCTTCCTCAGTTGCCGCTGGAAGAACATCCACTGCTGGGCCTTCTCGATGAGGTAGCTGATCGTCGACTCCCACTTGAGGTCCTGGGTGATGGTGGTGCTCAGGAAACTGAAGGACTCCACCATGGAGATGGGAGAGTCCATGAGGTCGCAGTGGGATGGTGGTGCTGTGACTTTCCTGAAGTCCATGATCATCTCCACTGTCTTCTGGGCGTTGACCTCCAGGTTGCTGCAGCTGCACCAGGACACCAGCCGATCCACCTCCCTCCTGTGGGCAGACTCCTCGCCATCCGAGATGAGCCCAATGAGGGTGACGTCATCTGTGAACTTGATCAGTTTCACAGAGTGATGGCTGGAGGTGGAGCAGTTGGTGTAGAGGAAGAAGAGCAGAGGTGAAAGTACACAGCCTAAGGGGAGCTGGTGCTGATGGTCAGAGTGTCCAAAACATTCTTCCCCAGCTGCATGCGCTTCCTCCGGTTTATCAGGAAGTCGGTGATCCACTTGCAGATGGAGTCGGGCACGTTGAGGTAAAAGAGCTTGTCTTGGACCAGATCTGGGAGGATTGTGTTGAACGCAGAGCTGTTGTCATTAAGTCCAGTGATCTGTGGCTTCTTGGGGATGGGGACGATGGTAGAGGATCTGAAACAGGCTGGCACATGACATGACTCTAGGGAGGTGTTGAAAATGACAGTGAAGGCAGGAGTCATCTCATTTGCACAGTGTCTCAAGGTGGAGGGGAAGACACCGTCCGACCCGGGAGCCCTGCAGGGGTTCAGTGTTCTGAAGAGATTGAGTGGAGGTGTATGGAGAGGTCTCAGGGCTGGCAGATGGGCTATCAAAGCGATAATAGATGCCACTGAGACTGTTGGCTAGTCGCAGGTTCATCAGAGGTATGGAGGGTTTAGGCCTGCTCATTCAGCCCATTTGTCTTCAGAAAATCTGTGGGTGACGTCACAGGGCTTTTGTCCAGTCCTTCTAACACAGTTTGTTGCATCAGCTTTAGAGCTAATAACCATAGACTTGTACATATATTGAAGAAAAAAACTGACCAAACTGACAATGGTCTGGAGCATTTCAGGCTGTTATTCAAAGAAGAATGCTGTATGAAAAAGACAAAAAAAAAAAAAAAAACATAACAGACAACACTGCACATCTGCTTCACATTCTTCACAAAACAGTATATTAACAGTTTATCAACCAAAATGAAATGAAATGAAAAATACTTTATTAATGAAAAATACTTTGTTAATCCCAGAAAGGACATTCAACAAATAATGTCTTCAGTAAGAAACTTCTTGGCTTCCTCCAATACAGATCACTAGAGAAGATCATTCCTGCACACAGCTGTAACTTCCTATAAAGACTGTCTAGTGACTCTTTTACTGACTAGTAGATATACTGCAATGTATAGTTTCCCTTTGGGAAGTAATAGAGTACTATTGACTTTAATTTAATTGAACTGTATTGTATTGTTCTGCTGTATTTATCATGTCATGTATTGTTGTTCATTTGATGTTGTATTTAATGAATTGTAAGATATGATAAGGACAATGTTGTATCCTGATATGTAAAGCCTTAAAACTGACAGAGGATGTACTTTTTTACACTATATGAAATGAGAAAACGGTCTGCTGATGTTGTGACTGTGTCAGGATTCATCACAATGTTAATCCAAGAAACTTGCAGCGGTGACGTCTGCTAATGTGGTTGAAAGACTATTTAATGATTTAATTTTAGTACTGACTGTGATGTAATGCAAAATATAACAAAATTTCATAGCTGCCAAACTTAATCTAACAAAAGGTAACACACAGGTGTGAAAAAACATACTTCCAAAGTATATGAACTCCAGTGTTCTGGGAGAAAGTCCAGTGTTTTATTTTCCACCTATACCCAAATGTCTAAAAGCTAATTTGGTTATGTAATGTTGACATGCTGCAGGATGCTAAAAAAATTATGAAGTGTAAGCCTAATCAGGATGCACCCAGTGCATTAAACCATCGACTCCAAGAGATCTTTCTGAAGCTTCTGTATTTTATGTTGCAAGAGAGATTGTGTTAACTTTGCAGAATGGCAGAGAAAAGCAGTTTCTTTTGTGACAGCACTGATAGATCAACGCAGCAGATAAAAATGCAACAAAGTTGACTCATATTATATTGCTGCAATCACAAAAACATCATGACTTGGGTTAAAATAATTACTTCTTTAACATTTAGAGAGCTTTGCTGCTATGGAAACCTCAGTAAGGACTTATGATTAAAGGATGCCTTCAGCAAATATTTGGAGGGAAAAACTTGTGGCCTCAAAAAACAAACTGTTTCATTTTTCATTTAACTGAAAGAAGTCATGATCACCGTGGTCTCATTGGTTTCTTTGACGAGTACAAGACCATTCTCAACACAAATTAACAACTGTAACAAAAGAGACATAAAAAGTAAGGAACAACAAAGATTTATTTTGATTGATTTATATTTTAACAAATCTTTTAAATTATGTATTTGAAAATCATCAAAGAGGTCATTGACAGCTGCCTACGATTAGCAAACAAACATATAAACAAAACCAAAACCCTCTCAGCTCAGGTCAGAGTAAATGGTGCAATCGGCATTGAAGTTGTGTTAATCATAATACAGTGGACTAAGAAACACTTAATGGAAATCAGTTGATGGGTGAAGGTGAATTATGCTCTATCGACCCAGTGTGATGACTAACTAAAGAAAAATAACAGCGAATAAAGGAACAGAAAACCAGACCACCCGTCTTAACAACATAATACAGCAGCAGGGATGGAAAAAGTCCTTATCCTTCTCTGCATCACTGAAGCTATTTTGACCAACTTTAAAGCCAGAAATTCAAAGGGCATTTCACAGTACTGTTGGCAGTGATTCATCTGAATGTAGTGTTTTTGGGAAAGTACATTTAATACAGATTCCCTTGGCTTGATTCTTTTGCGCTGCTGGTTGCCATTTGTGTTAGGTTGGTAGATGAGATGCATCTCAGTTGAAACCACTGAAGAGACCTTAATAGCACTCTCCATATGTTCAGCTACATGAGTACAAGCATTGTGCAGTCAGTTGAGTGATGAAAGATCTCATCACTGGTGAACGTTGCCAATGGCTCATTACAAAGGGGGACAAAAATGGAATAGTGCTCCCACTACAGATGATCCCGAGATGGAGGTTGAGACCCAATATGGTAAACACGTTCTAAATGTACAGTTTTTTTTATTATTAAATATTTTATTATATATTACATACATATTCATCAACTTACCACTGAAAAATATCACTAAAAAAGGTGAAAAAAGTCAAATGGATAATTTTAAATGATAGCAATCGTTTGGCTGAGGTGCAAATATGTGTTATGCAGCCGTGCTGTTTATCAGCTAAGAAGAGTTCACTTTTGATGAGTCTCATAACATTGTGTTCAATTTTTTTTCTCAATGCAACTTTTTAAACTGATTTCATAGAGAATATAGAACCTGTAGGCTAAGAAAACTGTGCCAACGTCTGTTTGTTTGAATAATGAACATGACCTGACAGGGTTGAGAAAGATGCTATTCTCACTTTAATTTATGAAAGCTTCACCCGGGGGTAAGAGAAAAGAATATTTCTCATATGAATAAAGTAAAAAAAAACACGCTTATTATACAACAATGAATAATTGCGACAGGCATGTGTGTACATGCTTGCTAAAAAGATGAAACAACTGATTTCCATACTGAAGCTGGCACTGCTAAGGTTCAATATAATGTAAGCACTGTTTGCTTGGTTGTTCGCTTGCCAATTTGAAACTGTGCATTACACTCATTTGAGTCACTAATCACTCTCTAGTCACTCATGCTGCCTTAAACAGCACCCTCCTGCCACATAACTCCAATAAGTAACATGCTGGGGAGTTGTTCAATGAGCTTGCTGAGACTCCAATGCACCATAAGCAGAGGTGAAAAAAAATCTGTCACCACTATGAGTCATCCAAGGGAAATTGTCTTCTAAAAGTCCTATAATAAATGATTTTGGATCACTTTGGTTCAGTAGAGTCTCATGTGAACGTCCTATACTTATATTTTAAAGTTTGGATCAATTTTAAGTCATCCAACATCACATTTAAGTCAAGTATGAATGTTTATTGTCTTCTGCCATCAAAAGGAATGAAAGAGTCCAACACAGCATCTGCTAACGGTATAAATTTCTGTTTTCACTAGCTAGTCACTAACTTCGTCTGGTGTTTGTTGCTGAGGAGCTATGTGTGGCAGTATAATCCTTTCACAAGTACTTTTTTTTTAGGTTATATTGTTTTTCATGAGAATGAAAAAGAAAGTTAGAAAATCAAGTTCTCACTCAGGACTTGGTATCGGAGATTTGTTTCTTGTTCAATGAAAACACATTCATTATTGCCCAATACATCAAATATCAAAGTACTTGTAGCTGCTGCAAAAGATATCCTTTGCGTATTTCAGTCGTTCAGAAACGTATACGTTGTTCACTGACGTCACCTAGTTGCAGGAACTAAAGATACTCAGTTCTGTGTCTTCCCTATCACTCATCTGTCACTCAAGCAGTCATTCAAATTTTTGTGATTGATTTTCCGAACTGATAAATACAACTACACAAGAGTATCCTTATCCTTTTCACAGACTGTATTTGTAAATCTTTGTGGCTTTTTGTTGATCCTCCCATCATACTGCATATTTCAGTTTTTAATTCAAGTGTTGTAACTTCTCCCCTAAAAATGGCCTGATAATTGATGTACTTTGTCATTTATACCATGTCTCATCTGCTCACATGTCCAGGGTAATTTGAATTTATCAAATTGACTGATTAAATCCATTGGAAAAGAGCAGAACTATTTTTATGATGACGCTCCAAACATGTGAAATGTGATATTTCCAGATCAGACACTGCATCCAGCCTTGTACACAGCAAATCTATTGGGATTTTGCCTTTCATTGATGTCACATTCAGTGTATGATTCTAAGGCTTAAAGCAATTTCTACTGATATTAAATCAAATTAAAGAGAAAAAAACAACATTCTATTTAAAGACTGCAGTGATGCAAGGACTTGAAATGTTCGGGTGCTGATTCATTAAAGACTGAAATGAAAGTACTCAGGTCTTTTAATCTCTCTCTTAGAAAAAAAAAATACTCAAGTCAAACCTATTTTCCAGAAAAGATCATACTTTTTAGCTAAACTCCACTTTAAGTAATGTCAGATATTCAAGGTAAACAAGCATGACTTAAAATACACCTGGATTCTAATCTGCAGCGCTTATTTACAGACACACAAAACATATTCCAGTACATGAAATATCTCCACCACTCTTACCAAGTTTTTGTGGAATGATAAATACAGTAATTTAAACATGAAAAAAAGTATGTTTCTTCTGTTACAGAAATACATACATATTTCAAATAATGACATTTTTCTAATTCTGTTCTAAATAGCATTTTAGGGTTACAGAGTTTCATCGGAAGCTCTCAACCTAAATCCCTTCTCTTGTGACATATTTAAACAGCAAGGCTGCATTTCAATCGAGGACAAAGAGAGAATCAATGCAGCACAGACAAGTTGGTCTTTTTCTGCCTTTCTCTTCATTTTGCCGTGAGAACCTTCTTCTCGTTCCCTGTGGGCCATGCCTGTCTAAATGTAGACCCTTTCACTTGATTAAATGTGTCGGGAGCAGTTGGTCTTCACATCAGTGCAGTGTTGCCAGCTGCCTGGGGGCTTCCAGTGGGTGTAGTTTCCTGACAGCTTCGGGATTTGATCTCTGATCTAAGTTTTTTTACTGACGGGAGGAAAAATTAAGAGTTATACCTTATTATTATAGTAGCTAACACCTTAATTTAACAGTCCGTTTGTTATTCATTTGTGGGTGTTCCTGTCAGAGGTTCAGGATGGGCTTTAATCAAACACATGTTGACTTTTATCAGTCTGCTGTTTGGTGCAGGTGTGTTGTGAGTCCTATTTAGTGAATCCCACTGCCTCAGACTCAGGTAACATGTTTAAAGTCGTGAGACAGAAGTGCAAAGTTGCATCAAATGAGATAAAACTGAACCAAACCAAAAACTAGGGAATAACTATCTGTGAGTTTGTGAGCCCTTTCATGTACCGTAAAAGTGGTCATGTTATTAATTATTAACACAAAACATTGATTTCAGTCATTTCACAAACTGTGTACTGAATAAGATAATCTAGAGGCCTAGGGTTAAAATAATTTATTTATTTTTTCTTTTTCAGTTGTTCTTTTATTTTTTGCATATGCATAGGGCCTTTGCAGTTGGCAAAATATTAAGTTAAGTGCTGCCATTTACTGGCACTGAAGGAAGTAGTGTCTCTTTCTCAAACAAAGTTGATTTGAATCACAGGGGCACTGCCAAACAGTAGCTTGGTGTTGCTATAGCAACGGCAAGAATCAACATCATATATCAGCTTAAATGACTGCAACTCCAACAGAGATGGACGACCCTGCTACCTTGAACAATTTGGTGGAAAACACAAAGGAGCAGAGCAATCATGAACAAGGGAGGATCACAAGCAGGTTCGCTGAGGAATGGGACACTGTGATCCATCGCAGCCGGACCTGCTAGCTTCCACACCAGGCTGCTGTGGATCCAGTCCTGCCTTCCTCCCCAATGTATCTGATATCAGCTAGACAGCTAATAATGGATTGTGTCGGCCTATGGCGAGAAGATACCCAGCCAAGAAACAGGCCCGTGAATGCAGTCTTTTAATTAAATGGTACGAGCAGCATATTCGGCTCAAATACTCAGTCACTAAGGACCGCACTTTCTGTTGTGCCTATAGATGTGTGACTGAAAAAAAAAAAAAAAACAGCTGACAGATGCATTAAAAAATAAATAAAGACTTTTTTTAAGACTTATTTATTATGGTAAAGTACAGGGTTAAATTCACAAGTTTAAACCTTACTTTAGAAAGGAAAAAAATGAGCCATCACACACTGAATATGTATTAAGTTTGGAAGAAACAGTATTTCTGATTTTTTAATGGATATGGAAACTATATGCTACACACTAAAGACCAATAATACGGTACAAACCTGACTGCTATCAGCAAACATGCATATAGCCAGGGTCTGTGATAGTATGAGGTTATATTACGGTATATGTGAGTATGAGCTTATTTACGCTTCTGAAAATATCCTGCCTTTAAGGCAACATGTTTTCAACATGTAATTTTCAACAAGATAAGGCAAACCACACTCTGCACACACTGCAAAGACCTGGCTGAGGAAGAAAAGGGTAGAGGTACTAGACTGTGCTGCCTGCAGTCCTGACCTGTACCGAATAGAATAGAATAGAATAGAATAGAATAGAATAGAATAGTCTTTATTGTCATTGTACACACAAATTGCATAGAGGTGGAGCATATCCCCACAGTTCACTCTGAATTACAAATGAAAAGTTTTCATAAATACCTCATGCCAGAGTGCAGCAGGTTGACGAGACTCCTGCCCCGAATGTGAGTTGTCAGTCAGGATCATCCTTGCCCTGTTGAGACCATGGGAACTGACAATGCCCACCAGAGAGGGCTGATTTTATTCTGTGCTGCTCTTATCACCCCGTCCAGCGCTTTCCTGTTCCCAGCTGTGCAACCAGCATACCATATTGTAATGTAGTACAGCAGTATTTTTTCTGCTGTGGACTGATAAAAAGTCTTCGGCAGACTAACCTCTAGGTGGCACTTCTGCAGCACCCTGAGGAACCTCAAGGAGGAGACTCTCCACTCAGGTGCTGCTGATCTGTAGAGGGACAGTGTCTCCTCTCTACCCTGAAGTCCATCACCATCTCTTTTGTTTTGCTGGTGTTAAGCATGGTGTTGTTAGCTGAACACCACTCCTCGAGCCTCTGGACCTCCTCCCCCGTATGCTGTTTCGTTGCTGAGACCCACCACTGTTGTGTTGTCAGCAAATTTGACAATGGTGTTAGAGTGGCGGGAGTGGGCGCAGTCATATGTGTACAGGGCATACAGGTAAGGGCTGAGCACACAGCCCTGAGGAGAGCCTGTGCTGAGTGTCACGGTTAAAG
Organism: Hirundichthys speculiger; assembly: GCA_018398805.1. Taxonomy (NCBI): domain Eukaryota; kingdom Metazoa; phylum Chordata; class Actinopteri; order Beloniformes; family Exocoetidae; genus Hirundichthys; species Hirundichthys speculiger. The sequence continues at coordinate 431,378 of JAGFBZ010000074.1, read as the reverse complement.
ATCTATGAGGTCCCACTCTCACTGTTTGTAGATGGTCTGTCAGGAAGTTCTCAATCCAGTCACAGGTGAGGGGTGGGAAACTTAGGTCAGCCAGCTTCCTGACTAAAATGTCTGGCAGGGTGGTGTTTAATGCTGAACTCCAACTGGTACCAGTTGGAGTTTAAAGGGAACCAAGATGTAAAGTGATGCAGGATTAGAGGATGCAGTATATGACACCTCTTAGAAATGTTCCTGCTTCAGCCCATCTGATGAATGGATCACCACCAGCTTGTCATCCAGGTCTGCACAGGTCTTTTAACGATCCATTCATTTGAATCCGGTGTGCTGAAGCAGGGAAATATTTAAGATATGCAGGACAGCGGCCCTCGGGGAGTTGGAGAACCCTGTCCTAAGAACTTGATTGTTTGGTAACCCTTGATCCCAGAGTACTTCAAGCTGTTAGACCCAACCTTATCTCAATATATTTTTGGATGCATATTGACAAAATGAAATTAACCCAATGAGACAAATGTGAAGATGTGCAGGCTTTTTCCTGTTTTATTTCTTTCTAATGTTACCAATTTTTCTTACTTGGCATCGGAGGTGGACATGCCAGTGCTCAGTAGTGTAGGCCAATCTAGCATTAATCAAAAGGAGCACAAAGGACATCTGTTCCCTTTAAAATATCAGTTTCAGTTTAGTATAAGGTAACAGCAGCAGTCTGCCATCCTTAATATCTACAAAAACCAGCCAAAGTTACCTTGGACTCCCATCCTGGTTGGACAGCTGCAATTGTTCTATGGCACTGTAAGGTCACATGTCAACAATGATAAAACCATCTCAAAGAGCTGCAAAGGACATCATAACAGAGGTGACTAAGGCTGAAGAAAGTATGTAACTATGGAGGAGAAAATGAAAAAGTGAGAGAGCAAGAAATCAAACAAAAGGAAATCTTAGACAAAGTTGTACAAAGAACTTTACCTTTATGCCTCGAGAGGCACCCTCTGAGCCAAAATCCACAAAAGTTTCCTTGTGCTGTCTTCATGAAATCTGTGCAGTGCAGTGCTTGAAGGAGGCAAGGTCAAGGTCAGTAAAGGCCTTGATCGACTGTCAATATGTTGCTCTATTTGATGATCTGTTAAACACCTTCTTGCTTGACCCCCTACAGTCATTCAATGTGCAAGTAGCATCTGCTGACCTTGTTGAGTTGTAAAATGCATCCTTAACTGACAAATGTGACGAAAAGTTATGGGATGACATCTGGGACAAAACTCAGGGCCTGTCCACCATGGTTGACAGCCTCCTCCAACTGAGAAAAAAGGGATGGTAAGCTTAGCTTTCATGCTGCTCAGGAGGATTTGCAGTTGAGACTCAGATGGGAAAGCCTCCACCCCTCAACTCTACTGATGCCTTTTTAAAGCATTCCCTCTACCCCAGGGGTCGGCAACCCAAAATGTTGAAAGAGCCATATTGGACCAAAAAAACAAAAAACAAATATGTCTGGAGCCGCAAAAAAATAAAAGCCTTATAATGAAGGCAACACATGCTGTATGTATCTATATTAGCTATATTAGCCTACTATCAAAATGACTAAGTTGGCTACAAATACATAATGATCCTTCATGATAAAATGTTTATTTTCCCTGCAGTGCAGAATGACGCACCACGTGACTACTCAGTTTTACGATACCGTTTAACTTTATTACATAATTAATGAATTATGTTTCATTGCTTTGATGAAATTAAAGAAATGCAATAAAGAAATCAAATTTTTGATGTCATTTTTATTTTGAAGATTCAAAAAAACATCAAAATCGAACGTGCATAACATGCCCTTATCTGGGCAACAAACAGTGCAACAAACACAGCATGCATTTATAAAAAATAAAACAGCAGCCTTTTGAAAAGAGAAAATATATAAAATCGAATTAAATCAAATGCAGCAGCTCCTCTTCTCCTTTGACGCGCACCAACGCAGCTATCCTCCGACCTGAGCAACAAAACACAATAATATCCTTAAGTGTCATTCCAAATATATACTGACAAAAATCAGAAATAATTTTATAAAAGCAGCCACTTTGTTACTAGTGCCTATAACAGGATTGTGTTCTTACCCGTTTAATGTGACTTTTGTTTTCGGAGGTCACTGGTCAGCTTCTCAACATCGGGCGCGTAAGATGAAACTTTAATTTTCACGCAGGACTGCAAGCTCTCATCTGTGAGGCGGGTGCGATATTTTGATTTGATATAGTTCATATTTGAGAATATCTGCTCGCACAGGTATGTTGATCCAAATATGGATAATACTCCAAATGCATATGTCTTCATGTTCCTATAACTGTCAGGAAGAGCATTCCATGTGTCATAGACAAGTTTCTCGGGTGTTGGGAGTCTTTCCATTTCGCTCCATTTGTGGCTTTGGGCAAGCTGGGCTTTCTGGCGAGTGACGTCTTCAAGCTCGGCTGTCAGACGTTTGAATTTGGACATCCATAAATCTTTGTCGGCTATATCAGCCATTTCCATTTCAAGGTCAGCTTGATTTACTCCTGGGAATGTGCTCAACAAGGACGGGTCAATCTCCAGGGGTGTAACAGGAAAAGACAGTGTCATTTTTTCCTTTCGGAACTCGCAAAATCTGCTCCCAAATGCAGTTTGCATATCAATGATCGCACCTTGTAAATAATCACCGTTGAGTGTGTGATCATGATGGGCTTCTTTGAATTCTCTCAGGGAGGGGAAGTGGGAGAGCGTGCCGCGCTGCACATCTCTGGCAAAGACAGTCAGCATGCGCTCGAATGACAAAACAGCTTCCAGCATTTGCAGTGCAGTGTTTCCCCGCCCCTGGAGACTTTCATTCAGCTTGTTCAGGTGGCTTGTCATATCCACCATAAAGTGCAATTTTTCGAGCCACTCGGTATCTTCCAGTTGCGGGTAGTTCAGGTCTTTGCTTTTCAGGAATGTTTTCACGTGTTCTAAACAAGCCACAAAGCGACGCAAAACCTCACCCCTGGACAGCCATCGGACTTTGTTGTGTAGCAGGAGATCGGAATATTCGCTGTCAACTTCATCAAGCAATTCACGGAACTGACGGTGGTTCAATGCTTTTGCAATTATTTTGTTCACCATCTCGATGACAAGGTTCATCACTGCCATACACTCTGACGGGAATGTTTGTGCACACAGTGCCTCTTGATGCAAGATGCAGTGGAATGCAAGCAGATCTCGACCCAATGCTTTCTGTAACAAAGTCACAAACCCCCTTTTTGATCCTCTCATGCTGGGTGCTCCATCTGTAGCCACTGAAATCAGGTGGTTGGTGTTTATTCCCTTGTCATTTAAACACTTCAGCACAGCCTCACATATGTCCTCCCCCCGTGTTTGGCCTTTCAGTGGTATTAATTGGATCATTTCTTCTTGCGGCCCATCGGAGTTCACATACCTGCATAAAAGCGCAGTCTGTTCAATATCGATCACATCACAGGACTCATCACAGGCAATTGAGTATGCTGGCGCTGAATTGATGTCCCTGATTTGCTGATCGGTGATGTTGCCTGCCATTTTAATGGCTCTTTCCTTCACTGTCTTAGCGGAGAGAGGCATATCTTTAATTTTCTGTATTATCTCGGTTTTGTTTTTGAAGTCTGCAAATAGGTGCTCTGATATGTTGATGAATGACTCCTTCATGTAGTCACCATCTGTGAAGGGTTTTCCACGCTTTATTATCTCCCGGGTTGCAACAAAACTTGCAGCAGTAGTAGTGTTTGGAGATGCAATCCACTTCTTGAATCTATTTTTGCGCTCCTCTAATTTCTCCAGAAGTAATGCAATCGCACGTTTTCTCTCACTCCCAACTGGGTACTCGGCTGCAAATGTAGCATGCCTTCCCTGAAAATGTCTTTCCACATTACTCTTTTTGTTATTTGACAACTTCTCGCTACAGAGCAAACATTCAGGCAATCCTTCTGCACTGGCAATGAATGCAAACGATTCGGTCCAAGAAATGTTGAATCCTCTATTTTCATCACTTATTTTTCTCTTTTTACCTTTGGTATCCATGGCCAATCACACAGACGCCGGTTTGTTAGCAACAGCCACCTGCCGGGGGGGTGTTCTGTCGATTTCTGTTACTTGTCGAGATATGCTGCCTATGACGTTTTCCACGCCCATAATTTTTTAAAACCCTTTGTAGCGGGAGCAGCGGGACAGACGAACACCGGTTTACAGTGAGTAACAGCCTTAAAATTCATATTATTTCGTCTTTGTGCTTGTTGAAAACGTTTGAGCGTGGAAAATGTCATTCGGGAATTCGCTCTGCGCATGCGCAGAACCCCGAGGTAGCATATCTCGACAAGTAGCAGAAATCGACAGAACACCAGAACACCGGCATCCCGCCCTGCTGGTTGAAACGTGTGTCGCAGGCTATGACGCAAATCGTCGTTGACAGAAATGTTGAAATTTAATATTCATTCTACACATTTTTACAGCATTTTTTTTAATATGGTTTCTGTAGGACCAACAGAAATCATATTAATACAAAACATATATTTCCCTCCCCCATCTTTTTCCATTTTCAAACATTTTTGAAAAAGCTCCAGGGAGCCACTAGGGCGGCGCTAAAGAGCCGCATGCGGCTCCAGAGCCGCGGGTTGCCGACCCCCGCTCTACCCTGTCTTTGATGGTCTTGTTAATGAATTGAAAAGGTGAATTTCACCTGAAGTTTGAACAGAACTCCAATTACTCATTAGCCAACTTCTTCCTGTAAAACCTCACAAAAAGAAATAATGAATCTTTAGATAAGCACATGAACTGAAATTCGTTACTTGACATAAACACGGGCATCACACAAGGCTTTTTGCAGAATACTTACATTTGTGTCTGGTGATAAGGCTGATAAAAGTGTACACAGGGTGAAAATGTACAGTAGGAGGTCTAGTAAAGTGAATAAATGGGTCCCAGTGGCTTATCTTTTAATAATAGGAGGGCTCCTTATAGCAATATCCAGACACCGATTATATATATAAAAAAAAAGAAAGAACATTTTGTTTGTAAAACATAATGTAAGCATACCTGAAATGTCGGCCATAATTTCTCATTGGAGGTTACACAAAATATTCAGTATGTTTTCCTGCAACCACAGCAAAGTGCATGAGAGAGAAATTGAACTAGCGTGGCAGCCTGTTAAGTCAGAATATCACCAGCACACAAGCTTATGCTACAATTTGCAGCTTGTCAATGGTTTCTCTTGAAAATTAACCCATTTTTCTCCCTATGGTCACATGACTATTAGCATTCTACCCTGTATAACTTTATATTTTCAACAGTACTCTAAGAGTACAACAAGGTTTGAGTACAGCGTTACCTCTAGGTGATAAAACTACAGGAAAAAAATCACCACCAAGCCTTCTCTGTTAGCTTTACCCTTGCATTAAATAGATGCATGTCACGGTTCTCATCACAGCCAGCAAAGATGTTGACGCCTGTGTTCAATTTCTTAGTTGTTCCAGTGGTGCATCTCCCAAGGACTGGTTGTCTTTTTATTGAACCGCATGAGTGTTGCCTGTGATCATTAAATGCACTTATTTCTCCAGATAAAACAAAGGCTGATTAGTGTATACTCATATCTGTGGTCACTGTCCCCAGGTGGGGTTAGTCGATGGGAACTGTCACAGCCTGATTTAATTTCCATAGGCTTGTTCGCAGAGACTTAGGGAAAAGCCTGCACCCAGCGCTCTTCATTGGACTCCCACTGCACATTCCCTTCATTTCTACAGACAATCCATCTGCTGTTCTAAACCCTGTTTTGTCAAGAGTTGTTAGCTGCTTGGCCCCAGGGATGAGCACCACGGGCTATTATTAATCTTGTTTGTTTCGTGTTTCTCTGTCACTGTGCAATAGAGAGATTGAATGCCCAGTGGACTTTCTCTTCCACAGACATAATCAATGATGTAAGTAAGTGCAGATTATCATTGAGACTCGTGAAGAAGGGCCGCCTCTGGGGTCTACAAGTGTCACCTTGTGAATGATTAGATATTTGTACAGAAGCTGTTTCCTTCTTGTAGCTTTAAATTTACAACTGAATTAAGTAAAATTACAAACAAAAAGAAAAAAGAGAGACATCTGAAGACAGATTTTGGCAGTCGTTCGACCCCTGGGCTGCATGTCAAGATGATTTAATTCATTATTGTCATGTAAATAACGAAAGAATTAAGCTACATTGTTTTTATGTGTTCTGGCTTGTGGATGTAGTACTCCTGCAGTGATGTAGGGAATACTCCTGCAAATGGAATTGGTAGCTATTAATTAAACACCTTCAGCAAGTGTGATTTCCAGCAAAGTAATGCTGACCGGTGGTTAATACTGTGAAGCCAACAGTGGGAAGAGTTGTCAGGATCAGATCCCCGATAATCACGACCTTGTCAGAGAAGGACGAGACCATAGGAGAAGGACTCTGCTGATTCTGATTCCAGCAGCTTTAATCTAGCCAGAGGCACTGAAGATTTCTGAGCACTCACAATCAATACGTTTACACCCATGTCTCTCATGTAAGTGATATCTGATCTGGAATCAATCCTACTTTGGTGACTAGGATGCCTTGCTGACCTCATCTTTTTTCCATCACATTAGAATCGAACAAACGAGCTGCATCCCTCCGTGCAGCCTTACAGTCCCACAGACACCTCAAAGATTGAACCACAAAGAAAAATGATAAAATTGTGCAGTGCATCTGTTTTCTTTAATCTCTCATTTCAGTTCTTTCAAACGTGAGCTCATAAATGTTGTATTTACCATAAGATTGGGTTTCTGCATTAGAAAATTAATAAATACATAGAATTATGTTATATTAGATTTCTCTATTTGATTAAAGTAAATGCTTTATTGTCATTGTATTGTAATAAATAAATAAATAAGCATCTGTGTTAATAATATAGTTTTACAGTTTGAAAGCTGGATTTTTTTTTTCAATATATCACAAAATTGTTTCTTCAGGCTTGTTGACTGTACTATAAACTACAGTTTTCCAAGTTGCAAAAGAATCTAATGTCCTTCAGACTTAAATTTCCCAAGTAAACATTTATCAACACATGATTTTTCACTAACAATAGATCAAAATATTCCTTTGTTTAAAACAACGCAATTCAATACTTCAAAGTAAAGTCTGTAAAATCACTGTAATGTTTTATTCATACCTTGTTCCTTGTTGAAAAGTGAACAATATTACCTTCATAAAAGGAGGATTTGTTCCAAGGCTGTACATTGCATAAGTCATGCTTGTTCCAGCACGGTGAAATCTAAAGCCTGAGTCTGTTAATCAACTCCTGCCCAATGGAACTGTGGCTTATTCTGCTACAAACAAAACATAAAAGCATGAACTAGCAGATGTGCGTGTGGTGATGTCTTGGTGGAGCTATGTGGCTGTTAAACTGCTGCACCTGTTTTTTTCTTTTTTTTTTTTAAAGGAACGTTTTTCACACACTTTCATGATGGCCACATAACGAACCCCATGACTTTGATCCCTCCTCTCTCCTCTCACCCCAACTGATCGAAGCAGATGGCTGCCCAGTGTCCACCCTGAGTTTGGTTCTATCTGATGTTTTTTTCGATTAAGTGGGAGTTTTTACCCCCCCCTCTCACCCCGAACACACACACCACACCAGACATGTGTGCTTACACACACCACTCAACCTCTGTTTGCTCAAGGGGAAATTCTTGGCTTTCAACTTATGATTTTGCAAGTTCCCCCCCATTACTATGAAGTTGAGTAAGATGATTTTTGGTATGATTTGCTGCTACGTAGATAGAAATGATTTAAAACGAACCAAAGTTTTTCTGAAGTGACACTAAGTTAAAACCATGCTTTTCCAACTATGTATAAGTTAGTAATCTACCAAATCTGCTACTTTGGATAGTAGCATGCCAAATTCACTTAGATTAACCAATGGCTTGGTTCTACAGCTTCTTTTTAGTTTCAGTATTCAGTTCAGTATTGAATTGCAAAAATGTTGTTCCCACCAACTGTGGACATCGGGCTAGGTTGTAACTGCTGTATGTGACTGATACCATGTACAGTGACCAATCATAATATTATGACCAATGAAATACTCTGCTGGAAAAAACTGAATCCTATTGTGGCACTTGGCATCTTCCAAAAAAAATTTGCAGACCAATTACATCCCCCAGCATGTCATCAGTGGGCCCCTCAACAAATTATTTTCGGAAGAACATAGCAAAGAATCTGAGGTGTTCATTTAATGTTCAAACTCCACAAACAGCAATTTGATGGGACCCGATGACATCTGTGGGAAGCAGTCCTCTTCCACAGAGACCCCACCACACATGACTACAGGACCTAAAGGATTAGTTGATAACATCCCATAATCAGACAATCCAGGACACCCTCAGATGTTCTTTGCCCAGACCCTAACTGGTCTGTCTCTTTTGAGAGCACAAAAAGGAGTTGCTCATTATTAAGTGGGTGGGTAGGGTTTTAATATAGATTTGTAGGAAGACTAAGCTGACAATATTTATGAGCAATCTTATCAGGTTTTTCACAGTTGTATATTTTGGCTCTCCTTAAACTGAAAATACCAGCAGTATGGTGGTAACGAGAGTTTCAGTGAGCTCAGTAAGAAAAAAATGTCATGATAAGCTATTTTACATCAGGACAATGGCAGCCACTGATCATAATATTTGCTTTAAGGACACTGATTATCGTGTCTTTTTTTTTTTAAATGTGCTGAGAAATGACCAGGTTAAGACACTGTTGACAATTGACCACAAAAAGTTAGACATGTCCTGGTGAGTAACTGGCCTGATACAGAAAATTAAGAAAATGATTTTCTGATTCACTGATTTTCATTGAGAAAACTGAATATTGTCATTATCGACTCTTTTCATTGAGAAAATCTGTGAATATACAAATCCATTAGATGCATATACTCATGTTCAAGTGTCATGACATGGAACCAGAGTTTTGCATTTTTAGACATGTGGTCAGCACTTAAAATATTTTTGTTGCTTTTAGGACTCTGGGAAATCCAATCTGGCCTTTTACTGGCCCAGATCAACTATCATCCTTGCTCCTTGGTAAAAGGATGTAATCCAATCAAGACATTGAATAACCTCTATTCATCTTTTGTGGCGGCTGATAAAGTTAACTTTCTTGCCCACACACCTCTGTGATATTGCACAGAAACCCAACTGCGAGGTCACAAAAATGTATAAATAATCCATTTGAGATACTGTGTACTTGTATCATTTTGTTCATAGTTTATGGTTTACACAAGATGTGATCTACTGATTATAGTCATTACCGACCCTTGCCCACTGGTTACAGAAGCTATGCCACTTTCACACTTCAGAATTTCAAGCCTGATTTGCCAGTTACTGAGATTGCAGACTGGTAGGAGGCAACTTGTTTAGAGGTCAGCCACCCAGCATGCAAAATGTCTGAAGTTGTCGAGCAACTTCCCACTCCTGCTACAGTCAATGAGGGAGCAAAGCATGGGGTAACATCACCGTAAGGACGGGAAGCCTGTGAAGCAAGAGGAAGATGCTATAAACAGCAAGACTACAAAGATGGAGCATTAAGCTTTATTTATTTATTTATTTTTGGTCACTATTCTTAACACATGAAAGCACAAACAGTTTACACTGCCCATTACTTCCCGCAGTTCATTTTCAAATAAACATATCCTTTTTTACATCTGGCTATAAGTCCTTTCTGGTGTCACTTTTAGGATGTTTTTTTGCAAAAAAAAAATGGGTTTGGCGTACAGTCAAGTTAACTGAATAGCTGTCAGATTTCAGTGTGTGACCTTTTAATGTGACCACCAAGATTTTAAGACGCCTGGTTACAAGAGAGCAAGTAGTTCTATGTGAACGGGAACACCAAACTGCCAATGCCTAAAGTTGCGTAATGTGAAAGTGGTTTTAACAGCATCACAGACAAGAGCCCTTCTCATGTTATAGTATATTGGACCCAAAAAACACAACAGGAAATAGCTAACATTTGTTCCTCAATTTAAGTACAAATACCTTGACAGTAGTGAAACTGTGATAGTTCAGGGGTTGTGGTGGACGTAAATACAGGGGACCAAAGGAGGAGGCAGGAGAAACAAACAAAAGTCCTTTGTTTTTACCAAAATCATGGCACCACCCATTTTATCGATAACGCATACAAGTGGAGACAAAGGGTAAGGACAAAATGGAGAAAAATATCGACGTGCTGGAAATCTGTGAGTTTGGCAAAGAAGAGATCAACACTGTCTGCAAGACAAGTAGAGATCCTGTCTGCTTTGTCTGGAATAACTGGAGGAAGTCCAGCGTCTGCAAAGCTGGATGAATTTGAGTTCTACACCTCATATTCCATGGTACCCTCTATTGATTAAGATAAAGCCTATTTGAAAAATTATTTCGATGTCTTTGAACTTTTCTTTTCTTTTTGCCTCCACCAAACTTTATTTGTAAAAGCAAATTCAAATACAAAAGCCTAAAGCATAAAGAGATGTAATATATAACAATGGTTAAAGGCACTTTTACCATGGTCCATTTTAAATCGTATTAAAGTTCAGTGTTTATTTTATGCTCAATTAAATCCTAGATGATTCTGAATATTGTGTTAGCTAGCTGAGCTGTGATGCTATCAGGTACATAAGTACACTGCTGTTTCAATTGCAGAAGGACCGGAACTGCATCCTCCCATCCCCTGAAGTATGTTTGCCTGAGTCGCACCTGCCAAGTATGAACTTCCAAGCACACAAGTCCAAGCTTGGCATACTTAGAATGAAAAATGCTCAAGGAATCAGATTTTCAAATGAAAACAGGAAGTAAAACAATTCAAGCAAATATGAAATAGTAGGTAAAGGAAAACAAGACCAAAACAGGAGACCTAAGAAAAACTCTAAAAATATATCTGAAAATAACTACATGTGAGAGATTAATTTTGGAAATGTATGTCGGGTACAATGGGTTTCATTCACAATTCAAAAATGGAGACAGGTCGGGAGAATTTTGGAAACTGATGCAATGTCCTATGCAACGACTGCATATTGGTGTTGCAAGTAGGTCCCGAAAGCCTTAAGAAATTGAACCACCCCTGGGCAAACAGTGAGGCATGTAAGTAATTTCATCTTATTTCAGCCAGTCAACACTTCTATTGACAATTTTCAGTGTTGAGTAGCCATGCTTTTGCTTCTCACCACTGACTTGACCTGCTAGACTGGAGGATGGTAAGACATCATCCAAAGAGAAAAATTGGGGGCATCAGACACTTTCCTTGGCAGAATCTCAAAAGTGAAGATGGAGAACGATCATGTGCTGAGCCACTGTGGATGCGTAGGAAGGGTCAAGCACATATTCATCTCTGGCCTCTACTTCCAGAATCATATTTACCCACGCTGTCTGTGTGTGCCGTTGAGAGCATGCTTCTTTGCTAGCAAATGTGCTCTGTCTATCGACTTCTGTATGAACTACAGAAACAGGAGTAAATTGTCAAAGTCTGATGTCTATCTGATCCCCTTAATCCATGAGCTCTTGGCCAGGTGTTGTGTTGTTTTTGTTGTTTGTTTGTTTGTTTTTCATGAAGCTGGATTTGACCGAGGGCGACAAGTGGATTCTATGATCTCCTGGCCTCTCAAGAAGAAATTTCAATCTCCACTTTGGACTGACTAAACATTTTGCCCTTCTTTTTTGCTTGTTCATTGACTCAGCCACCTCTAACTTTTCATGGTGCTGTGTCTACGTTCTACTGCAGTGATTCCCAACTTGTGGGGTGCAGGCCCCTGGTGGGTCATTGTGGCACTGCAGGTGGGCTGTGAGAGCTCATAAAAATTAAACGTTAAATTAAATGTTTTAAATCCTTGATCTTTTTTTAAATGTATTTATTTACTGTTAAATATTCATGACACAATTTAAAGAAAACATTAAGAGGTAATAAAACAAACCAGTTCATGTTATTCTACTGTCATCTTAACTTAATATGACAAGTGTCACCTTATTTGTTGACCCCTTACATTAACATCGAAACATAGCTTCTAGTCCTGTATGTTGATCACAGTTGTGATTAAAGGTTTGGGTGGGCCGCGGATATTTTTCACATTTCAATTGGGCCCTGGTATTCTAAAGTACGGGAATGGCTGTTCTACTGTATATATATTGTCACCTACATGGCTGATGTCATCATCCACAATGACACTTTGTGCATGTGCAGCAGGTGGCATTGGTGCTTGAGTAACTGTGTAATGATGAGCCACTGTTACGCCATTGATAATACATTTAGAAATAAAATAAACAAGCAATAACTTTATCATTTATTTATTGAGTTGGGTGTGTGTGGACAAAATTGTTTCCCAGGGGTTTGCGCACTATTTATTGGTTCCAGGGCGGGATTTAAAGGGTAGTTATGTGTGAAGAACAATTTATAGCTAGCTACATTATTGGGAATATTTGAGTTGGATTTAGTAGAAATCTTGTAGTATACACACGTGGACAAAATTGTTGGTACCCCTCAGTTAAAGAAGGAAAAACCCACAATTCTCACTGAAATCACTTGAAACTTACAAAAGTAACAATAAATAAAAATTTATTGAAAATTAAATAATCAAAATCAGCCATTACTTATGAATTGTTGATTAACATAATTAAAAAAAAAAAAACAAACTAATGAAATAGGGCTGGACAAAAATGATGGTACCCATAACTTAATATTTTGTTGCACAACCTTTTGAGGCAATCACTGCAATTAAACGATTTCTGTATTTGTCAATGAGCGTTCTGCAGCTGTCAACAGGTATTTTGGCCCACAACTCATGAGCAAACTGCTCCAGTTGTCTCAGGTTTGATGGGTGTCTTCTCCAAATGGCATGTTTCAGCTCCTTCCACAGATGTTCAATGGGATTCAGATCTGGGCTCATGGAAGGCCACTTTAGAATAGTCCAACGCTTTTCTCTCAGCCATTCTTGGGTGTTTTTGGCTGTGTGTTTTGGATCGTTGTCCTGTTGGAAGACCCATGACCTGCGACTGAGACCAAGCTTTCTGACACTAGGCAGCACATTTCTCTCCAGAATGCCTTGATAGTCTTCAGATTTCATTTTACCTTGCACACATTCAAGACACCCTGTGCCAGATGCAGCAAAGCAGCCCCAAAACATTACTGAGCCTCCTCCTTGTTTCACCGTAGGGACAGTGTTCTTTTCTTCGTATGCTTGGTTTTTGAGTCTATGAACATAGAGTTGATGTGCCTTACCAAAAAGCTCCAGTTTGGTCTCATCTGTCCAAAGGACATTCTCCCAGAAGCTTTGTGGCTTGTCAACATGCATTTTTGCAAATTCCAGTCTCGCTTTTTTATGATTTTTTTTCAGCAGTGGTTGTCGTCGTCTCCCATGAAGTCCACTTTGGCTCAAACAACGACGAATGGTGCGATCTGACACTGATGTACCTTGGCCTTGGAGTTCACCTTTAATTTCTTTGGAGGTTGTTCTGGGCTCTTTGGATACAATTCGAACGATCCGTCTCTTCAATTTGTCATCAATTTTCCTCTTGCGGCCACGTCCAGGGAGGTTGGTTACTGTCCCGTGGGTCTTGAACTTCTGAATAATATGAGCCACTGTTGTCACAGGAACTTCAAGCTGTTTAGAGATGGTCTTATAGCCTTTACCTTTAAGATGTTTGTCTATAATTTTTTTTCGGATGTCCTGGGACAATTCTCTCCTTCGCTTTCTGTTGTTCATGTTCAATGTGGTACACACCTTTTCACCAAACAGCAGAGTGACTACTTGTCTGCCTTTAAATAGGCAGACTGACTGATTATGAGTTTGGAAACACCTGTGATGTCAATTAAAGGACACACCTGAGTTAATCATGTCACTCTGGTCAAATAGTTTTCAATCTTTTATAGAGGTACCATCATTTTTTCCAGGCCTGTTTCATTAGTTTGTTTTTTTAAATAATTATGTTAATCAACAATTCAAAAATAATGGCTGATTTTGATTATTTAATTTTCAATAAATTTTTATTTATTGTTACTTTTGTAAGTTTCAAGTGATTTCAGTGAGAATTGTGGGTTTTTCCTTCTTTAACTGACGGGTACCAACAATTTTGTCCACGTGTGTATATTGTAGGGCTGGGCAACGATTAAAATTTTTAATCGCGATTACTCGCATTATTTCCCTGATTAATCGCGATTAATCGCATTGTATACGCAAAATCAAATAATGAATTCAAAAGTAGTGTAAAATCCCCTTTTATTTAAATGTTCTGCTCCCATATGAACTAAAGTGCTATAACTTTTGTGGTCAAACACTTTTAACATCAGCACTTGTCAGTAACATATATTTAGTGTAAATCTCATCTTAAAAAAATGGAAAATAAAATAAAGCTTATTGCCACTGCCGGGGCATTAATGTCATCCTGTTTTATAAAATTTTTTTAAAAAGTCTACAAACAAAATCCAACAAAATGATTGTGTTTCAGCACAATCAGAACATTAAAACAGGTAATTTCTGAGGTAACAGCAGAAACTTTTAACGAGGAGTTCAACTTGGCAGTTACAAATATCCTTGTTTCTGTCGAATCCTCCTTCTGGGAGAATTTTAAAATGAAAATGTCCATGTTACATGTCCATCATGTAACTTTACCAATTCGTGTATCATTCATTCTTTCTATTTTCAATCGTCAATCAAAAATTTAAAAAATTAAAAAGTGACATTTAAATATGTTTTTCGATTTTTAATTTTATAAGAAAAAAAAAGGAAAAAATGCCTGGGTTTTTTTAATATTTCAATTTTAGACTTGGATCAAAAATACGAAATGAAAAAAAATGGTCCACAGGACTGAATTTGTTTTATAATCAATGACTGGACTTTCTTTTGTCATTACACATCTGTGCCACTAGATGGAGCCGCACTGAAGTAACCAGTAAGAGAAAAGCACGACAGTGAACACATGAAGAGATCTGATGTAACATGGAGGAACGACGCGAAAGTTTTGTTGCAGTCCAGAATTTTCTTTTTCAGACAGAATTGTTAATATTGCTACCTGGGTTGGTACCCGAACTGTTAAGTATACAGATTTTTATCGTTTTTCATGTCTGTTCTCGGTTTTTTCGCATGTTTACCTGCCAATTGTTTTCCGGTTCTGGCCAGTAACCGACCTTTCAAAACAAAAGCATATGAGTGCGTTAACGCGCGATAAAATAATTGTCGGCATTAATAAATGAATGCGTTAACGCGATAATAACGCGTTAACTTGCCAAGCCCTAATATATTGTCATATTGGCAAAAAACTGAAGGGCCTAAGCTTCTTCAAGAACTAAAGTCTGCTCTGTCTCTTCTGATAAACATTATCAGTGTTGCATTCCCAGTCCAGTCTGTTGTCCAGGTGAACACCAAGATATTTATACTCCTCTGCCACCTCCACTTCTTCTCCCATGATGGAATTGCTGACTTGTCCCTGGTCCTCCTAAAATCTACAATAATCTCCTTTGCCTTGTTGACATTAAAGAAGAGATGATTGTTCCCACACCACATAAGACATAAGTTCATAGGTCATAGGCAAGGCACTAGTGCCACCACACCCTGTAATAGCAGGGTGTGGTTTTGCCTCAGCAGCAAAACCAAAGAGTAGTAGGGAAGAGATTCAGGGAATATTGAGAGACAAGTCTGATTGAAACAGCAGTGGTGTAGTGCATTTCCAGTCAGTCTCTCTCTCTTTATATATCACTGAGGCCCCAAGAGTCCTGACAGTCAAACCACCACCAGCCAAACAGTGAGGAACTGTGTGCCAGATGGCACAGCTTTGTGAAGGTATATTTGTGTTTTGTGTTTGTATATGTGGGCTTCATCAACCGGGCACCTTCAAAAGGCCACAACTGGACTTGTGTGGGTATTTATTGAACGCCTGGTTGGCAATAAACCACGCCGTGCTAGATGTCCTTGGCTGTCCCTGTGTGTGTCTGTGTATGGGAAAAAACAGCAGTAGATGGAGCTTGGCTACAGACCAATTCATCCTTTTCTACAAGAAGGTTGACAGCCTCAACACTGTCTGCTTTGTTTACAGAAAGAAATCTGAGATGTCAGTATAGAAAAATTGCAAATTGAACCAGTGCAAATTACTTGACTCTCGCCAGTGATTTCAGATTAATGACAGGCGGTAGCTTAGAATAGCAGACATTTTTTTAATTGGATTTTTTTTAATCAAACATGCAAAAACTTCCCTTTTACTCAAAGTATATTTTAAATATGTTACTTTTGCTTTTATCTCTGTGAATGTTTTATTCAAGCGTTTTTCCTTGAGATCACCTCCATTGGCAGTACCTTTTACTGGAATAAAATAATACAGACCTCTTTTTGTATGCTAAGCCATAGTGCACAGTTCGCACCTAAAGGGTGCTCATTAGATTGTTTATTAACCTAGGGTGTTCAGTTGGGGTCATCTGTTGACCAGAAATGGTCCTTTGCTCATTTGGAAACACTGCTGTGTTGACTACTAAAATAATAACAGTAATAATTTAATTCCAGTAAAAAAAAAAAAAAAAAATCTCCTCCATAGAAAGACGCTTCTCCCACAAATTTACCTCGACATTTAGTTGTCAGTACAATATGCAATCAACTGAAAATGAAAGTACAGTCTGTGTCATTTCTAATGTTGTTTATACCATGGAATGATAAAAATACCTGAACAACAAAAATCAAGCACAGAATCATTGTTTGGCTTCTTCTAATTCAATATATTTTATAAACAGCTTAAGCATCATGATTTTTATTAATTTGTTTTTTTTTCTGAATAACATGACCTGTCTTTCACATTAGCACATTGTTCTGGAGGAATTTAGCACAATCTTCTGAACAAATATGTTTCTGTTCACCCATTTGTGCAGCTCTCTTCACCTCCTACCACAACATTTCAATATGCTTGAGGTCCAGACTTTCTCTAGACCGCTGCTACCAGGGGCGGACTGGTAATCTGTGCATTCTGAGAAAGTCCAGAACGGCCATCCGGTCTACAGCCGTCAGCCCTGTTAAATAAATTTTCAGTCTATCAACAAATAGCAGGGGGCGCTAAGACGATCATTTATCAGACATAGGCCTAAAAACCAACAAAGCAGACTAACGTTAGTGTCTGTCTACAGAAAGATGGCAAGCAGAAAACGCAAGGAGAAAGGTAGATGGGAAAAATTAAAACTAAAGAAAGCCAATTAAGTTTGAGGGGGAGAAATGTTTTCCATGTCAGTTAAAGATCAGTATAATGTCAGGATCCTACAATAGTATTTGCTAGGTGGTTAAGTGGTTCAGTGGGTGAACTCTCATATGGTGGTTTGTGGATTCAATTTCCAGTGTTGTAATATGTTGTTGAGTCTCTTTTTAGTCATTGCTTTCTCTCTATCCAATAAAGGCCACTTGAAAATCTTTTAAAAAGATTCTGATTTGACATATAAAACATAACATGCTAACTACTGCTGACCAGATGGAGAATAATCTACTCTGTTGGGCTCATAAATGTGTAAATCTGATTCTGATGGAGTCAGTGCCTCAGCAGCCATGAATGTCATCACATGTCACTGGTTATGAGGCATTATTTATGTTTATTTTTTTTATTTTCATTTTATTTTTATTAAATTATTATTATTTATTTTCTTTTAATAAATGTATGGTTTATAAAGCTACTTTGTCATCTTTGACTATCTTTGAGTATTTTTGCAGTATCAACAAGAGGCCGGTAGGGTGTCCTCTCTTTGGGTTTTTGGGTCACCCTAGCATAATATTAAAACTATAAAATGTGTCAAGCAGGTTAATTCGTACACAGAATAGAGCTAAAAGGCTAAAAATGCAATGGGATTTAGGAAAAACAACTCTGTTTTATTCTTTTTGTCTGTAGCCTAGGTATCAAATAATATCCAAAGCGTTAGAATTCTGGAGGTACAGATTTAATGGCTCTCACTCCCAGTAATGCTAATAAATAAATGTTAATCAACCATATGTGATATAGATATAGATTTTCTTTTCTGTTTAAAATGCAAGCATATAAGTAATTATAAAATAGGAGTGTAAAATATGTGTTTATATTCATTTTTGTTTAGGAGATGCAAGTGATGTTTGGTCGTTCTTTAATATTAGTGTTCTTGAGTTTTTGATTTAAAAATCATAAATAGTTTGTATGTGGGGGTGTCATTATGACAATGACAATATATATCACCCCCCCTCGATTATTGGTGGGCCTACTTAGGGGGGAAAGTCCAGGGCCATTTTTTAGTCCCAGTCCATCCCTGGCTGCAACACCTTTATTCTTTTATTTATTAGCCACTTTGTAAATACGTTCTTATGCTTGACCCAATTTAGTTGTCAGATAGGCGACCTCACACTGAACAGAGACGTTTATAGTCAACTCAGTAAGGTCCTCAGGTACTGTAGCTGCAAATCAAATCCAAATCCCACCCCTTTGCCACTGTGTTTTACAGTTGGTATGAAGCATTTGTAGCTTTCAGGCACACTTCACTGTTTAAACAAGGATTATTCAGATGCAGCTTTGCAACCCTTCCAAAAATCACATACACATACTGTAGTCTCTTTTCTAATTGGATAAGCATTGCATGGGCTAACCTTGGGGGACATATGGTGGGCCATTAAGTCCCAGAAGACTTTAAAGTGTATTGAATATTTTTCCTTGGTGAATACAGTGGTACCTCTACTTACGAACGTCTCTACATACGAAATGTTCAGGTTACGAAACGCCTCAACGGGAAAATATTGCCTCTTGTTACAAAAGAAATTTCAGGATATGAAAGTCAAAAATACAGAACGCGCTGCTACTCGCAGCTCCCAGAGTTTACCGAACGTAAACATACTTGTCAGCTCCTGTATCTCGGTTTGAAAGCGGTGCATCCGAGCTGCTCTGCCATTGGCTATCGCTTAGCATCTTTCTGGCATCCCATTGGCTAGGAGGGCCCCTTGTATGGGCGTAACCCAGCAACCAAGGTAAACGAATAATTCAGTGGCGAACCGTGAGTACTACAGCTGGGCCTTCACCTCGGCCCTCACTGCCGAGAAGAAAAATCATCACGGAAAAAAGCAACAGTATGATGATTTCAAAGCGTTTAACAACTGCAATCCTTTAATTAATGATGACAAGGATGTGAACAAATAGACCATAACATAACATTCTCCGCAACAAGAAACTTTCTCAACAGTAACTTCATAAAACTGGAGACTATTTAGGCAACATTAAATAAACACAAGCCAAAATCTGGAAATATAAAATGAGGTCACCCAGAACGTCACCCCATGACACTGCTGACACCGACATCAACACTGAGGCTCATTTCTTCGCCATAGACAGCGCTATAAAACACGGTGCACAACAAGCCATACACACATTGACAAATAAATTCATGAGCATCCTCAAACTAAACAATTTCAAATACACAATATTGCAAAAGTTACGCAAAGCTGGTAATACAAAGATTTTTTTAAGTTCGATTGAAGTGCAAATACCTCTTCATGCGCAATTAGGCATGGCGCGAAGGGGGGGGGGCTTCTAAAATAACAAAAGTCCAACCACTCACTGCTGATAAGTTTGATAAGTTTACATATTGAATTAAAGGCAAAGGAATTAAAGGCACAAATTCCACTGGAAATTTTACAGACAACCTCCGCAATAAATACAAATAACTGAATGTCCACTTGGCCCGATTTAATCACTCAAAATAATAATCAAGGTGGCTTGTAACATAGGCCTACCTTACATGAAAATGAAATCCATTCATCTGTCTTTCTTTGTGAAGTGGGCGATGGCAGCGTCCTTTGACTTGAGCTGCAAAAGAATCTGCCCGCTGTTTGGACTTCGTGAAGGCCTACAAGCTTTTTTTTTTGTCCCGCCCACTTAAAATCAAATCGTGATTGGTCAATTTTCCCATCACTCTCCAGACCAAAACACATAGCTTGGCCTTCCCCGGGATTCATGAAGTCCTAAACGATTAATGAGACAGCTAACCGGACTTTGATGGAGACAGACGATTCTGATTGGATAACATGTTTCAGGACAGTAACCCTTTCATTGCTGATGTGAACTTGACAGTAAACTTAACTTTAGAACATAAATGAGAGAAAATTTACTAAATATATTGTATTACATTAAATTTTATTATATATATATATATATATATATATATATATATATATATATATATATATATATATATATATATATATATAATCTATGTATAATTTGATACCTCCGCCAAGGAGGTTATGTTTTTGCCGGTGTTCTGAGATTTCTTCCAACCTAAAATTTTTTCCTACCATACTGGAACATTATAGCCTCACAGGGGCGCCGCTAGGGATTTTGGGCCCCATGAAAAGAATCTTTACAGGGCCCCCCAACACAGCGGCGAAATTTGTTGATGCTATTTTTGATCATCATTAGGGGCCTCTCTGGGCCCCCCTCAATCATGGGCCCCTATAATCCGTATCCTTTACCCCCCCTTTTCGGCGCCCCAGTAGCCTCATCTGTAATTTTTTTCCTACATTGTAACAATATCCTACCAGCACTTATATCTGCTCTCCTCTGTGTTTTGGGTGGTAGCATATTATTATACACATTAATAACCATAATTATCCGGATAAGCGGAAGACGACGGACGGACGACCGGATTATGAATCCGTATTATGAAGATGAACATGAGGATATAAAGGGTGGATAGAAGAGGATTGACTAGATAAATGTACATTGGAGTTAAAAAAGTTGATATTTTATCGTTTTATCTCTTGTCATTCTTTTGTCATTCTGTGAAGTACAGTTAATATAATTTAAGGTGAAGAAAAAAGTCCTCCAAGTCCTCCAATAACCTATGCAATATAAATACTGTGCATACAAAGTATTAAAAATACAAGAAACTAACCTTTTCTCTTTCACGATAACGAAGTTGCTGCTATACGCATGCGCAGTCAACTCGGGTAGGAAAATATGAGTAGGAAGAAATCTCAGAACACCGGCGTTTATCTGTCTGCCTGTCTGTCTGTGTTCAAGATAACTCAAAAAGTTATGGATGGATTTTGATGAAATTTTCAGGAGTTGTCGGAAATGTGAAAAGGAAGAACTTATTTCAGTTTGGGTCTGGATCACTTTCAAATTTTCGATAATTGTTGCGCTTGGCGGAGGTCTGCGTCCTCCGAGTGCTTTTCTAGTTCTAACATGTATTTCTTTCATGTATTATTCTTTTTAAAAAATTATGCTCGAATTTTGGGGGGCTTGGAACGGATTAGGGCATTTACATGGAAAACGCATCTCTACTTACGAAATTTTCAGGTTACGAAACTACTTCCAGAACCAATTAATTTCATAAGTAGAGGTACCACTGTAGTCTTTATCACAGCCGAATGTTGTAATTGTTTGGAAATTTAATTTTCAATTTGAAATGATCTAAGAACCTTCACAGGCTGATGGTCATCAACAATTGCTTCTCTGAGATCACATCTCTCCTGGCCACACACATGAATATTCCAGAGCAGAAAATCACCAAACTTTTATTTTTATGGAGGTGCTTCTGCATTTTGGGTTAGTTTTGTTTAGAAAAAAAAAAAAAAAATCAATGACATAATATGTGATGTGTTGAATTTGCCTGATGTTAAAACTTGTTGAGGACCAGAGTGCACTAATACGTAAACATTTTAGAACTGGAAAATGTCATAGACTTACTTCCTTTTCACATGACCATGTGTTTTGATGGAAATCAAGGGTCAGGGTCTGGTGGTTTGGTTTTTCTGTTGGTTTTACTGTTTTTTTTCTTTGTCCATTGATTCTATTTCTAGAATCTAGTTCTATTTTACTTCGCTGGTCCCATCTTCCCCGATCAGTGTCACCTGTGTCTCATAAGCCCCTCTCTGTATATATTGTCTTGTCTTTCCCTGCCTCTAGTCTAGTCTAGTCCAGTCCAGTCCAGTCCAGTCCACACCATGGGCCTGATTTACTAAAGGTTTGCGTGCGTAAAAACGTGTGCAAACTTGACATCACCCGCAAACCAATGCGCAAGCTGATCTACTAACAGCGTGCAAAGAGGACTGCGCCTCTCAAATGAGCAAAATAGCACACGCTGTTCATTTAGCACTTTTGCCCTGATGAATAAACAATATGGGGCGTACCCGCCAGAAAGCGCAAAATACTGGGAGGGGAAAATGCAAATAGGTCCATTTACCACACGCAATGAGATTTACCAACCCTGAAAGTAATTGCGGGGATTGTGATTGCGTCTGTATTTAATACGTTCGAAAGGAAGGTGCTAATCTGCCCAGCATTACGCACCGATGGCTGCTGTTATTGTGGCAAGGAGGCGACATCGCCAAAATCAAAGAATACGCAGAGAGAGAGTCTTTCGGACTCGTGTAAATTTGTTTGCACATGCAAAAGGAGAAATATTTTATTTGAATGTTAAATCGAGTATTATTCAGCAAAAGGTTGCCACAGGAGGCACCAGGGTTTCCGTTGTCTGGTAATTGCCGGACTTTGTCTGGTAAAATATGCGGAAGTCCGGGATTTTATAATCTCTCCGGTCAAAATGTCCGGTGAAAATACTCCTCCCAAGCACAATTTCAGTTGTAATAAAATGGGTTATTTCCACATCATTTTATGAAAAATGCCTCGGGATTCTCCCAGAGGAGCTGGTGGAAGCGGCCGGGGGATCTGGACCGCGACCCGACTTCGGATAAGCGGAAGCTAATGGATGGATGGATGGATGGATGGATGGATTTTATGAAAAAACATATACTTTTTTTTACGAATGAGTAGTGTGTGAGGACGAGTCGGCTCCAGCCACAGCTCCACTCATTGATGCCACAGCTGCGCGCAGAGACGCATCTCCGTAATGACAGCGCTCCGCGGTTATGGAGGCTGGAACTTCTCAACGGCCACTTAACCACCTGTCTTGTTTGCCGAAGTTTTATTAAAGGCCACTTTTTCTTTAGTTCTTTGCCTTATATCTTGCCACCTTCTTTTAATCTCATCTGCCGTTCTCTTTGTCTTACCAACTGCATTTATTCTATCGCAGATTTTCTCCCATATTGCGTTTCTTTTGGTAATGTTTAAATTTCTTTGCTTTAGTTCATGAATGTGTTTATTTGCCTCTTCCACTAATATCTCTAACTCCAACTCGTCAAATTTCATTTTGCGCTTGCGTCTATCCTGCTTTCCATCCAGACTCTCCATGGCGCAAACCGTAAGACACGCAACACCTCATTTAAATACTGCGGTTTGCACCTGTTATCATTTGCGCGAGCATTCTTAGTTGATCACCCGCAAAACACACAACAACAGCACGCGCAAACTTTTTCAGTGCACACGCAATTTAGTACTCTTTATTTAGGATCTTAGTAAATCAGGCCCCATGTGTATACCCTGTGCTGCTGCCCTTTTATTTCTCTGCAAGTTGAGCACTCACCCCGGTTAAGTTTATTGGCTCTTTTGGTTTAATAAAGAGCTTTTGTTGGATTCTCCTTCCTCCCCATCTCCTGCCTTTGGGCCACACCCTGAAA
The DNA here is from genome assembly GCA_018398805.1 of Hirundichthys speculiger. Taxonomy (NCBI): domain Eukaryota; kingdom Metazoa; phylum Chordata; class Actinopteri; order Beloniformes; family Exocoetidae; genus Hirundichthys; species Hirundichthys speculiger. Next base: position 407,883 of record JAGFBZ010000074.1, on the reverse strand, counting down.
ATCATGACAGGAATATTTGAAAGATTATACTTTTTCTTATTTCAGTTGGGAAACATTGATAATTGTACATACACTGATGCTTCTAAATGCATATATTGTTTTCTTAAAGGATTCAGTAATACAAAGTCGCTCATTTTCTTTTTAGATGTATTTATGCTCTTCCACAGTGGGAAATATTGTGACCAGCTTTGGTACAAAAAGTGTTCACTGTTGCTTGAGACATATTTTTATTCACATTTAATCCAAACCCCAGTCTTTTATTAAACTCACCCAGTGTGGTTTTATCACCTGAATATTATCTAAGATGGGAATGTGGAAGGCAACCTCTATCTCTGCTGGCTGGAGTCAGGAGCAGACAAAATCCTTCTCACAGCCATGCTGATTCCGGTTAAGTTCATAAATGTGGAGTTTTCATAGGAAACGTTTCCTCTGAACGTATTCCACACAGTGATCATATTGTACTCAAATGCAATTTATAAAACAATTAATCTCTATTTTTTTCTAAGAAATGCTGCTACTGACCAAATTCAGGAAGGAGCTATTGTCATTGTTCAGTCTCAGTACACTGAATACACTGTGTGCTTTGGCATGAAACATAATTAACAAGTAATGTCTAGTTTAGAGCTCATTTGAATCAGATATATTTCGATCACTCTTTGTTAGACTGGTTTTATTTGAAACTGGGACTGTTGGGGCAAATATTATTTTGATAGTTTCATTTACTTATGCAAGGTCTCTTTTGAATCCTTATGGGGCTTAAAGAAGAATACCTCATTAAAAAAGGTTTGTTCGTGACACTTATTGTTCATGAATCTTTTCTGGATAACTGCAAGAGAGAGTGATTAAATTGGGGATTTGAACAAAAGACAGCCATCTCTCAAAGCATTGAATTATAGCTGTGTCCTTCAGAGAAAGAAAGTAGATATGAATGAAATTTCAAATGTGATTTGATTTTTTTATGGCATCTCTACATGTATTGTGTGAGTAGTAAAGCAGTTAGGTCCAACTGAAATGATTTGTTTCTCCCAGTGTTTTTGATTCTTTTCATCAGTGGTCTGCACAATATATCTTCTTTGACATTACCCCTAGTCCTTAACGTGTTCTATCAACCTCTCTGGCCATTATATGTTCTTAGGTCAGAAAGCGTTGTTCAAATATATTATACGTTACCTTAGGACTATTTTTATTATGCCTCAGGTTCCCTTTGGTGCGCTGGCTTGCATGCTCCGTGCCTCCATCCTTGCCTGCTTGCTCTTATCATCAGCCTCACTTTTCTCAACCAGCACTCTTTCCACCACCTGGTTGGCTAACGGTTCAGTCACGTCCCCCAGCCTCCAGCACCCTTCAGCCCTCCTGCCTTTTTTCATCTTCAACTTAAGTTACAATAAATCTTTTAAAACCTTTTCCCTGAGTTTCTGTGCTACATTTGGGTTCCACTTAATCATTTTTAATCATATGCAAGCACCTTAGACATTTTTCTTAGCCTTGCAGAGCTCGGATTAAAAAGTGTGATTGAGTGTTTTCTCCTGCGTGTGAAATTTAGACCAGCACTGAGACATAAATGGAGTTATTTCATTTAACTGGAAAGGTACAAATGTTTTCCTTACTTACGGCATAATCATTGTTATACTTCTAAGGCTTCAGTGGACCACCCTTAGCACATCAACTCCAGGTATTTTTCAAGCTGTAGATTTTTGCAACTGAGATCTCACAAGGCTTTCCATGATGGGAGCATTTTTGAAATCCTCTCAAGCAGACTTTCTTTTCTGAGCCGCAAAGTGTCTTGATGCACACCGCAGGTGGTGCGCCACAGCTGTGGACCATGTACCTGCACACATAACCTGAGGCGAGGTTTTAATTAGCATTTACAAAACAAAGAGAGCATTGCATATCAAATGAGTAGTTAATGAAATCAATGAATTGTTTAAAAGTATTAGACAGTTAAAGATCACAAGCAGCAATAAAGAAAAGCACACTCCTTTTTTAATACTCAAGTTAATATTCATATAGTCATTAGTATTCTGTGATGCATTGAAGTTAATCATCAGCATTTTACTCCATATAGGAATCTCATGGCTATAGGGCTTTTTCCTTTGAGATGCGTTTCATTTCTATACACGTCAAGACAAAAATAAACACCCTGAAGTATCTGTTCCCTGCACAAAGAGCTGATAATGAGCTGCATGGGGAGGAATATGAAAATATTCAAAGATATACTCTCTATGTCAGAAAAAAAATGCTATTGAGAGATGGAAAGATTCAAGTTGATAAATAAGCTTAGTTATATTCTCAAAAAACCTGTCAGCATCACACAGCTTTTGGCATCAAGTCGTATGTTTTTTGCATATGTTACATCCTCCAAAGGCACAAAAATAAGAAAGAATGGGACGTACAGAAATATTAGACACATCTATCATTTAATGTAATTAGTTGAGTACCAAGCTCCTCTACGACCAGGACGGTGTTTTTCTGGCACAAAATAAATCCTAATGACGGTGTCAAAACCTTATACGATTAATTTCTACAAAAACAGCTAAGACAGAATTGAAGCAGCCCACAGAAAAGGTGGATTTATATACAACTAAAGGTAAGTTTGATGTAAGCCTAAACTTGTAAATTCATACATGCAACATTTTGCTAGAATTACAGATGAGAATCCACTGTGGAATAGATAAATGAACAAATAAGAGTTTTGTAGCTTTGATATTTAATATAAATGTGGCAGCATTTGATTTTCTTCTGTTTTATTGTTTATTTGACTTTCTTATAGGGAAGAGGCATGTCTTCTTAAGGGTTTGTGCAGGTTAATTTTTTGTGGAGCAAGACAACACCAGTAAAGGACCATTAGGGCATAAAGTAGCCAATTATCCAGCTTGATGTTAGTGGAGCTTGGTGCAGCAGTGCTGTCCGGTGAGGATAACCACAGAAACATGCTCTTTCTATGGGAACCGTTTACAGCGCAGCTTCTGTAAGTTGCTGTGCCAGTGGGTCAGTGGGTCAGCCTGTCGATCCTCAATCAAAGGCTTGCTGCAGATTAAGAAGACCTTATTTTTGTCGGATTGTCTGGCAGATACAGTTGTACAATGGTGGTCTCTGGTGTTGGGTTCCAGTTTCCAAAATACACAAATCATTCAGCTGCCAGTTGGATCAAATACAAAGACAAAATCTGCTTTCAAAAAAATCAGTGGTTTCGTCGAAATGTCTTTAAAATGGAACTCTAATTTTAAGAATTAAATATATATTTGGAACTTCAAAAAAAAACAAAAACTGATGAAATGGTATTCTTATGTCTGCATGCTAAAAGTAAATGGTGGAGACAAAGGGGGAAGTTACACTCAAACATCTTTAAGACAAAACCAAAGCTCACTAATCAACACTTTATAAGTTCAATGGTTAATTAATACAAAAGCCTGAGACGGGGTTTCAGTGGTGGCTGGCAGGTTTCTAAATTTGGACAGGACATGCTAGCTGTTTCCCTGTGTTTCTAGTCTCTGTGCTAACGAGAACAGTGTCAGTCTTCTCAGTTCTCTCAGGAAGGAAGTATAAAGAGTCAAGTATTCCCAGTGCAGCTGGTATTTTTATATATAACAGCATTTCACTATATACTGTAATGTAAATGATTTTACTGTATTTTGAGCTTTGAGTATTACTTACACTGTATATACATGTACAGCAAGTTTACAGATCCAAAGTCTGCAATCTGCAATCAATTATACTGTATTTTTTTGAGGTGCTGTTGTGTATCTTTGTTTCTGATCACTGGTATAAAATCCAGTCACAAAAAAAGTGCTATGAATTTTCCCTGTTGTTTTCTAGATTGTTCATGCATCTTTGCTGATATAAAACCATAGACTGTGTCAGAAGAACTGGACAAACCCCCCTGTGAAATCAACCCAAGGTTTTCTGAAGAGTAATTTTGAAGATTGTTTGTCTGCAAGGTACCATGTTGCAAATGGGTTGAACAAGAAGTCTATAGCTGTGTTCCATATTGTGTACTTGTGCATTTGATACTTACTATTTTGAATGCATAACTGTATTTATATCGTCAATACTATCTTTGCAAAGTGCACTGCAAGTATCCAGATGGTGCACTCAAAATGGTCAGAAAATTGAGTGTGGACCGTTATAAACTAAACACACACTTTGGTCATCATCTTGTTGATGAATCAGAAATGGTGCATGCTTTGTAAAAAAAAAAAAAAAAAAAACAAGAGAGAACAAAAGAGAGGATAGATTAGAGACAAGGAAAAGTAAATGAATAAGTCAGCTCTTGGTGGTATCAATTCAAATTTAGTCAAGTTTTTTTTCAATACAAATTGTCTCAAGGCTCTTCTCAGAGACCCAGAGCATGACCATCCATCCATCCATCCATTTTCTATACCCATTTCATCCTTGAAGGGTCACGGGGATCTGCTGGAGCCTATCCCAGCTCTCTTTGGGCAAAAAGCAGGGGTACACCATGGACAGGTCACCAGTCCATCGCAGGGCCACATGTAGATGAACAACCATGCACACACACAATCTCTCCAAGAGCAATTTTAGGACCACCAATTAACCTGACATGCATGTCTTTGGACCACGGGGAGAACATGCAAACTCCACACAGAAAGGTCCCTGCTGAGATTTGAACCAGGAACCTTCTTGCTGTGAGGCAACAGTGCTGACCACCAAGTCACCGCGCTGCCCCAGAGCATGACCCATGTGCAAAAATTAATGGTAAGAAGCAGTGGCAAGTAAAAACTCCCCTACTGGAAGAAAACCTTTAAGCCCAATGGGGACAAGGAAAAACTTTCCCTAATATGACCTTAACGTGAGTGAAGCAGCCCATGAAGAAAGTTCACCCTGTCACTTCTGGCACCTACGCTGGAGCAGCACTCATTTTCACACTGAGCATGTAAGCACACAATCTATATTATAAGATTTTGAGTACACTCATGGAAGTATGACATTTGGAACATTCCTGTGATTCTTGTCAAATCTGTCAATACTTACTCGTTTCTGACTTTGCCACCAAAACAACATTTGAAACAAGTAATGCCTGCGTTAAAAGGAGGACAGATGGGGGTCTGATCAAGCAGGACTCTCTGCAAGATCTCTAAAGGCAGTCCTGCAGTCCTCCAGGGTTTCGTCATAGCTGGTGCCTTCAGATGAGCCACGGCAGAGCAGCTGTGGAGCAATCAGCGGAGGTCCTCAGCAGAACCACACGTTCCAAATGTTGTTTTGGTAGTGACATCAGAAATGACACAGTCTTCCAGTCCGTGGCTTCATCACAGCTGTGTTAGAGGGGGACGTCTGGTGCAAAGTCTATCAATCTGGAAAGATAACTTGCATGGAGGGTGGCTCAGCGTGAGGAGCCAGGACCCAGCTGAGATGAACCCCTGGGGGACCGAAAAGCTACGATTGTTTGGCTGACGTGTGGTTAGATTGTCTGCTAGTTCGCTAAACTACATCCTCGGACCCCTCTAGGCAAATCTGCAGATAGCTGTCGTGTTTTTTTACTACAATAAAATGTATCTTTTATCTCATCTTAGCATAAGAATAACTAGGCACCACTAAGTCTCTATTTATAACTTAAAAGACAAGATGTAGCTAAATGACAACAGCTTGCCTTTGGAATATGCCAACCTTCAATCAAAAGACTACACTCTTAATTATGCATGAATATGTTGCTTTATATAATTTTACTTGATGTGGAACAAGATTCACTCTCCATACTGTTGTCATGGATGTCAAATCTAGTTATGGTCTGCCTTTTTTTTTTTTTTTTTTTTTTTAACCATGCTGAGAATGTTTATTTCTGCTGCAAAATTGGACATTGGTCAATAGAGATTGACTTCTGGAGTCAGCCTCCGGTGGTCAGTCAAGGAACTGCAGTCAAAATTATTTCCTTCACATTATACTTGAAAGGTGGATGTTTGTCCTTGTATAAAACCCACAAAGTTCACCTACATGAGAAACCTGTTTCCATTTCCAGTTTGTCAAATGCTCCCACAAGTCCTTTGACTGTTTTGTCAATCTTCATCCACCAGCATCAGGAAACTCAGCAGTGGAGTTTTGCGTCAGCAAAAAAAATCACAAACATGTCATTTAACCAAAATCTGTAAGTGTCATTGTGCAATCCTATCCTTTGACAATGTAAACATTCTTTGAGTCAGTAGCAAGATGATGTGTATCTTAGCAAGAATAGATTTACAGAAACAGCTCCTTAACAGAAATAACAATGATCCTTTCCATTTACCTCTTTTTATGAAATACACATTTAATTAGTGTAAACGTCATTAGGACATTGTAATGCTGCATAACGCTGCCTTTTACTGTTTTCTCTTTATTAACTGTTTTGTATTTTTATTTGTTCAGATCTGGGAAAAGTGTAACTGTGAGCATGCCTGACCCAGTGTTTATCCTGCCCACTGACAAAACGCAAAAGCACTGGGGATGAGGTCAGACTTAACATTGGAGGGAAGGTGTTTGTATAAGTCACAGGATCTTCAGTTCAGAAAGATGTTTGTGTCTCGTTTGGCATCATTATATATTTTTTTGGTTGGTTTTATCTTTAGTCACCAAACAGTTTTCCTTTCAGTCACTGTCACCTCATTTTTTCGATAAATTTAGATGCATTTTGTATAAACCCACTGTTGATTTTAGACACTGTTTACCACATTTTCAGTTAGTGTTTGGGCCGATTCAGGAAAAATAAGATTTAGATTCAAATAGACCCTTTCACAACATTCATCACTTTTTACAATGCTCCATTTTTCATTCTTCCATGTTGCTAGGGTGATGAAAGTGACAAAGCCCATTTGCTTCTCAGAGGAGAGGTTTACAAGTTTGTGTGTGTGTGTGTGTGTGCATACGTGTGCATGATAAAAAGATAGCAAGCTCAATATCTTTGGGCTTTAGAGTGTCTCTGATAAGAGAAGTTATATGTGATCTCAGACTCAGGTGAATAATACTGTTTTTTTAAATAACTTCAGCTTCATGGTTATCCATAATTTAAGCTTTTTGTGACTTACAGAGAACATGGTGTTGATCAGGTGATCAGTGCAACACAATCTATTTTTTTTTTCAAAATTTTTAAATTGATGAAAGTTGATATATTGTCCCTGCTGCAGACTATTTAATGAAAAAGTCAACATTTAATCCCAACATGTACCAGTGTAAACAGACAATGGCTTTTATCCACACAAGCTGTAAAAATGTGCCTGCTGTTTGGATTGCCCATCTCACTCTGTGATTCATTATACATGCAATGAGATATGTGATTACCATTTTGAGTACCCCCCCCCCCAACCATCCACCCACAAGTCCACTCCCACACACATGCAGAGACAAAAACACACACATACACACATGCAGACACACTGAAGGTCAGTTTTAAAGGACAGGTTTGCTGATTTCATTTTTAAAGTCTCACAGTGTCTCTGTGGCTCAACATCAAAACCCGCATCTCACGCACCTGTTTGGAGTTAAATGCCACTCTGATGGGCATGTTGCCAGCGTGAATTTCCATCTTAGTGGTGAAAATAAATGCTAATGGTTCTGCTTACTGTGATGGTGCTGCAAACACATTCACCTAATCTGTGACACGATACAGTATTATTTATTTATCTATTTTACCCAGCTCTTTAAAAAGCCATCTGTCGACTTACCTGTCAGCATCTGTTCCCGTGACTGTCTAGTAATTATTATTGTGGCATTGTGTCCAGAAAACTTAAAAAGAAATACAATTCCAAAGTAACTTTGTGGCATGATATGACAGGGAGATTAAGAGAAACAGGATGACGAGCTTTCGTTAAATGCGTCACTCCTCGGCTATTTTTTGACTTTTCTCCCACAGTATTTTCTCATCAAAAGAAATTTTCCATCTCTGGTTTCTGGTTTCCAGAGAGCTGTTGCAAAAAAAAAGCACCTCTTGGAGCTACTGAATACTGCTTCTATCCAGCTGCCCACCCTCTCCACCATATTTACTTTACATCCCTTCTTTACTCCCATCATATATTCTGCTTCTGTATCTGCAGAGGAAATAACTCAGATGGAAGAAGGGACCTGCCAGCTTTACCTTCCATTCATCATAGTCTGTTTGTGGCCACTGTATGTAGTGAGTGAGTCAGCAGCAAACAAGTGAGATGCAAAGATGACTGATAGACATTTGCAGTCCTCAGAAAAGTGGACAGCTGTGCTGCTTTTGGTATTCTGTCAGACATCTTGCTCACTTGCCTGCATGCCTGCCACCTCTGACCCAGCCCAGTGTGGGTTGAATGTTAATGAAAGCGGTATTGAGTACTGTCATTAGAGTATAGGCTCTGAAATGTCATTAGCAATGAGGCCAACCCATGCTAATCGCTAACATCTTGAAAAGGCTGCGTGTGACATTGGTGCAGGGCCTGAATGAGTTGTGATAGCTGATGATTTTTATCTGCTCACAGCAGAGATGCAATGTGCCCGTCACTATGCTGCTGCACCTGTGAATGCACCATGACGGAAAGCTCAATCTCACACCCTGCTAAGAGGACTGATAATGCAGACAAGGATAAAAGAAGAAAAAAAACGATGGGAAGTTTTTTTTTTTTTTTTTTCTCAGTGAATGGTTATTCAGAGAATCAAGCAAAGCTGTTAATATGATGATTTGGTGAATAAAGGATTTATCATAGATAATCCATCTGATCCAGGTTGACTTATTCACTAAGGAGTTATATAACCTCTACAAAAACCTTTCCTGCATCTTACATTGAATTATGTTTGCAAATGAGGATTACATTTTTATTCATACCGGCACCTTTTCAGCAAACCAAATAACTTCCTGACGTGACACACACACACACCCACACACCCACCACACCCACACACCCACACACATACACACACAGGTATATTGAGTAAATGTTTACCAATTAGCATTTCAAAACAAAAGATAATATAATAGATGCTTATCTAGTGTGTTTTCATAATGGGTTGCAATTTGGCTGACATTACCCAGCAGAGATACTCGACGGCAAACACAATAGTCTGAAACTGTTTAATTTCAACACAGAGTACATTCTTTGAATTAAAGACCATGTTCAAGGACACAATGATGCAATGTTTCAGTCTCTGTCATTACAAAGCTAGAGGGTCAATATCTAATCAGCAGTACAGCAAATGCAATCTTTACCTTTAGATAAACCCGTCAGGTTACCAACTTATCTAACTATTCACCAGTCTGTAAAGAGTTAGAGCTTACACCTGAATATACTGGTGGTCTTCATTTGAACACTTTGTTTGTTACAATTAGAGTAAAAACATCAGAGGCACCAAACATGAAACGACAAAAAAGGTAGCACCCTTAGAATGAAAGTAAAACTTCATAAACTTTAAGGTTTATTGGAAACTGTGGTTTATAGGAAAAAGTGTCTTTCAACAGACAGAATATAAAAAGATAGATGGAGTCAAAGATTAAGTCAAAAGTGGCTTACATTTCAAAATAGACTCTGGCTCCAAAACATCTCTGATTCTAACAGGATCACATTCAAGTGATTCAATAATAGCAGACAAACAGTTTCTTCTATAACTGTGCTGCTGTTGAATTGAACTGGATAAAATGAACTATCAACAAATAATGATAATAAATTTCAAGAAAAATAGCATGCTATTTCTCAAAGACTTGAATCAACTTCCTTTTCTTGGGTCTTGAAGATCTTTTACCTTCCATCCAGAAGGAATCTCGAGCTTATAAGATGTTGAAGTCATGTCATGTGCAAATCACTCCTATGGATCATTGGAGTCTTTTGTCGACTTTAAGATGTTTACCTGATTTTTTTTTTTTTTTGTCACCTGAATCAAGGTGTGAATGATTGTAAAAAATAAATAAAATGCCTGGTTCGATGATTCAAAGTTGAATTGTAAGCGTTACAGTTGAAACCTGAGTGTTCTTCCTCTGTTTAATTAAATTTTTCATTTTGACATTTATGGCCTTGTTTTTTTTTTTCCTCTCCTCTCTGGAACCACCAACTGACGAAGCCTTCTGGATGGAACGAGAAACATCTCAAAGAACCATGAAAAGGAGGTCTAATTCCTTTAATTCAAGCCCTCGACATTAAAAAAAAAAAAAAAAAAAAAAACGAAAGAAAATGACATTAATAATCATAATAGCGAATCATTTGGAGGGCATTGTGGTGGGCAGGAATGACCTCCTGTACTGGTTCATATATAGAAGCTCTGCTGCAGAAGTGCTCTGAATGAACATAGACCATTGCATAATGGTTATGTTGTGAAAAGGGCAAAATTCTTTATACAATCAGCTGGAAAAGCTGCAAAGGTGGGGTGAGGAATATGATCAAAAGAAAAGTATACCAATTATTCTTCAATCAGAATGGTAAAGCATATTACATATATTTCCATGAATATTTGGGTTTGTAACAGGGTTTGGGTTTGGTAACAGTGCCACATAAAAAAAACAAAGTATTAGCATTCTACCGTGAACCTATGTTCGTATCTCGCATCTATTTCCTTCTCTCTTATTCTGTGCTCTCATAAGCTGTATTTTATTATGACTGAACTAACAAAGCTGTTCTCATTTTTCATTCTTTTCTGCCTGTGTCTTCAGACAGCACAGCGGGTTCGAAAAAAAGTGACTGAAATAGTGCCCATAAAGACCACATGATAACCAGCAATCACTGATTTTCAAAGAAAAAAAATCACCTTTGGCAACATCTACAGTATGTTTTGATTTCAGTTGTACTTCCATCTAAGATGACTCTGAGAATGTTATCTCACATGTTCATCTCACAGCCAAGGATGCAGAGGCTCTCCAGAGCAACGGCGAAGGTGATGGAGGGAAAGTGAGTGCTCATGCTTGCACTCATGGGGCTGTTTTATTCTGATGACACTTTAGTGGAATTTAGCAGCGGGTTGCTCAATATAATGCAGCATTTAATGCAAGATGCAAGCAGTCTCTTGCACGGAGCCAGCTGTCTTTATCGGTTTATTCAGCTTCTTAGATAATGCTCTGATGCTGCTGCCTCAACAGATGACTGTAAAGAGAACTGCCCTCTCCAACACAGATTTATTATCTCACTCCAGTGTTAAGGTCCTTCAGACAGTCCCTTAATGTAAACTGTCTCAGTGTTGCGTTTTCAGACGAGTCAGACAAAGACAAAGGTATCTGTAGTTCTATGGCGTCTCAGCTTATTTACCCAGGAAGAAAATTGTTTCCAACTTATTCCGGATCCTCCTTGAATCCACATCATCTCATTTGTCTCATTCATGTTCAAGATGAGTTGATTATCCCCCACAGCTTGATTGGCATGCCTGGGAGCCGTGAAAATGATCGACAGGCCTGTTTGGAGAATGAGACAACGCAAAGAGCCATTTCCTGTATCTGTGCCACTTGCTTGGTGCAACTGCCCTCTAGATAACTGGAGACAGGTCTGGAAAGCGCTGATTCCAGTTTGAACATCAGGAAACATTAACAGAAATTCTAGCTAATTTTCTTGCTCAGTAGTCTCAGAAGAAGATTTAAGACCCATCCTACCTGAGACACATCTCAAGAACACTCTGACATTGAATTTGCATTTTTCATACATACAAACCTGGAGACAATTAACTTTATTCAGGGCTTGCCTGTGTCTCAGAAATACACTCTCAAGAGATCTGGGAATAGATATGTTAGCAGATGGGACATTTAAATTCATTATGCAAATACAACATGTGTATGTGTACGTTGTGGTATTTACTCATTAATCCACTTACCAATATTCCACACATCCTGAACTTACATTCAACCATCCGCACAATGTTCACAACACTGGCACTGCTTCCTCTTAGTGACCAGAGGTCTGTAACTTTGCATGCCATGAATACAGCTGAAAAGGCTTTATTGTGTAAGCACAGATCTTTGAATCACACAAAAGTACATGTATTGTGGACATGTTCTTTTGAGGAGCTTAAAGTTTTTTTCCATTTACCATTGCCATGAAAAAAAAGGTAAAAATCCAATTTTTTTTTTTTTTTTAATCCGTACAAGGGTTCAGCTGTAGGTACTGTCAAGAGCCAGTTGGCTGACTTTTATTAATACGTAATCCTATTTCAGAGGCCAGTATTTAGAAATGTGAATGATCAATGTTAATGAAAGCCTTGTTCATAATGGCAAGTGAAAATAATGTCCCAATTTGGCAACTAATTGGCCATAAGGAGATGCTATAATTAGCAAATTTAGGTTTTTGTTTTCACTTTTAACTCCCAGAAGCTTTAAGTATAGAAAAATTCTTATTTCCTTTGATTCTTAATATTTAATCAAAAAAGATCGTCTTGTCTGGGCTTGTGGCGGTGGGAGGGTTGGCCGGGCTGCCTGGCTCCTGTTAGTCCTGGAGGGAAATCCAGTGCAGTGGTGGAGGTCTGCTGGATGACACTGGCCCAACACACCAGCACCACCTGTGACCCAGCCTGCAGATGTGGTTGTGGTCACTGGTTGGGGCATCACTGCCCACTGCTCTGTGTCTGGCTGCTCCCCAGAGATAGAGCAGATAGAGCAACACTATCACACCTGAAACCACCACACATTCATCTATGTGCACCACACTGCACCACACAAACTCAGATATACTACACCACACATATCACACACACCACATCGTCACTGTCTGTCCTATGTCTTTCGTTCAGTGTCCTTATCTGTCCTTTTGTACTCCGCTGTCGGTGATTTCAAGTCCTCTCAGACAGAATCAAGGTTTAAGGAGTAAATAAAACATGTTAGATTTGACTGTCAAAGAGGACTGGTGAAGGACACTCACTATCACTCACACTTACACACAAGAAAACTGACACCTGCTGCAAGATTAAATTATGTATATATCCAGGTTGTGCCAGACTGTGGCACTAAATATCAATATATATGCAGACACTTGTTAAAAAACACAAAACAGCACTGACAGAAAATTTGTGATTTGTCAAACTGTTTTAAAGTTATTAGTCAATGACAATTAAAAGAGGACCCATAGAGGCTCAAGCAACATTTTCTGATGTATAAGATCAATATTAAAAAACACAAAACAAGAAAAAAAAAACTGAACTCAAATGATCATACTGGTATTCATTTGGTGTCTAACTCGGTAAATATTTACTTGTGGGTGGTGTTTTTAATTTTACTGTGGGCTGCTATTGCTGAAAATCAGCTTGAACCCCGCTGATCATTTAAAAACTATTTCATGTTGATAAATAACACTCTAACCCAACATTTTACTCGAACCATTTTGCTGATTATTTTCCATCATAAAATGACAAAAAGTATCTTGTGTTCAGAAAGAAAGAAGGTGTGAGAGATGACTTTCTGACCACATGCTTCATGGAATAATTATTCTTTGTTTTCAGTAAGGGGCAACAGAGCAGTGTGATCATTCAATGACCTGTATGTGCTAATCCAAACTACTGATGGCAGGAACCCACCATCTTTCATGTCATCACAGATTAATTCTAAAAGAACATTATATTGTTGCATATGCGACTGAGAATAAATATATAGGAAAATAGAATAAGTTAAAATTTGTTGAAAAACTGTGAAAGTAGAAAGTGGAGCAGAGAGACAGGTGTGGCTGAAATCTCTGAAATCTCCATTATCACTGTTGGTGCATTGAGCTTTTGTGTTTGTAACCTAGCAACGACTGGGCTGAAAACAACAGCAGGCGACACAGGTGAACTCTCTCAGACAACATGGAGAAAATCTCCCTGCTGACCGTTCAATATCTGGGGTGCAGAGATATTCCTTCACAATAACATTTTCAGGATTACACAAAGTGTTGTTATCAAGCACTCCTCTTAGTTTCACAGCGCTGTTTGCAGTCTCTGTCTCCCAGTAACAGCTGAAAAACTAAGGGCTGGAGTCCAGAATATGTTCCTGCAGCCATGTCTTGGAGAAAGACATAGTATTTAATTCCTGGCAGTTCAATTTTGTCTTCATCTGCTCTCCAAGCTCTTCCATTTCATGTGCCAGTGAGCTCACATTCTCAATGAGAATTTAAGAGAAGAAGTGATGTAAACATCCTCCTCTGTGCTTGCTGTTTTACTACTGCCTTACCTCCTCATTGTCTTCTCTTCAACTCATCTGTATTTGGGGTCTTATTCTGGCCATTACTTTGGGCTCTGGAAAGCCCAAATTTGCTGCTCCAACATGTAACAACGAGTTTGGACACCCCTGCTCTAGATGATCGTGTAGTGCACAGGTGTCAAACTGATCCGTGAAAGGGCCGTGTGGCTGCAGGATTTTGTTCCAATCATACAGAAGCACAGCTGACTTGTTTTAGTCAATCAACTAGTTGCCTTTACTAAAGGTCTGAACCAGTTCAATTGATTGAATGAAACAAATCAGCTGTGTTTGTGCATGGTTGGAACAAAAACCTGCAGCCACACGGCCCTTTCACCGATCAGCTTGACACCCCTGATGTAGTGGGTTGTAGCTAGCGGTGTGGATCCCAGAGAACTTTAAAGTCATATTATGCTTTTGTTTTTTAACTTATATATAGTGTTATTGTAATTAATTATAATTTCAGACATGATAGGGTCAAAAACAACAATGTAAATGTATAGTATAGTATTCCTATGCACAAAACACTGCGAAAGGATGCTTCTTCTTGAGCTTTTTCTAACATCAGCTCTCTATGACATCATGGAAGGGTGGATTTTCCTTGTATGGTCACTTTCTCCAGGGAAGTGCACATCCACAAAAGTCAGGATGTCAGTCATTTTGAAAGCTGACATTTGTGACTGCACTGCAAGGATGAAATGTGTTTTCCCTTCTGATAGCTCTGCTTGTCCTTCTAACTAATGTAAAGTAATGGATCTTTCTAACTTGCCTTTGTTTCCAAGATGTTGCCAAAGACATGTATTTTTGGTTGTAAAGGAAAGTTGGTTGGCTGTGGCTTAATGGATGCAGTTTGTTTTTCTGGATGGGCAGAGGATTAAATTGCATTTATATTTTTTGCAACAGTCCATGGAGGACTGTTTTAATGAGCAAAACTCAGAATACCACTGGATTTGTGGAAAGACCTGACAGTTGGTTCTGTTCTAACACTACAGGCTCACAAGTCTGACTCACAAGTGGTAAGTGAAACCATGTTGTATTGGCATCTACACGTGTGTATATGCATATGAGACCAAATGTCATGGGATACTTCAGAGAGTGAGACTGAGCATGAATGATTCTTGCTCTTTAATGCTATGTCTCACACTAACAAGAAAAAAAATCTCTTCATTTCAATACATCTCATGCAAAAAAAAAAAAAACCAAAACAGTTTTACTGACCATCACATCACGACAGCCGTCATTGTTGGCAGCTGTTGAGAAAAATATATTTTTGTGACAGCATCATTAGCTTCTCTATTTCTGACTCAGACTGCATATCACTGAACTTCCTACATCTACATGGCATTAACACATGAATGCATATACAGGGAAATATAGCTGTGATTGACTGCAAGACAACATAATCTAGCTGTAACCTTTGTTTAGGTTTACGGGACATTTACAGTAAATGTTGAGGACGCAGGGATGATAATGTCTTGATAGCGTGATCCGTGTTAATGTGATCGGCAAGCCTCCAGGAATTTGACCAATCAAGAAAAAAAACACTTGAGCCAAATGAACTTGTTTTCTCCTTGTGATTCTAAGTCTTTGTCATTCTGAAATAATTATCAGCTTTTAGAGTTATGCTGGCTGCAAAACGACTCTAGAGGTACCAAACATTAAAATTAGATGACTGAAAATGAGCATATTATGGCCACTTTAAAGATTAAAGCAGCTTGCCCAACAAAAGATAAATGCACTGTTGTATAAACTGGGACAAGGAAAACTAAATATAGTTAATCTAAAAGTAGGCTTGCAGTATTAACATGTTGTCACATAACTTATGTTGCTTGATTTTGGGGCATTAGCATGAAGTTTACATTGGTCATAGAAGAAGTGGAGATTTGTAGCAGCTCATAAATTACATACTGAGGCAGTGAGGCAATAACATAATGTATTCAGTAAGTGAACACCTTATTTTTTTTAGTTCATCCACAAGGATGGCTGTGATTATCTTAAATTAAAACTTCCTTTATGTGAATGCTAGAGATGCTCTGCAGAATGTTTGGTACAAAATGTTTCTGCAATTAACGTTCACAGCAGGAGACAGATGCTTGAAATGCCGAAAAGATGAGGGAGGAATGCAGAGAAGGGTCTGTCTTGAGTATGCAGGAGGCAGGGTATGACACAATAAATATGCTGCGGAAATCCTTTTTTTTTCTGTGTTTACAGAAAGTGCTAAATGGATGATGAGGCTCCGATGACATTGCTTTTTGTGTTGATCTCAATGCGACATGTATTTCAAAGTATTCAAGATGTCATTAAAGTGAGTACAAAGCGACATACAAGTCAGCAGAAAAGATTATGATGCAGTTATTCTCACCAGCACTCGTCTGCATGCGTACCCTCGCACACTATCTCACCTATTTAGTTCAACTTCACTTCAACTTCAGTTCAATGTAATTACCTTATATAATGCCACTACAAGTAATCTCAAAGCAATTTACACAGACATACATCAAAATTTGCACAGTTCAATGCAGTCAAATAGACAAATTTCAATTTAATGATATTCCAGTTCAGTCCAGTTCTTTTTATTTGTTATAATTTGATTTATTCCAAATTCAAAATGTATATAATGCCAGTTCTTAAAACAGCCTAACAAGGATTGCACAGAATCTTACCTTCAGTGCAATCCCCCATGCCAGGTAAGTATGAGGCGACAATGGAGAGGGAAAAGAAAATAATAAGCAAACAACAAAAAAAAAAAAGTATTTAACAGCAAGCAAGAAGTAGCAAGAGGTTCAAATGGACGAGGTTATGTTCCTTTTACACCAAGAACAACCAAGAACTACATATGTAGCCACATTTTCACTGAGCGCGCAGATCAGTTCAGGTTGATATGACACAATTATCTTTCTTCATTTATTTACTTCTATATACGAGTAAGAGTCCAACAGCCAAATTCTTACAAACAGAATAGTGATTAGAAGTGGTTAGATTTGACGGACATCATCTATTGGTACAGACCAGAAAATGTAGAGGCAATATGTAGCGCTGTTAATTTTTTGTCTTCTTAATTTATCTCAAATGGTGTTGTACTCAGTGGTCTTACTATTTTATTGATCCGGACCATGCTGACCCAAAGTGAGCCTTACTGCTTAGCGGAAACATGGCTAAAGGCTACAACAATATCAATGTTAGCATCCTCACTGCTGCAAATATTGTGAGATGAAAAACAAGCGCTGTGCCATCCAGCTGTGTCCAGACTCCAGGACGGGGAAGATGACCTGCTGCTACTGCTGTATGATCAGAGGTGAGTGGCTTCGGGAAATTTTTAAGATGTAAAGAAGACACAAGGAATTCAGGAAAATTACGAGAACTGACATGTTTGAAGGATAAGTTTTAAATGCTCTAAAAGTGATTCAAATAATATCATAATATAATTCCTGTTATAGTTTTATCTGTGGTACAACAACATCCAGTTAAATCCAAATGATATTTACAACAATGTTTTATAGTCATAGCTCTTGGTGTAAGCAGAAGTGCATCCCTCATTGTTGATGGAACAAAATAAATGATTGAACTCCACACGCCTGCGTAGTGGTTGTAGCCTTGAATCAGTAAATGTATCTCCAAAATAAAAAAAGCAAATTACTTTTCCAAACAATATACGCCACTCCTATGTGATGATTCCCCTCTCGTGATTTTCAATCAGCACCATGAAGCACTAAGTTTGAAAAATCTGCCTTCATGTTTAACTTTGAAATAGCTGAGAAGGTTTAAAAAGTCAAAGTGAGAACAAAAAGTTTTTATATTCTTAAGTGCACCAATAATAATCAGACCCCACTGCAAAAAACGAAGTACATACAATACAGTTAAACAATTCACAAGTGAAGGTCAAAGTCATCGGTGCAACCAATTAATGCTAAGGAGAAGAAGAGGATACAGGCAGGCCCATATCTTATTTTATGAATAACAATGAGAGCGCTGCATGGAGTGTGCTACCTTTTCTCTGAAGCAGAACATTATTTGCCCTGTTAAATTACTTCTTATACTACTTGTGTTGATTTTCTTATAAATGGACTCTTTGGCTCTCTAATTGAGATATGCACAGTCTGCTAGTTTCTTGGTGATTACACTGGGCTAGAAAGAGTGACCCATCCTAATGAATCCCAAAAACACAATCAAACAGTACCTTGAAATGTCAAAACACAAGCTGTCGCCACAATTTTCTCCACCTACCAAATTCATACCATTGCATTTTCATCATCTTTTTGGTGCAATCATAGGGATAGAACAACGTAATTGATTTTTATTCAAATGCAAAGTTACACAATGTCAGCCTGTACAAAGAAAAAAAAAACAGAACTGAAGCATTTTTTCATCACTATTAAAATAAAATAAACTTACAATCTTGTGTGTTTTTTGCCAGGCAGCTATAACTACCAACACGCACATTTTTATGCACTGATGGCCCATTATGCTGCCATTACCACAACAGCATCATCTCATAACTTAAAGTAATTATCTAAATCTGGCCGGCTGCACTTACAGCTTTTCTTCGGTGACTCCCTGTATTCGCAACCAGATTTTAATGTTCAAACCAGCCAATAAATACTGACATTTACATAAAGTGGGCTTAAAACAAGTTCTTCTATTTCCTCTCTTCCTCGCTGTCATCTGAATAATCATGCTTGCATGTGACCCAGCTCACTCGGAGAAAGCCGCTCTCCATCTGCCGCAGCAGGAAACGAATGCAAGCTGTTTTCAGCTTAACACATCTAACTCACACACCTGTTACTGTTAGGCAGACTTAGACTGTTCTTGGCAGCTCCCACAATATTATAAATTGCTGCCTGCTGCCTCCACCAAATGTAATGGGTTATAGCAAGTATACCAAGGAAAAAACTTTATTGCTTCATGCTATTGTGATTCTAAGAAATTGCAACCTTTGTAGAGAATAACTTATCATTTATTCATACTTTTTAATGACAAACTTCATCCATTTTCCTTTCAGTTGTGTTTCTATGGACACAAAATAAAGGGAGGGCCTATGCCTACTAGCACCTAGCAGTGAGAACTGATGGAACCACATGAGGACATTTCTAAGTAATTATCATGTACAAAAGCCATTTACACCCACAAATCACTTTTACCCCAAATGAGGCTGAGAACATTATCTCATTAAAAGTGTTTCATCTACACATCTATCAGCTTTACCTTTCTGTGGAACAGAGCCATTGTGTGGAAACTCCCTCAAAACTTTTTGTGCTGACTGTATCACACCGTTGCCTACTATCTTCACTCATAAATCACATTAGAGGAAGTCAACAATCCATTCATCAAACCTCACTAAAGCAAAAAGACAAAAAGCCATCTGGCACCACAAAGTGAGCATCATCAAACGTTAGTCCAGAGGCTTTTAAAATTGCTTTAGTCAGTCCAATGATGAAGCTTTGCAAACAATATACAACAAAACAACTTTTGGAAAGATATTCTGTTTAAGTTGTATTAAGTTAAACAGTGAGTTAAAACGGTGTTGTTCTTGGCTTTGCTTCCCTTTTGACCATCTGCAGCAGCATAAAGGGTAAACCCTGCGGCTCAAATCTTTTAAAGACTATGAACTTTTAGCAATTTGCATTAAAACAGATGGGTGCCTACTTGAACTGCAGCATCGTATTTATGAAATCCAATTAAGTGTTCATCATTATAGTGCACATATGTTTTTCAAAGATTTTCTTTAGCCTTTATTGAAAGTTTGCAGACATGATTGGGAGGAAAGACACACAGCAAAGGTTCACAGGCCAGGACTCAAACCCGGGCCAGCTGCATGAGGACTGTAGCCTCTGAACATGGAGCACCTGCCCATCGAAGTGAGCTGGCACCTCAGTGGCATTTTTTTTTTCTTCATAATTTAAGCAGCCTATGTTATTTTCCTCTTTTATTTGCTAAACTCTGAATGCACTCAAGTTCTTCATTTTATCTAAACTTTGTTTACACTTGACGGTTGTCCTCCATTTGTGGATTAAAGTTTTAGCAAGACTAAATCCTGACAATTTGCTGTGATCTGATTTCTCATGCACCAGGTGCTAGTCTGGTTGTCATAGTAACAAATCCATAAGGTCAAACCAACTCTACAGAAGGCTTATTCAATGCAAACACATAAAATTATGGATAAAATCGTTTCAGAAAAACTGTCCAAACTAAACTGATCCCTTCATGATAGAAGAACAGGTTGTGATTGGTGCATCGATAACCAAATAAACATTTTAACCAGTGGCTCACGGGAAAAGGCTCCAGTGTATTAATTATAGTGGTGGAGCAGGTAATGTCTCAAATGCATGGATCAGAGCATTTACAAAGTTAAAAAAAAAAACAATCAATAACAAAATAAACAGTTACATTTATACGAAGGACAGAGGTCAAAACCAGGTGGACAGCATGGGAAATTTTATAGTCACAGGTTTATGAAGGTGGGTCCAGCAACAAAGCACATGTCAAAAATCCAGTAGCTATGTCAACACTGTCATAGCAAGACAAAAAAAACAAAAAAAAAAGATCTACAAGTAAATACATGGAGAAACAAGATCAGAAAGGTAGTCACAGTAGTTCTATAGTAGAGAATTTGCCATGGTCTGACTGAAAACAATGGAGTATATGTAACAGCTGACTAATGACAGTCAATGATCTGTAATGCCGGGCAAAGAACAAAGACTCCAGGTAAATCGACACAGGTAAAGCAAACGCCAAATTTTAAAGTTGAATGGGAAATAGCAAAAATGCTCCAAATATTGGCAATGAATTTGAGGTGGGTGGCAAGCTTTTCAAATTAGATCAAGTCATGTTCAGTAGGTGCTGGTCAAGTAGTTTGACTCTTTCATCTTCTGAAAACAGGAAATCAAAACACCGATTTCATCTCTTTTCCATTAAATATTGTTATAGAGCTTTTCTTTGCAAAACACAGTGAAAAGACGTTTTTTTAAGCCTATGCAGAAGTGCTGATCCTTGAATGGCAACAAGAGATTCTCTCCAAAAGTGAGTCAAATCTCAACTGACTCCTCATGTTAAAATGTCCAACTTTACAGAAGAAATAAACATTATTGTCCTGATACAGAGTTGAGACCTTCAGCATGACACCACTGTGATTCAATTCAATTCAATTCAATTCAATTCAATTTTATTTGTATAGCGTCTGTTACAATGACAATTGTCTCTAGGCGCTTTACAGAGAGCCAGAGCATGACCCCCGAGCAAATATCATTAACTAAAATTATAATATTAAATCCAATAATGGCAGGTAAAAAACTCCTACATAGGGATCACAGAACATCCATGATCACTGGACATGCACACACATGTGAACACAGATTGATGGATGTAGGCAAGGTTTCTAGAACATTTCAAACTAAAGCAATTCAGAGTACTTTCTAAGCAAATCAATGCGTGAGAACATTAAGAACAATAATGGACTGACATCCAATAAGACAAAAGAAAATTAGGTCAAAACTTAGGGGCCTTTGCTCATGGCACCATATCGGTTAGAATCACAACTGCTAGCTGTCTTCACTTTAACTATGAAGCACTTAGCATTTTCTGTAAACTTGAATTCTGAGCTGTGAATAAAGACCTTTGAAAAAATGGTTCCAGCAGTCCAACTCAAGTGAGATTTTGAAAATATACACTCCCTCCCTCCTCCCAAAGGCTCCGCCTCCTCCTCTTCAGCTCACCCCTCGAAACCACGCCTTCACACGATTCACGACTAAATGAACTGCAGGGAGGGAGGGAGGGAGGGGTGGGGGTGCATTGATATTTGATGGACGTATTAGGCAGCCAATGAAAGTAATGATGATCACTATTTTGATTGGTCAGAGTTTTTCTCTGATTACACCCTCTAGACTGGACCAAAATGTTTAATTTTTTTTTGCAAACATTTTATTTCAGTGGGTGTAATGGGAATGTGAAAAGGTTTTCAGGCAATATTGTAAAAAGTGCTGCAAAAAAAAAAAAACCTACCCTACCTTTAATCATCATTATCATACAGTATAACACATTTTTACAGACTTTTGCAACAAAGCTTAGCTGCAGGCAGCTGCTACCTTCACCTACAGCTGAAGGCTGCTACATGGGCTAACTAGCCATCAGGTTCATCTGAAGTTAGGTGGACATCCAACCAGCTTCGAGGCTCCCTTGCTAATTATCATTTGTCCATTTTTTGATCAAGAGTTTTTGGGCTGGTAAAAGTCAGCTCCTGCCAGTATGGCATTGTTCAGAGACCCAAAAACCGGTTTAAAACTGAGTCTTCAGAAAACCTATGGGTAACATCACAAACAGTTTGTCTAGTTGTTTTGCAGTCGATAGTATTATCATGCCTTCCACCATATAATAATGATAACACTCTATAAATAATTAGATAATTAGTGCAATGGACAAAAGAGCATAAATTTGTCATTCAATTTTTTTTTTTTTTATGGCTTGATGACTTTGAAAATTGAACGTCAGCTCAAATGTCGCCCTGCGATGGACTGGTGACCTGTCCAGGGTGGACCCCTGACTTACGCCCAAAGTGAGCTGGGATAGACTCCAGCAGATCCCCGTGACCCTGTAGAGGATTAAGCGGGCATAGATAATGGATGGATGGATGAATGCAATATTTTTATGCTAGCTATACTATAAGTACAGTAATAGAAGCATAAATTAAAAAAAAAAAAACATTATCATGCTTGTGTTTAATTTGTCGCCATTGTCTTTACAACAGTCACTTGAACAGAGACTGTAAAACATGTGCTGAGTTTAGTAGGTTTGTATCACAATATCTTAATGAGGAGCAAATGGACAGATATGAAAACACTAATTCTACTAGGTTTCCTACAGTCCAAATAGAGAACAAAGATGAATTGTTATCCTCAAGTAATCTTCTACTCAAATTAAGATTAGGCCTTCTGTGAACTGACAAAGAGTGAAGAGGAAACCAGATTAGATATATTAAAATGAGCCTCAAGTGGGTGGAATGCTTGGGCACAGGAACAGCCCTATAAGCCATGACTAGGAAAAAAAAAAATAATTAAATAGATTTAAAAAAAAAAAAAAAACAGAAAGAGCACATAAGAAACAACTGGAGAAAAAGATTTGTAAATAAAAGAGTGGCAGGAAATTCTGCTAAGACCATGCCAGTTGGCCTCTTTATTCCACTGTGGTTGTGAGGTGCTCCTTTCAGTGAGAATCACATCCCTAAAGTTCCTCAAAAAACTTGAAAACAATCGCTCTGCTGAGTTGAAAATTTTTTCTGTCCCTTTTGTAATTTTGTTCAATCAATCATCAAGGTGTCGATCCATGTTCTCACTGTCAGCATAGACAACATTCTATATATCATTATCAATGACCAGCGGAGGGCCAAGTCATCATGGATGATCTAATCTGGCTGCTCTAATCTCCTTGTGAAGTAAGTTCAAAGAACCCGAGGAGCTAAACAAATTGCCTTAATGAGAACAGCAGGTAATGGATTAGCTAGTTGATCTTCGATCTTTTAACAGAGGTTCCAAAGGATCCAGTTGTAAAGTGGTAAGTGTCAAGAATGCTCATGGAAACTGAAACTCGTCTTAGGCCACGGTTACACTGCAGGTATGTGCTCAATTCAGATTTTTTTTTCTGATTTATATCAGACTGGCCACTGCTTTGAAATGACCCGGATGCGCAGAAAGACTTAATGATGTCAAATACCATATGTCAGGTGTACAGAAGTAATGCAGCAGCAGTGAGTCTGTAAGATTTATTATTTTTATCAAGTTTTTGTGTGATGGAAGCTGACAAATTACATTTACAATTATAATGAGAAGACTGCGTAATGCTGAATTGTGACATCAGTTGCACAATAGCGACAAAGATGGATGAACAGCAACCTGACAGTTCACATTGAATTGCCTTGGAAAACATCACATGTAGATCTAATTCAGGGTCACATATGAAACTCTCGAAACTTATCCAATGTTGTTGTTCAGACAGCTAAAAGAAAAAAAAAGGACAAATGGCAGTTTAAACGTAGCCTTACTCGAGCAGTGTTTTAAGCAAAATACCACAACCAAGAGAACCGGATTGTACTCCACGTCCCATGGGGCACAGAAAGCAAAATAAACTTGAAAGCCCACACCAAACTTTACCCAATAAATAAGTCCTTCCTGCTACACTGAGAGCATGAGTCGTTACTTCATCTTTTGTATTTGACAGACATGTTTGCTTGATGACCACTGTCTCTCTGTCTTCGATTCTCTGTCACAAAACTGTCAAGCTTGTTATGTACTTGTCATTTTGCATTCTGAATCAATCTGCTGACCTGACTCTTGAAACTGAATAGTAAATAAATGAGTCACTAACATTTTTTCTGTGGACCTCCGAGAATTTCTTAGTGAATTACATAGTCATTTTGAAATTAAACTATTTATTTGTGAATTGGCTTATAAATACCCAGTCATAAACTGCCAATAACAGCAGATAACTGCCATTTATTAACATAAAACAGTGTTCTCTGTGAAGCAACCTCCCACACACACCCATTTGACTTTGAGAAAGAAAGTCAATCCAGTATCCTCCTGGTTCTCTCCTGTGGTTTGTAGCTGTGGGCTTCTAGGAATTTTTGGCCTTGTACCAGTGGTGGCTTTTCCTTTAAAAAAGATAAAAGAAAGCAATACTTTCAAAAAGAACAAATCACCCATGAATAATAAATAATAAATAAGTCTGTTTACACAAAAAGCATGTTGATGTAACAATGTGGATTACTGCATCTTGTTTGGAAAATTTGAAAGTACTTAGTAAAAACTGGAACACCCACTGCCCAAAAGTGGGATGATTTGAAGCACCGCGTTTTTTTCTGATCCAATGGCTCGCTAGATTGCGTTTAGAGTGATACCTTTTTGTGATTGATCAACCTCTGAGAATCCATTGTGTCTGTCCTTCAAACATTCATGGAAAACTTACAACGGGTTTCTGGACCAGTTGGGTCATTCAAAACTTTCCACACCTCCCTAAGCTTCAAACTTTTGTTAACCTATTCCTAACATTTAAACATGACAGATTAGAGCAATAAACAACAGATTTTTACCACTCTTACTCCCAGTAAAGAGTCTATCATCGCATTTTCTTCCAAGAAGACCACATTTCATCGAACATGCAACCCATGCAGGAGCCTTGACTGAAGCAAAGCTACTCGCCCAACAGAATACTCGTTCGCAAGTTCTGCAATGAAAACTGTCCCTGTTACACTATTACATGAGTCATTATATCATGAATTTAATGATGGTAAATGTAATGAAGAAATAGGTCACTGGTTTAATAGATCGCAGTGGAGCTCATTATTATTATCATTAGATGTCAGGTTTTAACTTAAGATTATTGTCATTAATTTACTAAATTGTTTTTTGAGTTGATTTATTCAAAATCTCAGAAAATAATTCTCAGCCTAGAGAGACCTCATACAGCATTTCATGTTAGGAGATGAAATAATGTAAAACCAAGCATTTAAGCTTCACTTTAATTTAAGATTTAATTTTTAACATATAATACAATATTTGATAAGCGGCTTACAATTCCTTTGTAATGTATGGCAACTCATACTTAAAGCCATAATGAAGTTAAGAGTGCAAAGCACCGGAGCTGAAGGAAGCTTGGTGAATCATAGTTTCTGGGGTTGGGGGTTTATTGTTAACTTTAGTGTTGTACGTAATTGAAAGCTATTCACTCAATCCATTTCTTTTTACCAGATTCTCAAGAAATTTCCATTTAAGTGCTTATTTTTGACAATTTTAGTTCAGGGAAGCATTACTTGAGACAGCTCAATCTTCAGGTTCATGTTCATAGTGTTATGCTTCAGCACCAGCTGCCGCTGCTCTGTATTAACAAGGCTTATGGATATTAGCTGAAACATTATGCATGATGTGTCATACTGATTGGTTTGTTCCATTATGTTTGCAGTCCAGTTGAGCAGGCTAAGATCCATTTGCCTTCTTGTTGTTTGCAAAGCTCTTGGCACAGTGAGAGCAGTGGGTTGTCGGATTTATGACTATCAAAGTGTTAACACAGATGAGAAGAAATGCCGTGGTTGGCTGCACCTTGGGAAACTTCAGTAGAAATAGCAGATATTGACCAGATGAGCAAGCCTTATTCAAAGGAACGCTGCCTTCCTCTGCACTGGTCCAACATTGCAATCAAATTTGACATTTGTAAGTGTTAGATTGCTCAGTTGTAGACATAATAGTTGATTCAAGAAATAAACCACTATTGCATTTTTCCCAAAGCTGGTTTCAGATGTATTTTTGCTTTGTGGAGCTATGTAGAAATTCAATCTAAACGTTGCACATTTCATTACCCTTTATAAACAACTCTAATGTGCTGGTAGATACTGTTAAATTGCATAAGGTTTACAGTTATCTTCCTCAAATATGTTACAATGCAGCATTACAGAACTACACTACCAAATAACAGTAAATGTATTGTAAATTAGTAAAATGCTGAAGCTGCTCCTGCAGATAGGTCATTTCCCTGAGCATCAGGAGCTTTTTAACCAACAATACAGATACATGAAGCTCTTTCTTTTTTCCTTTTTTTTGCACTAACTAAACAATCACAGGTGCATCTTTGCATGACTGTTTGAAACTATGTAGTGCAGCAATTCTTGTAATTAGTTACACCTGTGCCACTAATCAGATGAGGTTCTTTTCAAATTTTGTTTCACTTCTCAAACTTTGTCTTGGCTGTGCATAGCAGTATGGTGGACATGGGACATGGAGCTGTGCCGCAGACAGGGAGGTAGATTGTGGATAAATGCAGCCTTTGTAACTGACAGACTGGCGTCTTTTCTTGAGGATCTGAAAGCGTTCAGATATGCACATGATGTGAAAAGATCCTCTTCATCTGTGGGTGTTGTGTGGTGCTAAATGAGCTGGATAAAGGTCTAAATATACGACTGGTGTTATGTTGCTGTTTTCTCTAATACAGTGCAGTATGTGGTTATCTGGAGCACAGAGGAACAAACCAATGAATCAAAGTGATTGTGACTGTCATTTGAACCATGGCACAGAAATCAACTAGGACTATCTTTTAAAGGAACAGTTAAATTTTTTTTCTTCTTCAATCAGGGATTTAAGCAATGAAAGCGGGGGTCTTTTTTGAAAAACATATTGATTTGCAATGTGGAAACCATTACAAAAAGATTTTTTTAAAAAATTAAAAAGAAAGATTCATCCCATATCTTCATGGCTTCATCAAATTCCATACAAGAGGTTGAATTAATTAAAACCAGAATTGTAAAGGGAAAAGGAAAAAAAAAAATCTGCCAGGCTCTGGTTCAAATTATTGCACAGGTGATGTCACATGAACAAAAAACCAAATTGAAATTAAAACTGAAGAGCTGTAACGATAATAATATTCATCCCTGTGTCCTTTAGATGTACTAATTCTTCCGCTGCTGAAGCAGGGAGCCTTGGAGGGGGTTTTCAAGGCCTTTTGTTTGTCTGTGTGATGGGGAACAAAAAAATGAATTTAAAAAAAATTGCCTAATCCAGTTCTAAAACTTTGTGAAGCAGTGGAGCTTGGAGGAGGAAGAACTAACTATAAACGTCTTCAAAATGATGAGATTGTACCTTGACCTGAGGCATTGGTTGGAGTACACTCTGTGTCATCTGTCAAGACTCATCATGGAATGTGGAGGCTTTCACTGTATTTATTCGAAGCACAATAGAGGTTTACAAAGTCATGACTAGTTTACCGGCAGCCTTTTGAACAGATTCATGCATTTTCGTTTTCAAATCACGGACATGATCCACTCTCTTCTATTGGCTCGAACAATAGACTAATTAATGTTTAATAAGCATGTTTAATTTTCCAGGAAGACACTTGGATTTTAAAAAGTCAATAGTGATTTTTTTTTCATGCTTTTATCATGAAGCCAATGCCTCAGCTTTGATATGAGATAAAGCATTTGAGAATCACATTATTACCAATGCATGGCTTGAAAGATTTATCTCAATAGACTAATAAGTCTGGGAATATTTCCAGTGTGCATAATCAGAACCAGAGGGAAAATAAAGTATATCATTAGCATATGACAAATAAATTCTAAAACAAACGTGGCACTGCACGTACAAAGGAACTGGTAGACTGTGACAGACCTGGAAAGAATAAAAGCAAAAATTACCTGAGCACTTCAATGGCTGAAATACATTTGTGTTTGTAACTTTTTTTTTGGGAAGGATAACAACAATGTCTAGTCCAGGAACTACTAAAGGTGCTGAGAATGAGAAGATATATATTAGAAAAACACTTCCTCTCTAAAATACCAGAAACATGTCTGCATTTCTATCTTTGACCAGTGGCCTGTTATCAGACTATATTTCCTTATGTTAGAAAGTTATCCCACACTTGCCGTGTTCTCATTTTCTTCTTTTTCTGGTTCAAATGATAGCCTGTAGTAACTTCCTGTAATTGGCATGTAAGGTCGAACCATCCAGCGGTAACTCTGAAACCACCCAGCTAATAGCGTGTAGGTCCCTGCTGCGCCTTGGGCCTCTGGGAGTGTCTTGTGGTGCCTGCGACTAGGAAACTGGGAGCGGATCCTGTAGTTGCCTGGTAGGGCCACCACGGATAGAGCTTGTTTCTGCACATCACGCCTATGCTGAGTTGGAATGGGATCTTGGGGTTTTGGAGGCCAGGTCAGCGGTTAATGTTGTGCTCCTTGAGCTGTTCCTGACCAGTAGCTCTTTTTTTTTTTCTAATTTTGGCTTTTCTTTTTTTTTTTTTTTTTAAGCAGCAGCTCTGAGGGGAGAAGCTGTGATGATGTTAGGGAGCAACATTAACACGGGTTGAAGAGGGGGAGATGTCCACATTAGTGCCAGAACATTGCATTGTAACTAGATGATCAATGTTATTCATTCCAGCTGTCAGTGCTGTTGGAGCTAATCAGTGTTCTGTGTTGGCTATTTACTTCTCTCAGTAAGTCTGGCTTAGACGCATGCCCGGTCGGATGTCATTTCAGCGCTAACATTAGTATCAGATCTTTAGAGACTTGACTACAATGTAATGAAGCATTGAAAACAAATATATATAAAAAGCTATACTAACTAAAATAACAACAAAATAAAGAAATAAGATACCACTGAACAAAGAATATGGGCATGTCATCCCCAATACAGTTGGTTGATCGCGCTCATAAGTAAAAGTTTCTTCGAGAAATAGTTTGAATGTCCCCCCCACCTCACCCCCCACACACAGAGGATCAAGCAAAGTGAAACAAATTGTCTCACTTTGCTCATTAATCATCACCACAATTAGTTCCTCAAACCTGTCACACAGTTAGCATGGAGCAGTCACAGGCTTTAATGTCGGTCGTCAGATCACAGCTAACTGCCCGCTAAAGTGAGAGAACACTCCGCAGTTATCGTAATGATTAGATTAGTAGCCAACCAAATTACCGGGGAAATGTGTCTTTCAGCCAAACATCAAAAGTTGCTGTGAAAACATTCAGAATTGCAGATGATACTGACAGAGCTAATTAAGCTGTGGGTGTTGGGTGGTGTTAAATGAGCTGGTTCCAGGTTCCCAGTGTTAGACTGCTGTTATGTTACTGTCATCTTTGCACAGTGTGTGATATCCAAAGAGTAGATGAAATGAATTAAAGCATTTGTATTTAATGCTTGAACCACCACATGTTCCTGCACAGTGTATTTTAAAGGCGAGCATGTGCCAAAACCATGATATATTTTTTTCTTTTTTTTTAATAAAAAAAGTGTGATTAATTGAGAATACTACCCATATGATTTATATCTCTGCATTCTCATTCCTCAATATTACTGATGCACAATTTGTATATGAAACAAGAGCAAGATTAACAACCCTTGACGGTAAAATATTAAATGATTCGAATGCAAATACATCGCGGGCCTGTGGTCGCGTTCTGTAATTCACTTCAAGGGCAGAAATTAGACTTGCAAAACCTCACCCATACACATGGAAATTGCACTGAGATGTGGCCTTGCTGTGAGTGGCAAACAACAGGGAAATGAAACATGCAGCAAAACGGAGGGACCATCAATCTAATGGGATTCCATTGCAAATTCTCTACATTTCGGTATTGCTAGCTCTCACTGGGGGATAGTCAACAGTGGAATAGCTTTCAGACACTTCAGCACTAGCAGAGGAGGACTGCAGCTACCCTAGATCCCATGTAACAAGCCTTACTGTGTGTAAATCTGTACAATAAAAAGCCGTTTTTAATTTTCTATAGAAAGAATAACAGCTTGGAATAGAATAATGTGGACTCCATTAAAAACCAAATCAGCTTCATTAGACACGGTAATAGCCTCACTTAGTGATGGCAGGCACAGTGACTGTGGCAAGCATTAACTCTGCTCATTAAGAAGAGTTGAGATTCACTGTGATCAACACATGCCAGCATATGATGAATGGCAAATTATGACCTATTTTCATCAACTTGGTGTACTACACGGGGATTATTGTGCAGTCTTCATCTTGATATAGTCTTGCATCTTGACAAAAGGTAAAGCTTTTTCTCAGAGCTTGGAGCTTTTCTGTGCTGCCGTAAGTATGCTGAAGCATGACAGCTTTTTTCTTTTTTTTTTTTAACAGTGCAAAAATGGAGCTTAAGAAGCATGAACAGAACACAGCACGTCCTATGTGTGCACTCATTTATGCTTGGAAAGAAGGTGGAGGGGTTGGATGACAAATTTGGTGGAGGGAATGTGATTACTGAGACATTGGCAAGAGCAGTTGTCACCTCTGCAATGCTATCCTTCCCCAGCTCCTTCCAAGTAGTGGGAGATGGAGGGGAAAGGATTACAGTTGCTTACAGATTTTGACGGATGGCAAGGTAATTTACGAAGGTACCATTTGACCTTCTTACCACTTCAGTAAATGGTTTGGTGCAGTCGCGTCACGTCTGGCGCGATGAAAGTCCAATAACCTTTGCATCATTCTTGCTCTCAGCTACAGAAAGACACCCCAGAAATGACTTATCTGGGAAGAAGTGTAGACTCAAGAATGGAAAAAAAAAAAAAAAAAAAACTCTGCCATCGCAGAAACAGCTGTTAGACTGGAGACAGCAGGGCTCCAGAACTGCGCTTCTACCTACTAAGATCACTTTTCCAAAGTAAGGCACTCATAAAATAGCATTACTTGTGGGGTTCTGCATTAAGTAGGGAGCTCATATTACCAGACTCATGTCTTCACTTTCCTTCTTTCTCTTTGACTGCCTGGTTGTGAATAGGGCTTATCAATTTGCTTTCAGGCCCAGCCTTACACTCTTATGTGCAGCAGCATTTGAGCAACTCCTTTGCCCCACTGTTGGACGCCAACTTGCAATGAGCTCCAGACAACCCACTGTGAGTCAGGGGGATAGCAAAAACTGGGAACAGTTTTTAAAAGGCACGATCAAAAAATCATGTGGATGACCAGACATTCATTTGCATGGTAAAAAATAAATTTAATGTCCACGCGAGTAAATAATGCTCTCCTGGGTGTAGACTTACATGCTTGCAAACATGTGATGAAAAGGAGATTTGATTACAAAAAATATGAGATGTAAACTCCTGCTGAGCATGAAATGAGAAAAGCAAAGTTGCAGTTTGCAAAAACTTTAACCAGCAGTGGACCAAAACTCTTTTGATTCAAGATCAACCTCTAAAAAAAATGGAAAGAGGACATGCTGAGAAAAGGGGCTTGATCCATGGCATAATGCCTCACCTTTCAAACCTGGTGATTTATTGATGACATTTACAGGTGAATTTGCTCCTGAGCAAAGTAATGGGATGAACACAGAGGTGTATGGGGGCATTTTGTGTGCTCGGATGTAACCAAATCCATCGAGACACACCGGACAACAGTCCATCAGTCAGCATCCTAACAGCAAAAGAGCCTCCGGAGTGAGAAGGTTGAATATTCGGTCACATCATCTAAGTCTGATTGAGCTGCAGTCACCTTACTGAAAAATGGACTGTAGAACAAAAAACAAACTAACTAAAAAAAATAAAAAGAATGAAGTTTTGATTAAAAGGCCCATTTTTAAAAATTTACTTTTGTTCTATTTTTTAAAGTTTTTAAATTGAAATATTAGCTTTAAGGGTTATGTGGTAGATTTTTTTTTAATTATTATTTTCCCATTTTTTTTTTCTTGGTGTATCCATGCACCATTAAAATCCAACAAAGAAATGCACATGCAGATACAAATAATTTACAAATACAAGGCTGAATTTTCAAATACTCTAAGAACAAAAAGCATTAACATCATTGTGATTCTCCAGGCACTTAAGTTCTAACCATAGAGAGAAGAAAAATATCTTGCTCTTTGCTTCCTTTTTCCAACATTAGTTAATTTAGGTGATCACCAAAAAGAGTGTCAGTGTTAGTTTTACAATGCATGTAATTATGCCTGAATGAAAGTGTGATTGCCGACTGATTTTCAGGAGAGGATTAATCTGAAAATGGAGAACAAATACTGTCCCATACTACTGAGATCCACCAAGGCTGAATAACAGTCCAAATTCAAGAGCCAAACCCTGATCAACATCAAAATCTAATCCATCCTAAATTGAGACACCTCTTACTGTAATTCCCCCCATTATTTTCTGAGGAATCCAAGAAAAAAAAAAAACAAGCAACCTCACCAACTCCAGAACCTGCTTGACAGAGATACTGTAAGGCAAATCTTTGCCTGTAATTGTATTGTTACAGTTTAAGGTAGTCCACAAATTTATTTTCTGTATTTATTATTTTATTTATTATGGAAATATTGTCATTACTCTTTGGACAGGAGGTTCCCTTCATTTTTAGCTTCCATTACAGAAAAATGACTCTCTGTCAGCAGCATCGGAGTCCAACTTTGAACTCACTGCACAGTGTTGAAATGATGTCAGCACCCACCAACTCACAGAGTTAATATGACAGCGCTGAGTGCAAGTTTAACTGTGGTGACAACACTTACCTACACTATTTAAGACTTAATGAGAAGATGTGATAGATTTTGTGTTACTTTAGCATGCCAATTCAGATTTCCATAGAAATTATCTTTATTCAAATTCAACTTTAGTTGTCACAGCTCTGACTCAACATGTTTGTTTGCTGTAACATTTGCATTCAAACAGATAAACACACTGATGCAAATTTCTCTCACATTCTTTTCTTCATGTCATCCAAACACCTCTGTGTTTAGTACTGCATTGGAAGAAAAAGCTTATCTTAAGTAATCCAGTCTTGCTTTTTATTGCCAAATACGTCTTGTCTCAGACAGGTGAAAGATCTTGTAATAAATCGGTTGCTGGTCCCACATCATAACGCATCAGTTACCGTCATTGTGATTCAATTAAACAGCACCTGGTGTCTTGCACAAGTACCTAAGTGCTGATAAAATCTTACACGCATGATGATGGTCAGTGCTGAAAGATGCAGAAAAACATGTACCTGCTCTGTAGGCTCAGCCCTTCTGAGGTGCTCCTGAGGGTCATGCTGATGTTTTATCATGTTTTTCTGAAACCATGCTCCAGCATGGTATATGTGCCTGGTGTGGTAATCTGACAGTTGCCCTGAAGTCTCGGTTGAACTGTCTGGAAGATGGTAGGTGTGAGTGACCACCCTTCCCTTCAGTCCAATTACTCAAGCTGGTCGACATATTTGCACTACAAGGTTCACATGCAGCTTCTGGAAGAGCTCTTTTTTTCCCCCTTGGCTTTGAAACCGATGCAGCCACATGCACAAGCTTGAAAAAGATTTACCTCATCTGCACAAACATAGTTTACCTAGTCTGAAGGGAGACCATAATTGTTCACAACTCACCTTTAATACGGCACTGTATTTGGAAGAAAGACAGAAAAGATCATAAATAATCAGCATCACTGCATTAAAAATAATCAGTACTTAACTAAAAGGACTGAAAGAGGTTAAATTGCAGTGAAAAAACAAGCATTGCAACAAAGGTAAAATATTTATAATTACATTAATAAATATTATAAAGTGAAAGAAGTTAAAAAAAAAAAAAAAAAAAAAAGGCAAATGAGACAATAATCATCTGTAACTCCCAAATCAGTACGGGGTGCTAATTGTTACATATACCTCCTGTCAGGCGGAGGGTATAGCCAGCCATGAGGGAACACATACATAATTCATTATGTTACCATAAATTTAGATCACTAAAATGCACTTAGAAAAACAGCTTTCACATTAATATGCATGCACATTGTGCAAGCACGTTATCACCACTTAAATAAAAAATATAAAGGATTTTTCATTGATTTGAGGATCATTTTTTTCCACTCATACCTAGCAAATACTCATTATAATGAGCATGTTTTCCCTCTAGATTTAAGCAGACATACTCTCATAAGTCTGTTGAACAATGTTTTTTTTTTTTCTGTGTTTTCTTACCAGCTCCAGTTAATGAGTTTGTACTGTAACACCTCAGTTGTTTCCTTTCCTACTGTTTTATCATTTTTACAATTTTGGGGTGATGATACTGTCAGACATCATACGCCGTGAGTGTTATCAGCACAATTTCTTATAGCGCAGTTATTTCTCTCAATTAATTATTTCTCTCAACCAAACCAAAAATTTGTGATCAAGTTTTTGTTGTCTGTGCTTTTGTCAGTATTAACTCCACCAGTCAAACACCTATTACTGACTGGCATGGGTACCACAAACTGTTGTTTAACATGCACTTGCTCTAAGGTTGTCGGTATCATTAAGCTCCACAACAAATGGTACCACTATCAGTATTTATGTAGTGTAATTTAATTTGTAACTGTCCACTAATGATGACAAACATGAGACCATGGCCAATACTCAGAAGTGTAACCTAACTACCAAATGTAAACTAAAGGGAGCTAAACGTATAACCCAACCTCTTGACATAAACGTGACACTTTTTAACTTGACAAAAAAATGCAGCTATAACACGGAACAAAGTCAGAGATTATTTCAAACTATTAGAATTTATGTTGTGAAATCACCCTAAGGACTAAGTGAATCAGTTAACCACTGAGGCTTCTGCAAAAGGCAGACACCGACTCATCACAAAGAGGGAAAAAAAAAAACTGCAGGAAATTTTCCCCTTTAATTCCAGCAGTCAATATGTCTGAAACGCCCATTTTAATGGTTGCTGTGTTTGAACGTAGTCTTGCAGTTGTCTTTACAATCACAGATACTTCTTTAACAAGTATTATCAACTATAAGGAGACCATGCTTGTAGTGCACTGTTGCACTTTATATCGAGTGTCTTTGGCTATGTGCTGTAGAGGTGTTCTGTGTATCTTTATACAATATTGCCTCAAGCTGCAACAGGAGATGACAAAAATGAACACTGTGAGGATTCGCAGTGGCTCATATGATGGTAGTAGTTCATGTGAACAGGTATGTACAAAATTCCAGGTTATGTTCACTTCGGCAAGGAAATTATCATCACTTACCGTGAGACGACTGGTGATCCTGTCTACTTGCACCGTGCAAGCTCTTGTGAATCACAACCACTCTCATTGGCTGGGGTCAGCCAATGAGTGTTCCTAGCAGAAGTGTTGCACCACAGTTTAGAAGCATCCCAGAAGCAACTGTCCATTCTGCTCCAGTAAAGATACGCTTCAAGTGTATTTTTTGCAATCAGCTGTGGCTAAACTCTTAGCAGTTTCTGTCTAAATGTCATCTTAGCTGTGAATAAAAAGCTACGAGAGCATCATCACTCAGTCAGAAGATATGGTTATTGACCTGTTAATTGTACTAGAAGACCCCATTGATCAGCTCCAAAGTTGGCCTCCAAGTGTAAGTGGCTGAAGACTATCAAACAGCTTGCAACTCACGGGCTTTGGCTTGGGGGGGGGGCAAAGCTTGGCAAAGTAGGAGGAAGCATTTCCCTTCACCCCAACAAAGGCTGGCAGGGAGAGCAAGCTGCCAGCCTTTTATGGCCATGCGTATATATATATATATATATATATATATATATATATATATATACAGTGGAGGAAATAAGTATTTGATCCCCCCCCCGATTTTGGCAGTTGTCATACCAAGAAATAAATGAACAGTCTCAGATTTTTATGGCAGCTTTATTTTAACAGTTGTAGAAAGAATATTGGAAAAAAATGAGAAAATTACACGAAATGAAAAATAAAAATTAATTTGCAAGTCATTGAGGGAAATAAGTATTTGATCCTTGACCAACCTTGACCAGTGTTGGCTCCCACAGACCACTGGAATATTCCTCATCTCACTGAAGTAATTACCTGCATGAGAGACACCTGTTCCAAATAGTCACCTGTATAAAAAGCCATCTGCCCACAGACTCAGTAATACTCCACCATCTCCACCATGGGCAAGACTAAAGAGCTGTTAAAAGATGTCAGGGACAACGTTGTTGAACTCCACAAGGCTGGAATGGGCTACAAAACCATAAGTAAGAAGCTGAATGAGAAGGTGACAACTGTTGGTGCAATTATTCAGAGGTGGAAGAAGTACAACATGACTGTTAATCAACCAAGGCTGGGGGCTCCATGGAAGATATCACCTCATG
Organism: Hirundichthys speculiger; assembly: GCA_018398805.1. Taxonomy (NCBI): domain Eukaryota; kingdom Metazoa; phylum Chordata; class Actinopteri; order Beloniformes; family Exocoetidae; genus Hirundichthys; species Hirundichthys speculiger. Next base: position 371,302 of record JAGFBZ010000074.1, on the reverse strand, counting down.
GGGTCTCAATGATCATGAGAAAGGTTAGAGATCAGCTGAGAACTACACGGGAGGAGCTGGTTAATGATCTCAAGGCAGCTGGGACCACAGTCACCAAGAAAACTATTGGTAATACACTGAGACTCAGTGGTTTAAAATCCTGCAGTGGTCCAAGGTCCCTCTGCTCCAAGAAGGCTCATCACGTCCAGGACCCAACTCAGGTTTGCCAACGAACATATTAATGACTCAGAAAGAGACTGGGAGAAGGTGCTGTGGTCAGGATGAGACTAAAATTGAGCTCTTTGGCCTCAACTCAACTCGACGTGTTTGGAAGAAGAGAAATGCTGAATATGACCCCAAAAACACCATCCCTACTGTCAAGCATGGCGGTGGAAGCCTTATGCTTTGGGGGTGTTTCTCTTCTAAGGGAACAGGTCGACTTTACCGCATCGATGGGAAGATGAACGTGGCCATGTACTGCAAAATCTTGCGTAAGACCCATCCACCACCCAAAAAATGGGTGGTGGATGGGTCTTCCAGCATGACAACGACCCAAAACATAGGAAACAAAGGAGTGGCTCCATGAGAAGCACATCAAGGTCATGGAATGGCCTAGCCAGTCTCCTGACCTTAATCCTATTAAAAATCTATGGAGAGAGCTGAAGCTTTGAGTTTCCAAGCGCAAGCCTCAAAACCTTCAGGATTTGGAGATGATCTGCAGAGAGGAGTGGATGAAAATTACTCCTGATGTGTTCAAACCTAGTAAGCAACTACAAGAAACGTCTGACAGCTGTGCTTGCCAACAAAGGGTTTTGCCACCAAGTATTAGATCATGTTTTGCTAGGGGATCAAATACTTATTTCCCTCAATGACTTGCAAATTAATTTTTATTTTTAATTTCATGTAATTTTCTCAATTTTTTTTTTCAATATTCTTTCTATAACTGTTAAAATAAAGCTGCCATAAAAATCTGAGACTGTTCATTTATTTCTTAGTATGACAACTGCCAAAATCAGCAGGGATCAAATACTTACTTCTTCCATTGTATATATATGTGTGTGTGAGTGTGTGTGTGTATGTATGTATGTATATATGTCTGTATGTATATATATGATTTTCAATGACTTACTGTTTATGCCTTTTATACACAACTTAAAGAGACGCTTAAAGAGAAGTGTTAAGAAATTCAATCATAAACACCTGAAAATGCAGTTAGCTGTGCATATGTTTTATGGGAATGGTAAACAGAAGGTGAGATCTAATTTCAATGAGTATATAAATATCAAAGAAGGGGAAGGCACAGTTCTTGGCAACATCACCTTGAATATAATCTGAGTCAGATTCTTTGGTTCATTTGTCAATATCACTTGCCATTTCTTCTTCCAAGGGCACATAAACGAAAGGTTGAGTGCAGACAGTGAACCTAATCATGCTGATGGTCGTGGAACTCTAAAAGCCGTCGGTCATTAGCTCTCATAAAGGTCTACATGGCGTCCCTTGAGTGACGTTTTGCTGAGGACAGGGAGATGCATCTGATGCATTTTTATTATGGACTTCACAATGACTGCGGCGGGAGATTGGTCGATAAAACAAAGGCTTTTCTGAGCACCAGGAGTGTATTGTTTTCTCAACTGTCAGGCCTCCCGTCACATGTTTGTATTGAATCTATGATCAGTATGCAAGCCCGCATCACATATCTGGCGAGGAAGGCACAGCTGTTGTTCTCGCAGTGTGTAGAACAAATTCTTTGAGTGATTCCTGCAATGTAAAAAAATTCAAAAACTAAATAAATGCATGCCCGTCTTCTTTATCTTCCTCAACATATTTCTACATAATTCCTGACTGCTAAGTCTACAATTGCAAAACACCTGAACGACAAATAAAAATGTCCCATTTATTGCCACGGAAAACTGCTGCAGTTCATTGTATTTCCTTAAATTTAAAATTCCTCTGCATGTCTTGTGCTGGCAGATCTCCCGTGGGACATCTATCTGTCTCTTCCTTGCAACAAAGCTTGATTTATTTTCAGTCCACTCTGTGCATTCGATATGTAGTTTAATCTTGGCATCGAGGCAGGGAACGCTTCCATTTGTCTACTCTTGGATTTAGATCAATCTTTTTCCGTGGGACCTAAAACAAAGCATGTGTTGGATGTGCGCCACTACACAGACGAGTAGCTCAGAAAATGATCTTCAGCATGCATCAATCCAGGAATGATTCAGGTGGGGAGACTGAGTGGGGCTCGTTTGCAAAGCTCTCATTGCAAAACAAACAAATTAAGGTGCCTAGATAGTCGCTCTAGGCATCACATTGGTAGGACAAAAGATCATGATAAAAGACCATGATTACATGAGCAATGTTGATACTGAGCATAAAACATGCAATATAGTTCAGATTCAATAAATTCAAGGTTGTCATTCTTGCCTTTGTAACCACTGAACAAAATCTGGCCATGCTGATAGCATCGCAAAGTTTTAATTATCACACTATAATAGCAATGGAATAGCATGAGACATTCTAAGGCATATAACAAAGACTTATATGGGAGCATCGACAGTGAAATTGCTTTTTTTTTCCCCTCCCTCTCTCTCGCTCTCTCTCTTTCTCTCTCTCTATCTCTTTCTCTCTCTCTCTCTACAACAGTACATCTACTCTGAAATTCCAGAATATGTACTCATTTCACACTTAACTGATTGGTAACGTTGTGCTTTAACATGTCATTCTTTGTCTATGTGGAATACAAATGCCTGCAGGAGGTCAGGGATCCAGAAGATAAATTGCACTGAGAAAAAGATTGTTTCACAGGTAATTGTGCGCAGGGCAAAAATTTGGCAAAAATAAATAATCTATGAAAAAATGCCATCAGTGTCTAGAAAATGTGCAGAACTAAGGTGGTCCAGAGACTGATGTCAGTTTGATAATTCCATCCGTTCATCCATTACCTACACCCACTTATTTCTACTCAGGGTCACATGGATCTGCCAGAGCCGTTCCCAGCTCTCTACACCCTCGTTCACCCCAATTCCAGTTAGATATTTTTTATTTACACTGAAAAATATCTCCATGAAGGCTGATATTCTAGTTATATTTGTAGAAGCAAACAACGATTTATGTACAGCAAATTCAACAAAATAGACACGTTGGATGCATCATGATCTTGACAGTGACAATGATACACTGAATACATCTTCTGAATGGCAGTTACCTTGAATATCCCGCTTACAGAGCTGATGTGCGTAAAAGACATGAAGGTAACATAAGCCAACAGAATGCTGCCTGTCCTACATGACCAGGAAATAATACAGGATATTGAATTTATTTGCAGTGACATTCAAGAAAAAAGTAGTCATTTGGCAGAATGAGACATAAACAAATGGTTGGCATAGCATACGGGAACATCTGTGCAGAGATGGGTTAGAAGTCCCTGAGTCCCCATTGGGACACACCACTGTGTTTGAGAACATCAGATCAGAGGTCTCGAGGGACATCAAGTTTCTCACTGACAAGCAGCTGCTGGCTAGCCAACTAGACATAGTGATGGTTGACAAGGTTGTGACAGATGTATAAATCCCATCTGACAGCAAGAGAAAGAAGAACGCCATCGGAGAAGATGGGGAAGTGAAGGAACAGCTGGAGCAGATGTGGAAGGTGAAGTCCAAAGTAACAGGCAAAAAGAGCCTGGTCACAACAAAATATATTATTATAGGTATGTTTGTTCATATCTCTCAAATGTAGTAGTGTCGCAGTCCATGGTTAGATATAATGAGATAGCTGAAGGCTGTTGTTTTGTGAAAGCTCAGTACTTCACAACCCATGAACAGGAAAATATGAGCTCTAGCCTTGTATGTGTTCAGTGTTTTTAAGTCCTTGTCCTAACTGAACAATTTTTCCTGCAGCACTGTGAATTTTTAATTAGTCTGATCAATAAACACAAGGAGAATTTTAATTTTGTTACTGTATCAGTTGAAGCACATTGTGTTTGTCTATTGTTGTTGACTCAGCTGAAGATCAGATTACATTTTATAGCAAAACAAGACAGAAAATCAGTTGATTCCAAAGGGGTTCACATACTTTTCCTTGCCATTGTATTTTAGGAATAACATTTCAGTACACAATGTACACAATGATGCCGGATTTGTATCAGGTATCAACACAAATACAAAGCCTTGAGTATTGGTACTGAAATAAGGAAAGGCATGTGAATCTCATCACATTCCAAAACATTGAACATGCATGGGTTTTTTTTTTTTATTTAACCAGGTTGAATTAGCCTTTATTTACCCAGATTAGTCCCATTGAGACCAAAGATCTCTTTTATAGGGGGAGACCTGGGTCTCTATATAAATGTGGCCTAAAGGCTTCACATAGACAACCTCGCACATTCATTCTTACGGACACTTTCAAATCACCAATAAACCTGATGTGTGCTTTTGGACTGTTGGAGGAAGCCACAGGACCTGGAGGAACCCCACGCAAGCACAAAGAGATCATACAAGCTCAACACAGAAAGACCCCTGCTGGGATATGAATCAAGAATCTTCTTGCTGTGAAGCAACAGTGCAAACAACCAGAGCCACCGTGCTGCATGTCATCATGTAACAACACATGTGACGATGGTGTGGTGAAGTAGCAACAAATAAGTTAGATTTATATTTCTAGAGAGATATAGAGGTCAAGGAATGTGGTCCATTTGAAGTTCTGTTGTGGGAATGGTTTGGCATTTCAGTTCCGACACGGACCCTAAAGAGTGGCTCCGGAAAATTCCAAATAACATCAACTCTACAGATTCTGTTCAGGGTATGACCCACCCACGGGTTTATCCATCCATCCATCCATCCATTTATCCATCCATTATATATACGTCATGAGAGTCTTGCTGCAGCCTGACCCAGCTGTTATTTGGGCAAAAGGTATGGATACACCATCCTGCACTGGTCGCTAGCCCATCATAGGACGCTGTGGACTTATGACACAGTTAAATTAAAATTGTTTACGATCAGTACCCAGCAAATTTGGAATAACGTTTGGACACTGAACATTTTACTTTAGTGCAAACAACAAAGAGAGAGAAAAATTCAATGCTTCAATTTGTAAGAGAGAAAACTAAAATCATATTGTTGGAAGCAGTTTGACCTTGCTGAGAAGCTTTTTGCATTCGCACCGCCTGACAGCTACCATTCTATTTCTCTTTTCACTTACACATAATTCACACTTTAAAAAAGTTAGAGTTTTAGCTTCTTCCAGTTATATTCTGTTATGTTCCATTATTTTAACGCAGTGAACAGAATACAGTGACACATTTTTCATTAGTAATCTTTTTGTTCATCTGCATAACTTCAATTTTCATAATTGCTTTGCTCAAATGGAACTGCAGGCACCTGCCCAGCGGCACTATTTGGCTGTATTTGTATTTCGCCTTATGCTCTCTGGCAAAAAAAAATTTAAAAAAGGGAGAGGCTAAATAAAATATTCATCCCCCACTTTTGCCCAAATTCCATCTCGCATACTTTTAAAAACATTATCAGCTCTTTCATCTGTAATAGTGTGATAATTTAAATCCTAAACTGCTTTTGTCTCTTGTTTTGCTGATGAGTTTTTTTATTTTTCTGTATTGTTGAAGAATAATCACACAAGAATTTTGTTTTTTTAGAACAAGACTTTACATGTAAAGCTTATTCTCTGCAAAAAGGATGTATCAACTAATACTATATACAAATTCTATACATGGGTCCTAAAAAAAAATGCATTTTACTTGGGAGGATTTCAGCATTCTGTTTCTTAAAGTAAAGAATATTTCCTTTATCCAGCCATGAAAAAAGGAATCATGAACATTCACAAGAGAGCATGAGATATCTCTTTCATTTCTTGAAAAAATAAGAAACATTTTTCTTGTTTCTTTTTAAATTCCAGCCATTATTCTTCTTTGTCAAAATGTGATGCTTATGTCGCCCACAGTACAACTGAGCCACAGGCAGCTCAATTTAGGATTCTGGCTTGTAACAGCCAACGTACCCCTGGGCTTGAAAAGGCTACAACCGTGGGTCTGAAAAGTAAAGCCAATATGTAAGTACCTTAAAGGGAACGTTAACCCCCAAATCAAATATACAAAACCTCCTTTCCTGTGTGTCAGCCTTCTCTCTAATATAATATCACATGAGCAGTCCTTGTGCTTTTCCCTCTGTGCAGTGACATACTCGAGATGACGCTTGTAGAATAGATGACCCCCCCCCCCCACCCTTGAAATTACTCACAGAAAAATTTCTGAAAGGAAACATTTCTGATTTTCTTTCTTTTCTTTTTTTTCCTTCACACTTTGAGCATCTCAAGCCAAATGCCATCCACTTCCTTTATGCTCGATAGACGCTCTCACAGCTGGTATGACCAGATTTCAACGTTTCACATTAAAACAGTTAGAGGGAGAAATAACACTACAGGCCAGAGGGAGGAAATGTATATTTGATTTGGGGTGAACGTTTTAATTAAAGTGCAGCAGTGCTGAGTGTGATGTGGTTTTGGCTCCAGTAAACCTCTGGCTCTGTTAGACTTCCATTAAAACAATGTCAAGGTCTCTCTTAAACTGGAGAAAATGTGAAACCTTTCAAATAAAATCATTATAAATCTAAAAACTAATGTCACTTTTTCCAGTCAGTAGTACTTTTGAATATAATTTCCATAATTAAGTATGGAAATTAAGTGTAAGAATGGTATGTTGTGATGCACATGTTTAGGGGCCTATGGAAACAGAGCAGGACGCTCATTCAATACTAAACTTGAGTATCCACATAGTTTGATTTATGACTATTACTTTGTTATCATTTGTTGGTGGAGGAAGTAGTTTATTTTCCACAGACATCTTGGCGTGTTTGCTTATTTTAATCAGTTTTCTGTTCACCGTAATTATGGCTTGTTCCTCGGTTAATTGGACTAACGGACCCTCAAGGGATTCTAACATCCAATTTTTTATTCAGTAAGTAAATGTTTATTTTCTTAATGGTTTCCAATTTTAATTCACTTGATCTGCAGTCTTAGCATGTGATGTGGTGTGCAAAACTACAGCTTCTCACAAAACAACAGTTCACAAATCAATGAGTTGCAGTTTGTCCACGTCTTTTTTAGTGTCTATTATCTTACAGGCTAAAGAATCAAGGAACATGGAGTACAGTCAAAGAGTGAAAAGGAGCAAGAACAAGAGTCCATATCTTTTCCTAATCACTTTTTTTTAACCTTGGTTGGAAAAAGTTGTGAAGTCAACAAAGATGGGGGGGGGGGGGGGGGGGGGGATTTGTAAGAATCTATTAAAAGACTACCTTACTGCAATGATAATCCATCCCAGTTTACAACAGACTTACAGCAGTTTGCTGTGGTGAAGCTACAGCTTCTTTAGGAATAGATTACAAAAATCAAGTTTGATATTTGGCCCTGTGTTCTTATGGTATAGTTTTAAACCCAGCCTCCTCTTCCAATATATATCTTTATATATCAAGTTGAGTATAACTCATAACAGGCAGATATGTGCCCACAAAAAAAAGGTTGTTTTGATAAGAAATAACAGGCAAACTCCAGTATGATCCTCGTGGCGCCATTCTGAACCAAAAGATCACCAAAATGCTAGAATCACATGATTTGAAGCAAAATTATCTAAATTAAAATTTAGTTTTGCATGATAAACTCTGAGCTTTTTCTGTTATTCACTGTTCTGAATGATTAATACACACAGCTTTCTATTTTTTGTTTTTGTTTCTGTGCCCTTTCTGCAGTTTTTTTTTTTTCAGAAATTACCAAAAAGACAACCAACCTGTGAAGGTTCACTATGTTGTAAAAAAAAAAAAAAAAAAAAAAAAGCAGTACACCATCATATTCCACAACATAGTGTGCTCTTCCTGTTGGAACTTGTTTGCGGAACAGTGAGGATGTCCTTTAAACAGTAAGGACATTGTTCTGTGAGTTTAAGGAACACTTTTAGGTACATATGGTTCTATGTGAAAAGAAATGGACCGAAGTGAAAAAATACTACATTTGACCAGCACTTGGATACCAGTGGGACTGTGTATAAGGATAACTTGTGAGTAAGCATCCTTCCTTAGTAAAAAAAAGAAGAAGAAAAAAAAAGAAAAAGACTTTTCTAATATATTCCTTTTCCCATTCCCAGAGCATCAAATCTGTTAAACTAGGAAGAGTGTCTGAGATACAGAGATGTATATTTTGGTGTTGGTTCAGCTGCTGCATTATACTGGCTGTATCAGTATCGAACGCTGTGAGTCAACGCTGCCTCTCTTGTGTTTTTTTTTTTTCCCCATTCTCTTTGGAGCCTATAATTTGAATTGCTTGAACATTCTGTAAAAGGCAAATGTCTTTTGAACCTCTGTTCATCCTCATTTCAGACGTCACTGCTGAAACGACATCTAAAATAAGTACTGTCGGAGCTGAAACGAGGACGGGTAAACCACGGCAAGGACCCGTGATCATCTGATCATCAACTGGTCGTCGTCCCTGGACCTTTTGAGGCCAACTCAGAGCCTGTCACTGTGGTCTTTTAACACATTTAACAGCACAACAATCTGAGCTCTATTAGCTTTTAATTCACAGGTCAGAAGTCAAATTCACTGAAAAAGCGAAACACTTAGTAGCTCAAGTGATGACAGCTAGCCATTGACGCCACAGACTGCAACTATCAGTTTTAAAAAAAAGCCACACCCCTATTTATGCATTTGTGACCTTTTATAATTTTACCTAATGAGGTACATAAAACTTCACCCTCATACAGTTGTAGTGGGATATGAAATCTAGCCATGGAGACCAAACACAAATGCCCCTACTTTGTTTGCTCAGTTTAGCTGACAAAAAACAGAATTCCTCAATAAACTGTATGTTATTGTATTTTCTGCCTATATTTGTAGCATTACATCCTTGTATAATTGGTTATACTCAAAGTAAGCACAATTCGATTAAGATGAGAGGAAAAATCCAGAATTCTTTAAAATGATCAAATGAAAGAACTGTAATGAAGAGTGTGGAAAGTCATCTCTCCTGATATTCTCATCCCTCTGAAGCTAACCGCAGTCTCTTGTAAGTACAGACGTCTGACTGAGAATGCTGCATCTAATTTAAACAAGAATAGAACATGTGAGGATGAACTAGCATGAAACTGCCACCTTGATATGTTTAAAATTAAAACAATGTTTTTTTTTTTTTTCATTTTAATGAAATTCAACGTCAGATGAACACTAGCATCACTGATTGAAAAAATTACCTGTATGTTCACAGACAACTTTATATATGATGTGTTATACTGGCAATTATGCCGTAAGTTGAAACTTATTTGAACAATGTGGCAAGAGAACTGTTGGATACCTGATGTCCATGAGAGGCCTGTGGATTAACACGACGCAAAGGAACTCAAAAAGCTTAAGTACATCCACGAGCTGAAATACTAATGTGAAATATCATTCTGAACTCACGTTATGGCTGTAGTTATAGTTAACGTTACTGCCATGGTTCTCCGCCTTGATGCTGACAAGCTGATTTCATTTACAAGGGCATGCTACCCTGACAGCTTATTCTGTTCTGCACTGTGTGGCCATGTGTACAAACATCTGCCAGCTCTGGCAGTCACTCTGTGCCTAAAAAGACAACAGCTAGAGCCAAGAGGGAGATAAACACAGCAACTTTTGAATAATTGACAAAAGTCAGAAGTATCTTAATTTTAATGAGTTTGGACATGAGGGGAATTGAGGATTGTCATTGCTCGTTTCAATTAGAGCTATCGAGATTAAAAATGAACCAACCTTTTTCTTTGTCACAGAAGACTGTGAAGTAAAAATAACCACAATGTCATGCTGCTTTGGTAACCAGGATTAAGCAGCCACGATATATTTATAATATTTAGCCATCGTTTAGAAAAAGCCACAGTGAGCATTTACATCATGTATGACAAAATGTTAATAGCTGTGAACGGGATCCGTGTTTTCTCTACATCTCAAGTACACTGAATGGCAACCACTTTACAAAAGATTCTACATAGCATCTGAGTTTATTCAGCTGAATAAGATCCATGTTTACATTTATGCAAATTAGTTGAGAAATTTAAGAACTCTTATGTTAATCAGGCCCTCCCTTTTTTAACCAGCTGTTTGCGTCATTTTGATAACATTCAACAATCCTCTGAGACTTGCAAATGATTGCAAATTGATGCAAGTGAAATAAAAATTGATCCCTGAGCTTTACTTATCCTAGTGTAAATTGTGTTTTGCTTCATAATGTGCATCTCACTGGATTCTTTAGGCTGCCTTTTTTTTCTGCCACATTGTAAAAAGATAGCGGTCGCTGTGCGTGGAGAAGCACATACACATGAACAGAAGCTGCCTGTGTGCGCATGAAAACAGCTGACGAACACTGTGCAGGGCTCCCAGAACCAGACCTAAGTAAATTATTATGGCATCAGTATACCATATTAAGCACACTGATGCTCTATTCTGGGGATTTTCTTGGCTATTGAATCATCCACAATTGCGTTGCTGAGCTTTGTTGCCACTTCTGTGAAAAATGAGTCCATTATATTCTTCTGGAGCTTCACTGATGGTCCTAGGTGGTTTGAACAACTGCACTGATTAATGTTAACATGAATTTTGCACACACCCTTTACTGGCTTCAAATAGTAACTACTAAGGTCTCAAATCATATATGTCATAACCCTTTCTTTCTATTCCCAAGCCTTTCTGTCTTTTCCTTGCATTTTGCCAATCTAATTTTGACCACCCAGATCTAAAACTTTCCATGTTTCCACTGTTATCTCCAGTTTGGAGAAAAATCATTCCCCAGCCCACAAAACTGGGTCAACAAAGTCACAGCAAAGCCTCGTCGCGTTTGAGAGAACAGCCTTACTTTGATGAATGACGAAATGTCTGCATATGAATCAAATATATTATTCTGTAATGATTTAAAACTAACCGTGAAAAAGCAAACCAGAGAAGTTCATCTAACACTTAGAGCAGATGAAGTGCCAGATTCAGTCTTATTTGTTTTAACGCTGCCTGTCAGTGACATCTTCACACTCCGGGAGACGGATGACGGGTGGAAGATAATCAATAACCAGTGAAAGGGATCACAGTGTCACATCACGCCACAGTGGAGTAGTACCTTCCTGTTTCCACAGGAAATTCAGAGGTTCCCATCTGTTCTCAGCAAACCGTGTTTGTTTGAAAATTGCTGCTGCTGCCACGCTTGTGTTCTCAGGCGCAACTTGTTTTTATGCACAACTGCAAAAGTAAAACCCAGACTTTAAATTCTTATGAACATATTCATCATCCAGGGCTTAGATTGTTGCTGAAAAAGTAACTAAATCAAGCTTTCGTTTGCAATCTGGATGTGTTTGCTCATTGATTGTGTTTGCAGCTTTCTGTCACCATTAATCATGAATGCGGTCCTGTTTGGCAACTGACTTCCCAAAGCACATGGATGCATCGCAGAGGCAGACTTTTCAAATATCTCCATGGATTTCAGCACAACATAATATGACTTTGATGAAAATAAAATCAGACATGGTGTTCTTTGTAATGGATTAAGTTGTCTGTCATTCCATGCAGACTTTAAATGAAATGAGCGACTGCCAAGAAAGCAGCCGAACACATCAAAAATTCTTGGCAGTCATGCAAGAAAAAAAAAAGTGACTCCTGCGAATGGGCTGAAACATGCTAAACAAAGGTATGGTCCTTGAATATTTGATGTAAGCATGCTTGTAATGCTTGATGTAACCACACTGTGTTTTTATTTCTGAATCAGATTTAGAAGTCTTGGGTCAGGCTAGTGAGTCTGAATATGATGAGGATTATTTTTCATCATGTTTCTCAAAAACAAACACAGCTTGGCCTGTTCTTGCACATGAGTAAGTTGGCAAATTTTTCACTATTAATCAAAACAGGAACGGGAGAATAACAACATTTAACATTATTTGGACATTTTAGGTTTGAAGCTGTTATTGACTTGCTGCTAGAGGCTCGATTTTGAACCCCTGCACTTTTTGAATGTTACCATGTGTAATGTCGTCCTGCCTTGGCTGACAGACACTCGTCACACCCTCCAGAAGCATTAATGTGGAAAGATTTGGTGCAGCAGCCTGACACTTTGATGAGAGGAACTAGAGGACAGACCAACAAAAGATATTTGGGAAGAGTAATAATTATAAAAATAGCTTTTGATTAAATAATGTAAAAGATTGAGAATCAAATAAATTATATATAGTCATAGCCTGAATTGCATTACATAATTGATGCACACAGTCGTACATTATGCAGCAACTGTCAACATGTGAAATATGTTTGAAGAAATAAAACCACTTAATGGCAAAAGGGAAGGAGATAGCGGTAGGACAATGCTGGTGTCATGGCTGGACTTGCATGAATCATGGAGCTACTGTGTTTCTCAGCTTTTCTTTTCTTTTTTTAATCTGAGGCGCAATTGAAGTGTCACCGAGTGTTAGGATGCCTTTGGGGTCTCAGCTCCTTATGGGTGAAAAAGATTAGAATGTCAAATGTCGCGGTGCACATTACAAATGCCTCATAAAAGTACTCGAAACTGTAAAGACACGCTGAGAAAAGTGCAGAGTAGTTGGAGGCTCCTTTGATGTTTCTAAGTTGTGACATGAAGCACGACATGATGCTATTTGGTCAAAAGATAATTGCTAGGACTATTTTCTGTATTGGCAGGAATTGCGTTTGCGTGTTCGGACCTATCACCTATTTTGTCAGGCATCCAGGTCATGTTATGAAAACAGTTGAAAGGCATATTATGAATAATAACTTATTACTTTGCCTCACATGTTTTAGTGTGTTCCTATACAAGAGAAAATTGAGTTTCAGCAGTGGCTGAGACGGGGCTGCAAAATTACAAGTGCAAACACTCATGTGATGAAGAACTCATATTGTTTTTTAATATTCTCATATTAAGAGTTATCACAAAGGATGTGTCACCCATTGGTTTTGTTTTATTGTTATTTAGAAGCTATTTATTGAAAATAAAACACACACACAGTGGCAAACTCAATTCCTTTTTTTCTTTCTTGTTTTTAATTGAGTCTGTGAGCAAGGCATTTTGTCATGGTTGATTTAAAAACAGCTGCAGGGTGATGTTATGCAAGTAAAAAACATCAAGTCACATACAAAGTTTTATCTCAAATTTCTGTTGTTGTAAATAGCTAGGCTGGTTTTTTTTTTTTAGATCCGGGACTGTGAGATGAACCTTCAGGATGGTGGTTTCGAAGAGGTGTTTTGCAGGTCGTTTCTTTTGGATCATCTCATCATCTTAGTTTAGAAGCCATCTTCTTTCTATTACCAACTTTCCAGAATTTTGTGAGATGTTTTCCAATGCCACTGACTGCAACACAAGCCCAAAGTAACCTAGCAGGTTGTTTTATTCACAAAGTATAAAGATGGTGTTGTGATATTATGCATACTTAAAAAGTTACTGATCGATTTAATGTGTCTGTGAGGCATCCTTCCACCCATTTTACATGGCTGCTTCATCCTGCATTATACCTGTATTGATTTCCATGGAAATGTGTTACAGTCATGTGAAAAAGAAAATAGATTATGTATTAAGATATTAGAATTAAAAAAAAAAAACATGAATTATGCTATCCTTACACAAAACAAATAAAACACAAGTTCAGATGAACTACATCTTACACTGTGTATTTCCTTAACAAAAACCGAGTGGGATTGCAGAAGAAGGGTGTCCTGCTTCCACAACAACTAAGAGAGAAACTAACAGCCAGATGCTGTTAGTTTCAGTCTCAGTTCTCTTAATTAACTGATCATTGACAAATGTGACCACTGCTTTAATAGCAGACATGTTGACAGTTTGGTGGTCTTTAGCAGTCAAGTGTCTGCTAACACAATACCAAGGAAGAAAGACATCAGCAAGAATCTTAGAGATCCAACTGCTGCTGTCTGTGAAAGGTTACAGGAACATTTTCAAGCCATCAATGAGAAAGATTATTCATAACTGAAAAACATCCCAAACAGCTGTCAGTCTTCTAAAAAGCTACATGTTTACTCAGAGTATTTTGCAAAAAAAACCCAAGACATACATCTCAGACTTGACAGGTTTCAGTTAACACGTCAGTTCATAACAGTACAATTAGAAAAACAAAGGACTAGTATAGATAGTTGCCATAGCAGAGCATGACAACATGGCCTAGCATGTAAAGTTATGTCTGAACAAAGCATCTGTCAGTTACAAGGGTGGAAGAGTGAGAATGTTTGAAGCCACAGATCCTGGGAGCTTTGCTGTCATTGAACTTTCTCTGTTTAAGTATTTTAAAGTCAAAACTGAGGCATATGTCTAACAACTAAATCTTGACTGAAGAGTGGGTCCATGCAACCAGACAATAATCCCAAATTCTGTACACCAGAAGATCTACATTAGAATGGCTGAGAAAGAAAATAATCAAGGTGTTGTGAAACCTGGACCAAAGTCCAGACTTCAACTCAAGTAAAATACTGTGCTGGGACCATATTAAGATACTGCTGCTGAAAATGGTTCTACAAATAATTCATGGAGTTTCACGTGCTATGTCTTGATTAATGGCTTAGTTAATAATAATAATAATAATAAGGTTGACAAGGGGTCTATTTTTTTTCACATGAGTATGCATTACTATGTCGTGTTACTTTATTTTGTGCTGAGGGTTTTTAAGGAGTTTCAGAGAGGGTTAAGTCAGAGTTGTATGGTACAGCCAGATTTTTAATGTAAGCAAAAGCTGACCCTAACCCAGCCATTTTAAATCTATCCCCACTACAACAGATTTAGCCTTGAATGAGTCAACTTGTATCAGCTAGCTGGGCGTCTGATATCGACCGTAAGTGTTCTGCATTGGAAGAGCATAACTGTTTCTGAAATTGCAAGAGTAGTGAGATGAGGATGAACAAGATTATTTTTTGGAAAGAAAAATGGTGTAATTTTCCATCCGACGTATAAAAGGGTTCAAATTCTCAGCCTGTAGTTGTTGCAGGACTGCATGTGCATGTAACCTTCTTACTCATGTTAACACGGCCACTGTGTGTATCACTGTGGATTAATTTTGTGGTGATGAGCCAGCGCTGCACATTTAGCGTGTAGGTTTGAGGGCTACACAGCTACTGGGAGAACCCAGATTACAGGATCGCTCGGTTTACCTCAGTGAACATGTCTACAACATCTTAGAGGACAGAACTCTGCACATTTACTTCTGATTTTTGAACCCTAAATGTATGTACTTGGAGACCTTTAATAATTTATACACAGCTTGTTATATTTACTTTGGCTTTAAATTTTAACAACCATCAAATTATGTTTTTTCTTTTTCTTTTTTCAACCGATGCTTACAATAGAATCTGAAACTTAGCTTCTCCTCAAAAGCCTTCTGGGAGTGGAAGCTCATGTTGTGGAAAGGAAATAACGTACACTGATGCAAATGGGATCTCAGTTTATTTTTGAGTTCATTCATTAATATTTCAAATTCAGGCTAAGTACTGTTATCCTGGCAATACTGATGAGCATCATCAGTGATGTCTAAATTACATAATTGCTGATGTTGTCTTACAATGTTAAAATCATGACATGAAATTCCCCGTAGCCAAGGGTCATGCTGACCATGGCCTTATGACAATACTTACATCTAACCATTCTTATAACTAAAAAATGCATTTCATCAAAATTGCTGAAAATAAACTGGCATTTTGTCACTTGACGACAGTCTCACTCTCAGCCTCATAAAGCTGAATTTCTCAGAACAATGGGCATCTTTACAGTGCTACTTTCAAGTTAAGGACCTCAGTGACTTGAAGTGTAGCAATGCAAAGAAATAACGAGGTTTTTTGAGGTAAAAGTATACACCATAGACCCAGTTAAAAGCCAGGCTTTTTTATTATGGCTGAGAGACGCAAGTTCCAAATTTAAGTGGGGTGCAGGGAGGTGGGGCATGCTTGTTGTATTATGTTGCCAAACAGAAAAAAATATCACTTTTATCCCATCAATTTATTGAAATACTCACGCATTTTCTGATCCAGCATTAAGGCATTTGTTAGACTAGTATTATTACTCCAAATTTGTTCATTCTGAAACACTTGAGGCCCCTCTCTCTGTTACTGGACATGGTATCCATGAATATCTTTGAAAATAAAATCCCCGCTAAGAACAGGAGGGCCTTCTATCCAATTAAATGAAGGAGGGATGTTAACTGGATATGGTGCATGAAATTTGGACTTTAATAACATCTTAATGTAATAACTGTAATACCTCTTTTAAAAAAAAAAACAAAAAAAAAAAAAAAAAAAACATGGTTTTGTTCAATCTGTAATTCTCTTTGATATACCAACTGCCTGCTAGAGTTCTGTGTAGGGCAGTGCCTTTTTTGGCCTGATGAAATCTTCACTGTGGACAATTTGAAAAGGGAATTTTTTAAAGTCAGGTTTTACGGAATCGGCACATGACAGAATGATAATGCGAGGGGAGAAACAAGCTAGGAAGTTGGCCTCCCTGATGAAAAATCAACTTTGTAAAAGATGTTGAGACTTCTGAACCACTATGTGTGCTCTGTTTGTTACGCAGCTTCCCATCATTTCTGTGCAGGTTGTCAAACACTGACTGTAAAGTTCTCACTTGAATGTTTCTAAATACAGATTAACCAGTTAAACAGTCAAAAATGTTTGTATGTGGACCAGCTCACCTCTGTTTGAGTGAAAACAATATTCACGACAACAACATGTAAACCTTTTTTTAGTATCAATTTGTTATTTTGTATAATTTTTTTTTTTTTACATTTTTATCTTTTATTTAGCATCTATTTTATAATCAGTTTATGCAATCAGGGAAGACTACATGAAGTGCACAGTTTCCTTTATTGGCAGCCCATCAATGTCAATCCTTCTATCTTGTACAACGGTGTCCTGACAACCTGGTGCTAACGGAGACATACTGCTGAAGCAACTGAAAGGACTGAAGAGCTATCTGCTATCAATCTCACATGATTCCCGCTTCAACATCCCATCTGGAACTCCATCAAATCACCAGGTACATAATCCTCCTCTCTACAATGAAAGCCACACATGGTCGAGCTTGTTGTTACAGAGGCATCAATAAAGTCCTGTCTCCTCACCTGCAAGGAAAAAAAAAAAGTATCCAGGACAAAAAGCAAAGCTCTGCTGGGTCTGATGAATTATTTTTTTTCATGCATAGTTCAGTTTTGTGTATAGTTAGGGGGGGTCTATTTTCTTTTCTTTTTCTTTCTCTTTTTGACTGACAGCTGCATTGCAATCTATGGTGTAAAACAGCAACTGTCATAATTTTATTTACCTTAACACTTTCAATGAACTTGACATTTGAACAGTACATAAAGAACACACAAACTAAACTACAAAACAGAAACCTTTACAAAAGTAAGGAAGCACAAGTAAACTAAGACCAAAAAAAGCAACAAACTCTGCTGCCTCTCGTGTGATGGCAGAACTGCAGTATCGTCCTTCTATTACATTAGGACTCTCAGGACTATGTGATAACACGTTTAAGATATTCTATAGTCTCTTTCTCTGAGTGATTATCATATATGAAAATAAATCTCAAACATTCCCATAAAAGCTATTTGGGATGGTGATTTTATCAGATGTTATAAAAGCAGGGATCTATCAGAGAAAAGCAACAGGCTCTGACGCGTCAGCTCACAAGGCCAGCTTTTAGTCAAATTTAGGCACATTTGGCCAGCTGATAAAAGAAAACAGCTTTCTTGAGAGTTCAGCTGTGTATGTACACATTGTATGTGAGTGTAAATAGCAAGAGACAGATAAATGATGTAAAAAAAAAACAAACAATAAAAAATCCTACCGATAAACAGTTCTCTCAGCAAACTAAAGTCAAAGATTGATTACCCTCTGAAACCTGCATTCATTTTATTTTTTACCTAATGGTTAAAATTAAAGAAGATGTTAAACCCTTTAACATATAGACAGGTTTCTTGCTTACAGACATTACCTCCATCATGGCCAGGCATGGAGATTTTAATAAACGTCTTTAATCAGTGTAAATTTCATCGTTTGTAAATTCTTAATGCCCCAATAATAAAATAACTCAATCATAAAACACTATTTTATGGTTCACAGTTTTAATATAGATGTGTTTAAAATGTCAGCTGACAGCATTGCTTAAGGATTTCCCCTGGTTCTTGACATTAGTTGTGTGCTTCTTCTCTCCTTATTTGACAGTGTCATCAGCTTAGTGGTTGCATTATTTTCACTGGGCTCAATGAGTTACAATGTTCCTGACAAGGCCTCTTTACTACTTTCAACATTTAAAATTACATCGCATATAAACATACTGTGCAGGACACGAGTGACAGCTAGCTTAGTCTGGGACACCGGCTGACACTGATTACACAGTCGCCAGTCCATCACAGGGCCACAGAAGAGACAAAGGAGACAAACAGCCACGCACTCACTCCTGTGGTCAGTTTATCACCAATCAACCCAACAGACGAGCACGTTGTTGGATTGTGGGCATGAATATCTAAAAAAAAAAAAAAAAAATCACGCAAGGATGAGGAGAACATGCAAATGCCACACAGAAAATCTCCAGTCAAGATTTATACAAGGAATCTTCTTCCTGTGAGGCAACAGTGCGAAACACGACCCCGACCATCCTTCCATTTTATATATGTATTTATGTATGTATGCAAGCACAGGAGGGATGACTCTCATAAAGTGTTCTGTATCCCACTGCCCACTGCCCAAACATTTTCTGGGCGTCTACTTTACAACTAAAAAATGTTCCATTTCTTTTTCATCTGACAGGTCAAGACAAAGAACAAATGTGAGAAGAATCCCTAAACTAATGATTTGGTTAACTGCACTTGATCAGTGAGAAAACAATCAGGTCTGGGGCCACTGTCAACCGCGGTGTTGTTTTGCTGTGTGTACGGAGGTAGCGCAACCTGGAGAATCGTGCAAAGATGCCCACGAGGATTTGCAGGCTTTGAAAAGGTAGGCATTTTGGAGAGGAAACAGATGGCCCGCATTAAAAGCAAAGGGCCCTTGTGACTGTCCTCGATGGCCCTGTAGAGAACTAGGTAATTAAATGAAAAATTTAATCAGATCCCTCAAATTAAATGTCCAGCTGGATACTTCTACATGAACACCATCGACTAGTCGTTTACCTAAGGGAGTATCACCAGAAGATGCATAATTCTCCGATCGGTCCACGCTTGCACATGATGATGGCCTATTCCAGGTGATGATTACTGCTGAAGTATTCTATTCACAATTCAGCCAGCAGGAGGCAAAGGGGCATCATGTGTGGCCACAGAGGGGTCATTTCAATAATGGGAGCTGGGAGGAAGCAACAAATGATACGGTGGGGGTTGAAATCACTGGATTTAGCAGGAAGACCCTGTTTTTTTTTTTTTTTTTTCTTTTTCAAGCCCTGACTTATCTTAAATTCAGCAACATAATACTCCACAATGTTTTATCATGTCCGATGCAACATTTAAAAGATGTCGTTGATGTCGGATGGTGACTTGGCAATCTCACACAGGCCACTGCTTTTTTTTTTTTTTTTTGGAGTCTTTCCTATCATAACACCTTGGAAAGCAGCCTCTGGGTCCGTTCCGTGTCATTTTGCATTGAGCAGATCCAGGAACCGCCTCCCCTCCCTCCGCTGGCGCCCGCCCCGTGCAGGCTCCCTGTGACGCGCAGCCTGTCCGGTAGGATGGGAGCGGAGCGGTAGCCACATATCCCCGCATGCCTGACCGCTGGACTACTTCCTGGATGGAAGAATGGGACGTTTCCAGCACCACTTTTCTGCTTCAACCTCCGTCTCGCTGACGCCGCGGATAATTACTTAACAATGACCCACGTCTAATCAATAACATTCGACCACTTTTTTTTTTTTTTTTTTTTTTTGCTGTAGTTAATGATAGCGATTGATTGCCGATTGACCCGTCCACACTTCGGGAATGTCGCTATCTGGAAGCCCGCTGCAGGCACGAAGGAGTCCACCAACAGATTTTGAAGTGTTTTCGCACAGCCGCGGTTTGCTCAACGCCGTGTTCCTCGAAGCTAAACGCAGCCTCTGCTCGGACCGGAGGCGACTAAATGTGTCTTTTTGAAAGCAGCGACTGTATCCTGTGACCGCCAACCATTACTTTGATGCGCCGCTCTCGTGGCTGCGGTGCCAACTTCGTTACGGCTTCGGCATCGCGTATGTGACTCTTTCTTTTTTTTTTTTGAGAAAGAAGAAGAAGAAACGACACACAAACTTAATCACCCCATTGCCTTTTTTTGTTGCTCTCGATGAGTAGTCTAACATGCGGAGAATACGGGAACCGAGTTACTGGTGGATTTTATCCTTAATGTTTTTAACCTTCCCCAAACACAAAGCCTGTCAGCCTGGTAAGTACTTTCTTAGCTGTCATTTGTTCCGCCGACAGTCACCGGTTATTGTCGGTGTTAAAAAAAAAAAAAAGAAACCAGTTTAGCTCGACGAAACGGAGATTTCCCAGAGGAAACGCTTTGTTGAATCTTTTAAGGCTTGCTGGGCCGAGCCGAGCCGAGCCGACACGAAGCTGTTAACTCGGACACGTTCAGCCTCCGTGATTCGCGTGCATGTTATTGATTAAGCAGCTGGACTGTGGCGCAAAACTCTCCCTGCGTCAACGTTACACTGGATATATGTAACTGTTACAGGTTCCGGTCTCGCGGATGTTTGACCTTTTCTTATTGGCTCCAGAACCGGTTATTCAGTCCAGTTAGTCGGTCGAAGGAAATATAACATTCGTGCAGTTAGTCCGAGGTTAAACTTTATAGCGTTTTACCCTGCCCCCCCTCGTTAGAATGACCGAAATCACGGCATGAGCACAACCTGTAGTTTAATTAATTTATTTTCGTCTGATAAAATGTGTCTTGAGTTGCATTAGAGGCTTGCTGTAGTTGTGACCGGGGTTGATAGTCGACGCTGTTCGTGAAGGACGAGTCATGGAGCATTAATTTAGTTCAGTTTGCACAGAAATGCTCAACATTCAAATTGATTAAAAAAAAAAAAGTTCATCGTAACATGCTGTCATTTCAAGTACTGTTACTCTCTGGACATCTGTATTATTTTAAAAAGCCCTCCCATTTTTTTTTTTTTAAGCATTTCCACCACCATTTCAAAATGTACTGTAAAATGCATTTAAAAAAAATGATACACCAGGTCACAAAATGTAACTGAATGTGATGCAACAGTGCTCTTTGTCTTCCTTCCTTTTGGAATTGTGTTTCCTGGAGCCTTTCCTTTGTATGCTTTGAAGAGTCAAGGTGACTCCCAAGCTCTAACATCTGTTGATTCTGGCTACATTAGTTCATTTAGTTTGATTCTGAATAGCCACTCATGAATGTTATTAGATGAGACGGGTTCATTTCAACAGGATGACTGACTACACACTTCTGCAGTCATCAATTGGGCTAAATATACTTTTGGAGAGATGAAGAAAGTGAGTGCATCGATGCAGCAAACCCTTTTCTTTGAGGGCTATGAGAAGTTACGTGAGATAATTTGTGCTAAATGCGGTGACAAGAGCGGAAGAGGAACAAATGCTCAAGTACTGTACAACATAGAAAACAGTTCAAGCTTTAAATGAAAATGCATCGTAGCAATCATAATAATATGAAGAAAGTCAAAGTGATGGCTTGGAACATTTCAGTTAAGGTATACACAAAAAATCTGAGCAAAGATGGGGTGGGTTGTGGGGTGTATGGCATATTTAATAGCATAACAATAGCATATTTGTCTGGCCTGGTCGACAATAACAAGCATAACCCCAGATTTCAGTTTAATACTATTAACTGTTTTGTAAATCCGTCTCATTTTGTGTTTCAAACTTGAACATTTCTTTGTTAAAAAGACCAGCGGCCTCTCATTAAAATTCACCCAGGGAACTTTTCAATTTCACAGTGTTTCATGTCCTCTTTGGATATTAGATTTTGGCCATGCCTCAATACTAGAGCTCCGTGTTATCGTTAAACAGTTTTGTTCACTGCTATAGTTTTTGGTCAAAATCACAGCACTCAGATAACTTAAATTGTAATGGATCAACCACATCCAAATTCTTTCCTGGTTGTTCTTGTATTTGATACTATAGCTCATACCGTTCTAATTTATGCTGTTAAACTGGGTGTAGATTTCTGGAACTTCTCTTAGTTGGTTTTCTTCATACCTGTCCAACAGACATTTCAATATTCATATCAACATTTTTGTTTTTTTTTTTTCCCTGCTCCTCTTACATGTGAAGTCCCAGAAGGGACGATCTTTAAATCAAACCAGCGTTCATTCTGCTTTTATCATATATTCCACATCTTGACCTCAACCACATCATTCAGTATCTTTTACCACTGCTGTTTAGATGACAACTTTACAGTTTAGTAAAACTAAAAAATCCAAGTAACCTTGTTCATTACTAACTTTCTGCTTTGACTATTTGTGACCTCAATTAAAATGGCTTCAATCGTATTTTCTTCCCTGATTTCATCCATATTCTTTTTTTCCCCACATTTTATTATTATTATTATTATGGTTATGATTATTACTATTATTAATGAGGCCATTTGGTGCCTTCTTTGATCAACATTTGAATTTTGAAGCTCGCATTACCAAGCTCATTCAGCTCTGCTTCCTTCAGCTATGAAATATTGCAAGAATCAAATAACTATTTCCAGTCAACGCTCTGGAAACTCTGAATACCTTCCACCTATCATACCTCTCTTTTCTCCTCATTTGTGCCTCTTGATCCGTTTCGCTGAGTCCACTGTGTCCCGTCTTCACTTGATCCAGAACACAGAAGCTAGGCTGCTAACAAAAACTAGCTGCTGGCTCCTCATCATCCCAATTCTTGCCTCTTTTATTTGACTTTCAGGAAATTTAGAATTTATTTTTAAGTTGCCATTAGTTGGATATAAGGCCCATAATGGACTGGCACCTGTTCCAGTTAGTCTTTTCAGTCTTCAGATTCAGTCCCGTTATATCTGTTCCTTATTAATTGTTTTCTTTTTTCTATCTACATTAGGCTTTTACTACTAAACTCAAGAACACTACCTTTTTTTTCATCAGAACTGCTGAATCTGTGGTTGTTGCAAATTACAATTAAAAACTAATTAATACTAATACTGTGCTCAGACTTATTTTTTTGTTCTAAGTCATGCATTTTTTCACTCTTAGTTTGTTTTTTTTGTCAGACCCACTTTGGTTGGATATGTTCGCATGTGTTCTTACATAATAAGTGGATACGTATAGATTTGCTTACGTTTCTGAAGCACTTTGTAACTCTGCTTTAAAAAAAAGGACTATATTAATAAATTAGTTTTTTTTTTTTTTTTTATTAAGCAGCAAAATGAAATTCCTATTTCTAGACAACTGAGTATCCCTTCATTGTTCACAATGAGTATTTACTGCTTTAATGATCTTTACAAAGGTTTACCATTGTCCTCAATATTTAGAAGAAGAACCAGCACTCCAGTGTGGACTGGGTCCTGAGTCTGTAGGTTTTTTTTTTTTTTTTCCCCACCAGTGTGTTGCTCAATAGGCCACAGTGCTATTAATGTTTTTTCACCTTCTCAAGAGGACATATTATGAAGGAAAAAACACATTTTCTGTGGTTGAAAGCATATATTTGTGTGTCTGAAGTGACTACCAACACAAAAAACTCCGACACAACACAACCCTGTCACTATGTTTGAAAAAGTAATTCTGTGAGCGGTTCAGATTTGTGGGGTACTGTGACATTACACACACAGATCAGAGTGGAATTATGCAGCTTTTCCATTTTTATTTTCACACAGAAAACATCCAAGTGCATAGACAACTGTATGACAGACCTCAAAAGAGGAACACCCCACAAAAAAGAGGGATACGCTGCAAATGAGTGCTTTGCCCCACCCGTTAAAACTGGCTGCTATTAACAGAGCTGTAAGGACATGGTTGAAAAAGATGCTTTTGTGCTGTACATCTGTGCTACTTTGACCAAAGCATGTCGGGGGATTGTCAATCTTTAAAAAAAAAAAAAAAAAGTGCAGCTGGGGCAGACCGTACCCTAGTCTAAGAGCCCTCTTTCCAATAAATAGGAAGTACAGCAGCCATGGTTCAGTTCCATTGTTTACATTTATTTACATTGTTTGGTTTGATCTTCTAAATACGTCCATACACATTGATGGTTATTCTGTTTGTATTGATAATTGTTTTGAGGAACTGAGGCATCTGAAATCAAACTGACCAAGATTAAACCAACCAATAACTTTAATCTTTGAACAGACAGGGTAACACTGCTCACTAGTTGTGGTTTGAATTTTTTTTTTTTTCCAATGCTGTCTGTGTCACTCGGCATTAATAGTGTCCTGATGCACTTTCATACCATTACATATTCTCTCTTTGAACTGTGCTGATAAGAAGTGATACTGTCCCTCCTCTCTCTGGGCCAGCAGACACTGCACCCAGGAAAAATGTCAAATTCTGATTAATCAGACCGCAGGGCAGCTTTCCACTTTGCCATGGTCCATCTTGAATGAGCTCAGGTCCAGACAGGGTGTCTGTGTTTCTGGGTCTCTTTCAGTTGTTTGCGTGGTAGTATTTTAACTGCCTTTGCGTATGCTGACACAAACTCTATTTAAAAACAATGGTTTTAAGATGTGTCCCTGAGCCCATGCAGGGGCTTCTGCAGCAGAATTATCTGTTTTATATGTACTGCTGCCTTGTGACCCTGCCATCACAGCCATTCAGTATTTATTTATTTTCTTCTTGGAAGAAGGGCATCTCCATAAATACAGAGACTAGGGCTGTAGCGATACACTAATTTCGCGATACGATACAATACACAATATTTAGCTGCGAAAAAATAAGGGATTACTGTAATAAAAAAAGCCAAGTTGAATGATTTTTCTAAATATTTGCTTTAGGGCTCTATTTTACTCATAGGCACATGTTGAATTCACATGTGATAATGGTCAACAGTGCTGGCTCTCAGTGAGGATGCATAGATGTCACAATATCAACAATTACATGAAGAGTAGTAAGCGATTAAAAGAACAGCGCTGATGGATTTTGTCAGTTCTCAAAAAAGATAATAAAATAAAATAAACTCTTTTCCCAGCTGGGAATATTGACTTTACTCATCTTGTCCTGATTCTTAAATTGTTCATCCAAGTTTACACGGCCCATTTGATACGTCAAGTTCCAACTCTCAGTAACACATTTTTGAATTTCATCATCCACCTATCCATCTATTTTAAGTATATATTGTGTATTTGCATTATAGATAATGCACTGACGCCGTGTTTACTAATCATCCTCAATAGCTAAGCAGCCCAGGGTTAGTGAGGTAACAGCAGCATAGTTCCTGTTTGAGTGTCCCCACCCCCAACACCGCCGCTCCAAAATCCCCTCGTTACATACATCCAGATCCTCACGTTGCTGTTTTATTTACTGGTTATTTTACAAGCCCAAGAGAGCTGAGTTTTCTCACATGGCTTGTCTCACCAGACCTCTGACACACAGCAGAAAAGCAATAGAAGATGATCAGCCAACCAGCTAGTAAGTGGTGGCAGACAAATCCAATTTAACACTGTCATCCAACCGCTTCTGTTGTTTTTGAATGAGAGATATGAATCTCCAACGTTTCCGTCATGGATTGCAGTTAACTAAAGCAAACATTTATAAATGGGATTTGAATGGTGTGATGGCTTTCCTCGATCATGGAGCATGTCACTTGAACTTTTGATTACATAAGTTATTTAGAAAAATCCTTTTCAGAAGTAAGCAGGTTGTATATAAAATGTGTATATATATATACTTGCTCAAATAATCCTTTTAAAAAAAAAAACCATTCAGTTTCAGTAACATAAAAAAGATCATAAGCTAGGTATAGTTTTTTTTTCCTTCTTTTTTCTTTTTTTAAACATGGAAAAACATTCATGTTTTCAGCTGGTGGATTTTAGCTCGTTAGTCAGTAATTATACACATTAAGCACTTAATGAGTATACAGTCATGCAAAAAAAAAAGAGAAAAATAAAATAGATCAAAATAAAAATCAGCAGTTACTGCCTCCCGCAAGTAGAAAATTGGTTGATTAAGCATGAGGCCCTGATGCATTGCTGTGCCAGCAGGACATCTGCTATCTGGACATCACCGATGTTGGGAGCACCATCGTTATCATCAGGGCCCTCTGTATCAATACCATTTCTTGATAATTGGTTCATTTTGTACAGTACTGACAAAACATCTCGAAAGCAGCTCTCATGACTTTGAAATGGCTTCACTAACATACGCTCAGGTTCAGCCACATATGGGCTCAATGTACTGTTGTTGCTGAGCCCACCTCTCCACCAGCTGCCCAGGCCATGCAATTAAATGGTCTGATGGGGAATCATGGCAACTTTATTCAGTTTTTACTGATGTGCACATAATTTTCTGTTAATCCCTTTTAATGGTGATGTCCATCCTTTCCCTACCGCTTTTAGATTTAATGACTGGCTTATCCATCTTTCTAATTAAAACCTGGAAAACAAACACATAAATTGTGAATAGTCAGTACCAGTATTTTGACTGTGATGGTTTTAAAAATAGGAGTGAGTGAAGTTTGCAGTACTACTTGCTGGTTTTGGAGAGCCAAGAGTTGGTGCACAGTGTACACCATATAACGGTGGTTAAGCAGTGATCACCATTGTGGTTTGGGAAAAGTGCCCCAGCATGTTTACCTCAAACTGATCAGCTGTGAAAAACGTGCTCGATTTGGCTGAAAGAGCTTGTGAAATGAGATACCTCTTGTTATTCAGCAGATGTATTCAGATAATGTGGTTACAAACGGCATAAAGTCGGGCTTATTTATACCGCAGCATAACTTGAGTGCAGGACACTTGAATTCAAATTTAAGGGTAAATCATGAAAAACATTGTTGTAGCTGATGCAGCATTAGTGTCCCATGCACCTTCACACATCTGCAAGGGTACAAATATATTTTTTGTCCAGTTTCAGTATAAATGTTGCGGTGGATTCATTGATGGAAAATGCAGTTTGAAAAAGGCTTCATGAGCTCCCTGGTGAAGAGGGTGAACTTGAGTAAACATGCAACTGTTTTATTTTTCAGAATTTTTGGCTCATCCACAGGACTTCCAGTATTCCGGCACCGTGTCGGATCTCCGGCATTTGACTATGATTTAGGAAAAAAAAAAAAAAAAAAACACACACACGCACAGAAACACCTTTTCGCTGAGTGGTCTTGAACGCAGGTGAGGCGAGCTGGCAGTTTTTTCTGCCGCAATCAGAAGAATGGAGGCAAAATTCAAGTGGCGCTGGGCCTGGACAGAGGAAAGGGGCGGGGACTGAGAGCCGGTTGGGAGCTTGTGCCAGAAGCTAAGGAAGCCTGGTACCTTATTTTGTGTGTTGTGCTCCAAGAAATTACTCTATAGCAGCAAAAAAAAGCTCTTCGCAGTCACGTAGAAGACGCTGGGCATAAAGCAGCTGCCCGCGGGCTCCGACACACAAGCCGTTTACCGGAGTAACAGCCACATCGGACTTAGAGGCCCAGATGACCGATCGTATTTCAACCGATTTCAAAATTTGCGTGTGCTCGTTCACTGTGGAACGTGACTTATCATTTACGGTCACTCAACCCCTCGTAGATCTGTGTAAAAAAAGTAGCGGTTGATAAAAACGCTTTACAAAACTGTCCATTTTCACTTAGCAGGCCACATGACATAGCTCCAGAGTTCAAGAAACGTCTGTCTGATCAGCTCCAAGGATGGGTGTTTTCTCTTAATGTTGTTGAAGCAACCACCAAAACATGGAAAAAAAATACTGAATGTAATGGTTCACTTTTTTAATGATGATGCATGTAATAATCTAATAACTGCCTCTGCAACTACATATGTTAAAGAGGAGAAGAGTCAAGACCCAATGGATTGAACAGTGTCTTGTGAAAGTATTCGCCCACCTTGAACTTTTCAACCTTTTGCCACATTTCAGGCTTCAAACATAAAGATATAAAATTTCACTGTTTTGTCAAGAATCAACAAGTGGGACACAATCGTGAAGTGGAATGAAATTTACTGGATATTTTAAACTTTTTCAACAAATAAAAACCTGAAAAGTGGGGCGTGCAGTATTGTTGGGCCACTTTACTTTCAGTGCAGCAAACTCACTCCAGAAGTTCAGTGAGGATCTCTGAATGATCCAATGTTGTCCTAAATGACTGATGATGATCAATAGAATCCACCTGTGTGTAATCAAGTTTCCGTATAAATGCACCTGCTCTGTGATAGTCTCAGGGTTCTGTTTAAAGCTCACAGAGCATTATGAAGACCAAGGAACACACCAGGCAGGTCCCAGATACTGTTGTGGAGAAGTTTAAAGCCGGATGTGGATACAAAAAGATTTTCCAAGCGTTAAACATCTCAAGGAGCACTGAGCAAGCAATCATATTGAAATGGAAGGAGTATCAGACCACTGCAAATCTACCAAGACCTGGCCGTCCCTCTAAACTTTCATCTGGAACAAGGAGAAGACTGATCAGAGATGCAGCCAAGAGGCCCATGATCACTCTGGATGAACTGATCTACAGCTGAGGTGGGAGAGTCTGTCCAGAGGACAACAATCAGTCATACACTGCACAAATCTGGCCTTTATGGAAGAGTGGCAAGAAGAAAGACATTTCTCAAAGATATCCATAAAAAAGGTTGTTTAAAGTTTGCCACAAACCACCTGGGAGACGCACCAAACATGTGGAAGAAGGTGCTCTGGTCAGATGAAACCAAAATCAAACTTTTTGGCCACAATGCAAAACAATATGTTTGGAGTAAAAGCACACAGCTCATCACCCTGAACACACCATCCCCACTGTCAAACATGGTGGTGGCAGCATCATGGTTTGGGCCTGCTTTTCTTCAGCATGGACAGGGAAGATGGTTAAAATTGAAGATGGATGGAGCCAAATACAGGACCATTCTGGAAGAAAACCTGTTGGCGTCTGCAGAAGACCTTAGACTGGGACGGAGATTTATCTTCCAACAGGACAATGATCCAAAACATGAAGACAAATCTATAATGGAACGGTTCACAAATAAACGTATCCAGGTCCAGACCTGAATCCAATCCAGAATCTGTGGAAAGAGCTGAAGACTGCTGTTCACAAATGCTCTCATCCAACCTCACTGAGCTCCAGCTGTTTTACAGGAAGAATGAGCAAGAATTTCAGTCTCTGGATGTTCAAAACTGATGGAGACAAACCCCAAGAGACTTGCAGCTGGAATTGCAGCAAAAGGTGGCGCTACAAAGAATTAACGAAAGGGGGCCGAATAATACTACACACCCCACTTTTCGTTTTTTTTATTTGTTAAAAAAAGTTTAAAATATCCAATAAATTGTGTTCCACTTCACAATTGTGTCCAACTTGTTGATTCTTGACCAAAAATCTGTTCAAAGCCTGAAATGTGGCAAAAGGTTGAAAAGTTCAAGGGGTCTGAATACTTCCGCAAGGCACTGTATTTCCTATAACTTAATTTGCCATTATTTTGAACAAAAATGATGGAAAAGTTGCAATTTATGTCTTTTTTTTCTTGTACAAATTGCCCTTTACTGAATTAAGTAGTTGCTAAATTAATCAGATTAATGGGCTTGACTGAGTTTACATGTTTTCACTTATAACTTAATAACCTTTACTTTCTAAAATTCACATTTAAATTGTTGGTCATCTTGTATATTACCAAGCACAATGCCAAAAAGTTGCCAGTAGTGTGTATGCGTCAGATCTACTGCCCCCCCAACCCCCCCTGCACGTGCACGCTCAGAATTTTTTTTAATCTTTTGATTTATTTAGTCATTTGAACGTGTTGTTATTTTATGTTATTAAATTGGACAACATTGGAAATGGGTAGCAAAAGAGTTTTTTTCAGGTGGGTTTATTTTCTGCATTGCTCCCTCAGGTGTGAAATTGCACCAGCTTTAACAATGACTTAAAATAATACAATAACTGCTGATGAATTTTTCATGTATTGCATGCGTTTTTAGGACACGGTAAGTGATAAAAATAGTTAAACATGCAAATTTGTTAGTTAATATGTTAATTTAATCACTCAGACCACGCTTGATAACTGCTGTTAATTAATATGACAGCTGCTTATTTTAGTCTTAAACCTTATGTTCAATTAGGTCTTTGACTGAAAATTCTTGTTTTATGCTCGGCATATCCTGCTGACCCATTGATCTTGCCAAAGAGTCCTCAGAACAAAGGGGAATATTTTGAATATTAATTAATTTGATTTGTGGACAACTATCTGCCAAACTTCCGGAGATTTTCTTTTCTTTTTACAGGGCTATACTAATTTAAAATAGTTGAAGGGGCACAGATTGGTTAGTTGAAACGTGGCCACAAAATGCTCGCAGCCTTTATCATACAGTTTTTCAAACATCCATTCTGGCTATAAACATGTAAAGTCTGCTTCTGCCATCGCAATCACAGACCTTTCTAACCTGTGACTGGCAGAGATAGCTGTTACTTCTGTCTAGATGCGCTTTCTGTTAGAGCACAGTGAAACAGAAGTGTGGATCTTGTTTCAACTTATTTCAAGATTTTTTGATTATTGTGTACATCCATGTTGACCAACTGTCATCTTTCCACTCCTTGTTGGCTGTTGTTGTTGGTCACAAGTCAAATATCGATCTGTGAAACGATGTAAACTGAGGATGTGTAAAATGGCATGTCTCACTAGACCACGATGACCTTGATGTATGTCACAAGCTTAGAGCAAGTTGTTTATACAAGTTGTTGCTTTTTTTTTACCCTCTTCAGGCAGTTTTGAAGTTGTTGTACGTAAAAGGTCCTCAATGGAATCTTCCATGTTGCTGCAACAGTCCAGTATGAACAACCAATCACTGTCTTTAGAGAGGGCTTCTTTTTCTTTCTAATTTATTTATATATTCATTTACTTTTGCATTTTCAGCAGCCACTCTAGTTTGTCCTACATGCTTGGAAGGAAAGGGCGAGGGACCTGGTATTCAGTTGGTTGCAACCTGCAATTTCACAGCTAGATGCCACTGAATCCTGCATGACTTTCTTTTAATCCTTATCAACGGCTCAGCAGAGATGTATTTAGATGTTGTTGTTTTTTTTTCCCCCCAAAATATGTATTGTGAATATATTATACCACCTTTTGTTAAACAGTATGCCACTGAATTCAAATTTCAAGACCATTGGCGCATATTTGTTTGTGCACTGGTTTTTATTTTCATGTTAGGAAGAGGAACAGATTTGCAGTGATCAGTGCTCCAGCTTACTTTGTGTCCACTGGCTGCATTGATTTGCAGTTGTGCCATGGCTTTGTCATGTCTCCATGGGGATTTTCATAAGTTTTAGAAATGGAGCACCCTCAAGCAGTCTGTAGCAGCCGCATTTCCAATGATGTTGGCAGTTGCTTTGGGGTTTTCTTTTGTTTATACAAGCTTATGGAAGACACATTTCCACCTCATACACAATCAGTCTGGCAAAGCATATTTTTTTGACTTGCATTTGCTTGTTTTAATTTCTACAACTGCCTCCACCAGAAATAAATATGCAGCTTTTCCTCTCCTCCCGTGTGCATTTGTTAAGAAAAAGTGATAACAAATTAAAAACATGATTACGTGTTTAATTTAATTTAAGTCGTCGATGAGCACACACGCAATTGAATTTCATGCTTCAGAAAAAGTAGTCTGGAAAAAAACTGATCTGGTGTTATAGATAGAGTGCAAGATGGAGAGAAGAGCCGTGAGTGAAATAGAATGTCATGTGCCTGCTGAGCATTAGCTCGCTTACTGACACAGGGAGTGAGTGCCCTGCCTGGAAATACAGAAAATGGTTTTAAAGTGAAATATTTTTAGTAAATGTGACATCAACGCTCTTGGAGCATTGTTGTTTTCTTACGATAATCACAGTAATTTGACATTAATAGTGATTAAAGTGTTTATTTGTCTAACTTATGTTAATCAATGCAATCAGTCATCATTTCATTACTTGATGCGTATGGTTGAGTTCACTCAGTCTTTCAGCCAAAACACTCAAAGCTGGTCACAGTAGCATTTTAATCACTCAAAATGACTCACAGCCACTTTACTTCGGATCATTTCATCTGTCTTTGTGACATTAAACCAAAAAAAATGCACATACACAAACTGGATTCAGCCAGGTGGGTTTGAAACAAGGGAAGAAAAAATGCTATTGGGGAAGCCAGTATACTTATTTCCTGTGCTTCCTGCCAGTAGTGATTAATATCCAGGGAACAAGACACTTTCACTGAAGGACATCTACTGCTGCACTGGAGGACTTGGCCATATCAATAAATGTCCTTTGTCCTTCATTTGCCACGTCCCCTTTCCCCTAAAACAATCTTGCCGCGATGTGATACTGTGTCAGCTTTACTTACAGCTGAACTGCCAGTCAACGCTGCCCTGTGGAGAGTGGAGACAATGGAACCTTCAGGCTCCCTTTTCCTGCATTGTGTTATTGTGGGTCAACAGACCATGTTTGCTTTGTGCTCACTGGTTTCTTTGCTCTCTTTCTTTTTTTGTGCAACTATATTCAAGATTGTCTTTTTCCGAAGCAAGGAAAACCACTAAAAAAAAATAATCTTTTCCACAAGGCTCATTTTCTCAGTCATGAATTATGACTGCAATCACTGAAGATATAGGATTAGGCTACACATGCTTTATCAGGCTCCAGGTGCTGTGCTGAATGAAAAGTAAGCCTGTTAAATGTGAATCACGTTATGTTTGATGAATTAAATTTTAACCTGAGCAAAAATGTAATGGTTGGAGAAAGCAAAATTTACCCTTGGTCCTGTAAGTGGAATTACAACTTTTTATTAGCATTCATTTGAGTTATTAATTCAAAATTGGGTCACTGTGGTCTTTTAATGTATAATAATACGCTGAGGTTGCTCAGTCTTTGAAACTCTGCAGTGCATGGTAGTTATTGCCAACGAACGAGATGCCTTTTGACTAGAACGAAGCCATTGGATACTAAAATAATCTTGAGGTGGTGCTGTGTAAATGTGAAAGTCATGTGGACTTTTGACTTTCAGCATTATCACAGATATTTGAATCTGTGGCATCTCCTAAATTTAGCTGAATTATTACTTATAGTTTTCAGGTCTTTTACCAAAGTTGTTGGGGATTTGTTAATCATCTTTGTCAACTTGAAAGTTACTCCAGACCTTTATCGCCTCCTTGGCATAGTTCTAACTTCTAAATCTACTTTTTGGTTATGTGCACTTTTGCAGTGTCAGTGCAGATAACCTTAAAATGAGAACTGTGAAGCAGTAACATGAAATGCTATTAACATGAAATAAAAAGCAATTAACAGTTTGTGTTTTTTTTTAACGTCATTATTATAGTGTAAGCCTGAGTGTGAAGAATCATGACCATTTATGAGAAATTAATACAGAATAAATTGAAAAGTGTTACTTTGGCCATTTCGGTTGCCAAATCAGTGATGACAGTTGCCAAAAACTTGTAAATCTATATCTTTGAGACACCACTAGTGCTGCTGTCTTTGTTAAGCTTGGCATCAGCTGTTACACAGTTAAAATCTGCATTTAATAATAATATTATTGCCTACATGCACAGGAGGAAAGCCATTATAACAGCAATCTGCAGCAAAGGTTAGAGCCAGCAGTTTTCAGACTGTTTTCACTTGTCCTCACATGCCCAGTGAGCATATAGGTGTATGATGGCGCAACGCAAATAGAGGTATTTTCTGACACAAAGCTGAAAATCAAATTGGATCAATTTAATTATGAAACTGCATATTCGGGGGGAAAAAAAAAAAATCTTTTTGGCACCTTGAGAATAACTTGCTGTCTACGGATCTATAACACCCAAAACGTTTTTATTTTTTATTTTTTAAAACTTAAGGGCTATTCTGATTCCATTTTCATCTCAAATATTAAAAGATAAAATAATTATAATAATTTACCACATATCCCATACCAGCCTATTAAGGGTTATTATAAATATGTCAAAAAATGGTGAATAAAAAGGGCCATTAGCAATGAAATGCTAAATTACAGCGTCGTTGTAACATTCACTCCTGTGTAAAATCCATTTCATTAAATCTTTGTCAAATATTTTTTTTTCTCCCCCTCCTGCTTGAGTTAATACCCTTAGAGATGAGTCCCAAGGCTCTTTCCTTTGGCTTTAGAATGAGATTGATGTTATGTTTATTTCTCTCACACTTCAGCTTTCTCTCTGAGAGAAAGCACTAAAACATCAATGAAAGGGTTTAGATAATTGGTGTTTAACTATGTTACTTGAAAGGCTGTAAACCATCTTAGATAATTGTAGGCCTCTCCAGGTGCAATATGTGTTAATTGAAAACTTACCCATGGGATGTTTTACTGTTTTCCAAAATTTATTTGGTAAAAGGACTGTGTTATTGTTAAAATGACACCGACGGAAAACACTGAAAATTGGAGTTTGTTAATTTCATAAGTTTCCTAAGGAGAGGAGCTGCTGAGTTCAATGCTTTTTGGAGGCAGAACAGGAATTCAGAGACTACCCAATCGATCCTGTTGACATACTCCCCTTTAGGGAATGCAAATGTTTCTGTTCTTCAACACAAACATCCAAACCCTCCTAGTAGCAGAACCCTAATTAACTTGGGATTTGAATACCATGGCCTTTTCATTTGACATTTTCATATTTCAGAAGGACATTGTTTTACGCTTCCTCAACAAAGACGACTTGTATTTAGCAGACAGTAAAGTTTTATGATGAAAGAATCAACAGTTGCCTTTAGTCAGTCTTTCAAATAAAATGCCTTTCACTCAGTCCCTGGATGATTTAGCAGTACTCTGATTCTGATTCCTTAGTGCCTGTGAAGCTATCAAACATGCAACTAAAGGTGAGAAGATGGCTGCTGTATGTTACTGCGACAACGGGTCTAAATCTGACATGTTTATGACAACAGAAGAGATCAATCCTAAACCTAAGCACTGATCAATCAAGGTCCTCTGTCTCCACATCCCAGCGTGAAGCAGGTGAGAGCCACTATTTTACTGAATCAACATCATGTTCTGGGGACATTAATCTTTGTTGCTGTTTGGCATAAAATTAAAGGCTTTGAATAGAAATCATGGCATCAGTGTTGTGGAATGGAAATGGAAATGGCTGTTTTGAAAGATTAATCATGTGCTTTCATTAGTGAAAATAAGTCAATAGACAAATTGAAATCGTAATGAAGAGGATTCAGCTTATGTGTGAAATCTGTGTCTTTGTTCTAATATTGCGTTAATTATATGGTTAAGACAGTAATTGACAATGTAGCTTTTAGTTGCACCCTTTAAATTTGTGATTGCAGGAATGGAGTGTAATTTTGGACCATTTAAAAAAAAAATATATATATATATTATGGCCCTGCCTTTTTAAAGGCTTTCTCAGTTTGCCAGTTAGAGATATCTTATCTCATGCTAGTTTTTCATTTTTCAAAGCCTGGAAGTCAAGGATTACCTCGTCCACCTTTATTAGGTTTCAGGATTGGCATCACAATGGCTTCGCCACTCACTTATGCTGTGTGGGATCTGATTAGAATCATTATCTTCACTGAATGCACTTTTCACAGTTTGGTTGCTCCTGTGTGGTCTGAATCATACATTTAAGAACCTTGAATTTGCGTTCCTACAAGTTTTGCGACAGGTAGATGATGAGATCTGTGCCAAAGTGGCTTCCGTATGTGTGATGTGAAAACGCTTACGGTTGTCTCATGACGGGGCAGAGAATTACCGCGCGGCCATGTATGAAAACAAGGCTGAACAAGAGCGAATGTCAAGGAGCTGTGGTCTGAGCAGATGTCCTCATTAGTCATGAATGATATGTTGCCATAGATGACTTGTACTGTAATAGTCTTGTAATCCCTTTTGGCTAATTAATGACCATCTTATTTCCGCATGCCACTTGATTTCTTCCGTTATAATTCCTCCCAAATTAACCAGCAGAAGCTTTTTTTTTTTTTTTTTTGATTTGGGGCATTTTTTACTTGTCAGTGATATCAAGTTTGAGTTTCTTATTTTCCCTTTAAATGCTGTAGGTATTGAAGAAATTGTATGCACAGCACTCAGATGTTTTCTTTTTACATGTTTCATAAAATGTAACAAATCATTTCACTGGCAATTTAACCAGTTTGGACAGCTAGAAACAATCGGTTTCGTCGAAGAAAAGGTAAGGAGCAAATAGAAAAGTAATAGCTGAAACTCATTATTATAGAGAAAGCCGAGAACATCTTGTTATTAGCAAAACTTGTTCAGTTTTTATGATTTTAAAAGCGTGCTTTGTCTGAGAAACCATTGAAATCTGGCAGTTTAAAATAAATCATCATGCTTGCCGTTTATGCATACAGCTTCAGTGATTATTGAATCTGCAGGAAGACTCGCTGTGTGAAAGAAATTTGCATTTTTGACATAAAAGGGAAAACAAATCTAACTGGAGAGTTTTCAAGGTTAGATTGGAAGCAGCATGCAGTAAACAGTAGGATGCTGATATTTAGAGAAGTCACCTGAAAGGCTGTCTATTTTCTATATAATGCACTCATGTCACAGCGTTCATCTATCTAAATGCTATATATTATGTTGTAGCAGGCTTGTGTTAGATTGGTACAGTGTGTGTTCCTCTCATTGTTTGAGTGAGGTTACACCCTGGCAACTGTACAGTAGATATTACATACCAGTGAGATTACAACAAAGACTGTTAGAGAGGTATCGGGTGAAATGCTCTTCATGGCTTTATCTATCGTTTCTAAATTCAGCCTTCAAGTATTGATTAGAGCCCAACATCAAAGAGCATTTAAAGAGGAAGGAAAGAGGTCTTGCTGCTTGTATGGCCTCCGGCAAGCATGACGAGTCTGTTTGGAAGTGATGCATGCAAGCAAGTCCTTTATGTCTTATTTTTATTTATGGCTAACAGTGACCTGAGGGTTAGGTATGTTTCATCAGTACCGGGCACATTTTCTTCTGACACACATTTCTACAGGTATTTAATTTGATTTCAAACATTTTAAAGAATTTGCAGCTGTAGTATAGTAGTATTTTATAGCCTGACAATTACACTGTGCCATTTTGCTGGTGCTTTTCTCCAAATCGTGTTACAGTAGCCACGGCATCATAAATTTTCAGGCTGGGTGGCCATGCTGTGCTGCTATCACACAACTGACCTGGTGGTATCAGTGCCACGCTCATAGATGAACCCATTTACATTACTAGTAATCAACCATCACCACTCTCAAACACCATTAATGTGTGAGGAGTGTAATGGATCCACCAGAGGCAGCTGAATATATTTCAGAATCAATAACTAGACAATTCATGCAGGACTGCACACCAAGCTTTGAAGAATGACCTCATAAGCTCTTGGCACTTAAGTGATCCAATTGCCACATATTGAAAATTGAAAACTCACTTTACACAGTAAATTTTCCTGACACTGTCAGAGCTGTTATGCACAGTCCTGCCAGTCCTGTGTGGACAGATTTGAAGGTTGTTTATAGTATTCTGTGAAAGGAGCAAACCACTGCAGACCAAGTAAGTTTCACACCTGATTTTGTGTAATCCTGTTCATGTTTTTCATCGTAGCCCTTGATGCATTCAATCACTAATAACCCCTGCTAATTACATTTAATTTACTGTTCAAGCACTGGCCTTGAAGCACATTTAATGGCCGATTGACACAGTGAGATTTGCTGCATAGTATCAGCGTTTCTGAGAAGTAATCATCCACTGTAGGTTTAAGCAGTCTGTAAGTGGCCATGTTAAACATCGACCCCTCAGCAGGAAGTTGTGCAGTTTTAATTCAGTTTTGGTCAGACAATAGAACAATTGTTCTCTACCGGCATCCTTTTAAATGGGAATAAATGCCAGGATGTGTGCCTTTTTTCTCCTCCCTTTTCTTTCCTTTTTGTATTCATGGAAGAGTGAATACACTGGAGACTTTCATCTAGATCTTTTCGCCCACGTGCTCTGTCAAAGTCTGACACATGATGTACTATATGTCTCAATTATCCCTTGTGCTAAAAGGTTTAAGAAGACTGTAATACATGACAGATCACACTGCTCAGGCCTTATCACCTCTGGCAAGTGTAACGTTGTAGCACAGATAATGTGAATCTTCATGATATACCCTCACAGGAGGGAAGGATTGATGAAGTTTTGAAGATTGGTGACACATTTTGATAAGATTATAATGAAATGATCTTAAGTTTATACCAGATATGTTTAGACAAAATACTGCAGAACAAGTGTGGCATAATGAAGGTCAAGCATGTTTACTTTGCCCTTCCACTAATTATTTTTGCTTTGTTGTTCAAGTTCTTTAATGACACACAAACAAAAAAAGTTTTCTGTTTTGGAGGAGATCCAAGGATGTAATGCTTCCCAATCTCACAATCAAAGGTGTTTGGCAGAGCTTCTGGACTTAGTTAAAAGTTAGTTTTGAGTTTTTCTTTACAATTTCTGCTCCAGATCTTACTATGAATGCACATTAGGCTGATGGAACCCTGTGTGGCATTGACAAACATCTTAATATTTAATGTGCAATAGCACTTCCTGTCAATTACCATGATGAACACAAAGCCTCGGCAGGTGTGAACATGTAAATAGAAATGCTCTTCCTCATAAAAGATGACAGACAGGATGTGAAGGGAACTTTTTTTTTTTCAGTTGAGGAATGATTTTTAACACGAGACTAATTGGCTTAATTTTAGTGTAACATGGCTTCATACCCCGCCCCAAGGATGCTGATGGATGCTCATTTGTGTTTAGCTGTGTGGGTCTAAATATCTGCACTGGGATTTATGCTGTTGTGTTATTACTTCATAGTTTGATGTTTTTAGCCCTAAGGCCTGGCTCTTTCTGTGCTGTATCTTTGGCTGATCTTGGCATTTCTCATGTTCGTGAGGTCCTTGGTGTGACTCGAACACTGGCGGGAATATCATGAAACATCTCCCATTTCCCGAGGAACAAGAAACACATGTGCTCACGAGATCCAGCTCCATGCACCTTTATTTGATGATTATTTGCTTAACCCATTTTTCATTTTTAGTACTGTGGCTTGTACTTTAATGATGTTTAACAAGCTTCATGCACTGTAGATAGACTGTGGTATTTGGCATTAAAAAAGAGCACATTTGAAATTTAGGTGTTCTTGTCATAAAGATATGCGTTAACAGAAACCAGAGCAGATGTCCTTGTATTTCACAGTTGACTCTATGCATGGGAGATGAGTTTGTCCTAGACAGCAGCTGTCTCCCTCCGTATGCACATTTCTTTTCCCTCATCCATGGCAATTTTGGATCAAGAGTCCATTCTTTACGCTCTTTTCATGCCTGTAAAAACGCAGCTCACTTCTGTTTAGCATGATTTCAGACAAAATCACGTTAATGTTTTTTAGTCTGTAGCTTATCTAATTAGTAGATTTTATGATATGGATTCTCTTTTCCTAATTAAAAATGGGGTCAGGTAATGAGAATGATCATCTCCCACAGCAACTACTGTCAAACGTATGTACATAGGTAGCTGAACGTACAGCAGGACCGTGGTGAAGGAGAAACCATAAAAAAACTGGCTGATGCAGTCAAAAGAGTCGTCCTTATTTTAAAAGTAAAATCCATCACTTCAGTGGGCATGTAGAGGTAATGAGAAAATGCATTTTTGAATAAAAAATATACACTTTGCAAAGGAAGATGGAGTGAGGTATGCTTTTTTTTTCTTTCTGTGAAGTGGTAGAAGGACTCAGTATAAATAACTGAAAGAATGTAAGTAGGTTAATCAATTTTTTTTGTAATACGCTGATCTTTTAAAAAAAAAAAAAAGGAATTTTGTCAGCACAAGTTAGCACCAGAGCTGTGTTACTACAATGGATTTATATGTAACGTGTCATGTTTAAGGTCAGAAAAGGCAATGAAGATTGATCCTAGGATGACATTGTCTTGAGATGAGGATGGCTGATACATTGTACTGCTGGAGACCTAAATTTTCTTTTTTCCAAACCCAATTAAAAATTCATCAGTGAGTCTCACTGTTTTTTCTTTCATCACATGTTCCTTCATTACCACGAACATGGGCACTATAGTTTATTTTGAGTTAATCCCCACATACACCGTTCCTGCTGCGGTAAATACTCATTCGCATTACCAAATCTGTGGCTGAAAATAGTTATCAACATATCGTCGTGAACTCCCTTTAACCTGTTAACAGGCAGCGTCCCACCCGCAGGATATGTGCCTTTTATCTGTGTTTTAGGCATTTTTTGGGGAGGACTATTAAGAGGTTAATGAGTAATGTTTGCTTAAAAAATGGCTGTGCCCTGATGTTTCAGGAAATTGGCTTTTCTTAAACTAAAATTCTCCATTTCTGACAAGTTTTTGAAAAAAAAAAGTGCTGGGAAAGATCTGAAGTACAGCTGAAGGACTGATACACAGATTTAAGACTGCTGGGTTTAATCGTAGAAAACATAGAAACATGAAAAATGTTTCACATCTTTAATCTTATATAGTCAAAGTCCTTCTATGAAGATAACTGCAGATTATGCTTTTGCACTTAACTCCTTGAGCACTAACTTTCTTTTTTTCTTTTATTGGTTGAAACAAACCATATCACAGGGGGAAAAAAGAAATTCTAAAGTTCACAAATAAAAATGAACCCATTGGCTTACATCAAATATTCTCATTTTAATTTTAAATGTGCATGAATCTGGAGATCGTTATTTCTGTCATAGTTAATATTGTTTAAGCTTTGATAATGAGTCATTTCTGTATGGTCGTGCTATAAGTATCCTCTACTAGCTATTTAATGGCAGTCTTTTGTTGGACTGCATTATATTACACTGGCATTAAATGACTTCATGAAAATATGTATTACTATGTTTACACAAGCCCTAATATACACTTTGAATATAAATGTCAGATTTAGTCTGAAATGCCAAAATAAGAAGACATCAACAATCATCATCTTGGAAATGTCTCATATCAACACTATCAATCAAGCATAGTGGTGGAGGGGTGGGAATTGGCTATGTTTTGCAGCAACAAGACCTGGAAATCTTAGTCATTTAGTCAGTGATGTACTCCTCTGTATACCAACGCATTCAAACGTCAAACATGTGGTCCTCTGTCAGACAACTTAACCTTGGCTAAAACTGGATAATGCAACAGGACAGTGATCCCAAGCCAATGAACAAATCTATATAGGAATGACTGGGAAAAAAAAAAGGGGGGGGGGACCTGTGTGTTGGTCCAGTCAAAGTCCAAACCTCAACCTGTTTTAAAGGCTATGGCAGAACCTTAAGAGAGCTGTGCATTCATGAATTTCGGCCCAGAATACTGGGCCAAAATTCCTTCACAGTGCTGTGAGACTGAGAATATTGTGTAGAAAACAATTACTTCAAATTATTGCAGCTAAATATAGTTGTACAAGCTAATAAATCATGAGGTGTGCGTAGTTTTCACACACTGCTTCTACATCTTCACTTTGTTTCTGTTAAAAAGAAAGAAAAGAAGATTCTGTGCAACATGTCGTGTTTATGTTCATCAGAAGTCGTTTGACAAATTTTAAGACCTTGTGAGAATCATTTTGTCTTTTGATGTGATGATGCATAAATTTAAGAAAGAACTGAAAGATGATTTATTTATTATTATATATTTTTTTTACAAAGCTGTAGCCCAGAATGCATTTGAGAGCTTAAAACATCCCCCAAATAATCCTTCTGGTGACAGGGATGTGCTAGCCTGGCTGCCCCTCACATATCTGATACTAACAGCGGTGATTGATATTTTAACTCAGTCCCCCAATGACTAATGCAAGTTAAATGCTCCTGTGGTTGTTGTTAGGCTGCTATTTTTCAAGAGCTCTCAGGGGTTCTTGGCTTGTTGTTGCGTGTGATATTATGGAACAAATAGTAGGGCTTAATGGCGGTGCAGATGATTTAACTGCCCTCGAGGCAATGGGAAAGGAAAATGATTTTGCAGGAATATAGTGTACAAACTGTTTTTCAGTTGCTATTTTGAAACCCTGTTTTTTTTTTAACTTTTATTTATTTATTTATTTATTTTTCACAGCTTGCAAAAAGAAAAAAAAAAAAAAACGATCAAAGTAAAAATCCAGGCCAAACCAGCTTTATATGTTGTCTCA
This sequence comes from Hirundichthys speculiger, assembly GCA_018398805.1. NCBI lineage: Eukaryota > Metazoa > Chordata > Actinopteri > Beloniformes > Exocoetidae > Hirundichthys > Hirundichthys speculiger. Next base: position 329,141 of record JAGFBZ010000074.1, on the reverse strand, counting down.
TTTAAACGACTTGATAAACTACATAATTCACCCATGTTTTTCAAATTTCACATTTATGTATTTTGTTTGAGTGCAGCACAGCTCCCTTCAGTCTCCTTCAGGCCCAGCACCGACTGCGTTGTCTGCTTCGTTCCATCAGAAATGCTGTGGCTTTAATCCATTGCCCACAGGGGACGGCTGACATGGATGTGTGTAAACTGTTGACATGGTGCTGTCTCCTATGCTCTCTGATCAAAGACAGCGCAGCCCTCCTGTTTCACAACCTGCCTTCAAATATGCTCCAAGTCTGGGTCTTGCAAACTGCCTCCCTTTCTGTTTCACACTTTACATTAACCTGTCTCTCCTCACAGTAAATTGGTACATCTGATAATAACAAAGCAGCCATTTATGACTGCGCTCATGCAACCTCTTTGACCCCCCTCTAAGCAGTGAATTTGATTTGGAAAACGGTGTGTACGTGGCACACACCTAAGTGGAAACCATACTTGAAGACAGTATTGCGCTGACTTCAAGTGCACGAAAAGATTTGGCTTGATGTTGTGCATACTTTAATTAATTAATTCGTAGTAATGATGCAACTATTAGTAAGAGCTCAGCTCATATTAAGCGGCTGGAGGGGTGTGTGTTTGTTTGTGTGTGTGTGTGTGTGAGGGAGTGTTTGCTTTTGTCATGTTGAGATGCTGATCAAGCTGATTAAAACTCACAGACTAAAGGTGGTTTGGTTTAAGAAATCCAAGGAGCTGTGTTATTGTTAAGTCACCGTAAACCACATGAAACTGTTGACAGTTGTGATGGAAATCAGTTGTTGTGGTTACAGTGTCATGATCCAGTTTTGGATCTGTTTGAAAAGTAGAGATGTACCGATACTTGAGCTGTGGGTATCTACCGATACTGACTACCGATCCAAGTATATTTAAAAAAAAAAAAAAAAAGCATTGTGCCTGACTATAATATAATTATCATTCTTGTAAAACATGAATAAATAGAGCAAATCCAAGCTATTGATGTCTTTATTTATTTCCAAATAGAACAGTATAAAACAGTATATTAAAACAGTAAATTAAAGTGTTTCTTTTTGCTAGTAGTCTAACGGAAGTACCCAGTAAATAAATCAATAAATATAAATTACTTGGTATCGGTTGGTGCCTGGACTCCTGTACTCTGCAATACTGATACCGGCATTTTCTGATACTGGTATGGGTATCAGAACAACACTATTGAAAAGACAGATGTAACAGTTTTTAGTCCTGCAGGAAATTCCATAAAGAATATATAAAATATACTATCTGAGCTAGAGATGTGTGAGAATCAGCTGATATAAAGGCATGCATGAATAGAAGGTTCTGGGAGCTTTAGTGCATTTTTGATAGAAGATTAACTGTTTGTGCCAAGATGCATATTTGCAGAGGAGTCTACTTGAAGACCTTAAAAATGGTGGATACAATTTCAATGAAGGTGTATCAGCAGCTGTAATAAAGGGGGAAAAAAATGCCAGTACAACATAAATGCAGTCAAACACTGTATTGCAGAGAGCGGAACATATTTTTTAGTCCCCATTTAAATCTAGAAGATTGCCATCTTTGCTTTTGTTTCAGCTTTTCCTGCTGTTCTCTTTACACAGAAACAATCTGCTTCCCCAGTTGTTTGCATCCCTCTAACAACAGGGAAGCAATATTAGTGTCTCTCCAGGTTTTGAAAGCCGCAACAAGTTTTGACTGTTTAAAGCAACACAAATCACTTTCGTTTTGCTCATGCACCTGATTCACCATGGTTTGAGCTAGACATTCTCCTCTCCATTTGCACCGTCTACATCTGCTGCAGAGCACAAATTCCCCTGCGAGACTGATTGTTGTAAGTCAGAGGCGCCGCTCCAGGGAGTTTCTATGCTAAAGGACAACTTGTGCCTGTAGCATTTGATGTAATTCTTTTGACAACATTTGATTCTCATACTGCCAATTTCTCAGTGATGTTAAGAAAACATTTTTGTTTAAAAGACAGGGCTGATCATCTCCACCCTTGGAAGCACAGACTGTCTGCATTATATTAAACTAAATTTTCATAAAGAGGCTTAGTAGTGAAGCTGTTGTGACATTGGAACAACTATTTGTATATTGTTTCCATAGTGACTGGCTTATTTTTTTCCCCCCAGATTTAAAATTACTGAAAGGATGAAAACATGTATTTTTTTTTTTTTTTTATCATATCTGGCGGTGTTGTACAATTTGGAGATGCACAACGGACTCTTCAAATCCACCAGAGGATAAGGGAGGTAGCCATCATGAACACATGATTGCAGAATTAGAGCAATTATATTCTGGGCATAAGAGAGCAGGAAGGAATTATTTGAGCTGTAGAAGAGCTTTTTTTTTCTTTTCTGCAGAGTCCCAGTGGTAGTGTTTAATACTTTGTGTCTGATCATGGCACTTGAGTGAAAAGCACAGATTTCTTTTGTTTACATTTTAGTTTACATTTAGGCTATAAGGTCATGCAGATATGGAAGCTATTGCTTTTCAGAATTCCTCAGCAATTAGAGAGAAGTGAAGATTAAGATGCAGTGATTAAATGATCAACTGATGTGACAATTTGTTATATTTTGAGATTATCACCATAAACATTTTATAATTTAACAAGGCTGCTTAAAAGTGATAACACGGGCATACCAGAAACATCTGCATCATCCCTGCAAAAATAACCCAAAAAACCTGGAGACTGGTGCTCTTCAAGGGTACATCCACCCAGTTCGTTTATTTATCCCCACATAGGACCAGCCCCACCCCTTAGACACAGTTTAGTTCAAAATGAAACATCTTCCAATTATCTCTGTTGCAGTGGCACATGACTGGCGGTAATATATGATTGGTTTAGGAAGGTAACCAATAACAGCGGTATTAAGGAGAGCAGAGGGAAGAGGGGGCCAAACAGGCTGCTCACCAGGGCACACAAAGAGAGACAAGATATGAGCTCCCCGATCCACCAGACCCACAGAATTCTTTGAGTCATGATCAGAGGAAAACAACTTTGTTGTGGTGCTTGATCAATATGAATAGGGATCAAAATTCCATAATACTGGAAATTATGAAAATATATAAATGCAGATACATCTGCTCTGCACCTTTGCCATTTATTTGGTTCTTCTTTCCTTTAAGTGCCCTGCAGACAAGGCACACTAGACATAATACCCATGTATTTATAATGGTGTGATGACATTGTTGCATTTTACTATATCAGATGAGGGGAAAACAGAACAAAAACTGATGCCAACATGGGGCGTCGAGCTGCCGTGAGCTAGAAGGTTCCTGAGGATTCTTGACATGGGCCTCTTTTGAGGGTGTTCTTACTGCAGTTGTGTGAGTCTTTGGTGCTTTTGTTTCATCCCTCATTACAAACACTGATGTGAGTGTTAATCGTTGGTCTCTTGGGCTGCCCCGGGATGGACTGGCGACCTGTCCACAGTGCACCCTGCAGCTAGGACAGCCCCCAGCCCCCTGTGACCTTCAGCAGAATAAAGCAAACACAGATGATTGAGGGATGAATGAGTGGATAGATGATATTAACATTATATTTTCTCCACTGGCTGCCCTGGTCTCAAAATATGCAACGCTGGCCTTTGAAAAACCTATTCTGCTAAAAAGTTATCCTTGACAAGTATGTTTCAGTTGCGTATGCCTCCGGGGATCCTGGCTGAGGGTAGCTGAGGTTTGAAGGAATCATTTGCACCACCTTTGCTGTACATATATGCTTCTATCAAACTGAAGTACAGCTGTGTTCATGTTCAAAATAGATGTTGTATAAGCAGAAGCTTGATTCTGGATGAATCAGAAAAAAAAAAACAAAGCAGTTAATTTTAATTTATTTTATGACGGTGTGTTTAAATTTTCAAGTGATTTTTTTTTATATAATTTAGTGACAGCTACTGTATGGTTATGGTCTTAGCTAAGACCTTTCTCATGAGCAACTATGACACATATATACCATCTTCACTAACATTAGGTACTTTCTTCCAAACATTTAAAAATGTTGTCTAATCTGTTTTTTGTTTGGGTTGGAAAACTAACTTCCCTTTGCCCTGTGGCTTTTCTGACCTCTATCCCCTCCCTCCCTTCCACAGTTGCATTGGGTGACCAACCTCTCCTCACTGGAGGCAGTCATCCTGGAAACACAGGCGTAATGAGGGAGAGGAGGACAGCTGGTGACCCCTACTGGTCCTATTCAGGTGAGCTCTCATTTCTGTTCTGGCCAGAGCTTGAAATAGGATGGAAAATTGCTCACTTCCTGTCTGACTTACTTGCCCGTCATTTTTCTATATCTGTCTGCTGTTTTGCCAGCAACCCTGTACTCCCTCCTCACTGCTGCAGCCAGAGTAGTTGATTTAGGTATTTTAGTGTCCATATAATAGCATACCTGTGCCGCCTGTGTTCATGATTCTTAATCACAGCAATTAAACTAATGCATGGGGGAGAGAAACGCTGACACGTACAGAGTGAATTAATGCTCAGAGTGTTAATGTTGGATTGTTATCTTGTAGCCTCCTGTGTAAAAGCACAAATACTGAATCATTTCTTCTCAAAATGTGTTTTTGTTCAGTTTGATGGAAAAGTGGAAGGATCAGTTTATGCTTGTGTACCTTTTAAAATTCCACTGCATTCAGCTGTGAATCCTGACCTTCTTCAAAAAGCTTAAATAATATCAAACGAAACACCAAAGTATCACAAAGGAAAATAAGAATTTTGTTGTGTGTCCCATTAAACCTGTATGTATCTTGAAACCACTTTGATTTATACAAAAACCTTTAGAAGAACAGGACAGGAAGTCGAGGTGTGAAAAATTTGTTTAAATTTCCGTCGACGTTATTGATGATATGCATGCTTTTTGCAATTTCTGCCTTGCTGCCTCCTCTAATTTCTCAGTCATCTACCTTAACAAATTGAAAAGACTGATGAATGTGGCAGTCCGGACTGAGCAGTCTGATGTATGCTCTAATGGATGATTCATTATGTGTACTCATATGTTTGTAAATATTTTCAGTAGTACGTACCAGTGTACTCGACGCAGGGCCAGCAGCAGCTCACAGTTATGCTCTAAGCTTTGTCGCGTTGTATGAATTTAAGAATAAATAATTTTTTCAAACATATTTACTTTGAAGTATCTCTGTCAGTATTGTGTGTGAGAACATGCATTTTAAGCTCTTAGGTTTAGGTTATTATATTATTCACAAATAAATGTCTCCATTCAGTACTGAATTGTGTACATTGTGTAAATGCATCATGGCTTTAACTCATGCAACAGTGATCTAAACCAGAATAAGAATAAAGATTATTCATTATGCATCTATATGAACTAATAGATTGTCAAGGGCATTTATAGAATGCGTGTGTGTGTGTCTATATGATTTACCTATTCTTTTTTATGTTTTTATTTTTTTAATACTGCTTTTGAAACATTCTTTTTTTTCTTGTGAACATAGACATTGGAGGTTTTCGGGTGTGATTTTTGTCCTATTCTTCCTCCCTCATGTCTTAAGCTATGGGATAATGTGAGGGAGGTCACTGTCATATTTTTATTTTTTTTTTTCTGCTTTAAAAATTCTTGACACAGTCTCTTTCGGGGTCAGGTCAGGAGTGCAGCCACGTCAGTGCAGTAATGTGGGCAGACTGAATGTGGTTTTGCATTCTCTTGAAAACTGCTTAGGAAGGGCTTAAACACGCACATGGACACACACACACACCACACACAATAAAGACTACGCTCGGCCTTCAAACTTCAAACCAGTCATATGGAATCTGATGCCGTTCGTGCCAAACAGGCCCAATCCACAAAGGCCCCACCGTACTATCCTGAAGGATCTATTGTTGACATCCTGGTGCCAGACACTCCAGGACTCCCTCAGATGTTCTTTGTACACACCCTGACTAGTCAGAGCCCTTTTAGCAGCATAGGAAGGACCGACACAACATTAAGTATGTTATATTAATCTTTTAATATAGATGATTTGAATGCATGTAAAGAGTTAGCAAAGATGTTTTTTGATTGGGATGGTGAGCAGTTCAGTGAAACATGCTCTTCTTCCAGAACTGCTTCTCATACAGACATACGCATCTGCCCTAATGCAAACACACCCCTCCGTTGGCTGTCCATCTGTTCCAATGGGAAATTTAGGTTGTGTGCTTCGATCGAGGGCACCTCACTGAACTAGCTCAGGGAGGGCGTGCTTATATTTACAGGTCCAAAAACACCACCTTGCAAATAACGAATTCTGTCCCTGGTGGAGTGTATCACAGCTCTGAAAATGATTACACTGATGGAATATTTTGTCTTAGGCGCTGCAGCTGTGAGCCAAGAAAATCATGGTTTTAGGCAAGAAAATTGCGCAATTCACAGTGGAAAAATGAACTGTGCTTACTTTGGACTCACGTTTGTTTGGTATTCATGTCACTCCTGATAGTGGTCTTCGGCTCCCTCAGTTGTCTGGTAGAGGCAGTGAAAGACGGTCTGCTCTGACTATCCAAGCATGACAGCTCTCTCTTATAACGTACAGGGTTGTGTTGAGCCCATAATAAGAATCCTAATCACATTAAACATGGCTTTGTTTTCTGGAATCCTATGCAAAGAACACTTCTATAAATAGTAAACCTTAATCACCTTTTTCTGTGTGTGTCTTATCTGATGACAAGATTAAACTGTTTCAGGTTTTTGATCAGAAGAGAATTTTGATGGCACAACACATGTTTTTGGTGTGTGCCAGTGTTTGTGGATAAAGCAAATGACAGCAGGCTCGCTAAGTGGTGATGATGTCACCCAGCAGGGATCAGCTCAGGTAGTAAGCCACCAAAAACCTCACACAACTTGTTATTTGATCTACTTATTTGTAAAGGAGAGCTAAAACAATAGTTCCACTCCTGATAATATGGCACTAGTATTGGAAATTGCCTATTAAATTAGAAGTGGGACCTGGTTGACACTGTGATTTTTGGACATTCATTTCAGGTCTGTGCAGACCACCAACTCCTACTAGTGAAGGCAGCTGGGCTGATTGTACTGAGTAAAAGGGAAGCATTGAGGGAACACAGAAATGACCATTACTTTGGGAATGTAATTAGTGGCTAAGGCCGTGAATAGGGGACAGACAGGCGTGCCTTCGCAGCTAAATGGTTATTAAGGGCATTTGCTCTGTGCAAGTGAGTGTAACAGAAATGCACAAAGTAGGGTTCGCCTCTAGGAAGAAGGTACTCGTGCAAGACTTAATTTCTGAGCCAGACACAGATAACATACAGAGAAGGGAGCCCTTTTCCTACTGCTCACTGGTACAGTATTCTGGAATGAAGGGCTTTTAAAAACATGAGCCTCAACTTGTAAAGTAAAAACAAAGGAGACCGAGTTAGAATTTTAAATAATTTTTTGAAGCTTTCATTTTGTTGAGATTAGATTTTTCAGTCAGAAAACATTGTGCATGTTGGAATAATAATAAGAAAATGACCGTGTTTTATTGTGAAGTTTATGCAGTCCTTTTTAAATTTAGCTTTCGACATGACAGTTTTAGTTGTTGGATAAATTTTAAAATGTTAACATCAGTAGTACTAATTGGCGTTCATCATAAGATGTAATAATAAGCCTGTTTTTGCTGTTGTGTTTTTCTTTTTGTTTTCTTTTTTTCGTGTGTTGTCTTCTGTTTTTGTTTTTCTTTTTTTTTTTTTTTTTTTTTTAATTCGGTCCAAGCCACTGAGAAATGAAGATCATGACTCACTCAGTTTCTTCCTTTGTGCTTTGACTATGAACCTCAATGCGAGTCATTTGAAGCTCACATTTAGAGACTTGATTAAAAGTTATTTAAGGCTGGCTGTGTTTCTGCATTTGGAGGTATTTTTCATAAGAGTGGGTAGATATCATTTTTGCCACAAGACTCCCACAGGAACAGAGCTGTGCATCATTTCCTCTCTTTATATCTCTGCGGGTTTTTACATCAGTGTTGCTGCTTTACTTTTTTTGGTAGTACATTTTTTTTTATGGTCCATAGATGCTGTATTTTGCTTTTGATCAAGTTCTCATTTTTGTTTAATTACACACCAGTTGGAGTGCTTTAACGTGTATTTGAAGAAGCATTATCTTTGATCCCCACTAACAGAGTGTAGAATAGAAAATGAAAATAATTAAAATAGCAAGGAAATGCCAGCATTACATGTAGAGAAATATAGATTAAAGTCCAAAAGACGTTGTTGATTTTCATTTTTATTGCATTATAAGATCATTCCTGAATTAATACACACACGTAATTTCAGGCTGATGTGAAGCAGTCATTCCTAAAAGAAAGATTGAGGTTTTTTTTTTTTCTTTTTGCTTTGATCGCTGAAAGAATTTATGATGTTGATTTGGAAAATAGGATAACTGTGTGAAATTGGGGAAATTAGAAATGCAGTCAAGAACACATGCTACTGTAGCCCTAATCCTTCAGATGATATCTTGGATCTTTGCTTCGCTATATTGGAAATTAAGTCTCAGTTTGTTTCAAAGTTTAAATAAAGCTTGAACATATGAATTAATGATACAGCAGTGCACCTCTACAAACTGATTATATAGCTCAAGGCGCTGCATCTCAGTAGTTTTTCACATGAACAACTTACTAATAGCGCAGTGTTTCACAGTGATAGAGCTCCTACTGTCTGTTTTTCATGCAGCAGTTGTGGATGTTTGGATGGAAGCCACCCTGACAAGCTCCTGTAGCCACTGAAAAAGCCTGCAATTGTCTGATATGTGTGGATTATCTTTCCCCTCAGCCTGACTGTTTTATTCCACTTCACTGAAGTTGCCCATGATCATTGGCAATCTTTCCACTCATGTCTCACATAATGAAGTGAATGAAGTGTCATTTTCAATCAACTGCTATGTTGATCCAACTTAATTAGTACTTTAGAGGATACAAAACAAGATTAGGTAACTACGGTACTTGATTGCTAGAGCTTATTTACTTTGGCTTTGAGTTTACCCCCAGTTTTACTGCTAAACACACTTTGGTTTTGCCTTTGAGCTTCTTATTGTATTTATTCTCTGCAAGAGAACTACGGCAGTATTTCTTTGCAGCTAATAAGCAATATGCATTGAAATAGACTGAGATCACATACTTTTGAGATAAAATTGTCAAAAGTAATTTCAAAGTTGTGTAACTGTAATCTATAATCCAATATATTAGTGTCAGTTTTTTTTTTTTTTTCAGATTTAATTTAATTTTTTTGGGTCAAGTTCAGTTGAATACTTCAAACCCTGTAATTAATGTTAAATTAGGAGCTCGTGAAAGTTGTGCACTTTCTCTGGTGCTGTGAACCCCAGCCCGCCACCCGCAAAGCCTGGAGGAGGGGGGGTGGGGTGCACCGTTGTCATGGTACCTGGCAGAAGGAGCTTTGGCTCCTGAAGGTAATGAATCGAGAGGAGGATTGCTCCCGGTAGACCTCCATGTATGAGAAGCACTCGTGTTTAAAGCAGAGCTCCCAGACTATACGGCTACACAGGGGACAAGAATGGGTGGTAAAACATGGTGCTCTCTACACAGGGGCCCTGGGACAGAGTCCCCATGGACAAAGATAAAAACATTTTTTTTTTTTCCCCTGCACAAGTGCCAAGTTGAACTGATTTAATAAGAGCTTTAGATATCTCACCATACTTGTTATAGTATATAATGCTGTTTGGCTCTTTGATTGATTTGAAACAATGGAGTCTTGATGTGTCTTAAAGCTTGGCTGGGATTTATTATACAGCATATCATGAAATGCTTCAAACTAAACTCATACTTGACTTGTTTTGAATCATCATACACCTTAGTGGTATTTCCATCAACTAAACTAGATTTCATGTGGTCTTCCTAGCAAAGTGAGTGTAAATAATATCAATCTACAAAGTGGATGGTGTAGGTTATAGGTATCCTATATTCTTTTGCATTAAGGCTAAATATGTGCATTAGTCACCAAGCTTTTAACTGATTTACCTCAGGGAAGACACTGCAGTCACTCTGCTTCTATCTGTCCTCTAATTGTTATTCACACCAACTGTAAACCATTTACATAAAATTGCACTTACTTCAGATCGCCAGGCCTTACAGATTCTTTCGTTTGATTGGCACAAACTGGTACAATATGCACATAATTACTCAAAAAGCATTGTCAATCATTATTTTACTAAATGCTAATTGTATCCTTTATTTGTTAGTTGGAGCAATTCTTTAGGGCAAAACAACAAGCATTCATTCTTTAACTTTGTTTTCTGTCGACATTTTGAAAAACATTACTGTCAGACCTCAGATGTACAGAAAATGAACAGCCTTACTATAATCTTGCTCAAACACTTGAGTGGTTTTTTTTTCTATGTGGAAAATGGTCATGTGAACCATATCCATCAGTAGATGCAATTTGTGTTGCACTTAAACATTTCTTCCATTCATCCATTTATTTTGACCTTCTGAACCTTGTGGTGCTGCTCCTGAAACATTCTCTTACTGCGCCTCGTACCACTTGCTCCCTGGACTTGATTAATTTCCTTTTCCTGGTAGAACAGAGAGAGATTCATCTGTCTTACACCCTGCATTTCAACTCACAGCCATTCTGCGTGATGATGGAAGCTTAACACACAACATCATCTATATTCCTCCAGTCTTGCTGATGTGCCGTATCAACCTGTAGATGTACCTGCACTCATTTTCTCATAAAATGAGAGGTGCAGGAACACTAATTATCAAAAATGAATTTTTCTGGAGCCTGAGCTGACTCATTATTCATCTTGGTTATTGCTAGCACTTTGGATCAGCCTTTGTGTGCCAGAATTGGTCAATTTGTCTCTGTCAGGGGTGGGCCCTTGACAGATGTGCCAATATGGCTGCCGAAGTTCTGTGCTTGGGGAGAGGCATCTTAATTCTCCGTGATGTATCACACTGGCAGCAACCAATTTAGCAGAATTGAGCTCCAAATCATCTTACTTCCCACTGCCTCTGACAATCTGTTTCCTTTCCTAGATGAGGTAAATATATTATGGATGGAAATAAATTAAGGATTCCCGCACACTGAGCTAACTGAGTTTTTGTTGACTTGATTGTTTGTATTGTTAGAGTGGCACGTCCAGGGAAACGGTATCCTGGGCCGTTACCTCCATCGTACATAAAGCCAGGCCCCCAGGTGCTCAACAGCTATGATAAATGCAGCCAAATTTTCAAGTTTCCCTGTTTAGGGCAGATGGATGCGTTGGACTGACAGTATGTTGTGTAAACCTAATTAATTAAATTTCAGGTGTCACATGGTGTTAGTGTACCTTGTGGCGGTATATTAGACTTTGTTGGAGGCTCAGGTCCAGCTTAATGGATGTGGACATGCTCGGCCTGCTGGGATTGCAATATTGAGGAAGTGTGAGATTGCCAGCCCACAGGTTTCCTCTCTAATGTGGTTATGCTGATGAGCTAAAATAAGCTTGATAGCGGCTCAGCAAATTTTTAAACTCATAATCATGATAACTGATTTTATAATGAGTACACATCCCCTGAGAGGTGAGAAGTTAACTGTTGGGAGCAAGGTCGTAATAGTGACATGATGGTGCAATTTTGGACGGACTGCTGTGCTTCCCCTGAATTATACCGTCATGTTTTATGATTGTTTGTTCTAATGCAGTGAGGTGTTTAAGCATAAAATTGTACTCCAAACACCAGTGAGTGGCTGTATGGAAGCCGTTGTTGGAGTTTGGTGCTGCATCACCTCTACTTTCCCAGGCTTGTTAGATCGTTTATCTTGTGCTACTATCTCTAGATTACAGAGTAACACTGCTGCAATTGATTTCTTTCAGGATTCTAAATTTTAAGGACACTTGCTTTGCAAACATGTAGCAATTGTTGTCCCTGCTTCGCTTGCAGAACAACAGCAAGAGTAATCACTGCCAAGGGGCTGAGCAGAGCAGAGAGATGGCAATAGCTCAGAGTAGTTTAAGCTTCTTCTTCTTCTTCTTCTTTTTTTTTTTTTTTTAACTCTTGTACTGAATTAGTTTGTAGGCTAATGGTGCCTGTGGGGTGGCTGACATGGTTTGGTTCTTAAAACCCTCTATACATTTTTGATCAGAGGGAATCAGATTTTTCTTTTTTTTTCATTATTGGATACATTTTCAGGTCTGTCTTTAGTTTCTGATCCACAAATACACACATACTATTTTTTAGTTTATTGCCGTTGCCATTCATAAGCCACAATGAAAGTCATCTGGTACTATTGTTCTCCTCAGTCGAAAATTCTGGTTTATCCAGCTTCAAAAACAGCAGATTAAAACATAACAGCGACTACAAAAAGATAAGTCAAGCTTGAGATCCTTTGTCTTGTCGGATCTCATGACTGATTTAAGTGTGAACTCAAATACCTGCAAGGGATTGTGAATAATGTAGATGCATCATGAAATTATTGGGGTAGAAGCTCCTAGTTGTTTTTCCCTAAACGTTTGAGAATGCAGCGACCCCCGCTGCTGCATTCAAAAATGTATGATAGCCTAAACCATTTGTGCAATATTAAACACCCTCACCATCCTCTGCTTTAAAGCTTTACGATAAAGGTGCTTCCCTTCTATTAAGCAGGATTACCAAAAGGACATTTGAATGCATCCAGTTATCTAAAAATATGTCATATTTTTTAAAAATATTTTCTTTTTTGCGATATACTTTTAGTATCCAGCGGAAGAGAGAAACTTAAAAGCCAGAGGGCTAAGTACCACTTTGTCAATCATCCATGTGTACACCAACGTCCTTGCTCTTTCAACCATTAGCTACTTTGAAGACATCATCCAACTCATGTTTTTGTTTCAGTGAGTTGGAACTTACAGCAAGCTGGGCTTTGATTTCTTGGAGCATGTGTCCAGAGGAAGCTACAACAAATGGGTTCTGAGCTTAGGAATTGACAATTTAAAATGATTGCTTTTTTTTCCTCCTGTTTTTCTTCCTTCTTTCTATGTTCATACCTGAAGACCTGCCTGTCGCGTCTTTAATTTTGAAATGAATTTAGTCGATCTTCACCAGCATTCACCTCTCCCCAGGAATCAATTTTCTGCTGCTTTATGTGACTTCCCTCCTGCTCTCTATGCTTTAATTTCGCTCCTCATCGCTCATTCTTAATGCTGGCCACATACCAGTTCTGAGAAAGCTTTTTTTTTTTTCCTCTGATGGATGCTATGGGCTAGTGAGTAGGGTGAGTGAGACACAGACTGGATTAAGGCTTGATTTAAAATGGCTGCTCACTGTGCTTAGCTCAACACTCATCTGGGGATGTGCCCCGGTGCAATCTTGTGATTTTTGGCCTAATTAGCAGTTTTGGGGTACCCAAGGCTAAAGAAATCCCATATGCACACACCTCTTAAGCTTTGAAAATCTGAGAACAGGATGACTGTGAAACTGTGTGAATAAGCCGTAGACAGAAGAGTTTAGCTGTGCGGATAGAGGCTTCTGTGTACAGTCAATTTGTTACCGCTGGAGTAAATAAATACAAGTCTGTTTAGTTCAGGTCAAAGTGCACAGGTGCAAGTCTGAAATATAATTTGGCTCGAGCTGGTGTTTACCACTGTCTAGAAGGTTATGCTAAGATGGCCTTCGGCTGTCTGTTTTGATCTATTTCCAAGTTATCTCACATTAATGACTGGATTGGCTTGGATTCCATGCACCAAAGAGGAAGGTAGCAATTAAGTGTGGCGACCTTTTGACTTCTCCTATACGATCATTATTATTCAAGCAAAGGCTTTGCACACCCCCTCTACTGTTTTCAATTCCAAGTTCATTGTAGCAGTAATGTTTACCTTGAAAATGTTTAGCAGTTAGTTGAGAATTTTATTGTATTTATTCTTTTGTTTGTTTTGTGTTTTGTTTGTCGAGTCAGGGGTTGAAAATTCATTTTTGTCACACTTGTGACATTTTAGTCTGAACTCACAGTTATCTCATTATGTTTCTGTCCTCCCTTTTTAGTGCAAGTTTCTGTCACAGAAAGTGTTGATTCATATTTATTGTTATATATGTAAGAAGTAATAGAAAAACAGGGATGCTCATAAGCCTCTAGGAGGTAATTACAATGTCAGGACAGTGCACGGATCTCTATCAGCACCAGGCAGCTTGTGACCTTGTTGTTTGCAGAGCTGATCTCCCACTTCATGATGGAAGATGAAATTGTGATTTTTGCATTGCATATGTTTTTCACAGTTTAATTCACAACTACGCTGTATCTGATTAGGAAGGGACAACCAATTTTGAGATATTTTCTCCTCCACGTGTTTTTGTAAAAAAGAGAGATAGATTTTACTGCTCCTTAACAGCCATGTCGCAAAGCAGATGAGCTTCTATATTCAGGGCAATGCAGGTACGATTACTGTGACATTTGCTGGTTTTCACAGCGTAAAATTGCACTGTTGGCCCAAACACTTAAAATACAGACTCTAACAAAAAGGTGGAATAAAATTCCATATGGTGTCTCATGGGGTAGGTGGTGGTGGTGGTGGTGGGGGGGTCACTGAGTGAGTGGAAATCTTTCCCCTCTGCCTGCTGAATGTGGCTAATGGTGTTCTTTGTCCCCACCTCACATCATGGCTTTATCCTGGCTTTGTGACAGGCAGGTATGTGAGAGGTTTCAGTTTGCCCCATAACCTCTGTCACCCTGGGAGACAGCTGCCTTCTTATGCTTGTCCTGGTTTATCACTATACAGTGACCCACGGTCAACTAGTTCTCCTATCAGTGCGTCCCTCAGTCCCCATGATGCTGCCCCCCCCCCCCCTCCATACGTGATGGCCAGCTTAGTGTGTGAATTATGACACAGTGGGCCATCCTTTCTGGGATGTTCTACATTTCCAGCCCTTCTTGTTGCTTTGATTGAGACATGGCAGTGTCAGTTTGTCCCTCATACTTTAGTCCAGCCTCCAATACTAATCCAATATCAAAGTGTATTTATTGATTTATTTGACATTTTACTTAGAAGACCGTGGATTAAGTGTTCAACCTTCTTTCACTGGCATGTGAAAATTACATTCACTTTTATTTTCTCTCTTCAAGAGTTCATCTTGATAGTTAAGGCTCTCTGATGATGTATCATCTTTACTTTTATTCTCTCACTTCCTCTCAGACTCTATGCTTCAGTTCAGCTTTGGGGTTGTCATGTGACATTTCTCAAAAACTAGATATGATGTGAAAATCTTGTTCTCACTGGGATGAGTTTTGCTATCTTTGGTGATCTATCTACTCCTCTTCTGGTGTCATCTAGTAAGACAATAACACTTCCAGCAGACTGAGTTCAGATGGTAACGATCATACCTGGTAAACCACAGCAATTTAATGATTATTGTCATTTGGAGCATGTCATAATAAGCATTCAGCTCATAGCTTGGCATAGCTGTGACATAGTATAGCAAAGTGCTAGTTTAGCTGCTGGTTTATGGCCTGTCAGAAGTAGTTTGCAAATGCTGTGATCTGACAACACTGAACAGTCGTCTGAGAAGTGACTGTGAATGTCAGATGGTTGTCTTCAGAAAGTGGTGGGACTCAGAGAAACCCCAATGTTGTTGAAACAGAGTATAAAACTGACTCAAGACGTGCTATAATATGAAACAGTCATGCTATTTGGCATGAAAATATTCAGAAATAGGGGGATGGGAATTACAAAAACACACAGATTGGGACCAAGTGGGAAAGACCCAGTGCATTTTAACAAATAGCTCTATGGACTTCCTAATCTCATGAGCATAATTGGAGAGTTTCTCTCTGACATAACCAAATGTGTACTTAAAACTGACATGAGACAAAGCGAACAGCGTGTATAGATCCTGTTCCCCCTAATTGGACTGAAGTGATTTAGACTGACCAGCGGGGCATTATCATCATTAAAGTTCTGCACTCTCGCTAGTGAGTCAAGAAAGTGGTCACAGTATGCCTTCTCTAATAGTCAGGTGCTGTAGCCATGGCTGAGTGCAAGTTCTTAGAGCCAAAGAGTTAATTAAACTAATGGATGAAGCTGCATGAATAGAATATGAGGGCGCGGAACAGGTGATGGCTCAGCCCAAGATGGGGTCCTCTCTAATAAAGGGGAATGATTTTAAAGGATGATGTGAAAAAATTAGAGATGATTTTCCTATACTTTCCCTGATGCCTATGCATTGGTGCCCAGCTGAAGTAGGTAGGAACAATTATTTAATGATTTCTCAGAGAACCAATACTAACATAAATGCATATAGTACAGATGGCATCACACATTGTGTATCCATCTACTTAACTCTCAGTGCTTCATCTTCATTTCCATTTTCGAGGACATGAATAACTACTGAATTACTAATTATGCCTCAGCATAATTTGACTGTGATTTCAATACAATCACAATTTCTAATATTAAACCGTCCATCACACTCAGCTGCAGGACATTTACGAGTGCTGAGGTTAGCTTCTGAGTTTCCGACAGTTAGCTGATATGAAACATTTGCCCTTGGACAAAGCAGAGTAATGTAGCGTCACTAATCAGTGTTTCACTTTGCAACTCTGCAGAGGAGATCTGTGTTCGGCTCGACAGAGTGCTCACCTCCCTCTCCTGTTTACAATTAGCAAGAGGCTTTCTTCCACTGATGCACAGTTGGATTGATGTCAGTATGTGTTGATAGTCAGACGAACCCCCCCCCCCCCCCCCAAAAAAAAAAAAAAAAAAAATCAGATCTGTATCGTCTCTGAAGATTTTATTTATCTAGATGGTTAAGAGCAATCCCACTTTCAAGAGATTATCTAGACAGGAATAAGGTTTATAAAGATTTGTTAGAGTGAGAAAATAAGATATCCTCTGTATGAAATATACTGTAAATTATTTATTTCAGTTAGATGTCAAAAAAAAGATTTTAGACTAGGAAAAGTTGCCAAAGCAGCTGTTGTAGCTCAACTGATACTTTCAGTTAACTGAGCAATATTTGCCTGTAATAGATTCTTCATTGCATATATATTGTCCCAATGTGCCTTGATGTAGAAAAAAAAAAGTTTCAAGAACATGATGCAATAAAAAGATGCTTAGGGTATTAAAAACAATAATGTAATTCCCTCATTCCCTCATGGCTTTGTCTCAAATGTCAGCATGGTCTGCTGGACATGGAGATGAGTACAGAGTTTTGTTGGCTATATTTCTAGTTGTCTTTTCCTACTACAGTTTTTGCACAGAATTGTATTTGTAGCGGTAGTCAGACCTGTCATAGTTACTACATAATCCTATTAATGCAATTATCTGACATGGCTGAAATTGTCACTGTATTTGGACTTTCTGCAGCAACTAATGATTCTATAGTCTTGAGTAATCTTTAATCTTTTATATTTTTCTTTGACTCATTCAGTGGTTCCCAAACTTTTTTTTTTTTTGTGGCCTCTTTTGTACAAAAATATTTTAGCTGGTGAGCGCCGCCAGCTCAGCTGTTTTCATAACTGATAATGAATCCACCCAATGGCTTTATTACGGCTCAATCACGTGAACGTTGTGCAGGAGTCTGGTCATTTAAAGATTTGTGTCTCACCATGTCTTGCTTTTTTTTAAAGTTTACATTTAAAAGGCCTGAGTGATGTCAAGTAAAATGTGTTTTTCGACTTACAGACTGACCCTTTCTCGTACGACTACGCTCATTGACTTGAATGGCAGTGGTTCAAAGTGGCTGGTGTGGCCCTTCTGTTCCAACTCCGTTCCCTGTACTATGGGACTTGAGCTTGACGCTTCAGTGTGCAGCATTTTGCAAACTCAATTGAACTGTAGAAGATAAAGGTCAAAGAAGCCTTCTTTAGTGGGCAACATGCTATAGCTATAGCTATATAGCTTACTGTCCCCTACATGTCAAAGTTTTTTGCTAATTTACCACTGAGATCAGCTGGAAAGCCTGCTTGTCTGTGAAATTTACGTGGTTTTTATATAACTTCTTTATGTTAAAAAAAAAATGTAAAAAAAAAAAATCACACTATCAAATCTTTCATATTCAGCTATAGATTAATCACAACTGATCTTCATATTCTAATTCACTCACTGAGTTGAAACTGTCAAGATGAGGTCACATTTTTATTTTTATTTCTTCTGCTGTTGAAGAGGCACATCTTCTATGTGCTGTTTTATTCAGTGTAAACAAAACAGCACATAGAAGATGAGGTCACATTTTTATTTTTATTTCTTCTGCTGTTTTGTTTACACTGAATAAAAAACAACATTAAATTTAATCTGTCTGGTCCTTCATTTATTCCCAATAAATGGTTGATATTCCTTCAAAGTTGTATGTATTTTATAAATTTTTTAATGTTCTAATTTGGGCTGTCAAAGTTAATGCGTTAATGTGTTAACACAAATTCTATTTTTTTTTAATGCAAGATTAATGCACACACGTTTCTGTAAATATGACCCTCGGCCAATGAGTGTAGTTACAGTCAAAGTGTGGGATAGACATGGCGACAGAAAACGGTCTTATGAATGGCAAGTTTAGCCTTAAGGTGGTGGCAGATGGGTCTGTTGACAAGAAAAAAGTTATTTGTTTTTACTGTCGCTGTGAATTAAGTTACCACTGCAGGGCGCAGTAAAGTTAGTTTCAAATCCGACATTCGCTTGTTTTTCCTCTTTAAACTTTAATAGCGTCATGAAAACGTCACCGATTTCATCCAGGTTGGTATCATTTTGTAGATACAATCATGGAAAAAATTATTAGACCACCATTTTTTTCTTCACTTTCTTGTTCATTTTAATACCTGGTACCACTAAACGTCATCATGTGACTAAAACAGACAGAAAAGAAAACACTGAATGCATAAAAGCAGTGTTTTTGGCAGTACAACGCCATAGCTATTGATGTAAAAACTTAAGCGTGATTTAGGTTATAATCAAGAAAACCATGGAAAATGGTAAGATATCAGCTCTTAAATAAAACTCTTATGAGCAATCTTTGTGGTTATCGTTATGTTTGTCCAAACAAATGTACCTTTAGTTGTACCAGGCATTAAAATGAACAAGAAACTGAAGAAAACAAGGGTGGTCTAATAATTTTTTCCATGACTGTATAAGTATGCCAGACATTTCACAAGTGTCATCAACCCTCCAAGCTCAGTGAGCATGGCCAAAACTCTAAGGAACAGCGCTGAATGTCATGGAGCTTAGTGACCGTCAGCAAATTACTGCGGTCAAGCAGCAGCTATATATATACAAAGAAGCTGATGAATTAAGCCCCCAAAGAGTATGGCAGCATTGGATGGACTTCCGGTTTTCAAACTAAAGGCTTAAAAAAAATAAAGCAGATCCCCGTGACCCCATATAGGACAAAATGGGTATAGATGATGGATGGATGGAAGGATGGATAAACAGAACATTAAAAAAAATGTGATTAATGTGCGATTAATTACGAGTTAACTATGGAAATCTTTCGATTAATCACGATTAAAACATTTAATCGACTGACAGCCCTAATTCTAACACAGACAGTTAAATTATTTATTTCAATTGAAGCTATTTTGGCATTTTATGGTTAATGCATTAGTATTAGGTCTTGCTTTCTTTGTACTTTTGAAAATCTTGTGATTGCGAGGCAGTGCAGGAAGTTCTCAAAAACAGAAGGCAGCAAAGATTTGTCCAGAAATTAGGGAAATGTTTCTTCTGTAAGTAATTCAATATGCAAAATTGTTTAATGAGGTAGAAAACTGACAACAAACCTTTGTCTTGAGCAGGAAAATCTCTTGATTCACAGTGTGTATGTAGAGATGTGGAAGTACTAGTATAGCACAGATTAACAATGATGGAGCATATGGTGATATTTTGCACATTACATAGATTATAACAATTGTTTTTTTTTTTTTTTTTTTTAATGTTTTTCTTCTTCCTGATTACTTTTTCCCATGGTGCAACATCAGTATAGATTTCTTATGGGATGAAAGTAGGAAATGCATGCTGATTTATAATGGCGGAATTCTGCTAACAGCAGAATTTTATTACTCTTGAGATTATTCTTTTAAATTAACACCTTGTTTTGAGTACCATAAGCCCAGTGCATGGTATTTTTTAATTCTAGTATATTAAGAATATGAGAATATTGCCCTGGAGCCAGAAATGTTGTCGCTCCTTTCAATATAAATCTCCACAACACAACATTTAGACATCTTAATTTTGGTCTAAGTGCAATTACTGGTCAGCTTTTCACCATAGTATTCCATCACATAAATGAAGCTTTGGAGATGTTAAGCTTGTTTTGGGGAGCTCATCTTTGGACATGGTGAATGCACAAAAATAATGAAGACATTTTTCTTCTTTGAAAATGACAATATTTATAACAAAGATATTTTAGTTGTCATGCTCTCTCCATTTTAAACAATTACCTTATTTAATCCAAAACTAAGAGAGCTGGTACAGAACAACAACTTCAAGGAGCTTGTGCCAGCATAGGCTGACTGATCGGTGTGTCACCTGTCTTCGACACCAAATATGCAAAATAATCTATGCTATCATATTTTAACTAGCATACACCGGCTGCAAAATTTAACACTGACAGAGTCATAAGTCATTGTAATCTAACACAATAAACAATTGCATCCTGTATTTCAACAAATGATGTAACAAACTATATCAGTTAATATGATGATTCTCCACCACATAAATGCTTTCATGACAGGCATCAATCTGAAAAGACAAAACGTCTGGCAATCATGTTTGTCAGGATTGCTAATTCTTGTTTTGTGTTTTCTCCCCAGAATATGACACGTGCACATTGAAGTGAACATGGATTTTCAGAAAGATTATGTGGCACATTAACTACTTGAGTTATTCAGGTTAATTGGAATCATCCAGCCTAATAAGAGATGACCATCCAAAGATCCTCTCAAACATTTGATGGAATACTGGGTCTTTGCCAAATCAAAGGAAACTGTTTAAGCTTTTGAATTGCAGGGAACCTCTTCCTCATGGGATAGAGTGTATTTCTGTCCCCCATTTCTTTACACAAGGTCTTTGAGATTATTTTTACAGCCAAGGGGATGTTGTACTTATGTAGCGGCCAACACCCAAGAACAGGAAGCCACAGTTTCTATGAAAGTCCACGAGATGGAAGCAGATAGCGTCAAGGGAAAACAATATTTTGGCTGGAGCTCATTCTGGTGGCCAATTAGACCCCAATGCCTGTATGATTTACCACTTCCTCTACCTACTTTTATGTGTTTAGGGCTGCTGTGTGGAACACAATGACCCCTGATTAAAGATTGAGCTCAGGCTCTGAGACGACCATGGCGCCATTCTTATCAGATGCTTTATTCTCAGAACTCAGCATGACCACCTGAAATCAATGGTCACATAGTCTCACTCATACTCTGTGAATATATTTATATTTTTATTTTAATATCATCTGTTTTGTTGAAAGCAGTTCATTACAAAATCCATAACTGGTGTTGCTGCTACTTTTGGATTTCAGATTTTTCTGAAGTTGTCATATAGGTGCTTATCACTCTATTGTATTTTGTCTCTTTGCAATGCTTGATATATAGAAATAGGTTTGAAATATCAAATAGTCTGTGCTTGCTGTCTTTAGTTGTAATGGGCAATTTAAGCTGAGTTCTAATTCAAATGGCATGAAAAACCAGCTGTATTTCATAAAGGTGAAGTCACAGGCTATACATTAAGAGGGCTTTGTCTTTTAAAGCACTTAGCGGAGACACATTGTATATGCAGGGAGAGAAATGGATTGTTTGTCTTTTCCTCCACCCTCCTGTTCGGACATTGGCTGGAAGTAGAGCTTGGATCTTGAATGGCTGGGTGGAGTGTGGAGTATGAGATCACCCTATTAATTGCATAATGAAACATGTCTGGTTTAAGATAAAACCTCAGAAAATTAAAAGCAGAACTGATTTCAGTCTAGTCAAACTTTATATGTTACAGCACCATGTTTGTCATGGTTTCAACTTTGGATGAAACTTGAAATTTCACTTAGACTCAAGTGCTGTTTTTTTTTTTTTTTTTTTTTTGTCAGCTTCCAAGGCTGTTTAAGGGTGTCTGTATTTACTGAAGTACAGCAAAACTTTGTTTCTCCTTGTGCTAATTTCCCAGCAATTTAAGGGAAAAGAGGTAAAACAATGGGATGAAATTAAAAGGCCAACAAAGGTTTTTTTTTTTTTGTTAATGGACAAGCTACAGAATGATTTTGAGTGGCAAAGTCATTTTGCATTATGAAGGGGGGTGTTAAAGATCTAAGTGGCTCTTGTGCCATCATTAGGATACTTCAGGACTCTCTTAAGATTCATCACATAATTTTGCATTAAGACATTCTATGCTATATTTATGTATTTATGTTGAGTTCAGCTCATAAAAAATATCTGTACTTGTAAATGCATTGATTCTGTGGATTTATATTGAATTGATATATCTCACATCAACATGCTAAATGCAGCTAATTACTACCCTCTTTGATTTGGAAATTCTCACCTTTTAACTTATGGGTTGTTAAAAACATGCCATTTGTAAAATAAATAAATGAAACTTTTCAATTAACCTATTCACAGCAGCTTCAAATTCATACCTTTTTAGGCTTTCGTTGATGTTAAAAGGCTTTTACAGATACCCTCTAATTTTATGTTATCTGGAAAAGTCTTATAATTTCCCCAACATCTAAAAGTGTCAAATAAAATCAGCATTAACCTCTCTCTTTGACAGACAGGCAAAGTCTCCAGATTGTTAACTTTGGTCACACAACGCACTTTCTTTTCAGTGCAAAGTGGCATACCAAAAGCTACTCACTTCAAGGTAAATGAGATTCCTGTGTCTGGTAGTGATTGCATGCTCACTGGTACCTGTCAGTCAGTGTCAGGTCTTCTAAGGTATCACAGGAAGATGTGAGCAGAATACAAAGTGTCTAGATAGCATCGACTTTGCTTTTCCAAATGTCTACACAACTGTGGCTTTTTTATCTGACATTTTGAACATTATTATAGCAACAAACAACTACTTTCAAAGATAGTGTACTTACTGAAGAACAAGTCATGTTCCCTCTCTGGGTGTGTTGTAATTCAAGCATCTGTTGGATCCACAGTACAGTGCATTCAGAAACTCCCCTTCACTTTTTTCACTTTTGTTTAGTCGCAGTCTGATACTACAATTTTTAATTTGTTCCATATTATTCTACTTTAAACTGTTTCTACACCTTGATTGGAGTCCACCTTTGGCAAACTAAATTGATTGAGCATGACTTGGAAAGGCACAAATCTCTCTATAAAAGGCCTCACAGGTGACAATACATATCAGAACAAAAGCCAAGCCATGAGGTCAAAGGAAAGGCTTGCAGAGCTCAGAGACAGAATTGTTGCAAGGCACAGATCTGGGGAAATGTTCTGCTGCATTGAATGTTCCCAAGAGCACAGCGACCTAGCTGGTTGCCTAACAAAACTTAGCCAACAATCAAGGAGAAAGGGCCTTTGTAAGAGAGATGACCAAGAACCCAATTGTCACCCTGACTGAGCTCCAGAAATCCTATGTTTGAGATGGGACAAAGTTGCAGAAGAACAGACAGCTTTGCAGCCCTCTGCCAATCTGGGTACAATGGAAGAGTGGTTAGACAGAAGCCTCTCTTCAGTGCAAAACACATTAAAGTCTTCTTGGAGTTTGCAATTAAAAAAAAAAAAGAAAACACCTCAAGATGAACCAAGATTGGAGTGTTTGGCCTCAATTCTAAGCGTTACATCTAGAGGAAACCAGGCACAGCTTATTGCCTGTCCAATAGCATTCCAACAATGGAACATGGTAGTGGGAGCATCATACTGTGGGGGTGTTATTCAGGAGCAGGGACTGGTCGGGGTTGAGGGAAAGCTGAATGGAGCAAAGTATAGAGAGATCCTGAATGAAAGTCTGTTCCACAGAGCTCAGGACCTTAGTATGGGCTGAAGGTTTACCTTCCCACATGTCACTGACCCTAAGCACACAACGAAGACAACACGGGAATGACTTATGATAACTTAATCTTAGGGCCAATTCCAATTCCTCCCTTAACCCTCAATCTCAACCCTCGCCCTTAACCCTCAGTCTTTGGCCCTCAATCTCAGCCCTCAAAAGTAAGTGTAAGGGCTATCTTAGAAATGGGACACCCCTTTGAGTGCAATTACGTCTTCAGACTGTGGCTTTACGCCAAAGCTACATCCAGTCTGTCAAGAAAACGACGATGATGAAGAAGTAGAAGAAAATGTAGAAGAAGAATAAGATAATATATATATATATATATATTACAAAAACAATAAGATAGTTTCGTAACATTTATATCTTTATTAACTATGAAAATACTTGCATTTGAAGCTCATATATTTTGGCGCCATCCTTTTCGAAGACGTTTTGGTAAAAATATGCACTTACTTCCAAGGGTGGTGCCGGAGAATCTCAAAATTGAGGGCGATACAGCCCTCAAACTTGTCCCTCAACTTGACGTTCTAAGAATCGGGACAGCACTTGGACTTAACGGGAGCCCGCATTTTTGAGATTGAGGGTTGAGATTGAGGGTTAAGGGAGTAATTGGAATTCACCCTTAGTCTAGTGCATCATCTCTTTCGCCTTATTATCTTATTGTATTCGTATTCAGAAATGTCCCCAGCAAGGGCCATGATTAACACTTTTGCAGTAAGGTGGAAAAGTGGTTGGAGGTGTTTTTAAATTCTTTTCGGTTACCTTCTATACTCAGAGTATATAGAGTTCATAGTTTGAGCTTTGTACGGTCCCACAAAGAAAGATGCATTTCTCCTTCTCTATCTGCATCTGGGAGGGGCTGTCTGCTGAGGACTGAACTGCCTGTGATTGCTTTTTGATGGGAAAGGACTCATGACAGCCCCCGCTGCTTGTCGAGAGGAGTAACAATACATGCTTTCAAATCAGTCCCCAAAAGTACCCAATAACACCAAAAAAAAGTCGATAGAGTTGGTAGATTTGTCACTAGATTTTTAATTTTTTTAAGTTACAAGAGGGGTCTTAATGCACGATAAATATAGCAATAATGTTGCTAAGTTGGCAACACTATTTATCAGCAGACATTTGGCACTCCGACCTTGACGTGAAACATTGAGTCATTCATCAACCAATGAGTTACTAGATCACAACTATGTCCCGCCTCCCCTGCTAGGGATGGGCGTGGCCCTGAGTTGACACTCATTTCAGAATAGCAAGTGTGAAAAGAAAAAGCACAACTAAGAAAGACGGTTGAAAAACAGAGATGATTTTAGAACTGATAGCAAGAACAGAAATGTGTAACTAAAAAGATAATGGCACTGTCGGTTATAGATTTTGATTTCTTAGTCACAGATTCTGGGTTTGATTCTCAGATTTTGAGTCGCAATATATTTGTCTCTAAATTGACACCATAGAAAATGCCTCAGTCCAGGTATGCAAAACCTGTTGATTCATACCCAAAGACCCTTGAGACTGTAATTGATGTTTTTCTTTGTTCCACTTTTTTTTTTCTTTTCTCACTTAAAGGTGGGGTGGGTGTTGTTTTTTTGCAACACTTTTTACAATATTGCCTGAAAACCTTTTCACATTTCCATTGCACCCACTGAAATAAAATGTTTGCAAAAAAACTAAACATTTTGGTCCAGTCTAGAAGGTGTAATCAGAGAAAAACTCTGACCAATCAAAAAAGTGATCATCACTTTTTTGATTGGCTGCCTAATACGTCCATCAAATATCACCCCTCCCTCCCTCCCTCCCTATGGTTCATGCAGTCGTGAATCATGTGAAGGCGTGGTTTCGAGGGGTGAGCTGAAGAGGAGGAGGCGGAGCCTTTGGGAGGAGGGAGGGAGTGTATATTTTCAAAATCTCACTTGAGTTGGATTGTTGGAACCGTTTTTCAAACAACACCTACTCCACCTTTAAACAATTGTAGCATCAGGCTGCAACATAACAATAGTGAAAAAAGTGAACAGAGTCTTAATAATTAGTGAATTCACTGTACATGTTGGTGTATGTGGCTCTCTCTGTGCAGTCTAGAGCATTCAGGTGGGGCACCCTTCTAGGGGTTTTTTCACATTAAAAAAAAAAGGAAGATGAAATGAATGATGCTTCCCAGAAAAGATACGACCAGGCTAAACTACTTTTAAACACCTCCTTGACATGAAAGCATGGCCTTATCACTGTCAATCAGTTATCAACTTCTCTGCAGAGAAGACGTATAACCTGCTCATCTCTCTGAAAAACATCAGTCACGTAAACTTGTGAACATGGTGTCATAGAGAAACTGTTTTCAGAAGTAAAGATTTTTGTTGACACCAGTTTGAGGTGACCATTGTGGATGAAACTCTTTGGTTATGTTATGTGGACTTGTTGCAATTTCTGAAAAGCTAACTGTTTTAGGGAGGGCAAAGCCTTTGAGCAAATCAATGTTAAATCCAATAAATGGTGTCTACTGAAGATGCAGAAAAGATCTTAAGCAGAAAAATAATAATTTTGGCCTACAACATTGGTGGCAGATAGTCAAATGCATATTACAGCTCTTGGTGGCGAGAGTAATATTGTTGACTCTAGCTGTAGTCCTACAGAAGATAGATGAACCCAGATTTCCCATAATAATAAAGTAGATTATTAATATCTTTGATAAGAATCTCATTATAACACTGCAGGAAGCAGTCACATGCTTTAAAATTGGGCCATAATTTAAGATGAAAGGATAGAATTAATTAACAAAATGTGTCATTTCCAGTCCCTCGAGTATGATAACATGCTACCTGTTATTTAAGAAAATCTAACAGAAACAGAGTCAAAAAAACGGCAATTTGACCCTGTGTAACATGGTTCAACAAGTTTCTTGCAGCATCAGCAAAAGGAAGTTTCACTTCAAAATGTCTTTAGAGCACTTTTACTTTGATAGTTCAGATAGCAGCGGATTAGTGAAGATCCGTTGGATCTGAATATTTCATTGGACTTTTTTTTCCTTTTTGCTTTTTCTGTTACTCTGACATTAAGCTTTGCATTAAAGCAGTTATCTTATCTAAACCCATTTTCAGCTATCCCAACTAGACCTTTGATCACCTACCACAGCTGACGTCTGCAGTATTTCTGAAGAAGTTGATACTTGAGTCTCACAGTGATAGAACAGTGCTGAAGATCTGGAAATGAGAGGTGTAGTGTTTGACAGATTAAAAAGGTGTAAACAGATGTAAATACATTTTTAAATAAATGGACCTTAACTTACACTGTGTTAACAAATTATTAAACATTAGTTGGCGACACCCAGACGTTGACATGGACCTCCCATTTTGACTTTTATACACTTGTACACTAGCATTCAAAATGATTTACAGTGTGAATTCTAGCTATAATTTAAGCACAATTCAGTCTTTTTTTTTATTTCCTTTTTCTTGTAACTGGGTAAAAGTGTCAAGCTTTTCCACTTTTCAGGCAGAATTCAAGAACCACTGCTCCCTCATTTTAGATAATTTCCTCTTGTAACAATCTGTTCATTTCTCTTCAATTCAACTCTGTTCAGTTCATTTCAATTCAGTTCTGTGTTGGGAAAAATGTAGCTGTTTTTTTATGCAAAGCGCAGTCAGGCAAATTCAGAAATGTTGTGCTCTGAAGAACACAATATGTTTGCTTCGAATTGTGACTTTTTTTTTAAAGGGCTCACGTGACTTATCCATTTACTGTGTGAAAAACCAGCCTTGAAATGCCCACTATACTGTATTGAGAATATTTCCTGCATTTCCACCAAGCATCATACTGAAAAACTTTTAATTATTAACTTTTGATAAATACCAGTTGCTACTTAACCAGGTGAGTCTCTTTAGTTAAGCTGTCTGTAATTCCATCTTTCTAATAACCACAATTATCATTTATCAGTATCAGACCCTTCATGTGCAGGCTCATCCTTGAGCCCTGGCTTTGTATGAAGGCATGTGAGCTCGACTGGGAAACTGTTTCTTGGTACTTGAATCATCTAGAAAACTCTTGGCAACTGTTGGCACAAATATTTTTTCCCTTCGATTTTTATTCACCAAAGTTACAAAGAAAGACATAACCTAACACTTCAAGCCAGAGGTATATGTATGTGCACCTTCAATGCCCGTAAAGTAAAATTCTTTTTTTTCGTGGTTGCTGTGTTGAAAGAAACATAACAGCTGACTGATGGCGTAAAGTGGTGAAAGTATTTTAGATGGAACCTAAAAATAATCCCCTATGTTCTGTGTTTTTATGTCATCGTTTTTGCTTGTAAGCGTCACAATTTCAGTCTTTTTTTTTCCTGTGAGGACTTCTTTAAATCTGTTTACAGCTTTTCTTGTTCCAACTCTCAGATGCTGTACTTCAATATCTCACAATGAAGCCTTTTCTCATTTATTGATTTTTTTCTTCTCTTTTTTATTTATTTGAAACAGTGGAGCATATATGAAATAATAGAAAAAAAATACACCCTATTGGGACAATGTGTTAAGATGTTAACTTACAAGCAAGTCATTCTCAAAACTACCGCTCTTTACTGACAGTATCCTAATTTTTATACAACATCAAAATAAGTTAAAAGCAGTTTCTGGGATCTGATTGTGGCTTTAAACTCATGTGCAATGATCAGTTGAATTATTTAAAGAAAACAGAATATTTTCTGCGTCACCCAATCTTTTCTGTCACTTGAATGTTATGAAAGGGGCGGGGCCAACAGAAGTCCCTTTCAATTTATAGCTTTAGAAAGTGAAATGGTCTGTGTTGACAAGTGTGAAAACAGGAATACTGATAATATAATGAACAGAATTTTCAGTATTTTTTACCTGGAAATTTGAAATGCACCTTTTCGGGTCACATGAGCCGCATTTTCTTGTCTTTTTTCCCCCTTTTTAAATATATTTCTAAATGTTCTAAGTTCACATCAACGATGGAAATTTGTGAGCGAGACTGACTTACTGAAGAAAAAAGGTTATTGAACTTCGGACTGACACAATATAAATACATAATGATGAAATTCGGTTGAACAAAGAACAATACTTTGGGCATTTAATTGCACTCAAAACATGAGGACAGAAGTTGTTTGCATCAATATACAATAATGTTGTACAAATATGTTGTATCTTTTTGTACAACAGTGTACAAAAAGGACATGGACTAGAATTTTAGTTTATATGGAATGAAAAGGCAAGAAAGTGAAAAACTAAATCAATATACTGAATGAACTGGAACATTGTCACTAGTGTGCAGCATATTTATTAAGCCCATTTTTGCATCACTTCTTTACTGAGGGATCATATCCTCAGCTGTGAAGTAGGTCAAAGATTTAGTGATGGTTTCATCCTGACAGCACTATCCATGTCTCCTTTTCTTTTCTTATTTGTTGTTTCATACAGCATTAACTGACCTGAATCCCTGGCTCCCTCTCACTTTGTTGACATTGCCTGATAAACAACCAGAGGGAAGAAAATACTGTCAAGTTCAATGCCATGATAACTTTGCTTTGACAACAGACTCTAATGTAGCATTTCCTCTTTCATGGATAGCAAAATAAGAACTTACTCTCCCTGCTATAGCAAAGTCAGAGTGACGGATTCAAAGGTATGTGACATCGTTAATGGTATTAACTTCCTTTGGTTCTGTCAGTTGGCACTCCCTGTACTCCAAATCTGTCTTATGAAATCCAAAACAAAATCCTGTATTGGCAAGCTAATTTACCAGAATATGAGTCTTTTTTGTTTTTTTGTTTTGCTTTGTTTTGTTTTTGACTTGGGCAAAGGGCTTTGCTCACATTCATTCTCAATCCGACATGATCGTATGGAACATTAGTCTCATACTGACCTGTGGTTAAAAAAACAAACAAACAAAAAAAAAAAACAAAATCAAAAAACAACTAGGTAGCTACTTACTGCTTCTTCTTTCCATGGCCTTTATAGTATGTTAACAGCGTCAACCAGGTAGAGGTAGGAAATGCTGCAGGGTTACTTCAAATAGTGTCATATTTGAATTATTAACACAAAATATATTTATTTTATTTTATTTTTTAACATATTGCAGTACATCTGATTTCATGATCATGATATGCCTGATATCTCATTTTATATTATCTTCTAAGAAAATGTTGATTATTGTGCCCAGGCCCAGTCCTGTGCATCTTTAATGACTCAATAACAATGTTACTGCACACCATCTCTGAGTATTTGCTGATGAATGCTTCCATTTGTCATCAGTATTAAGTTGAGTGGATTTCAAGATAATCAATTATGGCTTGTCGTTGGCCGTCATTTGGGGAAAGGTAAGAGCTGTTTGTATCGGACTAATTTATAAGCTATCTTTGGCAAACATGGCTCTCTTACATACTTGTTGGAATTAATTTTCTTTTTGCCCCGAGCAGTTGAAGAAACATTTTTATTAGCTTTCTCACACTTACTCTTTGCCACTGTTGTGTTGGTGTTACTACGACACAGTGAATGAAGACTTTTTTTTTCTTTTTTTCATGGACATGTTCATCACAAAACTGACAAGGCCAAGTAAGTATACATTTAATTTGTTGAAGTGTGGCTGAAAAGTCACTCATGCATCCCCGTCTGCCTACTCCACAGTGACCCTCAGTTGCCTTTTTTCATTTTTGCAAACTGTGTTGATATGTCAAGTGCTTGTTCCTTTAGATCTCACTCAGGAGACAAGGATACTTGGAAATACTTGGAGAAAAGGGGTTTTAAAAGCATGGATGTAAGCGCTGCTGTTATTTTGTGCTTTAATAATTCCTCCCTTAAAATCCCTCACTTCTTCATTGCATTGTTCTTCATTGCATATTCCCTAGCTCTTTGAAAGCCCACTAACACCCACTCAGGGCATAACCTTTAGTTATCAGAGAACCTTCATGGCTTACTGATAATTGTCATTTTATTCTGATGGGCCAACAGAGGAATCTGACAAGAAACTTATTTGAAAATATAGTTCTTCGGGAACACTAAATTCCACACACAAAAGATAAAAATCCAATTGTTACATCTATGAAGTCCCTTTCACAATTCTTCACATTTCTGAAGACGTCTGCAGTCGTGATGAAACAGTTTCTGTTGATTTTGCTCGTTGAAAAGCAAATCCAGGAATGTAATGGCAACAAAAAACGCTTTACTCTTAGTTGCGCTGTTCTGTAAGTCTGGTGTTACATTTTGCAGTTTTGGCAGCATGACCCCATTTAGACACGGGAACAGTCGTTCAGCGATCGGCTGCCCCAGTTTTGCCAGTATGAATTTCCTTTCTTTTATTGTAACTGTATTCATTCTGATAGATTTTCAGATTAATTCAAACTAATTTACAATCTGAAGTTAATAGTTGATTTTTTTTTCCCTTAGTTCCTTAGTGTGGGACTCTGGGTGTCTGAAATGACAACTGGATTCCCATATCACATTGGAAATGGTGACAGACTGAGCCCCCACTTTAAGTATTAGTAAATCCAGGAAGACAACGAATTGTAAATTCTCACCGTCAGCATCACTCAGTAAACTGAATCTACTTTCTTCCTCAGTTGATTCAGCTTTGGTCAGTGTTCTCTTCCTTTCCTATGTCACATCCAAGCCATTAGGTCACAGAGCTGCCAGGAAGCATGTAAAGAGATCTGCATGACACAGAGACAGTCGAACAAGTCTTGTCGCATTGCTTTGTGCAAAGCAGCTCTGGTACTGCCATTTACAGGGATGGAACTGTAATATTCTTGTGCTGCTATCCGTATCAAAAATCATTGCATCTTCTATTGCTGCAGTACTGGGTTTATTTTGGCTATGATGGGAAAAGTTGAGGTATGTTTATGTGCTGATGCATAGGGTTTTTGATGCGTGTTTCCTTTCAGGTTTTTTTTTTTTTTTTTTTTTTTTTTTGCTTTTCTGAAGTGAGAAGAATAAAGAAATATGACATTACTCCAGAGACCAGTTTAAGTATGTCACCTGGCCAGTTACTTGAAAAGTTTCAACAATCTTTCTATCAAAGATTGTACAAATACAAAATCTATGCAGAATTACTACTGCTGTCAGCCAGCTCCTGTCTAATACTCATTTAAAACTTGTTCTGTCAGGCCTGGTCTAAAACTGCACATAAGTCTGCATATATTTACAATGTTTAACTTGGAGACTAAACCCACTAAGTGCTTCTTTGATTCAGCGTTATTACACAGAAATTCAAAGTTCATTCAAGAAATTAGTCTTGAGGACTTATCTGAAACTGAGTGTCTAATTTTGTTTTATTTTTTTAATGGACATTTTAGTGAGGTTTATATTCAGTCTGGATAGTAATCTGACCTATTTTCAAAACATGTTCTGCAATCTCGAGCAGCGTCCTGCAGATGATTTGATGAGTATCATCCATCTGAAAAGTTGATTCTCTTTTAACCCCTTATATCTGCAGCTGTCTCTCATGTGATTGGATTATATAAGTAAAAAAGACACGACATTTGCTTGTCAGGAGCTGAATGATTACAAGCTAAGCCAACTGTTGTGCCCTGTTTCAACAATGCATAAGCCTGGAGCTCCTCAGTCGTCAAACTTAGATATTTTATACTAGACAATGCTGCATTGTGTCTGTTACCACCATCTGGAGCGTTATCAGCATATTGAAACTGGCAGCGGGATTGTTGTTCGAAATGTTATCCGATGCTCCTGATGATGTTATTCTGCAGCATACACATGGCTTTAATCTTCTTACCAGTGCTCCATCTACACAAATGGTGTGACCCTTCTCAGTGGTGACACTGTATCTTCTGTCTTCTGGCCATGTTTTGCTGTCAGTGCTACTCATACATATGGACTGATCAGTGTGGATTTTTGCAAGCGTTAGTGTGCCAATTCTGGGAGGTCTGCCAGCCGGCATACAGCATGCATGCCTTCACCGCGAGGGACAAAACGGAAATGACAAGGCAATCGCCATTCTGTCAGCATTGCCATGGCAGCACTGGCATGGCTGTTTATCCCAAGGTTAATGGGATGACGTCTGGAACTGAAAGTGCCAGATTGAGAGAAACATGTGCCTGTTTTACTTAAAGCGAGTAGATTGCAGAGAGTGGTGTCACATCACAGAAAGGAATGCCTCGAGCACGTCGGAATAACAAAATAAATACATACCTCTACATGTATCGCCCACTCGACTTCTTTCACATATCATTTGTGAAAAGGCCAACAGATGAATGAAAGAAATAGCTTAAGCATCAGACATCCAGGAATTCATATGCTTTCAACTTGGAGAAATAGTTTTGACGTAGTTTTTGTTTGTCTGTCTGAATTGCTTTGAGGTGACATGATGTCTGCAGACTTACAACTCATATGTGAGCAGTTTATGTACATAATACGCTGATGAGCTTGCAGAGCTGCGTGGATCCAGCGAAATGCAAACCTGGGTGGCTGTAGCTCAGTTGGTAGAGCGGGTCTTTCAGTCACTGTAAGGTTGGCGGTTCGATCCTGTCTCCAACTGTCCACATGTCAAAGTGTACTTGGGCCAGACCCTGAATCTTAACTTTCCCCAGTGGGTCTGGCAGCAGCCACCCACTGGTGTATGAATGTGTGTGTGAATGGGTGAATGAGAAGCCATTGTAAAGCGCTTTGGGGGCACCATGATGGCGCCTGGAAAGCGCTATTTAAGTGCAGTCCATTTACCTGATAGTCATTGTATAGCAGGTTAATTTGTTCCATGGTATTCATGTCTTAATCGTAGCTCACATGGCAATATAACTGCTTCAACATACTGTGTCCTCCAGTACTTTTTCACTTATGCCTTTTTTGAAAAAAAATGTATACCATACAATTACATGTGAGTGCTTATTCAGAAACTTTTAAATTGGCTTTTTTTTCCCCCTTTTTTTCAAACCATTAATAAGCACAAGGGCAGCAAAAACAATAATAGCAGAAGGGTTACCTTCTCAGATTCCTTTTATTTTACATTTCCATTTTCTTCAGAGGCTGAGAAAAAAACTATTTTAATGGACAGTCTGAAGTTTTCCAGACACCTCTCAGAATTTAGAAGGCTATTTAAAACGAGCCCTGAGGTCTGAATGGGTTAAATAAGATATCCCGGCTAGAGGAGCTCTAACATTATTGTACTACAACTGACTAATTTATTCACTCATAGATATGCATATAAAACTCAGTACAGCTCAAGAATTACTTGATAGCATATATAAAGGTTTTTTCACTATAATAATGGGTAGCCCGGTGCATGAACTGCTTTACCAGAGTCATATGCTGAGTGAAGCTGATGTAGTATAAATTGTTTCAGATAACATTTTGGAACAAGTAATGGTTTTAAATATCTTATAGAGAGTCACAGCTTCAGTGGGAAAGACTACCACTAGATTCTGATGAATGGCAATGAGACAGATTAATCGACTGCTGTGCAACTCTCACTTATCTGATTTTAGGACTGCTCCTCCCTCTCTGTTCTTAAAAGGCAGAATTATCCCTCTAGCAGTAAATGGGATGTAATTTGTTCTTGAATGGAAAATTAACAAAAGATTACACTTTTTTTTTCTTTTCCCTTTTACACTTTGATACACTTTCAACTGGAGGGCCACTAAGAAAAGGAATCCTATATCATGACCAGAGCTATGTTTTGCAGGTTAAAAGACTGTGCTCCATCCACTCAAAATAAATCATTAAGATTATTATTTTTTCTTTAATATAAACAGCACTTACATACTTTTTTTCTTTTTTTTTTTTTTTTTTTTTTGGGGGGGTTACACTATTCAGTTTAAAGATGATAAAAACCAACCCCCTGTTTGTGTTGGAATCAGTTTGTTAATAGAATCAAAATGAACACACCCACAGTGTAATCCCAGTGTAAACCTCTTTGTGTGCCAGTATTTTGGGTCTTAGTTCTGTTTTGGTATTCTATACTGTAAATTTTTATCGCTGCTTCTCTTGCTTGATATTTGATTTTTTTCCAGCTCTTCCATATTGATGAGGCTGTTCACTCATTTTAGGAGTATCCTCAGCGTAGCGATGCTTTTACATTTCAGCAAGTCATTTGCTTCATTGTTGATATAAAAAAATATTGCTTCACAGAGCTTTCATCTTTGAGTCAGATTATTGTGTAACAGAGCCACAGGCGCTTTAACTGGGCTTCATGCCGTTCCATTTTAAACAGCGAGGTTTTGGCTAACATGTTAGCAGGCACAAATCAAATGGAATGGAAAATGACAGATGAATATGTATTTTGGCACACAAAGGATTAATAGAAACTTTTGTGCACATAACACTTATCTGAAAACTGTAAACATTTGTTCCATTTTATGTAAATCCTCTTTGTATTTAGTATGATTGGCAAGACGCTTTCAATTGCCTTATGGTATTAGTGTTTCTTTCATAATGGGCTCTATCCCAGGGTGTGAAATATTGGGGTTGCGCTGGTAGAAACATATTCATAAATCCATAATCATGGTGGACAGATTTAATCCCGCTCGCTAATGCAGTCATTAGTTCAAAAATGCAGCTCAAATTCATTGTAACATTCAGTGTGATTCAGACCTTACAAGTGCACAACACTGTATATTGTGGTGTTTTGAAGAGACTTTATTTTCCTTTAAATCACTGGATAGATATGAGGAATCGTTTTATTAATTTACCCCAGTGAATATGCCTCTGTGCTCTGAATACTACAAAACCAGTGCAAATGTCTGCAGTGCATGGGTGTGTTGTTTTCTGGTTGATCCTATGAAAGATGTTTCAGAATAATCCTGAATCTCACTGTCTTTTTGAAGGAGTTGAACACATTCTTGTTGGCTCCAAGGTGTTTATACATTGCAAGACACAAAGCTACCCTTTGATTCATGTGTTGTATTTTTTTTTTTTTTTTTTTTTTTTTGAGGGGTGTTCATATCTTTTTCATGAGCTCATAGCACAGTTGTCCTATATCTGTAGGGAATGAGATCATGAATATTGTGTTAACCCAGAAAAGTTAAAATCCATGCATGCTTCCTTGTTCCCCTGATCCCTCAGCTTTTGTTGTTGCATTGGCCAATTGTACCCGGGAAGAGATCAAGGGGACCCCTGTCGGTTGTGGATTATTCCTTTGTAGAAGTGCCACTGTAGGGGATAGAGGATTAAAAGAGCAGACAGTGGATGGGGATTCTACAGGCAGTTAGTTTGCAGCACACACTGCACATGAATTGTTAAAGTGAAGTATTTTCTGTTAAAGACTCCACTGATGGTAATTTCTTTTGTTAAAAAAAAAGCATAACAAAAATGCAAATTAGCTCAGTTCTCATTTCAGGCTCAGTTTCAGGTGTAGTACAGTAGGTACGCAACTTATTGGGATATTTTTACCATTAATAATTAACACTGGAAGATGACTTATTTTACCAGCTGAGTGAGGGTGCAGCAAAGAGAATGAGATGACACTGTTTCTGAATGAATATGAAAGAATCTTTGACTCCTTTCTCTCCACTTCAGTTTCTTCTTTTATCCCCTAGTTGTTTGCTGTAGCAGTAACATCATAGTTAGTGTTCCTAACTTCATTTGGACAAATGTGATCATGGTGGTCTACAAATTGATATATACATATCTATTTTTTTGTGTTTGTTTCTTTTCTCTTTGCAGGGAGCCATGGACCTCGAGGCTGGACAGCCTTATACCCAGAGTGTGCTGCAAAGAACCAGTCACCTGTAGATATTGTAGACGAGCAAGCTTTGGTCTCGGAGGAGTACCAGGAGCTGGTGCTTGACAAGTTCAACATTGAGTCCTCCAACCAGACCACCATGAAAAACACTGGAAAGACAGGTTTGCATCAGAGAATTAGTTTGTTGGGGACTGTAGATCTCAGTGAGACAGTTATACCTGCTTTATATTAAAATAATTGTACAAAGTAGGACAGCATTTCTGCAATTAGCTAGAGAAAGAGAACATTCAAGAAAGCCTCGAGTATTGCATGTGCTTTATTGTTGCATCTCTATGATGAAGTTCATTTATGTACTCTATCTTCCTTTTCAAAGTTTTTCTTTGTCACTGTTTGGCTTAAAGGTTTTTTTCTCCCACTGTGGGAGTTTTTTACCTGCCATTATCCTTGTTTAGGATTTAATATTATAATTTTAGTTAATGATATTTGCTCGGGGGTCATGCTCTGTAAAGCACCTAGAGATAATTGACATTGTAACAGATGCTATACAAATAAAATTGAATTGAACTGAATCTATAAATAACTAATTTCCAAATTATTTTTAGAAAATTCACAGGTATTCACTGACATTTATCAACATTGTAATAATATTTAACACGTGTAATTGTTAAACAGTAACATAGTGATTAGTAATAATCTTCTCATGCTTGTGTGGGTTTTCCCTGGGTATTCCAGCTCTGTTCCAGGTTTGAAAACAGGGATGATCGGCTATTTTGTGATTCCAAATTGACCCAAGGAGGGTGTGAGCATGCGTGATTGTTTGCCTCTGAGTGAGCCTGTGATGGACTAGCGACCCGTCCAAAATATGCCTCACCTCTTGCATTATAACAGCTGTGATAGGCTCCAACCCTCCTGTGACTATGCACAGGATTTTTTTGGGTAAAGAAAATGAATTAAGGGTAAAATGCATATGATATTTAAGGTACTAAATTTAACAACTTAACCCATCATTTTAGCACACAATAGTCACTATTTTGTGATAAATAAAGATTTTTTTTTTATGTTGCAATATCTGAGTAAGTATAAAGGTTCCAATTCCAACTAAAACCCTGAGATATGACTTGTTATAGTAAAAGAACGATAGTCCAGGGGGAAATACAATGAACAGCAATACTGAGCAAATTGAAGTTGTGTTAGCCACAACTGTGTAATAAATGTAAAAGTAACAATATATTGCAGAGAAACGGGGTATGGTTTAGAGAAGCAGTAAACTGTTTCAATACAAACAAAGTGACACGAACTTGTAGAGAGCATTGTCCATAAGTCACTCCCAGTAAGTGACTTGGAGACAAGAGCCCTCAGTGAGGTGACAAGTGTGTGGGATGTGATGGAGGCATGAGTGAGGGGATAAAAGAGTGAGTGGTGGCTGTGTTACAGGACTCACATCCAGGACAACAAAATCTTTAAATCAAACAAAGCTTGTCTTACTACAAAATGTTGCGGCACAATTTTTAAAATTTGAATACCCAATAAATGAATGTACAAACAATTGGCATCAGCAAATCAGATGCTGCAATCAATCTTTTTCAGTTCATTTTTCCACTATTATAGAGTAAGAAGAGGTCAACTAATATGGGTTTCTCTCTGTGGCCGATGCTAATCTTTGGAATTCAGGCCAGCTGACAGATGATGCTTTTTTTTCCCCCTCTAAAATCTAATATATTAAAAACATTGAAGGAATTTGAACTAATGTTTATAGCAGGGTATATAATATTCAGCAAGAAGAAAGGGCTTATAAAAACATGGGAACATCCTCCCAGCTATGTCCTAAAGCATATTTTTTTTATTGACACTGTTACAAGGAAAGTGGCTACGACATAAGTGAAAGGAAAAAAAAGAAAAAGGAAATATCTTGCTTTACGCTTATTAAAAACCCTTGTTTATATCCGTTATGCTGAAGATAACACAGGCTACAGATTGTAGACTCAATTTTAATAAGTAAAGCTCAATCCGGAAAGCCAAATGCACTTTTGTACTAAATGTTTCAATAGGACTGTTCTTGCTTCTGCCCTCACTGCAAGTGAGTAGTTGCACTTATGACAGGGGTTGTGAGCATCAGTTCTTGTTAATTGTAATCACACTGTTTAACATTTAGTTCTCTCTGCCATCATTACTCAGAGCAGCGATGTTTGTGCGAACACCATGGTGCTGCAGCATGCGTGCTTCACCTCGCAACCTCACACACAGCTGCCAAGTGGGAGATGCAGGGTTCGATGCTCATTACAACTAAAGGCTTGCTAACAATACAGTTCCAAGTTGGTCTGAGAATATCTGGCTTTTGCCTCTAAGTGTAATATTTGATTTTTAACCAATCAATATGTAGAAATTTGAGGGATAAGCTAGATGAGAAAATGAATGCACAACACAAGAGGCAGGTGAAAGAACTTGGATGAAGAGGTTTTAATAAAATCAACAAAAACAAATCCAAGAGTGCCTCACAACAAGAAGAGGAAGAATTTTAAAGAACTGGCAGGAAAAAAAAAGTGAACATGAGAGAACGGGGAAACCACATGAATGACACTGAGATTCTTTGCAGAGAACATAAGAAACTGAGAGGAAAATAATAGTAGGAAACAGGTGCATGGTGGGAACAGAGTGGTGAAATCAACAGAATGCAAAATGAGTGTGGAGCACATCGGCTATGTTTAGACCTGGTATTAACATCCATCCTAAGATGTCCGGTCAGTCATAGCAGGTGTAAATGCACCCAGGGTAAATTTGAGGACAGATTGAGATCTGATCACTCAAACCACATTTGGAGATCACCTGGGCCACATGTGACCACATGCTTTCAGCAGTCTAAACACAAAGCACCTTGTGCCACATCGAAGCACCGTCTATATGATCTGACGTCTTCTACTGAGGCAGAAGGACTAACTCATTTGCATAAGAACGGTCTCATATTAAAGTCTGAAAAACAAGCAGGAGCTAGAACAACCAGCAACAACATGCAACCTTGTCATGGACTTGCCTGTGTCTTGATTTACCTGCCTTAGTTTTTCTTTTAATTTTTGACACACAGTGATCCCTTGCCAATTTGCGATTTAAGTTTCGGTTTTGAGTTATTCGCGGATTTTTCAGAAATATATATTATTTTAAAAAATCTAGAAAAAATTGCAGAAACATCACAGGATGTTGTGCGCGTTCTCTCACAGCGAAGAAATGTTGTGAGGCAGCCTGGCCCCTTCAAGAAGGTAGCCTTATGGGTATTTGGTGTGGCCTTATGCGTAATGTAGTGTGTGTGTGTCATGGGATGGCAAAAATGAAAATGGGGTTAGATGAAAAGTGGAGTGAGCATAAACAGCAGCCCAGCGTGTATAAGATTTACATTCTCTGTTAACCAACAGGAGCAGAACAATACAACCTGTGTGATGTTACAAGTTCCTGCAGTGCCAGAATAAAATACCCGTTCCATGCAGAGAAAATCGGACTTTTTCTTTTGTTATTGTTAGCTTGTTACCCGCTAATTACAAGCCAAAAATAGCACAATACCAGTGGTGTCTTTACTACAGTTTGGAAACCAGAGGCTGTGAAGGTAACAGAAAGACCACAGTTGAGCCGTTTGTCTTGTTTCGCTGCAGTGCCTCACTACTTTTAGGCTCGGGGGGCTCCGGCTCCAGTTCGCGGATTTTGATTTTCACGGGGGGCGCCGGTCCCCATTAACCGTGAAAAATAAGGGATCAGTGTATTTTATTTCACAACAATAATTTCCATTTTTGTTGCATTTTGTTAATAAATCTGGAAAAAGAAAAATCAGACAGAGCACAGACATAAAGGGTACTCGAACCCTAACCCAACCCATTTGGTCTTTACAGATAGAGATCACATACTTGCCTATTTGCACGTAGGGGGTGGAGTCTGATCACAACATGCCACTCAAGACCTATGTGTGAATAAACGCACTTAAAGCTGTTTCTGTTTCAGAAGGCGGGTTATGTGAAAATGTGGACGTCGAATTTTCTTTTTCACAAAGGGAGATAACTTAATACCGAGCAGTTCAGTTAAGCTCATTTTAGAAACTGAGCTAGCTTTTATTCCAGAGTGCGTTATCACAGTAACTGACTCTGTGAAGTAAATCTGGTCGAGAGCAGGTTTTTCCAACAGACATTGCAGCAAACTATTGTTCTACCCAACTTGAAGATGCAAAAGAAGTAGTGGTGGCGGGAAATAAAAAATATGAAGAACAACAAATCGACTGGTCACATTTCTTTGTGGTCTGTGTCAACACGACGTGCATTTACATTTGGAGTGTGGTGCACATCAGGGGACAGTGTAGGGTTCACACTATAGCATTGCTATGGCGTGGCTTTGAAGCATAGGTATAAATTAGCTCGACCACCGCACCCAGGGCTGCTGTTTAATTTAGAGTAGGAGGATCTCCCCTGTATGCTTGCCATTGTCATGATGAATCACGGTAACTTGACTCCATAGATGATCTGCGTATAGTCCTGCTAACTCAGAGTCAGGATACTGGAGTTGACACACCCAACTCTCAACCCCTGGATTTGAAACTGAAAACTCTTGAGTTTCTTAACTCATGGTTTGAGAATTCAGTTTTTGTTTTGTTTTTTTTAACTCCGTTTGTTGAACCTCCTTTCTGAAACAGACCCCAGATCTAAACAGGAGCATAGACACAGAAGCAACATTTACCACAATGTTCAAAGGGAGGAATGCTTTCAAAATAAGACAGGAAGTAGAATTAACCAAGCCACAGCACATGACAACCCAAAGCCTGAAGATGAGATCCAAGCAAAAGCAAAACCATAACCATAGACTGTGACACATGGGACATATACCACACACAAATCAGAAAAGAAGGGTGGAAACCAGCATCAGTTTTATTAGTCAGCTGTTGAAACCATTCATCTCTGTTCTACCAAGCTATTGGTAGACACTAGAATTCAAATTTACCTTCTCCAAATGTCATTTTTTTAAACTACTTGTTTCAGTGAAATTCTTAACAGCCGCAATTACTAGAATTGTTCCGCCACGGTTCTTGTAAATTTATGAGGCGTTTACTATTCCTGTACCAGTGCATCATTGTTCTCCCTCTTTGCTCTGTGAGATCTCTCTCTGTATGCTGCCTGCACACTTTGTTTACAGACACATTTGGAAGGTTACTAAATCAGCTCCTGTTTCAAATCAGTGCGACAAAGTTGTTTTTAAAATTCAGCAAAGCAAATCTGTGGACCACTCGAGTGAAAATCCTGACCCTAATTGATCTGTTTGCTTTTGGTGTTATTTCTCTTACAGAGTTGTGTCATCTTTTGCATTTGATCATAATGAGAGTTGTTAGCCTCCATGACAACCAAGGCCACTGCCATAGCCAAGCAATGCTGCAGGCTGCTTATTTGAAAAGACAGAAATATCATGGATTAGTAAAAAAAAAAAAAATAAATAATAACAGGAAAATGGAACCTCATTACCACAAACTACTACTCCAAAGCAAAACAAAAACTATAGAACTATTCATGGTCAACTTCAAAGCTTTTCAAATTCACAGTTGTCCTGTGAGGCAAGCTTTTTTGCTTGACTTTCTAAATTATATTAATATAGAAATAAAAGTAAAAAATTAAAAGAGCTGAATGGTGGGAATGGTCTTGGGATTGTTTTCTTGATTTTTCTTGAAGGATACTCTATGACAGATGTGTCCCGGCTCTGGTGTGCATTTTCTACAACACAAATCCTAGGGCCCTATGGAATCCGCGATCATGGAATCGCGGAATTGGAGATTAAAAATGGAATTCACTTTAAATGCATAATATAACAGAACTGAACGGCAATTTGCGTAAAATTTTATTTTTTTCTCTCACGGGACTAAAAGGAACTTTTCTTTCGAAAAAAATGTTCCAAGAGGGGTCACTAAAAGCTGGGGACACTCTGCCCCCGCTTTCCTCATTAAAAAAAAAAAAAAAAAAGAGCAAAGAAGCGAAGGAACTACCGGCTTACTCCCAGGTACAGGGCAGAGCAGTTTCTCAGAGATTATTATGTCTGGCAATTCAATGTTTTGCAAGTTTAGCCAGCACACGGTTGAATGGGCACGAAAAGATACATGTGAGGATCACTTCCATCCACCCATTTGCTCCCGCTTGGTCTGGAGTTGGGTCGCGGGGGCAGCAGCTTCAGCAGAGAGAGACCTGCCTCCCCCCAGCCGCTTCTGCCAGCTCCTCCGAGAGAACCCTGAGGTGTTCCCAGGACATGCTGGAGGGAGATATAGGTCCTGATCGTAGACTTCCCGCTAGCCGCTACACACTAGCTGCTACCGCGCAAATTGCGGATTTAGGAACCTCCGGCTAACCGCTAATGCAATCTTCTGCTCCTTAAAGCCGCTACCCGCTATCCCTAAATAGCGGCTTTAGGAGATCTGGTGGATTGGGCCCATAATCTCTCCAGCGTGTCCTGGTCTGCCCCGTGGTCTTAGAACGAAGATCGCTTAATGAGTAAAAAGCACAAACGTAAAAAGGCGAGAATCACTCACTGAACTAAACACAAAGAGGCTGACAATTATGTATTCTAAATGTCCATGTCTGTAATAGCAGCTGGAACACCTAAAGAAAAAAAAACACACACACAGACGCACACTCATACACACAACCAGTGTTCAGTGTTTTGGATTTCATAGTATCTACATCAGCTATAGTAAATGTAGTTTTTCTGTTATCATACACATAGTTTGTCATGACATACCT
Source organism: Hirundichthys speculiger (assembly GCA_018398805.1). Taxonomy (NCBI): domain Eukaryota; kingdom Metazoa; phylum Chordata; class Actinopteri; order Beloniformes; family Exocoetidae; genus Hirundichthys; species Hirundichthys speculiger. Next base: position 285,900 of record JAGFBZ010000074.1, on the reverse strand, counting down.
GAAAAATGTCAGGTACGTCATGACAAACTATGAGTCTGATGACAGAAGACATTAAACAAGCTGAAAACGATTAGTTTACTGTTATTGACATTTCTTTCTTTTTTGCACTTTAAATAGATTTTACCAATTTGATAAATTTTTTTCTTAGTTATTTATTACATAAAAAAAACTTTTGATTTTTTTTTTTGTTTGTCAACAAAACAAATGTTTTGTTGGACACAATAAAAGACAAGTTTACTGTTATAATTCCATAAATTCTCTATATTTCATTACTTTATATACTGTCTTGGGGTTAAATTTGCATAAAATGCTTAAAACGGAATTCTCAAAAATTAAAAACTGAAAAACACCAAAAATGAAAAAAAATTAAAACGGAATTTGAGAAAAAATAAAACGGATTCCATAGGGCCCTACAAATATTGTATTTTAAGGAGATTTATCATTTAGAGCGTCCACTTAAAATGCAGATGGTCATGCGCTGCATTTAGTAATATGCGCAATTTAAAAGGCCGTGACACTTTTTTGCACTTTTTCCTTGAAAAATATTATGAAAACAGTTTTTGTTATGCATGTCTGTTACCTTCGGTGTTCTAACTCTTTTTTTTTTTCTACATCACACCTTGTTCCAACCTTGATATAGTCTTTTTTTAATGGATTCCAAAAGTTTTCTCATGCTCCCTTTTTCAGTGTCTTTTGTCTTTAAATGATACCTTACCCACAGAAGTACATGTATAAGACCCTTTTACTCGTATATTTGAATAAGATGTTTCCAGTGCCAGAAAACATTACTCATACCAATGAGAGGCATAATCAATATTTGATTTACTGTTGCTTTATACCTAATCTCTATAAACAAGCACTGCATTTCCTCAACTCAAGGCCAAGGATTTTATTTACTTCAACTGCCTGGGGTACCAAGCCTTTATTTGAGGCAGACCTCTACAAGAGGCAGGGCCTTATTTCTGATTCGATGGTAGAGAGGGTTATCACATTTAGTGACACACTTTAAATTACTGGACAACTTCAATCATCTTCTTTTGAATTTCTGTTTCCAAATGTTGTCATCCTGATTTATGTTTTTAAACCTTTTTGTTTTTGTACACACGTCATTTTCTCTCATGTGTCTATGTATGCTGGAAAATGAATCCTCAGTTGTTCTGCCCGAGGGTGAAGCTGTTGTATGAGTTGACCTGATTCATTCCTAAATGAATGAAAGTCCTAAAGGAAATGTGGAGCTCTTAGGAACCACCATGTTCACCGGTTTCCCACCAACTGTGTCTGTTTCCCATTTGGATTTGAACTTTTAGAGTGCTCTTGCATGTTACCGCTTTTTCATTGGAAACAGTTGCCCGCTGAGGCTAACAACACCATGAAATGCTTATGGAAAACAGTACATTTGCAGCTCAGGAAGCCAAAAAGATGTACACACTGGGAAAAGCTACTCTGATTCAAGTGAGTGAGATCATCACGATAATCCAATACTCCAATTTAATTTTTACAATGTGATGTATTGGTTATGATGTAATGCTTTTAGACTTCAAGTTATTGTATTTTGCTTCCTCCAACTTGCTGGTGCCATTAGGGCACACAGAAATTGAGTTGGTCAAAACCCCCACAGGGGGGCATTAACATACTTCACACTATTTAAAAGTCAGTATTGCAATTAAGAGCTGAGTGAAAAGATCTTAAAAGTTCATTGCGATTGATTACATGACATTCCCTTGTGGCTTGACCTGCTTTGAGATCAGGCAGATTGGCTGCCATTCAAGCGGCATCCCTCAACAAAACATTTCTTAGTAAGATTTCAAACAACTTTAAAATGAATTCAGAGGGAATCAGAAGGCTCTAGAGACATTTGCATTGATCAAGGGTTTACTTTCACTCACACTCCCCTTCTTTCACAAGCTGTGATTCAAGGTCTTTTTGGCTTAACTTCTAATTCCTCCTTTGCTGTTGGAGGGTTCACACACACCCAGGGCCGCATTTCTAATGAAACTCCCAAGGACGGCAACCAACTCTGTTCCCTTGGCTTTTCTAGTGTTGTACACATGACTACATTGCTTCAATAACAGCAGTTTGGTTTTTTTTTTTCTACTTTTTTTTCAGTATTGTAAAAGAGTTGCACAGTTATGATTCACAGTTCTCAAAATGTAATAAATAGTTATTCCCTATACATTTCACTTATTTTTATAGTTATCTTTATTTTATGTTTTTTAGTACACTTTGAGCTTTTACTTTCAGTCTTGGAAATCTCCTGCATCATTTCTTCATCCTGTGGGTCTTCAGCTTAAGCAGCACTGCACATTAATACTGCTGCCAAAATCTTCTTGCCTCACGCCAGAAGTTCAGCTCAGCTTTCATCGTACTCAAGTTTCTCTTCCATTCATTTTTAATTTTTTGTTCTCCAAGTGTCTCTCCCGTAGTCTTCTCTCTGTCCACCAAGCAGTGATTTGTGTGAATGATCTTGATTTCTTTCATTCTGTCTTCACAACTCACCCATTATGTGATCAGTTTACTCACAATCTACATGTTTTCTTGTTGTACGCTCTTTCTCCTAGTTTGCTTTGTGAATTTATCAAATCTGGGCTGTCCTCATTTAGAGGCTGACTAAATCTCCACTTAAATGAGGGAACAGCTGACTGAGTGCCAGGTCTAATCTGGCTAATGATGTCAAACGTAACTGTGGTAAAGGGTTCTAGATGTGACCTCAGCCAGGACAGAAGAGGGATGGTAATTTGGCTTGTCATAGTGTTTCAGATGTCATAGAACATTAACACAGTTAAAATCAAACTTGCGTGACACTGCTGAGAGAATTAACAAGACATAATAGTAGCCTCCAGCTTCTTCTTTACACATGTTGAATTGCTTCAGGCAAAATCCTGATTCCAAACTTACTACTGCTGGAAAAGCGTATTTAAGCAGCTCAGCTGCAATGTATCTGTACATTTTTACTTTCATAAATTATGAACATTGTGTGGGATTAAGAGCCTGTTCTTATCACATTTATAGAACTTCTATTTTTTCCACTGATAGACCAATCTGACACCTTTTATTGAACATTTATTGGCAGATGGCAATAATATGACAAGTTGTGGTGCCATCCTCAGATGTTTGAGGCAGTTAACTCTTAAAAGCAACACCAAGGAGTTTTTTCATGTTTAAGTATTATTTTCCAGTCAATGTGTCGGTTTGCAAATGTTAATCTCTTCAGCACGTGTATTTTTTTTTCTTTTTCCAGCTGTGGGTAGCTAAAGGTAGCTTTACATCTTCTTTGATCTCCCTGGAGCTGATCATTGGCTCAGCCATTTGCGATTTTGGCTACTCTTTTACCCATTTGAAAAGTAGTTTTCAATTTTCTTCCACATCTTTCTGGTTTTGGATTGGCATTTTAAAGCATATGAGATGATTTTAGATGAGCAGCCAATCATTTTCTGTACTTATGTTTTCTAATCTCCAACTAACTTTCTATGCTGTTCTTCTGAACATGGCCTGTAACAACCCATTTTACTCAGAGAGGAATAACTAAGCATGTGCAACATTTATTGCTTTTTTCCTTAAATAAGGTGTTTAACACTTGTTTTTTGTTTGTTTTTCCCACAAAATGAATTACCTCACTAACTGCTTTTTTTTTTTTTTTTTTTTTTGGGGGGGGGGGCGGCGCTAATATTCCCCTTTACTTTACTTTCTGTTAAGTAAACAAACAGTAAGAAATTTAAAACATTTTTCTCCATGTTTTGATGTGGAATAGAGTGTGCAGCATTCTCAGTGCATTTGTGTGGATGGAAATAAAAGCTATTTTAAGGATTTAAAGCTTTACTCACTTTCTTAAAACAGACTCCTATTATTTTGAACATAACTGTAAACCTTCTCACTGTCTTATTTTTTCTATGGTTACATTTATTTGCATATAATAAAATAAATACAATAAATACAATTTCAATATGTCCCATTAACCCTAATACATAATGGTTGCAACACACAGAATTAAAAAAAAAAAAAAGCAATTGAATTTTATCATTTCCTCCACAAACATGTCTTTTTCAAAGCAGGAGCTGTTAATGGCTGTACATGAGAGACGGTGTAAAATTTCCTACTTTTCTGCAGAGAAAATAGAGGAATTAAAAGCTGCCACGTGAATGCCATTATGTCTTCGTCGCCAGTCATGCAGCAATTAAATTAACTGAACTTGTTCACTGCAGTTTTCACAGTCAGACAATGATGTCAAGGCCACTTTGGGAAGCACGTCTGTGCTCTCTCTGAACAGCACATCTCTAGCATCATTGTGAAGGTTAAAACCACCTGACTTAATTTAACTAATTATGAAATGATTCTCAACACAGGTCTCAATAGAGGAGAAAAAAAGAAATCTCAGCTTCTAGGTTTAGGGGCATGGACAACCTGCAACATGCATGGATGACTGTTTACTTCCATTTAAGACAAAATTCAGATTTTTTTGTCTTCTGGTAATAAAATGTGACATCTCAGACCAGAAAGTTTCATATGCAAAATTCTGAATGCAGATGTGTAATTTATGTTAAAAAAAAAAAGGAGAAGTTACAAAGTTTACCTGATCTTTACACTCTGTAATTAGTAATGTAATTAGAAATGTGTTTTTCATTAAATTTGCCTGAGTGTGCTTGAATGTTTGTCTTTTTTCTTTATTGTAACTTTTTTTTTGTTTTGTTTTTGGAAACCCCTGTTTGTCTCCAGTGGCTGTGCTCCTGAAGGATGACTACTTTGTGAGAGGTGCTGGACTGCCAGGACGCTTTAAGGCTGAGAAGATGGAGTTTCACTGGGGCCAGAATAATGGATCAGCAGGCTCAGAACACAGCATAAATGGCAGAAGGTTCCCCGTAGAGGTAAAACGTCATGTTGCTGCATGCAGTTTGACAAACGTCCAAGACTCAGTACTGAAGGTCAACGCTGAATGCTGGAAAATCATTTGTAAAGTGTTTAAATAGATTGCAAGTCGATACTCATTCTAATCGTTTTAATTATTGCAGATGATATTGCATGTAAGCCATGAACCCTAAAATGAAGGTTAAGACATATTTTAGCTTGAAGATTTTGCAAAGATTTTTTGTGTAACGAAGTTAGCAGTGCTTTAAAGATGTTGAGACATTTAAATATTCACATACTCATCATTGTCAGACAATTAATGTGATATTCAAGCAGTGTTAAGTGCAAAAATCGGCAAAAAAAAGGGCTTAATCATGGCACCTTCAATTAAATAGCTTAGTCCATTGGAATAATAAGAGAAAAGCTTCTCGAGACTTATTGAAAGTCATCAGTACAAATGTGCAAAATAATGAAGTAAGATTGGAATTGGTGTTAATGGACGGTTTACTAAGATGGCACAAAGGTTTAATGCTGAAGAGTTTACAAAAACGTTTTAGAGGGTTATTGCCATGTTCATCACCGGGACTCCCAGTAAGCTACATGAATCAACATAATTTGAATTCAGTAACTCTACAGTTTTTACTCGTTAAAGTCAATTTACAAGCTGACAGCCCCATGCAGAAATTAGTGAGAATATAATCATGGTGACATAATCTGCAGCTATCTCAGTTTATTGTTGGAGACAACACATTTATAGCAAAGACAGGTTTTATTACAGATTGGGTTTGTGGAGATCAAAAGATGTGGGTATTTATCAGACTGGAAGGATCTTACAATAAACATTCAAGCTGCTCGGTGTGCCCCATTTAAAAAAAAAAAAACAAAAAAAAAAACAAAAAAACACATTGCTAGTAATAGCAAGAAAAAGAAACTCCTATAAAATAGATGTAAAGCATATAAACTTTGAAACCCTAAAATTTACTCTGGGTAATGGGTTAAAAATATATTTGTTTCATGTAGTAAATGAGATATTACTGCCGTTCTTTTCTTTTTTATAATTACTTTACCATTATTATTCACTATTATTCATTATTATTCATCATCAAAACTGTTGGCCAGTGCACTTTTTTTAAATCTTATAGTGTTTATTTATTTATTTATTTATTTATTTTTACCACCTGTAATCGAAAATTTCATATGATGACTTTAAATTCAGCTCATTGGTGAAAATAGGAAATAGCTTTGCCTCTGTACCAAATTGAAACTAGAGTCCTCCTCTGTGTGTTTCTTCATCTTCTTTGGAGTTCTCTCTACTGGCACAGCTTTTGATGCTGAATGGCTGGGTAATTAGATTTATTTTTGCCACATCATTTTGTGTTCAGCGTAGTGTTAAAGGGCACCAGATTATAAACAGCCATTATAAAGCTGTTGTGCATTTGGCTCCTTTGATGGTGTGCCTCTAAATAATATTATGGAATTCACTTTAATGGCCAGTTTGGGCAACTGTTAGAGGAGGGAAAAAAACAGGAAAAATATGCCCTTCAGTTCCATAATTCACGGGTGTGGAATGTAGATTTTGAGCTTAGCATACCTTTCTGTGTAGACTCGAGGTATTTGCATTGACTTCTTTGTATTTTCCTTTGAAGAAGCACAGGTCTTTTTGTACAAATAAGCTGTAAAAAAGCATATCTGCAACGGAGTCGGAGTAAAGAGAAGGTGCTCACCTCATTTGGTGGGTGAAACATAAAAACCAAAGAACGACACAGATGGAGTTTGGAGCAACGCACATTTTCTCATGTATGAAGAAAACAAAGCCTATTTTGCTCAATGCTGATTTATACTCGATGCGTTTTTATAGGCTTATCTGTGTAAGAAATGTGGCTAAATGATCCAAATATTATTATTGGTAAATATTAATAATGAAATAATCCAGTCTGTGCCAGTTTTAGATATAGTGCAACACGACACATCATGCTCATGTAAGTAAAGAGGATCAAACCTCATAATTTTTTTTAACTATAATGAATAAAAGGGTCATCTGCTACAACCATGGTTTAAAAATACTTAATACATATATTTATATTCGATACACACATATATATAAACCATATGACATGAAGTTTGAAACAGTAATATTTTTGCTTTTTGGAAAATGTGTGTTTATTTTGAATGTGTGAAAAATGTGTGAGGGAAAAAAAAACCTTGCAGGGCATCTAGTAATTGGGTTAATTAGCAACATAACATATATGCATGTAACATAACACAAAAACACACACACACACACACACACAAACACAAAAAAGCAAAGCACCCCAGAGCTGCTGAATGTTTTTGAGTAAAGATGGGGAAGGGTTCACTGCTGAGCTCATTTAAGATGGACTGAAATTAAATGGGAAAAGTGTCTTGTGGTCTGATGAAATAAAATTCTAATTTCTGTTTTTCAATCATAGAAGGGAAGAGGAACCACCCAAATTGTTAACAGCACAGAATTAAAAAAAAGTGCCAGCATTCAATATGATACGGTGGTGCATTAGTATACATGTTAAAGGTTGCTTACATGTCTTTGAAGGCATCACTTGAGTAATGTTAAACTTTTGGGACTTCTAAAGAGGCCATCCAGGCAGTGACTTTTTAAGGAAAGCATTTTTTGTGCCATATGTGCACTAACTGTGTTGTAGAACAGTCCAGGTGTTAAACTAGCCTGCTTTCAGTCCAGATCTGTCATCCACTGAATAACTTCAGTGCATTTTGAGACAAAAAAAAGTAGAATTAAGAAAACCATGAACTGCTGGGCTTGAGGGCTGTATCAAACAAGAATTGAGACATAGTTCACTTTCACAACTCCATCTATCCCTTTTCTCAGTTGCCAAACAGAAACAGAATGGTGTTAGAAGATCAGATGATGTAACACGATGGTAAACAGGCCTCTGTCCCATATACTGTTTTCAAAAACTATTTATCTTATTTAAAATGTTTTCTTTGGACAGTTTTGAAGTGGTTCTTACAGGTTTGAGCTTTCTTTATTAGGGGACATTATTCTATATGGAAGAAAAGGATTATAAATTTGTCAAAATTAAATGAAGGATCAACTTTTTTATGTGTCATTCAGTGACAAAATACATAAAGAACATGGGTTTGAAGTTATACTTTACCAGACAGGGAATGGGTGTAAAATTGGGTCAACAAAAAACTTCTTATTGTGACTTCAGTCAAACCTTAAATCGAGGCAAAAACAGCCTGAGCTGAACAACAACATGGGACTTAGTACATGGTATCATTATGCACTGAACAAAAACTAAGGCACAATGCAGAAGCAGTGACATTTAAAAAGTAAGTACACACTTACTTATTCAATAGAAATTAAAATGGTTAACAGCAGTAAAATGCTTTTCATCAGAGAAACTTGGATCATCCCTGAGAAGCAGAAAAAGAAGACGATTTGGCAGTTTGCTGGTCTTAAGCATTCAGGTGTGTGTCAATAGAGTACCAGAATGGAAAGGCATCAATAATGATCTTAGAAAAGCAGTTGTTGCTGCCTATCAATCTGAGGATTGCAAAGCCATTTCCAAGCAGCTTGGTCTGTTATCTTACAGTGAAAAAAGGTTTTCACAAGTGGAAAACATTCAAAACACATGTCAGTATTCTGGGATGGGACATTCCAGCAAGTTCCCTGTCAGACTGATGTAAGAAATTACAAAAAAAATAAACCAAACAACAAAAAAGAGCTGCATTCAGATTCTGCAAGTGTCATTTAACATTTTAAATTTTGTGTTAAAAGGCAACAGTATGGCTTGTTTTGAAGGACTGTCAGGACAGAGCCTCTTCTCTCTAAAAGGAACATGACAGCACAGCTTGGATTTAAAAAGTTGTATCTGAGCAAACCACAAGATTTCTGGAACAATGTCCTTTAGACAGACAAGACACAAGTGGAGATATTTGGCCATTGTGCACAGCACCACTTTTGTCTAATAGAAAAGAATCATGATTCAACCCAACTGACCTTCAGAGTGCTGTGCATAAAAATATGACCACAAACATCAATTTAATAAACCAATTCATCAAAAAGTGGGCCCAAAATTCCTTGTGTCATACAGAAAACATTGGACCCGGTCTTCCACCAAATCTCCTAAAGCCGCTATTAAGGGATAGCGGGTAGTGGGAGGGGCATTCCCCCGCAAAGAACGCAATCTTCCACCTCCCTCAATCCGTCATCTTACCTGCGATAACCGCTATATTATGCATAGGAGTGGTTAGCGCGTTCCACCTGTTAGACCAATCAGTGCGTCAGTAGCCATTGCCTTTAAGAGTAGGTTGCGCTCATAGGCGTAGTTTGACTTTTGCGTCAGGGGGGGCAAAAATTGTTAAGCACTTTCAACAAACGTGCGCACTCTCACGCGAATCGGCGCGCATGCACGCGAACCGGCGCGCATGCACACATATGTGCAAACTCGCGTGCACATGATGGCACACAAGATACACTCACCACGAAACCATGAAGTCCAAGATTAGATGATGTTCAAAACCAGTAGTTGCAACAGGATACAGTACACAGTAGATGTTATAAATGTTAATGTTAATGATGTTAAATGTATTAAGAAACAAAATATAACATGATTCATTTAACTGTCACAATATACTGCAGTTTATTTTGGACTTTTAAAAAAAAAATTACGGTCAAAAACATTTATTTATTTTTGCCAGTTCGTTAACAATGCAATTACATATTTCAGCCACCAGGGGGAGCAATGCTCCCCCTGCCCCCCCACAAACTCCGCCCATGGTTGCGCTACCCGCAAGCCACTACCCACAAATCGCTATGCAGCGTCTTTTCATTCAGATCGGAGCAGCTCGTCTGGGACTCTTCCTTCCTTCCTCCTCCTCTGCACTGATATATACATATAAATATTTTTACACAGACAATTCCTATCGGCAACCTGAAAGTCCCAGATAGTCGGTGCGCTCCCGGTAAACATGGCCAGGCAGAGCCGCAGGAACATATTCTCAGCAGGGGGTGCTTGGGAGTCTGGGACAGCTGTGCGTTTTGGCGCAGCTGATTGCTTTTTAAAATACTGCAGAACGAATCATTGGATGTTCATTTTAAGATCACGAACAATTAATGTTCCTGTCTCTCCTCGACCACCAACAGTTTCAGACATATCGGAAATAAATTCCCGCATCCAACCTTTTCCAGCTTGACACCAGAGCCACGGAGCTCTATTTGATGATCTGACATGTTTAAAAACAGAAGTGACTGTGATGTAGGCCATGACGAACTTTGAAGGGAAATGTCCCAAAGATCTCCTTGATTTCCTCCACAGCGGACGTCTGAATGAGATCATGCCACAGCTGTACAGACTGACGTGTCTGGCCGTGACTATTCCCACATCCACCACAACTGCTGACCAGACATCCTCTGACCTCAAGAGAATAAAAACGTATGCAAGTAATACGGTGATGCGTAATCGAGAGATAGAGCCGTTTGTGCACGTCCACATATGACCAGGTGGACGCACATTTATTCCATTTGGACGCACTCTTTTACGGGCCGACATGCGGGTTGCGCTCTCCGCAAACTCGGTATCTCCCGATCACGGGTTTAGGGTAGCGGGTGATCCGACCACCCGCTACCCGCTATCCTAAACACGGGATTGCAAGATACCGAGTTTGGGGAAAGCGCAAAAGACGCCCAATGCCACACCTACATGTGAGTAAGGGAGTTCGGCATAGCGGGTACCGGCTTTAGGGAAGCGGAAGATTGCATTAGCGGTTAGCGGAGGTTCCTAAACCTGCAATTTGCAGCTAGCGGCTAGCGGTAGGTGTACGGTCATTATTTCCACCTATTCCTGCTGAAGGTGGTAATACAGGCTATTGAATTATGGAGGGACTTAGTTTGTCACGTTATTTTTTGCATTTTTACTCAAATAAATTATGGTATGGTATAAGAATATCATGTTTTTGTTTTTTTTTTGGTTTTTCATTTGTTCATTTGATGTAGTATTGGCATTATTTTAATGACCTGGTTTGGACCACATTATTATTATTTTTCCTAATAGGTAAAATTCTTAGAATAGAAAAATGGTGTACTTTTATGTGTGTATGTGTGTGTGTGTATTAGGGCTGTCCAAAGTTAACACGTTAATAACGCGTTAACGCAAATTCTGTTTAACGCCACTATTTTTTTTAATGCGAGATTAACGCACACACATTTCTGTAAATATGACCCTCGGCCAATAAGTGTATTTACAGTCAACGTGTGGGACAGACATGGCAACAGAAAAAGGTCTTATGAACGGCAAGTTTAGCCTTAAGGTGCTGCCAGATGGGTCTGTTGACAAGAAAGAAGGATATTTTTCATTTACTGTCACTGTGAATTGAGTTACCACCGCAGGAAGGTAAAGTTAGTTTCAAATCCGACATTCGCTTGTTTTTTTTTCTCTTTGAACTTTAATAGCGTTATGAAAACGGCACCAATTTCATCCAGGTTGGTATCATTTTGTAGATATAAGTATGCCAGACATTTCACAAGTGTCATCAACCCTCCAAGCTCAGTGAGTGTGGCTAAAACTCTAAGGAACAGCGCTGAATGTCCTTCTGAGTACCTCACTGCTGCTGTGGAGTTTAGGGACCGTCAGCAAATTACTGCGGTCAAGCAGCAGCCCCGACAAAATATACAAAAAAAGCATGATGAATTAAGTCCCCAAAAACTACGGCAGCATTGATGGACTTCCGGTTTTCAAACTAAAGGCTTAAAAAAAAACAAAAAAAAAACAAACCTGTTTTGTACAGGACAAAACGGGTATAGATGATGGATGGATGGATGGATGGATGGATGGATGGATGGATGGATAAACAAAACATTAAAAAAATGTGCAATTAATGTGCGGTAATCGCAAGTTAACTATAGAAATTTTTCAATTAATTGCGATTAAAAAATTTAATCAGCCCTTATATATATATATATATATATATATATATATATATATATATATATATATATATATATATATATATGTATATATATATATATATATATATATATATATATATATATATATATATATATATATAAAAATGTGTATGGAAACCACTGAACCAACACAGGAAACTGCTTTATAAAAAAATATCCTGTTATCAATAAGTGAGGCTGCACATATCAAGCATGGTGTATTATTCCACATTGTGAACCAGAAGGTAAACGTGAAATCAAATGACAAATGGTTGAAGGGGAATATGGTTGTGTATGCTCTAGCCTTTAGCCATTTGACTGCTCCATCTTGTAAAATGTGCCATTTTCATTTGTCATATTTCTGACCTCGAACAGTTTGTTGTATTTTAGATTACATCTGACAAGATGTGTGCAGCAAAATAGCTGTTATTTATATATTTCTGTTAACAGTGTACATTGTAGATAAATGTATGTGGTTGGTGACCTTTTAAAGGAGAGGTTTGCTTTTGCTTTTTTGAAAAGATGTTTTGTTCACGATCTGAGCAGCGTGACCGTGGTTGTTGAGTTTCAGCACTTATTTACCTCTGCTAAATCAAAACAGTTTTCCATTGTGTTGTCTAATTATCTCTGCGCTCCAAATGAGCCACATTTAGCCTTGAGCCAGACGTAACACCCTTCAGAAAGCATTTTCTCTTAAGCAAGAACGGAAAAGCTTTTTATCCCACATGCCCAAAAGCTTGAAAACATACACAAATATAGTTCACATGCATACAGGAGGTGGAAGACAAATCTGGTTGCAATGAGCTATATTATGGAGCAGATCTGGCTTTGTAGTGTGGTTATGTTTAACAAAAAAGAAAGAAAAAAGAAACCCAGTGGGCTGCTTGGCCTGTGGCTCCTGAGCTTGACATTAATCTAACCATGGTCTTTTTCATGAGAGTGAAGTGGGGGAATCGATAGATGGACCACCTGTTCGCTCAAACAGTACAATGAAAAATGAAACTGTGGATTTTTTTCTCCCTCAGGCTACCTTAGGGAGATCTTTTCTCATAATATATTAGGGTGTCACCAAGGTTAGATTAATTATACATGGATTACAAATCACACCTTGGAAAGGTATACGTTTGCACACCCAGCACTAAGGGCTTATGAATAAGTGTTACTGTGAGCCTACAGTAAGAAAGATAAAAGCCTCAGTGGCACTGAACGTAGTCAAGCAACTACAAGTCAAGTAAGAAAATGCCGTCAGAGTGGTAAATGAGTCAAGGCTGATCTCTTGACCTTTGTAGCGACCAAGATCTAAATACACTACACTGTAAGACACTTACCCAAAACACAAAAACCTCTTGTTGGCATGTAATCCATGGCACACTGAAAAACACAATCAACAACACGGAGACACATATTGAACATGAAGAGATGCCCTGAAAATACTGTGTGAAAGGTAAAAAGAGAAAACGGCTACATGCACACAATGCAAAATCTACACACCTTAATTAAGTGGAAGGATCACAACAAAATGCGTAAAAACAACTGATGCACACCATTAAACACAAAAAACTGACATGGTTTGTGAATCATCATTGTCAAAGCATCTCAGTGATCGTGGAAAATAAAGTTCAAGTTTACTTAAAGTAAAACAGTGTTCGGATTAAATATCTACAACAATATCTGAAATGAGCAATGGGATTTGGTGAAAATGTACTTTTCATCTGTTTGGCTGTTTGATGTGTTAAGTTACAGCTTGAGCTCTTAGGGCCATTGAAGTATGAACTCTTGCCATTGAGCAATAAAGCAATGTGTGTTTATGGTGTCATTATGTTTACATGGCATTATACCAACAGTATTACTTGCCTTTTTTTTTTTCATAAGGATCCATTTGACAAGAGGCCATCAGTCTTTTACTTTGATGTTAAACAACAGCTGCAGTGTTTGCTGTTATACTGCAGCCTAAAGAAAATGATATTTACCTGGTATATTAGTTGCAGTCAGTTGTGTTAGTATTGGATCAACATAACATACTGCAGTGAATTTCCACATTTTCTTTCTCTGGAACAGAATGGGCTGTTTTACTAAAGTCAAAGAAGTTTTCCAGGTATTATGCGAAACACCCACGTGTCATATATGTGTTCAATCACACCAACACACAGTTGACACTTTATTCTTCTTGAGAATGAGTGTGCTGGCACTCTGTAGTTTCTAAAGAAAAAGACAAGGTAGATGATTATGTGTGATGTGAGTGTGAGAATTGGGAAAAAAAAATTATCTGTTAACAACAAATTTCTGTGGAGGCATAGTTGTAAAAGAAATGAGAAATACAGTGGTGTTGAGATCTAATCTAACATCTTTCATTATTTCTTTGTTTCTTTTTTTTTCCCCTTTGCTCAACATTTTTATTGTCTAGGGAAATAATGCCATGCATGACTTTGTTTTTCACCTTTCTGCTTAAGTGGGGCATGGAAATGCAGAGTAGCTTTAAGCTTTCGTCTTTATACTCTTTGTTCTAGAAATGAAATATAAAATGAATTAATCACCGATGAAATGTGTACACCACATCCCTCGGCTTCACAAATAACATGAGGATTTTGTCAGACCCCACCTATCTGCCCTCCTCCTCAAATCAACAATTTCATCCATGGTTATGAAGTGAATTTCCATCCTAAAAGTCTCTCAGATCTCAGTAAACATCCATTAAGAAAAATGCTTCATTGAGTGATTCAAGTTGCTTTATTGGTCGCTAAGTGCAGAATTGAAAATCAGGTTTTCCAAAGTGCTGTTAACAAGAACAGATCACATGAGCCAATCTTGGTGAGTAAATGAAGCCTAAGGGGGCCAGCTTAATTGGGTAATGTAGTTAATAACATCTGAAGGGTGATGAATGGCCAGTCCGCTTTCTTGCTGAGTTTTCAGACAAAGAATTAGTTTCATTAAAGGCTGCAGTTAAAGGAACTCTGAAGGAAACTGATTAACTTAAAGTATATGAATAGAGTCATTTTGAACCATCAGGCCTGTTGTCCAAACTAATGGGCTTACTCTCATTTATATGCTTGTTTACTTATTTATGTTGCATTTTTTTTCATCAGCTGAGCCAATTACATTTTTGTTACCTTTTGATTTTTCTTTGAAAAAGGAGAAAAAAATGATGATCCTTTAAATAAATCATCTAGGACCTTTTTTTGTGTTGCCAATTAACTTACCTTCTGTGATATGTGTGATATGAAAGGGTTTTTCCATTTACAGAGGCGTGATGGCACATTGACAGATGTCTTCAATTGCTACTTAAAGTATAATTTGCTGATTTTGATCAGCACTACTACAATATCTGGACTTTGAAATGAAAGAAACGAAAACACCTTTTTTTTTTAAATTATTGAAAGCCAGGGCCTTGACAAGTTCATGATATATTCTGTGTACGATGTGTTTCATAACATGCCCAAACATTCTAAGCTTTGTTGCAAAGAAGCAATGTTGTGGGTGATGTAGGGTAATTGGGAGCCATGATTAGAGGCATATCATTCTGTTAGATCTTTGCACAGGGGTATTTTTTAACAAAAAAAAAAAAGATCACTCCCCAGTTTTTTCTCTCTCCTTGTTACTGTGCCTTTGAGGACAGTTGCCCTGAGGAATGGGATGCTGTATTTCTCCAGCAGCCTCCAGGAGTGGCAGCACACAAAAAAGAATGACACAGATTATGAGAGATTTATTGAAGTGATAAATACACCCCTTTTTCTGCCCCTCAAAATTGCTTCTCATCGGCTCCCCAGCAGTGTGTCCAAGTGATTGATGACAGGACTGTTCGTTCTCCTTGTCCACTCCTCAAGCTGTTTATGCTCTGTTTTTCATCCTAGATGCAGATCTACCTTTACAATTCAGATGACTTTGACAGCCTCAGTGCTGCTATCAAGGAAAGACGCATCATTGCTGCCATGGCTGTCTTCTTTGAGGTAAAGTATCACAACTAAAGGTCAAGACTTATCTGAAGAAATCTGAGAACTGAATGCAAAATTGGTCTGCTTGCACCCATTGATGAGCGCCTAAATTTATTGCTATGAAATTTAATTCACACATTTAGATTCAAAATGGTACAAAATAACTGACATTCCCATCAGTGTATTAACTTATGGTCAGTGCTAGTTAGTAAATGTTGGAATAAACAAGCAAAATGAGCATGACAAATATGGTTTTCTTATGTAATGTGCAGATATGAGCATTTGAGGAGTAAGTACAGCCTACAAAGCAGTACATTGTAATATGTCAAAGCTTCTCCATGCATGAAGGTGTGTCATCCTACTTAGAATTTCCAGCGAAGTTACTCTGTGAAAAACCTCTGTGTAATAACTCAGTGTTTAACTGGTGATAAAAAAAAAAATGGCTTCATTGACATCGTATAAGAGCATCATAGTGCTCATTGCCTTTTTTTTCTTCAAAGCAAAAAGGAACAGAAAAAAAAATACAAACTGATGAGCAAAAAAAATAAAAAAATCTGACAAATGAAATGCATTTCTAGAGGTAAAGACTGGAATAAAGTATCTTTGGCACCTGTGCCGTTATATAAAAGTTTCTCTATCAACTGGTTGCTGATTATTCTTGTTTTTGTTCTGTGGTAGACTGCTTGCTGGGGAACCACAAAGTGTCCCCTGAAGAGCTGAACACATAAGCTCTTAATGGGCAAAATTGGTCCCAGTTTCTGTTAAGTGTGGAAGCACCTCTGAGATTCATGAACTATTAGCAGCTGCACTGACAACTTCAGAATCTCTTCCAGTGTAACGCTAATCGCTTTTAGCAATACCCTAATAGTTAATGACAGGTGATCAATGGATGCTAGCGTTCACCTTAATGGTATATAGGTAAGGGGCAGTTCTCTGGCAGAGGGGGGCTGGAATGGGGACACAGGTGTTTTGTAATGTAGGTCTGTTCTCAGACAGTGATGAACCGAGTGTGTGTGTGGACCTAAATGCCTCCACTGTTTCCTGACAACCCTATTGCTTACTGCA
Organism: Hirundichthys speculiger; assembly: GCA_018398805.1. NCBI lineage: Eukaryota > Metazoa > Chordata > Actinopteri > Beloniformes > Exocoetidae > Hirundichthys > Hirundichthys speculiger. Next base: position 269,121 of record JAGFBZ010000074.1, on the reverse strand, counting down.
ATTAGCATCACCATACACAATCTGCTGAATGGCACTTTACAGTGTGAAGGTTTTTAAGTGGGCAAATACACATTGGCTCAGATTTACCATTTCTAATCAATGAGAAGAGTTCTTGCTGTGCTCCCCAAAGGCCTATTAATGGCCTCCAAGGTGTGCATATTATCCACATTCAGCATTCAGTTCCACACAATTATTCTCCTCTGACTGACCTGAATTAATGTTGAGCAAGGGAGGATTAGTCCCCACATCCCAACACTGTTTTGTCCAGTATTGTCTCCTAAGTAGGACATTGGGAATATTTTTAAAACTTGGGACTGAATAATATTGCTCATCTTTAGTCAGTGCCAACAATTAAGTGTAGGTCAAGCAGATGAGGAACAAATCATTAAGCATTTTTTTTCCTTAAGATCGGAAAGGCATAAAATCCAATGTGAAAGTTACAAACATGGTATTTCCTCCCAGTTTGCTGTCCATCCACACAGGACAAACTAATGATGTGGCTTGATGAGTCCTAGTTCATGATTTGTCTCCTTTATTCAAAGCTTCCTAGTCTTACTGACAGCTCGTACTACTTTGTCTTGTTATGGGTGACCTATCAGCCCAAGACCACACATGGACAACATTAGTAATTTTGTGAAGACTATGAGGAAAGGGGATTTTTGTGCAAAATATGTGAAACAAGGAAATTCTAGATTAATTTACCAAGTGAACAATACAGCTCCAATACCAAAGCATTTTAAAAGCAGACTGTTGAACAGTCTGTGCTTCAGCAGAAATGTATTGAGCTTCTCCAGTCATAATTTCTTTTTTGGCCCTTTCACACCTGTGCACACACTTTTTCCTATTGCTTCACTTGTAAATGTTCCATTACTGTAATTGTTCTTCACAAAATAGGACCACAATGAAGTAAACACACAAAGAACCTTTTTTGAATGCTGACCGCTTCTATGGAGAAAAGTGATGTCCCCAAGAAAATTAGGAACAGAAGCATGAAACTAGACAGTTATCACATCAAATATATAAAAAACAATTACTTCTGAAGACGTGTTTTGGGTACTGTGTCAAATGAATGATAACACACACACACACATTTTTTATTTTAATATTTAGACAGAGCCATTCAGTTTAAAGCTGAGACTGGTATCATTATTTATTTCGGACTGACTTTGCTGAAGCGAAGAGCCTGAAGTGCCAAAGCTGTGTAACTGTCCAAATACTTATGGTGTTGACTGACTACCCGTGTGCATAACTGCTGCTGTTAGCAAAACTATCATTCCTTACTGTGAGGAGACCCACTGCAGTCTGTTACCATGTGAACTCCAGTTTCAGATGCTGTAGCCAAAAACAGCACTGTAGCAGCAGGTAACATTGCACAAGACTTTGCCATGTTTTTGAAACTTTAATACATACTTTGCAGTCAATGTTTAAGTCATTTTATGTTTTTTTTTTTTTTTTACTTCATCTGAAGCAAAGAACTCAATTATATCATTAACAGTGTGAACATATACACATAATTATGAAAAAAAGATGGCAACAAATGGCCCTAAGAGCTGCTTGCTATTTTCATTTTAAGTACAGTATGTTGCCGTTGCTCTGCCTGCCCTCTATAAGCTGTTCAATTTTTTTTTTTTTTTTTTGGTATTTTATTTGGATTATCATACTAGTCTCATAATCCCTTTTGTAATCCCTTTGTCTCTGGACATTTCTTGCAGCTGGGGCAAAAAGACAACCCAGCTGTGGAACCAATCATTCAGGGATTGAAAGGAGTCGTGCATCATGGTAAGTAATGAGAAAGCAACCTCTTACAGACTTTGCTTCATGCAGAATAATAGAATTTATGTGGCAAGTACACTTGAGCAGATTTTTTTCTTTCTTTTTCATCCGTCATACCAAAATCTCCTTACCACAAAATATTACAGTAAGAATTAGATCCATGTGGGATGTTCCAAAAGCAGCTGACCCTTACAAAATCCCTCTGACATCGCTGTGTAGCTGGTTAATCCAAGAGCTAAATTCCTAAGATAGACAAATATTGATTTTTTTTTTTTTTTTTTTTTTTTTTTTTTTGCTTTTAACATCCTCAACATAGGGTGTAATTTTTTTAATCTCCCAAATTAATCTGAACACAAAAAAATGAGCAGTGTTTAACTTCAGAAGGAGAATAAATTTGCAAGATACTCACTCTCCCTTGGTAGTGTAGCTCTGCAGGAAGAGACTTCTGCAGAGCTTCACTCACAGACAGAATTGTTAATTACATCTGAGCCTCAATTAGTGTGCCCTGTTTCAGTCTTACAGTATATACAGTCATGTGGAAAAGAAAATGGCAAGAAGATATTCAGGTCTGTACCAGGTCTAAAATTTAAATAAATAGAATCTTAGATTAACAAATAACATGAAATATCATGATAATTTATTTCAAAGCAAAAATGTATAATAATTAAATGGTGTGCAAGGTCGTTCATCATTGTTATTCATCTGAGGTTGTATTTACCTAATATTAAGACCTGGTAAATACCAGGTGATTTCCTTCAATGTCATGATATGTAAAACGTATAATTGAGGGCATACCTTCTGTTTCATATACTGTATGCTCTCATGGCCTATGGTTTATATTTGCATTTGAATTATTAATGTTTTGTGTTCTGTGCTGTAGCACAAATCTTTATGGTTCTTGTCTGAAATCAGAGTACTGTTTTTTTGACTGGAGTACCTAAACTCTGGCTTTTGCAGTTCAGTTTTAGAATAGCTCTCGAATCCCTTTCTACAGATTGGGCCACAGCAACATCTGGCTTGTTTTCTAAGCTGATGTTAATTTTGTTAGTGTAATAATACAGACGAGGGCATGTATGTATGAAGATATATGAAAGAGCGACATGGTTTCTCTGTACCCGCAATGGTTTCACAAAACTAGTACTGCTTTACTACTTCACTGAGTCGATTCTAATTATAATTTATAATGGGATGGATGTTTGATGTTGTGCATTGTAAGCTAGTGAGGTTATGACATTTTGTATTGAGCACTGGAGAAAAGTGTTTCCTACTTGCGAAAGACAAAAGTGTAATAGTGAAGAGGGAAAAGGCTCTGCTTCACCAGAGACCTCTAGAGCATGTGTTTTAGCCTCACAGTCAGAAAATAGGTCGCTTTGAATTAAAGGAACTCCAAGTAAGAAAATTGACTGCTTTCTGATAAGACTGTAATCAGGTTTGAGACGATTTCACTTGCAGTTTATTTAACTTAATGAAATAAGATCCATTTTTATTTTGTGATATACGTTTTAAGAAGACAGATGAGCATACTTGCTACATAAAATTATTTTATATACCTGTCATTCTCCAAATAAAAAATTGAGTGCACTTGCATAACACTTTTCTAGCATAATCACGCCAACAATTGTTTTTCCCCTTCCAAACGCCAAATCGCTTGCAGAACAGCTGCCATACAAGGTGTTTACTTGTGGGTAACAAGTTTGAGTATGTTGTCTTGCCCAGGGATACTTAAGTATGTGTGGGATAGCACATACTAGACCGCCACCACATACTGCAACCATCCCTGTGACTGAAGGACACTGTGTTACCTCCGAGGCCATAGTCTCCCTGGCTGAATTCTGTGCTGTAAAACTGCACAGATGTTTGTGCTTGCGCCAGGGAATCTCATTTCCCAGCTGACAAAGAGCTTGGCATGGGTGTGGTGCTTTTTGGACTGTCTTCCTGCTTAGCTGCTAAATGCTCCTCGCTTTCTTCCCTGTTAGGATGGTTGGTTTTCCACTAGCTCGTTATCCCACAGTCATCCATCCATCAGCATCTCGGCAGCCCAGGAGCGATAGGGCACGTACGCTGTCTGAGGACGGCGAGAAGAAAGGCTGTGCATACTGAATTTGACTCAGAGTACAGATGAGGCATGGGGGCGAGGCTTCCTGTGTCCCTGTAGTCTAAATGCAAACCACACCTTAAACCTCTGTTTCTTTTAAGATAAGACCATGAGCTGTGAGAGATTGGAATTTACATAAATTCGGCTTTATTTGGGTGTTTCTCATCATAATTCAAGGAAAAAACAAACCAACACCCATAACTTACGCAGCATATTTCGAGGAGATAAAGAATGTTCTTCTGGATGATTTTTTTTTTCCCCTTTCCTTCTACACAGCCTTGCCAGGTTCTGATCAGAGGATACGTAATCATTTGGATCTGTCTTAATCCCACTGGCCTAGCCACAGTTGTTACATGGAGGAGAGCACACTACCACCCAGCCACAGATCAGCTGTCAGAGCTGGCCATCTTATCAGCCTCCCTTGCTTTTGCTCTTCTCTCAGTCCGTCTCAGTACAGTGATCTGTCCGTGGTGATAACAAGTAGTGAGGCTTTTAACTACTGTCCTTCTACCAGAGGAGGTTTCAGGGAAAGCAGTGAAAATGCCACAAAGAGAAGTGAACAGAAACAAATTTATGTTTGTGTAAATATAACGGAGTAAAATGTATTTTGCTGGAGATAAACCGAACACTGTGCTTTAAACTTCTGTGTACTAACAAATTTTAATTGCATGCTTTACCCAGAAAAGGAGACGAACCTCAGGTCGTTCATCTTAAGGGATCTGCTGCCATCATCAGTGGACAGTTATTACCGATACACGGGCTCTTTGACCACTCCACCCTGCAGCAAGGTAGTGGAGTGGATCATCTTCTCCAGGCCTGTGTATCTGTCCCACTCACAGGTGCGTTAAGTCCAGTCACACACGCCTAGACAGCTATATTCTCCACACACAGTGAGATCCCATTTGTGCACAAGCATTGGATGGCTTGCAGTCCGACACTGTGAACGCACAAGCAATTTTCTACCTCATGTGCCTCTCCTTTTCGTCCTCTTTCCTCCGTTCCTCTCTGGCTCCTTTGCATATGAAACCATGGCTGCCTATATAGTGCATGATTAAACAGGAGGGGGGAGCCAATTACTGGGATTTGAATGATAGTAAGTGTGTAATGGCACACATATATTACACACTGCTAGTCTGAGAGTCCGTACTTTTAAATACGAAACTACATCAGAGTGAAAGCTGGTTATCATACTGATGAAGTTTTTAGAGTTCACAATTAAAATAATTATTTTGATTTTGTTTTTTTTTTTTACTCTGACTGTTTAACATGTCTTTATTGAAAAAGTATTTTACTTCATTTGTGTGTTTGCGCTCAAAAAAAATGTCCAACTTTTTTTTGCTGTTTTTTGATTTTTAAGAGATAATATATGCCAAATCATGCCTCATGTTTTTTGCTGATCCCCTGCATAGTGCTTTGCTGCATCTTTTATACATTCAGTTCCTGGGTTACCCAGCTGCATATCCTCTAGTGCATTCTGTGCCACAGAAATTTGCAGGGATCAGTGGAATTTCTATGACTTGGACAAGGACAAATCTTTTGTTCAGAAAGACTTCTGCAGCAAGAATATTGACCAACTCTACAATGTTTGTGACGCTCACAGATAGTCTTTTATGAACCTGTAATTCATTTCTCTAAGCACCCATAGGACACATTGATTCCACAGTGTCTGCAATGTGTAGTCATTACAGCACGCGGCAGGAGATCATTCTTTGCAATCAATGGCCACAAATTCGCCCCATTGAGAAGTTACAGCCCAGCAGGTAGCATGGGTGATGATTGAAGCCTATGCCTGCTGTTGGCTGCGATATAAATGTTTCTTGCAAATACTGCTCTCCACTTGTGAACAGTCTGCTACTGGCAAGTGTCTACAAATGCAGTGCTGCTTCTTATATTATATTTAACACACAGACACACATAGATGCACACACGCACTTTCATACTCTCATACATGCACACAGTAGCAGTGGAACTTAGATTTGCCTTGATAGCTGTTGTGTGTTTCTTTCCATCTAGCTGGATGCTTTTTACTCCATCTTTACTACGGAGCAACAGGACCATGTCAAGTCTGTTGATCATCTGAGGAACAACTTCAGACCCCTGCAGGACCTGGGCAATAGGGATGTTTTTAAATCAGCTGTAAAAGATGCATGGCAGAAAGATTTGACCGAGATCTTGGGAAGTCCTCATGGCACCGAAGCTTCAAGAGGTAAGCTTTCTGTCTGGTCTCATTTGCGAAACAGGACTACGATTCAAGTAAGGCTATATTGTTTGTTGGCAGGTTGATCAAGCAACAGCTCAGCCTCCTCTCCTTCACTGCAGATGTGCTGCTTTCAAACAACAGATGCATTTTACTTGGATTTTAGTCAAATATTTTAGTTTAACATGCAATAATAATGGCAACATTAAAAGAAAAATTGTAATGCTCTCTTACCTGTTACAAAAAGAAAGCGAAGCACATCAAATAAATAAATATAGTATCTGTGACTAAGTTCCACATCGCTAACATTTTAACCATGTGAATGATCGGCTGTTTCCACTTCTAGCAATAACACATGGCTGCTGCCATAAAAGAATAATCACATTTTGCCCTGTTGGGGGAAAAAAAATGAAGACCTCTCTCCATTTTTATGGAGAGTAAGAATAAAATCAGCATCTCCCTCAGTGACAGCTGCAGGTGCAGCAGTGGTTGTGTTAGCCACGATCTCTTTTGCATCTCTTGGGTCTTTCTTTTCTGTGTCCTCTTCTGGGACTGCTTCACTGCGATATGATTGGACAGCTTGTTCCTCCTCTTCAGTGAGAACCTTGCCATCATCTCCTCTATCCTCCAGGGGATTTTATGAGGATTGTGTCTTCTGGCACTAGTTCCTCATTAGTTCATTCCACCAGCAGGGTCTTCTGGGGATGGCTCCGGTGCTGTTTCTTGCCTACTTTCACCCTCTGCCTCAAGTTCTGCAGGGACAAGGACATGGAAGTCCTCTTCCTCTGTGTACTTGGAAGAGTTTCTTCATTCTGTGGTTTAGCTGAGTCTCCAGGAACAGTACTGCTTGGATTTTGCTGGGCTGACTCCCTTGGAGTTGTTTCCATTGCAGCAGGTTGATTCATTGCTGCTGTTTCTGCAGGAACAAGGACAAGGAAAACCTCTTCTTAGTACTAGGAGTTTTTCATTATTAGCAGGGTTCTCTTTTGGCATTATGGGGACAGATATATCTAACTTCTCTGCAAGGTCCTGTGGATTTACCTTTGTTTGTGTCTTCCTCCTTGTTAGATAGGGTTTGGGTTAGCAGCCTCTTTTTTTAACCCATGTAAAACAGAGACAATTGCAATGTAGGGGTGTGGGAAAAAAAAATCGATTTGGCAATATATCGTGATTTTCGGCCACCCAATAAATATTGATTTTTCAGCTCCTAATATCAATTTTTTTTTTTACAATGCTGTCAGTATGTTGTAATGATTACTTAAATGTGCAAAAACACTAATAATAAACAATAAATAGGTTGTTTTGAAGCAAATAGTTTTGACTCAATTTGTCCTCTGAATGATCAATATCATCTGATGAACATATACAGCAACTTGATTTTTCATCTCTACCTTAATTTTAATATTAACTGGGTAGAATATCGCAATATATTTTGATACCGTGATAATATCGTATTGTGTCCCAAGTATCATGATACATATTGTATGGTCCTTGCCAATACTCACCCCTATTACAATGTAGTTTAGTCTCCTTTTAGGCAACATTTGTACCTTTTTCTCCATTGTTCATAGTGTCAGCATAATGGTGTTAGATGAGATTTGCACCATGTTCATGTAGTCTGTTCAGAACTATATGCATTTTTCTATTTCCACAATATGCCTATATTAAACTACTATATGCAACCTAATTATACATTTCTGATCTATTTAGTCAGTATTTAACAATTTAAAGGTCACTTATGATATGAAAATTTTATGAAAACAGCTAATGATAATATTGCTTGTGGTTTCCTTTAAACATTTAAAGTACTGCATTTGACAAAACTGGATATGGGAAATTTCTTTGAATAATTGAATAAAGATTCAAAAAGAAATATGGCCCATGCTACCTGACATGCAAGAATAATTATGATGCACCCAATTAAAAATTAAAAAAAAATAAATTTTTTTTAATCATCATCTGGGTCCATTTTTCTATTAGGCATGTCTTTTTTCCCCGACATTTCAAAAGGTTGGCTTCCAAACTAACTTTAAATGAACTTGACAACTACATGGAAACATGTAGAATGGTAGGCTTTTTTTTAAAATAGTTTTATAAAGCTTGAAATACTTATTTCAAATATTGTTGACTAAAATGTTTCTAACCTCTCTCTGGCAGCTGTTTTTCCAGCTAAGCTTATTGATGGGTATTTATTAGCTGTATTTGGCTAATTATGCTAATATTAGCATAGATTTTTGGGAACGAATTCAGGTATTCATGACCATTCACAAAATCCATCTCAAATCAGTAGTCAAATCAGTCTCAAATTAGTAAATATAATTTGAATGAATATAAGAATCAAGAAGGTTAGCTGTTTACTGATTGAAAAATGTGACTTTTAGAAACTTGTGGGGTAAAACTTGGCACACGTCAGTCTCCACAACTCATTCTTCAAACAACATGTCAATGCCAAGCACAGACCTCATGCAGAGCTTTATCAGAGCATTTTTGTTTGTCTTTCTCTTTTATGGATGTGTCTTGCTGCGCTTGCTTTAACAGAACAGAGCAAGAACTAAGGAGACTAATGAGAAAGGCTTCTGCTCCCTAAATTGGTGTTGTTGGTGTCTTGGTGTCTGGTGGGGAGAATTGATTGGAAATGCTTGTGATGAAGTTGGAGCACTCTAAAAAGACCGATCAGCAATCATCATTAATATGTGGCACAGCTAAAATAGACCCATACAAATTAAGTTGTGAAATTGCTTTTGTGGCGTTATGTCACTAGACAGGATGAATGTGATCTCACCCATGTATCTCCTTTTTTTAAACTGCATCCCCTCTTGCTTATTTTCTCTTGTGTCTATCTAGCATTTCTGTTTCTTTGTGTTCAGACAGAAGAATCTGTTGGTGTTTGGAAGTACTGAAATACAAAAGTGCCAGCATTTTCATCTAGAATGACGTCTGCTTAGGTTGTGCTATGCGGTGCATTTGTCTATTCACACTAAATTACATGCTTTGATTTAAAACATGAGAGCCAGGGCCACACGCTGACTGAATGTTCAATCGCTGTGGCTTTCTTAGCCATGGACCTTGTTGTCCATTAGAGATGCAGAGCTAACATTCCAGATGCAAAATAGAGAATGCAGGTTAGTTTGTGTGGTGAAGATTTATTTATTGTCCAATAATAATTTCTAGTTCTATAAGGCAGCATCCATTCAATAATTTGTCTCTGTTGTATACTGAGTGTTTGTGTGTCTAAAACCCAGCTCCATAAAAGCCTTTGTCTCACAGGCAGAGCAGACTTAGTGCACCCTCTGGTTAGAAATAAGTTCATTCTGTCAAAGCCAAGATTGCTTTTATTTTCATTATTAGTTTTTCCCCATCAGTTGATTGCCTACAAAATGTCAAAAATAGTGGAAAATGCCAAACACAATTTCCCCAAGTCCAAGGTTATGCAATATGATTACTTCCGTTGTCTCAGTTACAGTACAAAAACAATGTGAATAAAAATCTTCAATAGAGAGAAGCAGCAGATCATCACATTGAGGCTTTTTGTAACCAAATAGTTTTTGTATTTCTGCTTTTTTAAAGTATCAGTCAAACAGGCAGTTTTATCTGTTGCATTACCATAAAATAAGTATAGTTTTTTTTATTTACTATGTTGGTATATAACCCTCAGTGGAATTTCTGGCAAAGTTCAGAAAATGTTTATGTTCAAATCAGATGTATTTCTTCCGTTGTGTTTTCACTGTAGTTCTTGTTCCTCCCCATTATTCCAATTTATGCACAAGGCTGCTTTAAAATATACCATGGCTTTAAAATATACAGGCTTTTAGAAGCAAAACACAGTGGAACCGCTTTGTTGACAAGAGTCAATTCATCCCCTGCATGATGGAGGCTGCCAGGAAAAAGATTCATGCTCTGTTCTGAGTGGTATTGCAGGATGAGATGGAACCTCTTTGAGGGTTATTTTGGTGGTTAGAGAAAAGGCATGTAGATCATTTCAACACTGATAAAACATTTTTTTTCTTTCTTTTTTTTTTTACATTTGCATTATAACATTTTCTATATTTTATAAGCTGTTTATCTACATTTGGTTTTGTTTGCACTTTAGTATTTCACTGAGGTGACTCACCTCAGCAGTGTGAGGAGTCAGAAAATGAATAATTTCAGTTGATCAGTGGAGTTTAAAATTAATGCATTTCTGTCATGGTTCCTCATGAGTTGAACACAAGTCCCCAGATATTTAAGTTCTTTCTTGCCCTGGGAGTTACTGAAGTGTTACATTGCAATATGCAAAACAGGAATTGATAAGATGGTTTCCAGATGGTTAATACCGTTGTGTTAATTAAAAAAAAAGGTGTTTGTCAGGACAGTTATGATCCCGTCACTAAAACCACAATGACATCTTCAGCTTCTATTAAATTATCGTTGTTGAGCTACCAAACTTGACAACGAACATCCAACAGGTTATGATGCATTTCACACCTGTCACACCTAATCAACACCCTGAGATTTTCTTCCTCTTGTTTTTTTCCCCTTTGTTCCTTTGACTGATTCCCTTCCTCCCTGTCTCCCTTTTCTCTCACACGTCATGGTGCATAATTTGCATCATAGCCTCACTGTGCAAATGGGGAAAATTGTGGTGACAATTTCAATTTGGCAGAAACTCTGAGAGCACATAGTCATTTGACACGAGTTTCTGATTGCTACTGCCCTGATGTGCTGAGAGGCATGTCCAGATTGTCCCTTACTCATACTGATGGATCTTTGAGTGGATGTCCATGCTGTAGCCTGCAGTGCCACCCTGAGGTTGACTCACATATTTTCTTTTATTCACATGCGTACTGCTTAGTCTCTCTCAGAGGAAATTGCAAATTAATTATGAACATGAAGTTGCTGTATTATCTGTAGTATGTATGTGGCACTACAGTTGGCTGTTAGATATGCTGCCTGTGATCTATTGCATCATTGTTGCATAAAATAAATGCAAAAATGTCAAGGCAGACTTACCCGAGGTCGTGTCTGACCCCAGTCAAACCCTTGGGAGTGTTTTTGTTTATGAGTTTCTGAATTATTTCACAACCTTAGAGGTTTCTCAGTTGGAAATGGCTTGAAATCAAGTTTCAAGAGCCTGTGATAGGGTTGTTAAAAGGTATTCTCCATTATGCACACACAAATAAAAATGCTTGAGCCACCTTCAATCTTCATCCAGCTATAAAGAACTGAGTTTTTGCTGCCTTGTTCTCATACAGCCCTCATCATTCTGTTCTGTTAGTGTGCAGCAGTGCCCCAGTGAACATGAAGATTCAACCACTGAACCAGACGGCATTGATGGTGAGCTGGGAACGGCCTCTGACAATCTACCACCCCCCCATCACGAGTTACATGGTCTCCTACAGCTGGGTGAAACGTGATGTTGCTGATGAAAAGACCTTCACAAAGACTGGGGACCAGAGAATGGTGAGCATTATCTTGAATCATTGCCCAAAAAAGAAAATAAAACAGCTCATAGCAAATAGAAGCAGAGGCTGTTTGAACCCCCCCCCTTTCAAATGTATTCATTTATTTATATTTATTAATTTATTTGCACATAAGTGTTGCTTAAACAGGCTCAGGTTGGTGTGCAGAGCCACAGATGAATCTGTCACGATAAAAGGTTGGTTGGATCAGTGACAGTGTGTAAAGGGGGAGACAGGTTGTGATGATCTCTGCATGTGGCTGTTGGTTGATATGAGGACCCAGACGCTCCCCTGTCAGTCACCTGTCTAAGAATAGAAACACAGGCTTGTCACAGAAATTGATGCGTCACAACTGATATAGTATAATGAGCACACAAATGCACCTGTGGCCTTTTCTCATATGTGACAATTTCCATCATCTATTGATTTCTGTTTTGTTTGTTTTGTTTTGCATTCATTTAAATTTTAATCAGTCTCTGAACTAGGTATCTGTATTGCAGGGTTAAAAAGCTAATTCGAACTGAAGCAGTGTAGACAAAATTGTATTTGCACTTATATTTCAACAACATGAAAGGCAATGATAATTAGAAAAGTTTTGTTCAGATTTTAGGCTGCAAATGTGGCTCTTTGAACACAGGTTTCCTTGAGTAACAAATGCAGAGCAAGTGTAGTCTTTTAGATCACTGATACACTGATCTTTTAATTCAGCTCTGCTGCCTTAAACATTGGGTTACCACTTCAGCTCATACTGTATCTTTCCATCAGAAAATTCAGTGTCTGCACAAATATATCTTCCCTCTGCAGGAGATTGCACCTACTGAGATGTTCTTTTTTACAACATATATTCTTCTCCCTGGTCACATATCTTTCCATTTCATGGAATCCAGCTTCCAACTGTGCATCTCTTCAAGGCGACCCGACCCCCATCTTACTTGATAGTTCCAAAGACTGCCTCTTTAGATATAAACTGTGCTGGGTCAAAACACATACTCACCGGCTCAGAAACCTGGGATCAGTTCCCTGGTGACACCACTACCTCCAGCTCGGTCATGCATTTCAAAATACACAGATGTCATTGTCATGGGTTGGATGCTGGTGAGGCATGTCACATTATTGCTGCTTTAGTAACTCCTGTTCAGTGCAGAAAACTGTAAAAAAAAAAGAGGACGGCATCTGAAAGAAAGCTCGAGCTTGTCTTATGAGCTTATAACCTCCTCCACTTATGCGCAGAGCCTGACACTTAATAGCTGTTTTTACATCCATCTGTTCACGTTTTACAAGATGATTTTGTGACATTGCTGCTAGTTTATAAGCAAACTGTGGTCCAATATTCAGCTTACATAGGTTTGATGCCTCCACTGAGCACACACTTTGAATAAATGAGGTACATATGCTATGTTCAGCTGTTCATTCTGGTGAAGAAAAAAAAATGGTGTGAATATTGATATTTTCTGGAAGAGAGAAATGTTTTCAACCAAGTAATTTTAGTCATTAAAGGAGGGAGAATATTTTAAATTTGAAACTTATTATTCTATGGAGCTCATCTTCATCTTGTATGATTTCAAACATGACTGGATAGAATCTTTAACTTCAAATCTGGTAACTAAGGCTTAGATGTGATGGACAAGTAAGTTAGAATTAATATGCAAACAGGCTTCATGCTGTCAAGGACTGCCTTACAAATTAAGTTAATGCTTCGCTCAGCTAAAGATGGATTAATATTTATTTTCTCTCCTTCAGATTATGGTGCGCTCAGAAGTCCCTGTCAGGCTTGCGACTTCTCAAGAAACCTGCCACAATGGTTTTGTTTGATGTTAAACATGGGAAGCATTTCATTTGCAATCTTTCCTTGCTGGATATTTGCTACTTCAGGCAATTTGCAGCAACATTTAGTGACCTTTAAGTTCTCTATCAACCATACAGGCCTTAAGATGGTCTGGCACAACTGTCATATCTCCATAGTCTGGTGTATATTCTCTATTTTTCCATGGCCTTACCATGAGACACAAGAAACATGACACACAAAAAAGCAGATCCTTCTTTTTGGATGCTCTTTTACTGTGGAGTAACTTGCACAGGCCTATGATATGAAGTACTGCTATTTCTCAGAACCTGAGTTGCAATAACACTGTCATCTAGCAAGTGGAACATAATTGGTGTTCAAGGTTTATTTCCAACTCTTGGATGAGTGGATTTACTTAATTTATTTGTGATCATGAAGTATCTTGGTTTCGTTAAAATATGCAAGCTTATATTGTTGTTTTATTGACTGACTGAAAAAATAATTTCTGTACTCATATAGTGCTGTATCTGTGTAGCTGCACTTCTGACATTGTCAACTTTTCCCTCTGCCGTCAGTCCTACATGTGTTGCCCACTCTTTGAATTTTCATTTTAATTTTCATTTCCTATCTGTAAAGACTTTATCTGAATAATTCTGGAGAAAACTAGCTTTACAACAGCAGAGGCAATCATCCATCCATTCTGAGAACAATTTTTATACAAGTACAGCCATCTGTGAACACTATTAAATTAGGCAGGAAAATGACTATTGACTGAACTGTAGCTTAACATAATATATTTTCACTTTAGGCATCAGTATCCATGCTTTCAAATGTAATTTCCTTTCATTCTTTTCGTTATAATTTTTTGCAAATGTATCTGTCTTCTCTTGCAGAAAGCAATCATTACAAATGTGTCTCCCGATGTCCTGTACCTGTTCAGAGTGCAGGCAGTTTGTCAGCATGACCTGCGCAGTGACTTCAGCCAGACGCTGTTGTTCAGAGGTACATTGTCAAAGCCCTTCTGTCATTAAGTCATTGTCCATCTTAAATTTGTATTTAACCCGTGTAAAGCATTTATAAATGACTTTTTTACTTGCCATTTTTTTTTCTTAGGATTTAATAATATAATCTTAGATAATAATATTTATCCAAGGGTTATCCTCTGGGTCTCCGTAAAGCGCCTAGAAACAACTTGCATTGTCATAGACGCTATACAAATCCAATTTAAGGGAATTGAATTGAAAACTTGTCTGTTTTTCTTTTTCTTTTCCAGCAAACACAACCAGAATCTTTGAAGGGTCTCGCATTGTGAAGACAGGGATGGTTAGTTGACCAGGAGATGGCAGTGCAAATTTCTTTTTGCAAATAGTCTCATTCATGAGTCCCTGTTGTTAAATCATTTCATTCTGTATGCCCCTTTGTAGCCCACAATTTCCCCAGCTTCCTCAGCAGACATGGCTCCCATCAGCTCCGGTTCCTCCACTTGGACATCCTCTGGTATCCACTTCTCCCTTGTCTCCATGGCAACTGGGATGGGACCCTCCTCTAGTGGGAGCCAGGCCACAGTGGCATCAGTGGTAACGAGCACCTTGCTCGCAGGCTTGGGCGTCAGTGGAGGGGTCATATCTTCGTTGCCAAGTTCTGTTTGGCCCACACAAGCAACTCATGCTGCTCCTCAAAACCCAACACATCCATCCACCACTCCTTCAAAACCCAGCTCCGAGCAAACAGCCCCTCAGGGTACTGATGCAGACAAGCAGACTGAGGAGAAAAAAGCTGATGATGGGGAGGAGGAGGGAGGTGAGAAAGATGGAGAACAGGAAGGGGAAGGGGAAGGGGAAGAAGATGAAAAGAAGAGAAAGAACAAGAATTCACCTGATAATGAGGAGAAACAAGCGAACAGCACTGTGGCTAAAGAGCCTTTAATCCCTACCCCCGCATCCACAGCCAAAGAGAAAGGAGAAGGTAAACCTACGGTTAGAGACTCCACAGTCCTTCCAAGCACTGGTGATGAACAGTTGGAGGGAACGGAGAAGAAACCCACAGACGTAAATGCAGTCTCCACGCAGGAGCCCCGTAATGACAGTGCTGAGATGCAGATCCCTCAGAGCTCTACACTATCTCCAAAGACTGATGGTGGTGTAGAGGGAGTCTGGCCTTTCACTGTACACACTGGTGAGGAGTCCTTCTTTTACATGACACATTTTGAATCACTTTCAAACAGAAAAACCTTTTCTGTTTGAAAGTGATTCCTTTTCTTTCTTTCTTCTTTTTTTTTTTTTAACTTGGTGGGCCTTGTTCTCTTGTAGTCAGCTTTCTTACGAGGAAAGACTTTATTCTCCAAAGCAGAATTCTGTAAACACTACCAACAGTTATGCAGCCCAATTTAGAAGAACAAATAACTTGTTATAAGACAGCAAATACACTGGTTGCCATCTCAGAAAAAGACAACACTCCAGGCTTTTGTGTCACTACAACAAAAAGGCCTGGAGGAAGAAGACGGCTGTCTGCCAGAGGGTTTCTGCCTTAAGGAATCCCTTTAAGATATTTCAAAAGAGTTCGCTTCAAGGGAGAGCATTTATTAATGTTTTTTTTTTTTTTTTTTGCCACCACATTGTTAGAAATGGCAGTTCCATGAAAAAGAGATTGATTTTGCAAACTTTGGATTTTGCACAAGAAAGGAAACCGTTTGTAATGTCTTTTTAAGTCTGATGGGGGTCACTTGCAGCAGGTTGGGGTTGACATTGTTTTGTAGTTCAGTTAAACCCATTCCTGACTGATATCCTGGGATGGATACATGCTCAATCTCTCCCTGGTACTACAGGCATTTGATTGCAGGGTTTATATATGTGTTTTACCGTAAAAAGCGTGGTTATTTCTGACATGTTCTGAACCAGTTTTGGTGGTGCTTTTTTTTTTTGTTTTTTTGTTTTTTCAAATCAAGATTTTAATTTTTACAACCAGTTCTGAGTCCTCACATTTGAATCTAGTAAGTCAGGTTTGCTTGGTTCTTTCTTAGAGTGATTGTGTAGATCTTTAAGGAATGAAAGGCACAACATATGCATATTTCCCCACCTATATCTAAATTAAGCCACCACTCTACACTGTTCTGCACACAAATCATCACTATACCTTACTTCAGCTGAGCAATCAGTTGTTATTTTGGTGTAGAAAACTACAAATCAGCAGAGGGTTTATTTCCCCAATACCATGAATGATAATGGGTGCAGCACTACCAACCTTCAGTGCTTACGCAGCTCTCATGGATAAGTGTAGCTTTACAATACTAAGACAAAGCAAACTCATGCTACACCACTTTTACCTAGATCTTCTTTGATGCTCATCTACAAGGAACATATCAGCCATATGACGACTTTGTACACAAATTATTCATGTAAACCTGTTTTTCCTATTGTGTTAATTAGTGTAAGTACATATTTATAACATGTTAATGTATTATCCTGTAGACCAAACCATCTTGTCCAACACGGCACGGTCCCCTCAACCAGGAATGGGCCGGATGGTGTGGGTTGTCCCCTTGGTGGTGGTGTCTGCTCTCACTTTGCTGTGTCTCATCATGCTGCTGATTGTGATGGTTTACTGGAGGTGAGAAAGTGTCCTGTCATTACCGCATTACAGGGGCAACAGCACACTACTGGAAATGTTTCATTAGAATAGAAAAATATAATTAACAAGACCTTTTACATATACATTTTCCTGATAAGCATATCCCTGACCCATCCCTCCTTCATACACATGGATAACTGGGCTGCCCTTCGGCCCCACTGATCTCACCCATCTTATATTTTTTCTCAATTTGTTTAAATCCCATTTCTGTATTTTCCTGTATGAAAAAAATCAGTGCATCAGTCTCAACCACGGTGGTAGTAGAGCTGCTCTGTTGTCTGCATTTTGCATATCAGGCCCATCATCCACTTGGGTGAGGGGGAAGAGACCTGAAGGGCCTGCAGTTCCAGCACAGGTCCCAGCTGTGTCTTTATCTGCTGGGCTAATTTCCAGCCACACCATTGGAGCCCCAGTAATTACACAGGCCAGGCCACTAGCACATGTCGGATGGTGGTTAATGAGAAACAAATAGCACTGTGGACCACTTCCTCAGTTGATGCCAGACATATTTACTGCTGCTGCTTGTCTAAGATTTTATTTGTTCCTTGTCTTTTTTTTTTTTTTTTTTTTTTTTTTTTTTTGATTGGACTGCTCTATGAGATCACTGCAGCAAATGTTTATAGCACCTTACTGTGGCAGACAATAAAGTTGTGATATAAATAAAAGCCTGGCTATCAGCTTCATAGAGGTGTAAAAAACAGACAGCTGGAAACAAGATGACTGTAGCCGACTCAGTTGGTGGATGAGTTACTGAGAGTTGTGGTATTTGAGTAGAATCGCAGGGGTAGCTTTGAGATTACAGCAGCTGTTGTTGTGACAACTCAGACAGTTCAGAGACAATGCATACTTCCCCAGGGGGAAAAGGCCATGATGAAAGATGAAATTCACACTCTCTTAACTCTCCATCCTCTGTGCAGCCCCTTGATGACAGAGTTGCCATTGGAACCAACGAGTTTTTCAGATTGCAGATGTTTTGCTCATTATCAACATAACATTGCAGTCTGATTCATTCATAAATATATCTCTAAAAATGAGCAGTAAGTGGATTTTATTGACTTTAAATAATCCAGTATAATTTTTTAGTTTATTTTCCTTGTTCTGTTCATCTTCAGTAATAAGCATATCCACAGTGGAATTAATTGCAGGAGTTAGGGTACACATCTGGAAGCTCCTGAGCCTTGAGGTGTTTGTTTAAAACTCGGACAGATGTTGAAATGAGAACAAATCCCACCTCTTGTAAGTGCCTGACTGCTACTGATGCCTGTGTTGAGAGGAAGGCCTTTGTTTCACACCAGCGTTTGCTTCCCCAAAGCAGACGGTTCTTCTACAACTGTGGCCGAGAGTCAGTAAGGAGTTGTTGGCAGTGCTGCTTAGGTAGCTGGACCACATCTGCCCTCCAAGGGAGCCATTAGATTGGGAGGCTGTGACGCAGGCCAAGGGGGAGAACTCTCCTCCCCCATTTGTTTCCCCACCTTCCTTTCTTGCTTCTTTCCTTCTCTCTGTCTCTCCATCCATCTTCTAAATGCATTGCTACCTTTTTTATTTTTGTTTCATCACTCTTTAAGAATGACAAGCATCTGCTCGCTCCTCTGCAGCAAGTACAGGTAGGATTAACGCGGGATATGCTGGTATTGAAATTTAAGGCTTTTAGGAATTCATTGTATTAGTATACATTGCATGTGAGATGAGATGGTGGGTATCCAAGGTGTGAAGGACTAAAGGTTCCTCCAGTCATGTTAGAATTGTAAATTTTATCTCTCCTATAGAAGAGAGGGGATATCTCAAATATGGAATGCATTAACCTCAGAAACTTCGCACCTGCCCTTTTTGCAGAGGTGAAGTAATACTCCAGTTAAATAATTTAGAAATTCTCAAAAGATCATGGCTGCTTTCAGTTCTTCATATGATAAAATCTTGACCTTGTATTGTGTAAAATCTGTGAGAAATTGTCAAAGAAGGACTGCTGAAATTTTGGCCTCAGAAGCAATATTGATTTTTCGGTGATTAATGTTAGTTCCCTAAATTATGAAAATACATTAACCTTTTGAGCAGCAACTGTTTCTCAAAAGGTTAATGCATTTTCTCCAGAAAAAAAAAAGCACATTTAAGTTTGATTTTGTTATCCTCACTGTGGTGGTAAAAGCCTCTTTCAGTTTGCAGTGAGGAGAGGAACATGTGTTTGGGTTAGCTGCCTTCAGTATGCGTAAAAAAAAAGCTGTAACTTGGCACTGCGCTCCTGTGAGTCACTGTGCGTTGTTTACCTGTTCCCAGAAGTCAGATCAAACTGCGCTTCCAGGAGCCGCTTTCTCCTTCTGTGCGCAATCAGCTGTGTCCCAGTTACTCTGGGGCTTTCATTAGCAGTTTTTAGCTGTTGTAATTCTCTTCTGCATTTCAATGCTGATGTTGACAGACCACATCTGAGGACAACTCCCTAATACACTTTACTGCATCATTTGTGCCGAGAGTGTTTGTATTTTCTGTGCTGGAGTCACAGTTCTCATCTCTCTGTGTCCCTGTAGGAGATTTTTCCAGACAGCTCATTTCTATGTGGAGGAAAGCAGCTCTCCACGGGTGGTGGCCAATGAGAACATCCCAATCATCCCTATTCCAGGTGAGTGACACTGCTGCTGTAATATTGCTTATTATGGATGCTAGGGTACAATCATAAAAAAAAAGAAAAAAAAAGTGAATCTGTTCTGTTTAATCTGATGTTTAAATTCTTTTATTTAACCTTTCAGTGTGTCATTAAAGCTGAAATGTACTAATGGAATGTTAATGTCACTTGCTTTTAAAGATCTAGGTCGGCTGATAAAAGCACACCTCTACGTTCCCTTATTAGCTGTCTTCAAATGGTTTCTTGAGTTACCTTGACACCTTTGTTTGCAAAGTTTCTGTTCATTTACATGTGAAGTGACTCTTTGAACAGCTTGTAGAAGTTGTGTGGCTGACTTCTTTTCTGCCCTTAATATCCCAGGCAGCAGTGACAGGTTGTCGATATCAGACTTTTTACTTTTACAGTCTCTTAAAGCTCAGGGATATTTTAATGAATTAATAAGCAAAATAAAACTCCAGTTGATGCTCTCTCTTTTGGTCTTTCTTTCTTGGGACATTCTAGCATACATGTAAACATACTGATGAACCGTTTTATATCATTATAACAGAAAAATCAGCCTAATCAGCCATAGTCCATTAGAATATCTGAAGGCTGTTTGATGAATTGCAACATTAATAAATGTGAACTCACCCATCTACCGTAACCGCTGAGGCAAGGAAGGGCCCCACAGACCCCAGCTGCAAGGGTGTGTTACTTAAGACACTGGCCAACGTCAGCAGCGATGACAGCTGAGTCCCTCACATTGTTGTCCCTTTGTGATGCCGACCAGCTTCATCAAAGACCCTTCATGTGTGCTTTGGGGCTGATTCAGTGCAGATGAAACAGATGCTACCTCCCATAAAAACTTGCTATACCAGATATAGCTGTTTGTGAGGTTAGTCTGCAAACCAAAAAATAAATCTTCATTAAGAAATCGACTCTGTGAATGATTTGACATCAGAAAATTTCACAAAATGATAAATGGCATTGATTTACATAGTAATAGACCTAATAGACTCATGCATATTCACCCATTCTCTGAAAATGTGGTGCGTAAAAATCGCTTCCAGACCATGCTGAATAGGGTGTCATACATAGTAATGGGCACTTTACTAACTGCTATAACTGTTGTGCATTCTTCTGCAGATGACATGGAAGCCATTCCTGTGAAGCAGTTTGTTAAGCACATCATGGAGCTTTACAAGAACAACATGCAAGGTTTTGCCGAGGAATTTGAGGTACACGTTCAGTATAAATTTCATATTGATTGGTTTTGAAGCATTGTTAACCTGTAGTTTATGGGTAATAATGCTTTTATCATGGTTCTAAGTACACTTTTCACATCAGCACAAATTAACAAAGCAATGGATGACGGTGCTTCATGTAGTTTAGGGTTGGACTGTTAACTGCTCATCACAGATTGTGTTTCTCAATGGCACATGTGAAAATGCCGGATATATGTGATCATTTTAACCAGATGGTTAAGAGAAATATGGAGAGAGAGATCAGAGGGACTGAGGTTAATTAGAGAAGGGCTCTCTGCAGGCTGATGGGATGAGAACACATTTTTTCTGAGTATCTAGGTTAAGAAAGAAGGCAAAAGCTTAACCCTCAGAGTATTCTAATTGGGGTCATTTGATATAAGGCTGGTGTGCATGCATTTCAAATGGAGCTCAGTTGAAGCAACTGCATTTTGTGGATGAGTGCAGTGTGGTGTAGTGACTTGGAAAAGAAGAAGGCTGTTCTAGTGAAGGCTTAAGCTCAAGCCCCAGTGGCAGTATGCATCTGCTCCGCCTAGTGTCCTTGACCAAGACTAAGAGTTCCTGCTGGGGGCTCAGTTCATCTTGTGCTCTGATCTCCTTATGTATAGAGGAGAGTGGGGGAAGGGCAGAAACCTTTAAAAACAGATAGTTTCACAAAATGCAGTTCTATTATAAGACAACCATTAAAGTTTTGGTGTATTCACGTGGGTTAATTCCATTAGTTCTTCTCTCCTTGTCTAATAAAAATCCATATCTATGTTTTTTTTTCTCTCTCCAGGAGGTCCAACGCTCCACAGTCGACTTGAAAATCACAGCAGAACATTCCAATCATCTTGACAACAAGCACAAAAACAGATACATCAATATTGTGGCCTGTGAGTCAGCTGCAAAATCTGATTAGGATGTCTACTGCTGTGGGATTCAATAATGTTTTTATATCAGGTTTTCATGCTTTTCAAAACTCATATAAATATCTCTGCTTTTCCTAGATGACCACAGCAGGGTGAAATTGCGAGCTTTGGCGGGGAAAGATGCCAAACATTCAGATTACATCAACGCCAACTATGTGGATGTGAGTTTTTCCATTCGGCTCGTGGCACATGGTTTAGTTGTCTCTTTAATGCAGGTCTCGCTTTGGTTATCAGAGTAAGCGTGAGCTGTGAACAAATTCTTTGCAGTGCTCAACACCATGCTGGCCTCACAGAATCAAGTGACATGTTTTCATTCATGCACATCTATTGATTTCTGTCAATCTGTGTTTCATGACCAGCTAAAGTTCAGTTACATCATACACTATATATTAAAAGTTGTAGGAAATGCACATAATAATGCTTGCTTTTTACAAGCAAACAATACACCACCATCTTCCTGTTTCAGGGCTACAACCGACCCAGAGCTTATATCGCTGCTCAGGGGCCTCTCAAATCTACGTTTGAGGACTTTTGGAGGATGGTGTGGGAGCAGAACACTGGAATCATTGTCATGATAACAAACTTGGTGGAAAAAGGCAGGGTAGGTTTACGTCTGTCTTTCACAAAATAATAAGAGATGGGAACTGCGATAAGGTCAAATAAAATTCATTGTGCCTTTCAGAGGAAATGTGACCAGTACTGGCCAATGGAGAATAGCGAACAGTATGGAAACATTGTGGTGACGCTGAAAAGTACAAAAGTGCATGCCTGCTATACACTGCGCCATTTTCTCATCAGGAACACTAAAGTCAAGAAGGTAAGAGTAAAGTTTAGTTTCCAAAAAAAACTTTTATTTTTCATGCCTTATCTTGTAAAGACATTCAAATATCAATGCTCATAAACAAAATATATTAAAAGGACAGACTAAACTGTGGGTTCAATTCTGTATTATTTAGATTCACACTGTGTCATTGACAGTCAATGATTTTAAGATAGTTTAGGATTGTTGGGTAGTAGCTAAAAAGAGCTATAATAAATGCTTATACATGGGACCCTATGTATATTTACATTTATTTTGAGTTTTGAAATGTGTCTTTGTTTTTGGCTGATTACATTTATCTTTTTTTTTTCTTTTTTACCATCTGTTTTTAAATATTTAAGAGTTTATTCCTTTTAGTTCTTAATTTATTCTTATATTATTTCTCAAGTATTTTTCCCCTTTGCTTGCCTGGTATTCATTTCCTCAAGCTCATGTTTCCTCTTTATTTCCACTAAGAATTTTTCCCCTTACTCATTTTCTGGCTTATTTATTTCCGCCTGTTGTCCATTTCTTTATGAGTTTCTGCTACATTATTTAAAGAAGGCTGTATTCAAGCTTCTTGCCAGTTGTTTCCTCAACATCAGAATGCAACAAAATCAGAGAAAAATACAGAGGAAGGATTTTAGTCCTATCTTTTCATTCATTTATTGGTATATAAATTTGAAATTATTTGCCATTCCTGTGCAGTTAATGCATTTATGCTTGATATTTCTACCTGTTTTTCAGTAGAATCACTTAAGGTGTCATGGATGGCTTTGCATGAATGTTGGAGGAGTTGGAATATGGTCCAGTTTAGAAGTGATTCACTTTTGATACTGATGAATGTTGTGGAAAAATCCATGTCTCCATGACTATATATATCTAAGCAAGACTGAAAGTAAAGACATGACACTGGAGATTGTAGCTGCAAGCTACTGATGATGCCAATGATCACAGAAATAAAATAGCAAAATGGATTTAAATATGAGCAGAAAGGTTACAAAGATGTTGGAAAAACAGAAAGGACAATAATATCTTTTTCACGCATGAAAAGATGCTGGAAGAGACATCTTGTCTTTTAGGAGCAGGCGGCTGGAAACAAGAAATATGCATGTTTCTTTCTAGCTATGAACAACAAAAGAGATTATTAAAACCACCTATCTATAGTGGGTTTGTGTGTGTGTGTTTTTCCCCACAGTGGAAATATGGATTTGGATTTGAATGTTGTTGATTTTGACAGTTTCAGCAGCTTATGGAATACTTGCATTAAACATATCAACAGTAATTTGCTGTAGATATGCTGTTGAACAGAAAGGCTCCTGGGCTTCAGAACTAGTTTGTGTTTTACAGCTCATTTTAATTAGATTTAGGTAGGACTTTATTCAGTACATAAATAAATCACAGAGTGAAATGTGGGTGTATGCAGCTATAAATATGTTCTTTCATGTTTGTTTATGCACACAATTACTGGCAAATTATAACCTAACATATTTGGGAATATGTTCTTACACACAAGCTATCACGTACAATTGTAAATAAATGCATTAATTAACATGAAGTTCTTAAAAACTTGTTACCAACATAGCTTATGAAGAGCTTTAAAAATGAAATCTTTTTATTCAGCCAAAGAATGCTGATGATGGAACTTGAAATAAAGTGTTGCAGTGATGTATTTATCTCCTGATTCTGTTGATCCATGTTCAAAGACTGAAGGGATTGCATTGTATTTTCATCAGCATCACATGTCTCCTCTAATGCTTCCAGGGTCAGAAGGGGAATCCAAAAGGGAAGCTAAATGAACGTGTTGTGATCCAGTTTCACTACACTCAATGGCCTGACATGGGAGTACCAGAGTACACGCTTCCTGTCCTCACTTTCATCAACCGCTCCTCAGCGGCTCGTACAGCAGACATGGGTCCTGTCCTGGTACACTGCAGGTACATCATCACTACTGAGCTCCAGGGCTGTGTGTTGCTGATGAGCGTTAAGACTTGGTAAAAAGCTCCCTCAAAGGACCCACTCATATTAGTTTGTACTGTGCTTTCAGTGCAGGAGTTGGGCGCACAGGAACCTACATCGTCATTGACAGCATGCTGCAACAGATCAAGGACAAAAGCACAGTCAGCGTCCTGGATTTTCTCAAACATATACGCACACAGCGCAACTACCTAGTTCAGACTGAGGTAAGGTGGCCAAACTAATCATTTACTCTGGGAACCAAGGTTCCTCCTCTAAAGGTCAAATATGATCTAGGATGGAAAAGCAGTTATGGGATATATTCAGTTTTGAGCTCAGATAAAGGTCATACTGCGATTTCAGTGCAGCACAGAGTGTAAACTGTTACACTCTCCCCATAATAAAGTTGACCGTATCACACTACCTGCTCTGAGGGCCACACTTCTTTACTGCATGTAAAGGTCCCCTGAAATGCACTGGATAAACCTTTTTATAGTATGGATATTCACTTCTTTGTTGTACAGTCAAAATCTTGTCACCTCCTTCCAAAAATGTGCCATCTGCTCTGATTGGTCAGCTCCACTGACGTCAGCATGCACCACCCACCCCTTTGCAAAACTATTTTAAAATTTCTAATGTGAGAAAGTGTTTTGTTACTTAAAAATGGCTTTTGTCTCTAAGTGTACAATACAATATCACCATTTATAAATGCCACAAAATGAAAAAATCCAGAATATCCATAAATCAACGGATCATTTTTAGGCCCGTTATGTGTTCATAGGTGACATTTGGTGCGAGACATCTACAAACGTATTTCAGTATCCATCTTCATTTCAAGGGTATTTTTATTGTCATATATCTTTTTTATCAGATCAAGCTGAAGTCTGGAGTAGCGAGAGGAACTCATGGGCAGTAAAGCATTTATTTATAGGGTTTTGGTGCTTGACCTTTATCAACCAAACTATGATTTTACAAACATAATTTGGTTACTGCAACTTTCTCCACTACTATGGACTTACGGTATTTTCTTCTGTGTCTCTTTCAAGAAATAAATGAGCAAATTTTCAGTGGGTTTAAGGTCTGGACCTTTTGGTGGCCAGTCTGTGTGAAAATAACGTCACATGCCCTATAAATCTCTTATTCGCAATATGAGCGCATTGAATTCCTGCCATTGTCGTTTTGGAACATGCCCGTGTCACCAGAAAAAATGGAAAAGCTGGTTAAGTGTTAGATTCAGGTCATCTCTTTTTTTTTTTTTTTCGCACATCGTGTTTTGGAACCTAGAACTAGGGAGTGAACGGTTACCGGTATTACGGTAAAGCGCAGTGATATTTTACACGATAACACTTACTGTTTATGTTTGATTTGATCTCATTATCGAGGTTGATTACCAAGATATTTAATATTCGCCTCATTCAAGTCTGGCGAGCGATTTGTGACTGTGTCTCGCGTAAATATGTAGCTTGTAACATCGGCATCGTAACATAAGTACGGTGGAAACCTGGTGATAGCACGCAGGACATTAATCAACCCTCGAAAAGGACGAAATCTGAGGTCTGGGCATATTTTGTTTTGTTTTTTATAAGAATGCAGAGGGACAACTGGTGGAGAACAATTATCCTGTCTGCTGAGCACTTGTTTACGTTTTAACTAACTGTTTCATTATTTGTAACTGTTTCTTTATTTGCACATTTATACTTATTTAAGGTTCAGCTTAAATAAGTATTTAATTAATTTTAATTTGAAGCTGCACTATATTTTTGTTCCTGATAGTTGTTTGAATATTTTGACCTACTATGGGTGTTAAAGTTTTCATTTAAATTTGCACCAGACAAATAAGCTTTGTTCCTTTAAAATAAAATCTCTTTTGTGCCAGTTGTTTGCCCTTTTAATGTGAAAGTTTAATTTTCATTAGATTTTGTCTTCTAATGTTTTAGTATGACAAGAAAATCACAAGATTTTGTGAAATTATTTTAATGTTTGTGCTTTTTTGGACATTTGTACAGCAATTAATACAGTGATAATATTGTAAACCATGATAATTTAGTCACTATAATCGAGATATCAAATTTTCCATATTGTTACATCCCTACCTAGAACCGACCAGATAAAGTAACCCAAAATCAAAATCCTGGCCCCACAGGGTTGCACAGTTGGCACACGGCATAATAACAGCATCCACCTCTGGGTGGATCTTACCCTGATGCACCCATCACGCTGAAACAGAGTAAATCTGGACTCATCAGACCACGTGACCTCTTAGTATGACTCAATATTTATGCTTCACATTATTTGCCAATTTGCTGAAAACACAAATTTAATTCTCACTCAAAACTGCTTTGATTCACATTTTTGTTTTGCTGCCTAAAGAAAGTTTACACTTGTGCACCATATTGGATATGCCGTTAATATTAGAAACACATTTTTACTGATTGTCGATACCAATATAATCCATCTATGCTTTTGATGCAGTACGTCATGCTGACAACATTAAGTTACGATGCTCTGAACATCATGGTGATGCGACCAATGCAAATACATTCTTATTACAACTGTAACTTTCATGTAAAATCTGATGGCTTTTTTTTTTTTTTTTTTTTTGCGGCAGTCTTTTTCTCTTGCTTGACCTTCACAAATTCCTCGTACTGCCTTGTGCTTGTTGCACTACTGTGCTCATGGCATGCTCAGCTGAAAAAAAATAATTTCGGCATAGGACCCAGCATTTAATTCTTTAGTCTTCATCAGCAGATGCCGATGCCGACATCATCGTGCATCCCCAGTTTACATTTATTACTGTTAGGGTTGTTTGATGATGTTGAAAAAAAAATCATAATGGCAATTATTTTGGCCAACATTGGAATCATGATCGCTAAAAACGCCTACTCACTGGCTTTTGAAGCATGTTGCATTTATCAGATGTAATATAAACATTTTGAAATTTCCCAGGTAAACTTACATTTTCGATAAGAATTTCAGACAACATAAAAATGATTCGTGCCAACCTAGCAAATGCCATAAACATCAGCATGACCTTAATATCACTTAGGATGTAACAAAGCTTTTTTTTTTCTTTTTTTAATCTGTATTTACAATTACAGTTAAACTGTAATTACAAGTGTAGTTTAATTGTGATTCTAGTTATGAACAGTTATAGACAGTTATAGACCTAAGGTTGTTTTATCTCTGGAATATTCCTTTTAAGGCTACACACCTGTTTAGTCCCAATACTTTCAGTTCTCTTCACATTGTGTATATGGAAATGTTCTTACTTTCACTGCTAAACATCACACGAGTTCTTTGTTTGAATTTCTTCAACTAGATTTCACCATTTCTGATCACAATCTTGCAAAAACATTCGTCCTGACTAGTTTTCCCTCTAAGGTGATGGCTCACCACTATCCTTCCAGGTTTTAACAATGAAATGGCTATTTTGCTGCTTAATTTTAGTAATTTAGGAAATCTTCTTAGTTGTTTTGTATGTATGATGCAGACCAATTATTAACCCTTTATAAACTGTGACATTAATATCACAATTGCAGAAAGTTTGTTGTAAGCACTAGAAGTTATTGAGTGGGGGTTATATTCTTTCTTTCTAGCTGAAACATATTAATCACTGCTGTACTCTTCCAGTGGGAGGCTCTTACTCATTAGTTAAATTACATTCAAGTGGTGACTTTTTTTTAATTGATAACATTATTAATAAGACTGGTTTAAGCTTATCAAAGCACATTTTCACTGAGAAGTGAAAATAAAATAGATGACTTGCACTAATAACTGCATAGTCTCCTGCAGATAAATCAAAACACTTGATGCCTTTTGTCCAATGCCAGGAGCAGTACGTTTTCATCCACGATGCTCTGATGGAGGCCATCCTCAGCAGAGAGACAGAGGTGCCCGCCTGGCAGCTGCACAGCTATGTGAACAGCATCCTTACGCCCAACTCCATCGGTCGCACGCGGCTGGAGAAGCAGTTCAGGGTAAGTCTAAGTCTGACCTTTCCAGTCAGACAAGCTGTCACAGTGTGCAGTGACGCCATCAGCTGGATATCAGGTACTCTCTGGATCAGAAGCTTGTTAGCAACACGCATGGTGGCTTTCCACTTCCAGAAGCAAAGAGATGGAAAGCCTCTTTGATGTTGGCTGTAATAAAATCATGTCTGTCACCCCTGCCGTGTTATGCTAAGTTTAATGAATGTTTCATCAAACTGCTGCTATTCCAACATCAAAAGAGAAAGAAATAATTGCTCACATAATGTTGCTTCTTCCCGACCATCACACACTCATTAATGTGAAAGGTGTGCTGTTAATTTCACTTTGGTAAACAATGTTATATGTTATTCATCATATTTAATTTGAATTTACAGTGACTAATGTCAGATTTATGCCTTCTCTGTTTCTAGCTGCTGACTCAGTGCAACACCCGCTTCGTTGAGTGCTTCAGCGCCCATAAAGACTGCAACAAGGAGAAGAACCGCAATTCCTCTGTAGTTCCCTGTGAGCATTTACCACATCTTTTACACCGTGGACCTGAGGCTGAGCAAATTACAAATCGCAACATTTCTTGTAGCAAAGTTTTACATTTTTCTTTTTTTTTTTTAATCTGTAAATTATTAAAACAATTCATATACCAAAATTAGAAACCATTTCCATAATCTTATAAATTAATCTTTCTATGCATTCTCAGCACTCTGACAGCAGAAAAGGACGTGCTTGTTGCTATAGCAACAGCCAGGCCTGGTAATGAATGTGTGCATTATCAGCCAGCGTGATATAAAAGAGGCTGGGGTTGTGATTCAAAGCATGTTTTTTTTTTCTATTTCTGCCTCAACAGCGGAGAGAGCA
Organism: Hirundichthys speculiger; assembly: GCA_018398805.1. Classification (NCBI taxonomy): domain Eukaryota; kingdom Metazoa; phylum Chordata; class Actinopteri; order Beloniformes; family Exocoetidae; genus Hirundichthys; species Hirundichthys speculiger. The sequence continues at coordinate 239,846 of JAGFBZ010000074.1, read as the reverse complement.
AGGGTTGGACTCACCACTCTGCCTGGCATGAAAGGAACAGATTACATTAATGCATCCTACATAATGGTACACTGCTGAAAATTAATGACATGTATTTCTTTATCCTTTCCCATTGTGCTCCTGAAAATGATGCTTCAGAAAATAAGCAGTGTGACGCAGCCATCCTTTACAAAGGCTAACGGCTCACCTCTGTCACCTCAGGGCTACTACAGGAGTAATGAGTTCATCATCACTCAGCATCCTCTGCCCCACACCACCACAGATTTCTGGAGGATGATTTGGGACCACAATGCGCAGATTATTGTCATGTTACCCGACAACCAGGGTCTGGTGCGTTGCCATAAAAATATTAATCATGTAAACATTTGCACAACAACATAATACTAATTCTTAATTTGTGAAGAAATTAAATAATACAAACGTCACTTTTTCCTGCAGGCTGAAGATGAATTTGTTTACTGGCCAAGTCGGGAAGAGGCCATGAATTGCATCGCCTTCACTGTTACTCTTATCAATAAGGACAGACTGTGCCTCTCCAATGAGGAGCAGATAATCATCCACGACTTCATCTTGGAGGCCACACAGGTACTCACTACCCTCCCTCCTTAATCCTCCTTAATGCCCTACCATCATGACATATAAGAGGTCCTTGAGTAGTTCTTAAACCTTAAATTTGCCATGGGTGTACGCTCTGCCTCTGTGTGTAACAGGATGACTATGTTCTGGAGGTGAGACACTTTCAGTGCCCTAAGTGGCCAAACCCGGACGCCCCCCTCAGCAGCACCTTTGAGCTCATCAGTGTCATCAAGGAGGAAGCCATGACCAGAGATGGCCCCACCATCGTGCACGATGAGTACGATTGCTTTGTCTCAATTTTCTTATTGGCTATGTTAAGCATTTAGTTTTTGATTTTTCTTTTAGTAATGTAAAAGTCTTCCCTGTCATTTAATTACCTTCTGTTAGTAGTCTTGTTTGTACCAGCAGGATAGAAAATAAACCACTAAATGTTGGGTGTTTTCAGTGGCTTGGGGTTTCAAAATCCTTAAATGTGTGCCACTAGTCAGAATCTGCAAACCACCACAACAAACAAAAGGGCCTCGAGTCTTTTTGTCACCAGGAAACAAAAACAACTTCCACACTCCCTGCTTATGTCTGTTCTACATGCTCCATTGTCTGCAGCACCCCAGCTGCTGGTAATGTGAACATCAGTTATGTGAATAGCCTTCGTCACTCAGTCTCCCTGCAATCAATCATCATTTTCTCTGAAGTTGCTGGAGACTGAATAAGGCCACTTTGTCTTCCCATTTTTTTAAACTCGCGGATTCTGACATGCCAGTAGTCAATAAATAGAACTACATGCAAGAAAAGAGCGTCACTTTTTCTTTTCAATAGAAATAAAGAGGTTTGAGATCATTTAATGTTGTTTAAAAATACTTGATCAGGTGGACAGTTATTTAGTGTATTGTGAACATGTCCACTCAGGTATGGAGCAGTGTCAGCAGGGATGCTCTGTGCCCTCACCACACTGTCCCAGCAGCTGGAGAATGAAGGACTTGTGGATATCTATCAGGTGGCGAAGATGATTAATCTCATGAGGCCGGGAGTCTTCACTGATATAGTAAGTTTATGCTTATCTTGAGACAAGCAAGGGGACTTTGGGATCATCCACTGTTAATTGTAAATAATTTATATTGCATGACATCAAACACAGTTCATGAAGCTAAAGATTGGCTACGCCAGCTACCAATGAAATGACTGGATGCCATTTGATTGCCTCTGCATTTGTTGCTTTATATAATTGTACCTGATGTGGTACAAAAAAACCAGAATTCCCTGTACAGTTGTCATGGATGTAAAATCCAACTGTGGAGACCAGACCTGATTTTTTTTTTTTTGTACCACACTGTAAGTATTTTCTGCTGCAAAGTTGAACATTTTAATATGTGAGTCTATGGAGTGAATGGATGGCAGCTAAGCTATAAAATCCTGGTTTAACTCTCACAAATTAAAGGGTTCAGCCATATGTTTGTACAGTGTCTTCAACCTGGGTATGAAAGAAATGATAATCAAGTACGTGACACATTTGGTTGCTAATGTGATGATGTTGTTTGCTTCTGTGTGCACAGGAGCAGTACCAGTACCTTTACAAAGCCATGCTCAGCCTGGTCAGTGACAGAGAGTGCAACCTGAGCCCCATGCACATGGACAATAATGGGGTGGTGGTGATTGCAGACGAGTCGGACCCTGCAGAGAGCATGGAATCACTCGTCTGAGGACATCCTTGCAGGCACTTAATTTGTAAAAAAAAAAAAAAAAAAAAAGAAAAAAAAGAGAAAAAAATTCAACGAACTTTTCTGAGGCCTTTTTTGCCAGACTATTGATTAAACAAATAACCTTATTACTTTTTATACTGATAAAGGTTTTTTGATATTTATGTTTTTGTCCTTTATTTCTTGTCTTAAATGTTCTCCTGCTGAGCGTTTGCACCTGTTTAAGTTGACATGAGGAAAAAGCAGCTCTGTCCAGTTTGCACTATACTATCAGTGTTACTGCCTAAACCCAGTGAGTGAAACTTTTTCACCGTTAAATTTCGGCATCACAGCAAAACTGGGGTCCTGGACTGCATCAAGACGAACCTGAAGCATGAAGACCAGGATGAGGATCCACCTCCGATAAAGTTCAAAACGAAACACTTCATTACGTCATAACACAGCCCAGCATGTATTTTGTCACTTTGTCACCTCAATAAAACTGTTTTAAGGCTCCACTCTACATGAGTGAAGCTTTTCATCACATATGAAGAGACTCATAGCTGCCTATACATTGTTGTCCCAGTATGTCACTGCTGTCTTGTAAGATGTACTTATGGCTTATTTTGTTGTTGACTATGTTAAACTGTTAAACATCTAATGTGAACATTTACCTATTTTTATTTTTCATGATATTTATATTGTTTGGACATATATATATATGTATATGTATATGTATATATATATATATATATATATATATATATATATGTATATGTATATATATATATATATATATATATATATATATATATATATATATATATATATAAACGTAATTCTGAAAGTGTTGGGAGGCTATGTGAATAATATCAGACTCCAATGACTGACAAATCTCATGAACCCATATTTTATTCCCAGTAGAACGTGAAGATATCAAGTGTTGAAACTGAGACATTTTATAATTTCATGGAAAATATTAGCTCATTTTGACTTTGATGGAAGCAACACATCTCAAAAGGTTGGAACAGGATGATGTTTATTATTGTGTAGCATCCTCTCTTCTTCTAACAGCTGTCTGTAAACCTCTGGGAAGTGAGGAGAGCAGTTGCTGGAGTTTTAGGAGAGGAATGTTGTCCCATTCTTGTCTGATGCAGGATTGTAGCTGTTCAACAGTCCTGGACCTTCGTTGCTGGATTTTTCACCTTATGAATGCAGCAAATGTTCTCTACTGGTGAAAGATCTGGACTGCTGGCAGGTCAGTTCAGCACCTGCGAAGCCATGCTGTGTGATGGTTGCAGTATGTGGTTTAGCACTGTCTGTTAAATAAGCAAGACCTCCATGAAAAGAGATTGTCTGCCTTTCCAGATGTGTGAGGAGGACAATGCCATTTTTAATTCAATCAAACTTTATTTATATGGCATGTAATACGATACAAATTGTGTCTTGGCACTTTTTAGAGACCCAGAGCATGACCCCCGAGCAATTAATGTTTAATAATATTAATACTTAATAGGTAAAGAAACAATAGCAAGTTAAAAAAGGAAAAAGTGACTTTAGCCACTAATGCAACTCCAAACTATCAGAGATGCAGGCTTTTGAACTGGATGGTCCCTCTCGTTTTTATGAAATGTCAGTTTCAACATCTAATATCTTCTTTATGTTTTATTGGGATTAAAATAGGTGTATGAGATTTCCAAATCATTGCATTCTGTTTTTAATTGTATTTTACACAGCATCTCAACTTTTTTGGAACTGGAGTTATGTGAATATATATATCTGTATACTTTTTTTACCCTATACTTTTGCCCATTCATTTTGGAGATTGTAGCTTTTCATGTATAGTTGACAAATCTCCATTTTATGTTTTTGTTTTGTTTTTCCCAGCTTTTGTTGTTGCTTTTCTAACCTCAGCAGTCACAGCTTAGCTGTTAACACATGTATCTGTACCAACACAATGCAATGCCTACAAAAAAGGATTCTCTCTATACAAAGTTTTTCATGTTTTATTTTCCAGCATTCTGTCACAGTCTGTGTAATTTGGATCTGCTTTCGACACTGATCAACATAAAACCTGTTTAATGTCCAGGTGAAAACAAGTGTTGCCACTTTCAACCTAATACCTGAAGTCAGCACAAAACTTTTCATTCCTTTCTGATCCATTAGAAGCAGAGATGGTTTGTCTTGATCAGTTTTTGGCTTCTGAATACTTAAGTTTCTGTGAAATACTGCCAAGCTGCTTTGAGTGACCTCCAAATCTTATAAAGACTCGACTCTTATTCAGGACTGGACCAGTTTGTGGTCTAGACTTGTTTTAAGGACATTACTGCAGAAATTCTTCAGATTTCAATGTTTTGCGGCACACGTGAGCATGCTCATCAGCCGTCCTGGTGAACATGCTGTTCAGTGCCTGTGAAATCTTTGCATATTTCTCCAATTGGTACTTCTTTATAAAAGCATGGTCATTTTTAATAATTATGCATTCGTTTTAATACGGTAGGTAATTGCTTAAAAAATCAGCTGTTGGACATCTTGTCTCTGTAACGCCATGATCACGCAGAGGTGTAAATTACACTGCCAGTGATGACTTGCTCATATTTGCAGTAAAATTTTAATTTCTAGAATTTTTGGTTTTTTTTTCACCTCGACATTAGTTTACTGATCAGTGTCAAAAAAAAAAAAATGTAAATAAATAAAACATGAAAAAATCTGAAAGAGGTGAAAACTTTCTATAGACACTGTAGTTTCTTTTTGGTGGGTTAATGCTTTATTTGTAACCAAAGATGTGGTTCCAGTTTGCAACATGTAAGTGATTTTGTCCTGAGATCTATTTAACCAATAAGAATTTAAAGTCAAAATTGTTAAAGCGTGCAGTACAGATTTCCAGTGTCAAACGTGTGAATTTAACCAGAGTTAAGCATGTTTCTGTTTGAGCCTCAGGAACTCACCTTCCCGATAATCTGACTTTGTGATGCTTTCCTCATATTAGAAAAAAAGGTCTCAAATTCAGACTGTAAATTGTATTTTATTTGGGCCGATATTCCTTCTACACGTTATTTTGTGACTATAATTATAATCCCTTTTAAACCCTGAACATCACTTTCTCTTGATTTCTTGATGTGTTTTCACATTTCTCAGTGGGCCCCTCCACCAAAGTGGGCAAGTCTGAATAATCCTGAAGTTGCTCTAATGTTTCATCTGGCATTTAAAGCAGCACAAAGGAACATTTGTCATTTGTAGCTCAGTGGGTCCCCTGGAGGCGCGGCGATTAAATAACTTTTACAACCTCCAGTGTTACTTTAGCTGGCTTTTTGCCAGTAGCAGGGACGGAGAATCACAACAGCAAAAGCGAGCAAATATTCCTTAAAATATAATTCAATCTGATATGTTGACATGGAAAAAAAGTGATTTGTGCTGCTTTAATGAGTTTAAAAACCCACGCACATGAAAACACATGCATGTGATGTGAGCATGTGAAATGGTACATGAAAGGTGTCATTGGAAGGGAAGGATTGTGACCTGCTGGTGGACAGAAAAACCAAGAGTGGTGTTCATGAAGGGCCAGCTGTAGTCATGGCGACACGTGGATGACCCTTCCTACATCTGTGGCTTGCCATGTAGCCCTCCCAGCTGCTCAGCACACTTTTTCTTTCATTATGGCTTGAGACTGGAGGCAGGGATAGTGTCTGATGTCTCTTCTCTGAAGGTTCTTAGAAATGAGGTCTTTGGGTCCATTAACAGTGTTGTCAGTCAGGGTGCCGTGCAGCTCCACTGCTTCAGCAGGCATATCAGGGTTAAGACCTGTGTCCTTTGCTGCATGTCATCCCCCGTCTCTTCACCACCTTTCCTCTCTCATTACTGCCCAATAAAGTCACCGGTCCCCAAAAAGCTTTTTTTTTTTCTTTTTGGGAAAAAAGAAAAGAAATCTTGTCAGTCAAAGACTTTTTAATTTAAACTACAATATTCATTTGTCTGATGTTCAAACAGGAAGTGATGCGATTGTCCCAGTGAACAAACAAAATAGCCTATGATTCAAATAACTTCATTCATGTACCTACAGCTATTGCAACATTGTTTTAATGATGGTTTTTCTGTTACTTTAACTGTTTAACATTACTATTTAACTGCTGCAAATACTATAGCAGCTCTTACTTCTATTGTTACTTATTCTTGAGCAAGTATCATGTAAAAACTATTTAACTTATCTGTAACAGTATTCAGATGGCATGTTGAATGACAAATTCTACTAACCTGCTACAAAATTATTGCCACTTATTTGATTTTTCCATTTTTAAAACTGCTTACTTCATAATGCACAATACATAGTATGTCACCGTAAAAAACATTATTCTCTAGCAGAGTCAGAAGCTGGTCATGTAACCACTGTGACCAGCTCCCACTGTACTGGACCATTGCATTATGGGTCTTAGTATGGGAGGTAGACCAGAGTTGTATCTGTACTGGGGGTTCTATGTCAGGGAATAAAAAGCACAAAGAAAGTGCATTATTTAGTATCCTATATACTGTAATTAGTAGAGAGTGATTAACAACAAAGCCTGGTTTATTAAAGACTGGAAATTTTCCTGGGAGTAGCACACCCCCTCAGTAGTTTTTGCATTCTGCATACTACATTTTTGCTAAATCAATAGCACTGCTATACCAACGCTATAATATCACTTTCAAAGGTGCCAAAGCAGACTGGAGTTGGTGTGGGGAACACTCCTTCACTGTGAGTTTTCCATTTATGGGTACCATTCTGTGCTCTCGGGTCTTAAAACTAATTAACTGCTCTTAAAGGCTTGAATCAAGGGAACTGGACTTCTATTTCTTTGTTCTTGAAGACATTTCACCTCCCATCCAGAAGGCTTTGTCAATTCAATGATTTGACAAAGCCGTTGACAAAACTGGCAAAGTCATCTGGGTGGAAGGTGAAACATCTTCAAGAACAAAGAAATAGAAGTCCAGTTGCCTTGATTCAAGCCTTTGAGAGTTTCTATTTCCTAGATGACAGAGAGTCTACACTACCATAATTAAATGCTTTACATTTAGAGGAAAGTTTGCATTGCTCCTTGCACACATATATAACTGCTGGTCTCCTTCAGTTTTAAAAGACAACAAATACAGTGACTTTTGTGACCCCACGTGTGGTTTGAATGTTTATACTCAAGGTTAGGTATTTATCATGGTTATGTAGCAGATTTTATTCTTGAGGAAAATGTTTTCCAGAGCAAAATCCCAGCAATCATAGCAGCTCTTCTGAGGTCTCTGCTGAAATTTAGACCAGATTTTCTTGACATTTAGATAGTGGTTCATTGGACCATGGTGTTGGCTTATTTTAGCTTTTTCAGTGATTCGATCTATTTTGTAATTAAAAATGTAAAAAAAAAAAAAAAAAAAAGAAAAAGGAAAAAAAAAATTTTTTTTTCATTGAAGTCCCATTTATATTAAAGAGTCACTGAAATATTAGGATACTCCAGTTAGGGCTCATCAATACTTTAAAATGTAAGCCTTGAAAAGGTCTGCATTTTAATGTGACATTTTCAAGGCTTGAAAAGTACTTGAAACTAATTGCATAGATTGGTAGTAATGACTATCTGACTAACCTGCTATATAAATGAAGAAAAATCATTTTGTCTCACTGCTTCTCTGAGTCTGCAGGTTTGGTTGTATGATGATCTGTCAGCGACCTCTGACTGGAAAGTGAGTAGATGATGACAGTCCACCTCCACTCAACCTGAACTCAGCATCTCATTAGTACTTAGCATTATTAGCTACTTGGTAGTGAAATGAGCATTATTTTTAAGACAGAAAGAAATGAGCAATATAATAATTTGCACAATGTCATGTAACTGCACAGCTACAGTGCCTTGTGAAAGTATTCGGCCCACCTGAACTTTTCAACCTTTCGCCACATTTCAGGCTTCAAACATAAAGATATAACATTTCAATTTTTTTGTCAAGAATCAACAACAAGTGGGACACAATCGTGAAGTGGAACAGAAATGTATTGGATATTTTAAACTTTTTTAACAAATAAAAAACTGAAAAGTGGGGTGTGCAGTAGTATTGGGCTCCTTTACTTTCAGTGCAGCAAACTGACTCCAGAAGTTCAGTGAGGATCTCTGAATGATCCAATATTGTCCTAAATGACTGATGTTGATCAATAGAATCCACCTGAGTGTAATCAAGTCTCCGTATAAATGCACCTGCTCTGTGATAGTCTCAGGGTTCTGTTTAAAGCTCAGAGAGCATCATGAAGACCAAGGAACACACCAGGCAGGCAATGGGGCCAATAATATTGCACACCGCACTTTTCAGTTTGTTAAAATTTGTTAAAATTTAAAATATCCAATGAAATTTCATTACTCTTCACCATTGTATCCCACTTGTTATTGATTCTTGACAAAAAATAAAAAATAAAAGTTCAAGGGAGCTGAATACTTTCGCAACTCACTGTATATAAGATTTAGAAAAACAAATGAAACACGTTACATTTATCTGAACAGCTATTTTTCTCTGGAATGCCAAAATGTGGAAGTTGAGTTACACCCTTACCCAAATTCCCAAATCATCCATTTTCTGTGGACCATTACTTTACGTTCTTTACTTTACTTTACTTTAAGTCCCAAGCAGCAAATTGTGAGTTGCATTTGGTAACTGAATACAGAAAGGTACATTAATACTAAAAACATGTGAATGATGGCAAAATATTACTGGACTGCTGTGAAGCCAAGGTTTTACTGTGATAAAGGAATTACACTGTTATACTGACTTGTCTGTCAAGGGTGGGCTAAATGTTACATAACTTCAAAAAGATCAAATTTTTAATGATTCTACCTTTATGCTTTTCCTTTTTGGTGTAGATAGTTCAGGACGACGTAAAGTAATACATAATGTAACATGGACACCTGACACATGTCATCTTCAACAACTAACTGACATTTTTACAGACAATAAACACTTTATTCTGATAAAAATCTTTACATATATTTGGGGAGTTTAGGAGATAAGTACAATAAATAAATAAATATAAACAATTTCTAAATCCAGAACTTGAATTTGGATTTTTTTTTTTTTTTTTTTTGTCCTTTGTTTTTTTTTTTTTCAATCAGCCGAGCAGAAACAAGCAGAACAGCTAGGTGCACTTCAGTAACCACCAGTGTAGTCAGGGGAGGCAGCCACAGTATTGGCTGAGTTGAAACAAACCTTGCCTCTCTGCCACCCACTGTTACTTCATTTTATTTATTTCTTTATTTTATTTCTTTGTGTCTTTCAGTGCTCTGTATTTTCAGTTCAAGGAGATAAACAGTTTTGTGCATCATCTCAAGTCTTTGGAAGTTTGAATTTCAAAGCGCATTCATTGATTTATTCATACGGCGCGTTTGAATGTTTAAGATGAGCAGACGGTGGAATATGGAGGGCATATCAACCTCTGTCAACACAAGTTGATTTGACTGCATTTCTATGAATTTTATTCAAAGATTTTCATGGAGCTGCCTTACCTCGAAAACAAATTCATGGTATCTTTCATATTTTTTAATAAGGAACTTATTTAAATTCAAGCCACTTATCATGTTACAGATTCATATTAGCTCTGACATCCTATATAAAATGCCAGGAGCAGTTAAAGATGAGTGAAATACTTTGGAAGATTAAACTTTATCGTTTCCATCCTTTCATCTGTCACCCTGTTTAACAAAGCTATTGCAAATCACAATTTTCTTTTCTTCTTTATAGGTTAATTGTAGCACAACATCCGGTTATATATATATATATATATATATATATATATATATATATATATATATATATATATATATATATATAAATATATATATATATATATATATATATATATATATCCATATGCAGGATCACAGGCATCTGCTGGAACCAATCCCAGCTCTCTTTGGGTGAAGGGCAGGGATATTACCTGGACAGGTGACCAGTCCATTGCAGGGCCACATGCACACTCATAATCACTCCTACGGGCAATTTAAAACCACCAGTTAACCTAACATGCATGTCTCTGGACTGTAGGAGGAAGCTGGAGTACCTGGAGGAAACTACTGAAAAATCGTTGAAACTACTGATGCTTGAGTTGTTGTTCAGTAAAATAGGGAAACGTCTGGCGCCCCCTGCTGTCAGTTTGACACCAAACAACAGTGTTCGGTGGTGGATGTCTTCAAATAAAGTAAATGAGCAGCAAGATACTGCAGCATGTAGGGTTGTAATAATGACACTTAATGTAAATCTAAATCATTAATTTTATCCATCACGTCATGAAATTTAAATATTATATCTGGTGTAAGGTATAATACAGTATTTCCTGCTGAGGAAGGCTGAGTTTATTGTAGATGAATAGGCACAGATTTGGTTTATATGATTTTTTCAAATTTTTTTCAATTTACACCATCGCAAGTATGCTGAATTAGCAATCAGCAGTTCCTGTTTCTTTAATCACATCAGATGAAGATTAACACTTTGATGGTGAAAATAACACAGAACCTCATTTTCTGTTATTTCTATGCTGATTTATGGACATCTGTCAAGGCTGAATATTATCCTCACTATCTAGAAGTCACGCTGAATATAAACTTGTGTCTGTAGTGTCATGCTTGCGTTCAAACTTGAGACTCAGAAAGGAGATAGCTAATGGTAAAAAAGTCACAGGTATTTGTAATTTAAATGGAATTTACTCAAATAATTTCCATTTAAATTCCAAATTTCTACTGCCTCTTTGGTTTGTGCGCAGTTTGTTTTGTCTCAGGTGCAGCTAGTAAACATGACAGAGGATGCACATGTACAATAATTTTTATTTAGAGGCCACAGCTCTTGCATATTACAACTGTTGGCTTTCATAAGGCAAAAGCAAGAATGAATCCACCAGCTAATTCACACAGAAAACAGAAAGCGTTTGGGGAGGGTGGGAACCCACAGGCATGCAGCGATGGCTCAGAATGCAATGTACAGCATTTTATATTTATATATATTTATATAATATATACAAAACAACAGTGAGACCCAAACAAATGCCACACATCTCATTCTACACAGTTACAGAACAAAGACAGACCAACTTTTTTTCTTCAATAAAAAAAATTATTTTGCTCTTTTCTCTGTAAAAGTGCAACTCAATTAAAATAGAACCTGTTTCAAGGCTTTTTTCCTTTTTTTTTCTTTTTTAAATGCTGAAACAAAAATAGAATCTTCCAAGTTATCAAAATGGAGCTATGAGAATATTGCATCTCCTGAATACCCTCTCACTTAAGTTCAAGATTTCAGTTGAACTGTGTCTAATTAGTACTTGAGATGAGATCACATAGCATTGACACATGATAAAAAAGCAGGTCTAGACTTACTGTTGATGTTAATAACAGTGAGTAGACAACAGTTTATCTGTAACAGCCGTAAACAAATACAGAGGTCTTATTTTCAGTTTGAAGCAGTTGGCATTCACTTAAAAACAGACAAGACAAAGAAAAGGGTGCACACACTCATCATCACAACAACGTACCATTAATGAATGTAGAATACGACAAAGAAGCGCCATATAGGTTTGCATTGGACAGGGACACACCTATTAATCTCACTCAACATTGTCAAACAAATGGTTCTCCATATTGCTTAGTAACACATAGAAATGAATTTAGAAATGAATGAAGATCAAAGATAGGTGCTATCTTCATCATGACACAGCTAAATTGCCAATCATGGTTATTTTTGACATTTTTATTTTGATTTTTCTTCAGTATAACTTCTATTTTATAGTTAATAGTTCCTTCATAGGCATTTCGAGCTGACAAAGAGGTCCTAGAGTGGCTATCTGAGTTGGTACATGCATCGGTAACCAGGCTAAAGTCAAAAGTGTGAAAGGGGGTCAGGGTGAGGGGGGGGGGGAGGAGGGGTTTGGACGGACAGGCTTGAAGGTCGGTGCCCAGGCTCTAGTCGTCCTCTTCATCTTCCTCATCACTGTCCTTCATGGAAATGCCCTGCATGCCTCCTTCCCTCACCGAAGCAGTGGCCTCCTCCAAAGTCAGCCTGTTGCGCACCGTATCATACATCTTACTGTTCAGGGTGGAGTCCAGGACGCCCTGCAGGCGGAAGTCTCTGTACTTTTTCTACAGAAGCACAGAGACACGTCAGCACAGCATGGAGGACGCTACAAAGTCGGGGCGTCTCACCAGCCCAGTGGCTGCTGGCACTCTTACCTTTGTGATCCTGATGAGGATCTTGAGCTGGTAGACGTGGAGCTGCTGATCCATGCGTTCAGTGAGCCAGGTCCCCAGCAGGTTCATGGTGGCAGTGTACCATTGCTGAAACACATAAACACAACTCTCTCCAGCAAAACACACAGCCACATGCATACTCAAGACACCATGACGAAAGCTAACTTTTAGGCAAATGTGAGCTGCTACAACTAAACACACTTCGGTAATGTCACATAAAACATATAAACAGTATCAAAGACTAAAGACGAGTCTTCATCCAACTTCACAAGCATGGACTGAGCTGAAAGGCCGAACTGGGCAAAGACTCAAAGCGTCTTTGGTTTTACTGAATGACACATGAATGGAAAAGAGACAGAAGTGAAAAAAAATCATAATGCAAAGCAGAAGAAAGTTAATAATAATAATAATAATAATAATAATAATAATAATAATAATAATAATAATAAAAATCCTGCATGAGACATGAAACAATAATGGCAAAAAAAGAGTAACAGATGCAAAATATACACTATGATCAGAAAAAAACAACTATAACACTGAAAATAACCTAAAAAATGAGATTTTTTTTTTTTTTAAGAAGTTGGTTCAACCCCAGAGAAATGAAACAATAATCTCTCTGAGACACAAAATAACTAAAATGGAGCAAACAGCAAATGTAAAGGGTTTTCAAAGGAATGTAAAGACAGACAGCTGGAGACACAAAACAACCACAAACTATATTTGCATGGTTTGTTGTGTTTGAGTCTCAGTCCTCAGCAGTATGCTACATGTCTGTGCCCAGGGCCCCGTTGTTTCATGATCTGTCCACATCTACATGACAGCCTGACATTTCACTGAACAGAATTAGCAACCAATGCAAGTTGAGATGCTTTGAACAGGAAACAAAGAGTTCTGAGCTACAGAGCTGTCTGTGCTTTCTAATCCTGAATCGTATACAGCTTAAACAGCCTTCACCAGCACCAGCCTTCATCTGCTTTTAGCTTTGGCAGTTCCTGAGATCAAGCTTTATTAATTACCCTGAAACAAACACAGTTGCAATTTGGAATTGAAAGGCATCTTTTAGAAAGAGTTAAAAAGCAAAGAAAACCTGGGTTTAACTCCTTCCCCAGAACCATGGGAGTTCTGTATGTGAGTGCACTGGAGTAGGTGTCAGTTGTTTCCAACAGACCACTTTAAAAAAGTGAGACAAACACTGGACTACAAATGGCCACATCTGCTCTTGCTTTACTGTAATTTTATGCTATGGAATTAGCTCTATTTTGGGAAAAAAAAAACAGCATTTTTTTCTTTCTTGCCATGTAGGAGATAAGAAGATCTACTCCAGTCTGACGTCTGTAGGGGGTTTAGCTTAAGCCTGGCTCTGCCCAAAGGTAACAAAATCCTCTCAGCAGCTACTCGTTTGTTTGATTTAATCTGTACCATCTCAAAGAAAGGAACTGTAGGAAGGGACTCAGAAATAGTCCAGCACAGAAGTGATTACACAAACAAATGATGGCATGTCGAGCTGAGCTGATCCAAAAACGTTCTGCACTATATGTTCAAACTAATTTATGATGTTTTGTTTTAGCTAATGTTCTCAACATACCACTCACAGACACACACAAGCACTCCGCAACTGTGTCACCCATGTAGATAATAACTGCTGGATGGCACTTTGAAGAAGAGAGAGGAAGTGTTTTCAGAAGAGTTTACTCAGTGTACTGATTCTGCAGCTATTAAAAGCAATTAATAAAAAAGAGGGAAGTCATAAAGTGCTAACAGATTTATCTGTTTTAAACTGCAATTACCTTTTGAACAGGCACAAATGGTTCAAATCAATATTTTGTAAAATCTGCATGGTCCATCCATTACTGAAGGCAATTTCTTAGCCTTTATGTATAATTTATCAACGTGGAAATACTGAGCTGCAGCTAAAATGCCCTACATTGCAGATTAGAAACGACTGTGCAGGAAAAGTAAAATTATAGTTTTGACATAAGTTCATTAGCAAAAGAAAAATAGGATGAGAGTGAGTAAATGGTTAGCAGGAAAGGAAAAGGGTGCTATTTTCTTGTAGCTTTTCTCCATTTTTTTTTGAAGTTATTGTTTCCCTGTTTAAAGTTACAAGAGAGCAGCACATGTTTGAGAGAAATAGTTGTAGTTGTCAGTGAAAAGAAGCCAGCTTTAAACTTGTGAGTAGGCAGGACTTCCAAAAAAAAAAAAAAAAAAAAAAAAAAAACTGGCACGTAAGGCCCAAGCTTTAAGTATGTGGCGTTAATTTGTTTGGTTGTTTATTTTTCAGAGCAGGATCAGGATTAGGTGAAAGTCTGGTAATGCAAATGCCTGTCCACTTCACAGTCGAGTTGAGCGTGCAGTGCATGCAGACCTCGCAGGTAGGTGGGTTGCTGAGTACGTGCTAAGGAAGACTGCTCTATGAGCAAATGAGGCAGAGCTCTGAGAAGGAGGGTCATGCTAGAAGATGTACACAGGAAGATTATTTGATTCTACTATCATGCCAACCAGCTTAATGTGATAAAACAACACAATGCAACGCTAGAGATAAGTGCCACTTTTTTTTTTCCAATTGAAGGAGGCAGCATAAATAGTGTTACTCAGAAAAGTGGAAATGAAAAAGAATTTAAATAAATTAGTGAAAGAAAGAGAGATAAAATAGACACTAGGATAGCATCTAGGAACGACTGTGACTTGCATGCAAATGGATGAAGAGAGGTGCATTCAGTGAAAGAAGAAAAAACACTGCAAGACTTCATTAACATGCGGTTTAAACTAAAACATTCACAGCTTGAGAAATCTTTCAGTTAACATGACAGTGCTGAGCAGGATTTCAGTAGACTTCAGAGCCACACAGAGGAGACAGGGGATAAAACTGCAGAAATATAAATGAAACAGAAGGAGACGCGGGAGCCAGTGTGGACCTGAAGGACGAAGGCACCCACGTCACGACAGCTTTGCTCCTCACGTCGTTGCAAAGTAAATATCAAGTCTATCTGACACAAAACTCCTGTTTCTACAGCCAACACACATACGGGAAAATCAAAGGGAGACTTTTGAGCGTCAGTGGGACGTACTTCACATCACTGCCTCACAGAAACAAGTGTCAACACACAAAGCTGCTCTGGACAAATAGTTACTGAATGACATGAATCACATATGATACAGCGTTATGTGTCAATCAAATCACACATGGAGGACACATAGATATCAATGTATCCTGTCAGGATTATGTTTGTTAAGCCAGTGCTCTCTTCACTCTGTAGCACTCTGGTTCCCAACCCTTTGGGTTTGTGACTTCCCTCATTGCAACCAGTGAATATCTTCTCAGATTGCATCACTTTTACTGTAGAGTTCAGAGGCCAGATGCATAAAACTCTGTGAATTTGTCACCAAGCCTGTTTGTCCTTCCATTCCCACATTTAGCATTTAAGAGATGTAAACACTCCAATCCACTTGCATATAAAAATACTGTTTACGCTGCAAGTTAGAATTAAGACACAAGCAAAGAGGAACGGCGATGTGAAAATGAGATGGTTTCAGTTCTTTACGCAGAAATGGAGGGAAAATGTCTGAATGGGAAACTGTATTAGAGGTTCAAAGGTCAGGACCCTAGCCGAGGTGGGAAGGAAGTGGTTGGACCTGCGAAGGCATTTACAAGGTGCTGCAGCGGTGCCAGCACAGCTGTCTTAGTACACATTTAATCATTTACTATGCATTTTCCAAATGGTTTATTGTAGACATTTACATAGGTGTGTGTGTGTGTGGAAAGAGTAATATATTAATGAAGAATGCAATCACTGATGGGTTTTTTTTTTTTTTTTTTTTACACCGTATCAGGCTCGACTCGGTCTTGAAATGAGGCACTCACGTTCACGCTGCACTGTGTGCCAACAGGTGTTTTGTGTGTGCACGTGCGTGTGTGTGTGCACATCATTTATACATCCGGCTCTGGGAACATCCATGCAAAAGCTCAGCTGCTGAAATGATAGCGAGATAGTTTGCGTCACAGAAAGCAAACATAAGGTGTCAGTCATTCCTCCTTTCACTGCTAAATGGTTAGAAAGATGGAGGAAAAAAAACTTTTTTAAGAACCGCATTTACTGCCTAGCTTGGCTTCTTTACAGATATATATTAGAAAAATGTACGTCGAAGGAACCGCCAGGTTGGGAACCACTGCTCTGGCAGATCAAGGCTAAACATGTCAGCCTCTGAGTGTGACATCATGCACCCAGCATTATTACGTCACATGGACTAAGTGCATGGTTGCTTCACTGCGTCACTTCCTCAGGAGCCTTTATGTGGAGAGTAGTGGTAGTTGAAAAATTATCATTTGATTTCCTGGCACAAGATGACTGAACAGCTCTGTTCTTTCCACAGAGAGCACTGCTTCAGATAATCCTTGTTTCAGGATGCTTTTATGGACTCTTTGGAATTAAAAGAGGTTGTCTTTTTGTTTTCTTTTCTTTTTCTGAAACACAAATGCCCGAAAGCACTGTGGCGATGCACAGCTGTGACTCAGACAGAAGAGAGACAGACAGAGAGAAGACAAAAGTGGTAGAGGATCAGAAAAGCCTCTTCTGCCAGGGTGAAGTACACTTCCTGGTCTCAAAATGGGACTTATCCCTCTCTGCCCTGTTGTTTTGCCACATTTTGGAGGGCCCCTCCCTTCTTGAGTGGAGGAGACGGCATCTTACTTACATCAAATAACCTTTCTATATACACCTCCTCATTGACCTTATCACGAAGCATGTCCTGAGAGTGGCGCATAAAGGTCACATAGCCATCAGCTACGTCCATTCCAGGTTTCTGTAAAAATGAAAACACAACATTGTCAAGGCAGGAAAGTTCTGAATATTGGAACACAGTCTCTACCACTAATTACTGCCTTAAAAAGGCAGTAAAATAAAGCTACTTTTTGAGGACTGCAAGGATTTTTGTTCAGCTGTAAACATGCACAAGAATCAGAGGAAGTAGGACACTATTGAACTTACAGGTACATCCACATATTTTGAGGCAGCTTTCACCTGAAATAAGAACAAAAAGAGTCAAACACTGACAGAAGAACTGTGATTATCATCTGTGATAGTGGGTTTGAACTGTTCTGATACTGCATATACAAAACAGGAGTTATGCATCTCATCTTAACCAGCATGACTATTTTTTTTAATTTTTTTCATTGCATAAAACAATATGTTGCAGAGCCTCTGGTTCATTAAAGATATTCATAAATCTTCAACATTCTTGATGTTAAAGAAACAAAATTCTCTTTGAAATTGAATAATTAGCATTGTGTTTTAACAGCATGATTACATGGGTAGATATAGGGAAAATATGTTTTTATTTTAAAACAGACAGCTAAACAGAAAGCATGACAGAAAGAAAATTACACTTCACAAAACTAGATAAACAGACAGCATATGAAAAACCATTAAAGGTATTATTTATTTTGTTTTATATCTCCGGGCTGAGGAAAGAGTTGAATTTTCTTGTAAAGTAAAGTGAGACGAATGACCAGTTTTAGGTTCAAAACTATTTTTCAGTACTTTGTATTGTTATAATGAAGCAGTTCAAGTGAGCATCTAAAGTCTCATCTCACCGTAAATGACAGGAAAGAGGAGAAGAGAGTTCCTTCATCGTATCGGGAAATCTTAGCCAACACTCCCTCCAGAATGGCCACAAACTAGGATAAAAGAGGAAAAGAGGTATAATTGGCCTATCTTTGTATCCACTTTTTTCCCTTTCCCTGACATTGCAGATGAAGTAATTGCAGTAATGCCACAGCTGAAATAGACTCGTACTTTTGCAACCAGAAGCTGGATCATGTCCTTCACACTCTCCTTCAATCAGATCGTCTATTTTGGAGTGGAACTGTTTCTATGTGAAATAAAGCAGAAATTTTACCAAAAACATGTATGTGAGCTGATTTAAAATGGTGGGATTCTGCAACATGTGTTGGCTGTTTCAGGTCCTGTTTTTTTTTGGTTTTTTTTTTACCTCTTGGCCCATCTCCATGGCACACAGTTTCGCTGACTGGTCCTTAGCATCCACCATCACATTGAACATGGTGCATAATGATGGAGAAATGCGGAAATCTGTGGACTTGCTGCTCTTTGTAAGCTTGGACTCGAATGCCATCCGGGTGCTGAAATTCAAGTGAAAAGTTATATACGGTGTAACGTGAAATATGTATTTTAATGTGAATGATCTATCTTCTCTCATGAACAGCCGCACACCGCTTGACGCAGTTCTCAATCATGTTGCTTGACATGAGCTGGATTCGACTCTCAAGATGTTTGGCAAACTCCTCTTCAGGCCAGTGCAGGTCTCTGATGAATGTCTGAAGGGCATCCAGCTTCCAGAACAGGTCCTCTGACGTCCCAGAGCCATTACTGCCATCGACCCAAACACACACAGGTCAGAAGAGCATTCCAGTACAGAGAGTGGCTCAAAGGTTGACACGGGGTGGGAGTTGTTGTGGCAGGTGCAGAGGAGGGTGCTCGTCCTCTACACCCGAACACAGGAAGACTTTACTCTGGCCATACACTGACTGCTCCATCCACATGTCTATCACATTTCCTTTTTGCTCAGATGCGTCTGGACAGTCAGTGTATGGGTGAAAAGAAGCGAGTACGGTCTACTGTAACAAATCAATAACCATACTGCACAGCATGATTATTGCATGGTATGTGAAGTGGTCACATGCAGGTAAAGTCGCTGCAGATACAGCAGCTTTTCACACTGTGTCAAGACAAAGGAGAAGGGAATGGGGATGTGAGAGAGGGCGTGTCAAATCATGATGAAAAAAATGTAAATGATAAGTGTCCAAAAAACATAATTTCATTCACTTATCACAAGCCCTCTCTCAAAATCCTCATCTCCAGGCTGGTGGGGCCCCTGAAAAATTTACCAAAGAAACCATGCAGAGCTTCTCTAGAGTATCATAAGTAGAGCTGATTGGGAAACATGAAGCATGTAGAACTGGGAAGGAGATGTGATAAAACAAAGAGGTTTGAACTTTGAGCCTCTCCACTTTATCATCTTCAAACGATGACTCCATTCCTCCCTTCCAATCAGGCAACTAGCAGGAGGTAAAGGTCAGAGATGAACCTACATCCTTGTAGTTAACATCACTGTTTTCCCCCTCTGCATCCTGGACAAGCCCCCATTTCTGTTACGACCTGTCTTAAGCATACCTGTGAAGGTTCAGATGAAACGTGCGTCAGGCAAGGCTTACAGATGTTCACCTGTCTTGCTGATGGAGCTCATTTTAATTTTGTGTTAAATCCTCTAGACTTTAACTTTTTTGAAATTAAATAAAGCACAATTTTTCTTAATAAATTCTTAGATTTATGTCAGATAGGTCGTAACAGCCCATAAAGAAAAATATCTGCAGATGTCAGGTCTGGGTAGATACTTAATTTGCAGATCGTGGCTCTTGAATTGGAATTGATTTTACTTTTTTTTTTGTTTTCTTTTTCTCTTATTTTTTTGGGTCTGCGTCTCCACATCTCAACTCAACAGCATGCATGTTGAGACAAATGAGACAAATGAGAGTTTTGCAGCGTCTCATTTGGAAAGCAATACCTCATCTACTCTAACACCTCTCAGAGCGACCTTGGCATGAACATGAACAGAAGTCGTTTGGCTTTAAGAGAAAACATAATTTACTTTAGATATTGAGCTTTTGACTCCCAATTTATGTCCATAAATTTGTTCTACCTTTTGTTTTTCTTTTATGATTGTTGTCATTTTTGAATTATCATCACCAAGAAGCATCTTCATACCAAGCTCCTTTCTGCTTTGCTCAGTAATTCTAAAGTAGACTAGTTGAATACACACTCGGAGTCATATATAGCAGCCATCCATGACGGGGTAGAAAAGCTAGGCATTTGTGGAAGGTTAACTGATAGTCCTGCTACTGGCACTGGCAGATTTGGTACTTTGGGAATTTGGAGGTTCACATTTGGAAGATTCACATTGGGCAGATTACTTGTTAAACTCCTGCAGAAAAGACAGACAAAAAGAAAAAAGAATCCATAACAGTGGTGTGGGAGCTGCAGAAAGCCATGTAACACTCATCATAAAAGGAAAAATCTGAAAATAGGTGAGGACAGGAATGTACAGTAGCACACATAAACAGAACAGAAATCATTAAATACACACTTTAAACAGAAATGCCTACAGATTCAAGAGAGCTTGGCACACACATATACTGTGTAAAATGTAGTGAGAGGCAAAGTAATACTGAAAACAATGAATACTCATTACAACAGAGAAAAGGAAACTTTTACCTTAATAAATCGTAAATATGCTCTTTGCAATACAAATATGGAAAAGCCATAACATATAAATCATAATGGCAACATAACAGACTGAACACGTTTTTTGCTTCTGGTAACAATGTCAAAGCGCACATTATGAAGTTAGTTCACAGACAAAAAAAACAACAGAAAAATTATGTGATGCCCTGACCCCAATGTGTCAGAGAAAAATGGAAAAGACACATGCATAAATCAAAGACTATTTCCAAAATAAATAGCCTGTTTCTTTTATAGAAAAAGTAGGTTATTCAACCCAAACCATCTCTTGGCTCATTCCTTAACAGTGAACCCACAGGAAGCACACTATAGTTGTTCTCCCAGATATTCAGCCTTCACACAGTCAATCATCTGAACAGAAAAGCCTTGCATCTCCAAGTTTCCTTCAGCCCTGCTATAAACACAGAGGATCCTTACTTCACAGGCTCCCAGGACTCTCTCTCAAAGCCCTTGTGAATCGACTGAGCGATGGAAGATTCCATCAGATCCACATATCTAACCACCAGAGGAGCATACAGATCCTGGAGGTGTTTGTGGAACTTTCCATTGCACAGATGATCTGTGGATGCAAAAACCACCTAGAAATAAGCATCTTCTCATTACGATAAATGTATGCAAACATTAATATGGTACGATATGAAACAAGCGCATGAGCTTACAGTCTGTACGGAGGAAGTCATTGAGGAGCTGGAAAAGAGGGAAGCTGTCCCAGCTCTCAGGGGACTGGATCTCCAGAGCTGCATCCATGTCAATGGCATAGAGGGCCAGGAAGTTTTCTGCATGCTCAACCATGAGGTCTGTCCACCAGGCAAACGCCTACAGACACAGCAGGGGGGAGAGCAGAAAGATAAACAGGATCTCCTGTTTGGAGAGGGATGAGACATAAGAAAGGAGGCATAGAAGCTTTTTGAAAGGAAATGTTCCTGGATTCTTTTCATATGAATCTGTATAATTAGGTCTAATATTTTAGGAAATGCCTTGTATTTTCTTTTGAGACACAATGCCACTTTTTGTGTCTTTCCTTCAAAAAAAAAGTCACAACCAGGAGCTGGTTGGTTCGGTTGTTTGGCTGTTTAATGCCAGCTCAGCTTATTGTCCTGGTTCATGTCACCGATTTCTATTAAGGTCATGGGACCTTGAAAACCCTAAAGCTCTACAAGTTCTTTTCAAGGTGACTACCGTATATTCTCATTTCTGCTCAACTATCCACTAAAATGTATGGATGAGTTGTACCTAACACTTTTCAACTAAATGTTTGTTTGATTTATTTTCCCCTTATTTTAGTAGGTAACCCCATGTGAAATAACTTTTCAATTCAATTGTATATGAGCTGTCTTTTGATTATCTTTTACACTATTGCACTTTGTCATGCGGCCTTGCAGATGTTTGTCTTCCTCGGGCATGCAGCCTGTGGGAGACATCCTCTGGAGAAGCGAATGATTCTTGTAGCTTTTGTGCTTTGTTCTTTCTTTCTTTTTTCCTTCATCATCTGGTTTCTATGGTGATACTGAGGCTAGAAACATAAAAACATTTTCTCTAAGGGAGGGCCTTCAAGCTCTTTTCACTGGCTTGCTGCGTGCACTTTCTGTGGCATTTCTCCCTGTAGACACGATAATCAACCTTTCTGACATCTATTTTTGATTATTATTTAGACATTTTTATTTTTTAGACATTTTTAAGACATTTTTATCAAAAATTACGTTTTTCCTCAATACCTCATTGCTCTTTAAAAAGTCTTTTTTCAAAGGAAAGCTGGCTGTATTTGTTTATATTCTTTAGCAGGACTATTTTTTAAAACGAATCTTTGCTTTTTTTTTTACAGGAAAGACTAACTGCATTAAAGTACTACTTTAACAATATTCTTTTGGAAACAGTTAAGTATAATATAATTAAGTGGCTTTGACTTCATCATTATACTTGATTATTATGATAGTTTTCTATCACATTATGATGTCTGCAGTCCCTGGTCTGTCATATTTTTGGGAATTTCAGCACTTTCTACCACAATTTCTCCTTTTATGAGTCCCACTGGATGGTTCTACTGTACTGGTCTGTTTTACTTTCATAAAAGTGTTTACGAAAGTAAATGATGAAAGAGAGGACTTCTCCTCTAAGTACGAAGTAGAAGTTGTCTCTAAAGCAACAGACATCAACAGGAATTAAAAATGCAGAAAAAAGAAATAACTCAAAATCTTATCCAAAAAAGTATTTGGAATACAGCATTTGGATTTTTGCAAAGTAAAATCTATAAATCTGTCTTCACAATATTTTCAAGAACATTTATGACATGAACAAGGAGTGTTTGATTTCCCCTTTTTTTTTATTGTTTTATGCAGAACTAAACTAAACTAAACATGCTCTGACTCCAGTTTCATGTTCAGTGAAAAACAGCAGGGTGGTTTCAATTTCCTCATTTTACTCATTGCAAGAAGGTGAACCAGAGCATTTCCTAAAATGCTAATATTCTTGTAATATTAATATTCCACTTCTCCGGGCTGTGGGAGCTGTCCGGTGCTGAACATTCAGGTTCAGCACCGGACAGCTCCCACAGCCCGGAGAAGTCGTGGGAGCTGTCCAGTGCTGAACATTAATGTTCAGTACCGGACAGCTCCCACCACATAAGCTGTCCGGTGCTGAATGTTCACGTTCAAGCCCACAGCCCGGAGAAGTGGTGGGAGCTATCCGGTGCTGAACGTGAATGTTCAGCGGAGTAGTGGTGGGAGCTGTCCGGTGCTGAATGTGAATGTTCAGCACCGGACAGCTCCCACCACTATCTCCGGGCTGTTGGAGCTGTTTGGTGCTGAACATTCACATTCAGCACCGGACAGCTCCAACCACTACTCCGCTCCACTACTCAGCTGTGGGAGCTGTCCGGTACTGAATATTCACATTCAGCACTGGACAGCTCCCACCACATAAGCTGTCCGGTGCTGAACGTTCATGTTCGAGCCCACCACTTGGGGGGATGGGCACATAAGCCTGGGAAAGAGACGGTTTTCATAACAAACACATAATTGTTGATTTTGAAATGTGGAACAAGTGTTAGTGCTATACATTTAGTTTGGAAGGTGTAGTTCATGTGGGGGGATGGGCACAGTCTGAAAGGGTTCATGTGGGGTGGGGTTTGTGTGTGTATGGTGGTGTATTTTTGGTTGTGTACTATCTGATGGATGAACACAATCTAGGGTCACCCATTAATTTCCTATGGTGGTCATTTTTGACCGGGAACACCACAGGTGTTACAAAGTTGAATAAACTACTCAAAATTAAGAGAAAGTGGTGATCAGCAATTATATATGTTCAAATGGCTAGTGTGGAGGATATCATAAGGCCCTGAGACAATCAAATGTAAAACACTATATTTATGATTGATGAAAGTAGGAAATCGGTCAGATATTTGACCCAAACACGACAGAAAGGTTAAGGAAATTTGGAAACGATGAGTGACTTCAGCATGTTGGATTCTGAATCATTTGGCTTCTTTGTGTGTTTTCATGTGTGTGCTTGTCTTCCGTCACGTTCATGTAGGTCAAATCCACAGCTTTGTTTGAAGATTTATGTAGCAGGATTGCATGTTCACACGCTGTTATATCAGTTCCACATTCTGTGCATCTAAGGCAAAGGTGCTCTTCTCATGCAAACGTGGACCTCTGCATGCTTCTGTCCCATGTTAAGGGATCAATGCATCCACCATTCACATCAGCAACAAATCCATATCCTTCTAGATGTGAATGTGACTCATGCATGTCTTTGATTAGGCACACCAAAGACTGCAGCACACAGCATCTCTGGAATAGAAGTTATGTCCGTTCCAATTAGTTAAGTAAGTCTTTGACACTTGCAAGACTTCCCCACTCTTTGACGCTATGAGTAAAGTAGTTGCTGTGCTGGCAGTCTGTGCTGATATTTGCTTATCATTCAGACCAACATGTTGCAAAACTCAATAAGTGAAGCTTAATCATTTTAAATTAGCCACATGCTTTATTTCACCCATCTCATAAAAGTAATTTTTTTCATCTGACATGACCACCACTACGGCAGTCATAACCTTACTCACCTTATTACTTACCTGTCCCCTCCCAGAATTTAAAAAGCATGACATCTCTAATGTTAGAGAAAGCAGGCACCAAACAACGCTCTTCTCTATCACATTCAAGGAGGCATATTCTCATGACAGTTAAAGGGGAGAGCAGTAAAGTATTTAATGGGACCAGGAAGGGGAGGACACTCAAAGGCAGAATAACCTCCAGCCTTTGACAGCAGTTAAGGGACACATACAGCGACCCGAGAACACCACGTCAGACTCAGTGTTCGGCCACACAGGCTGTAGTGCTCCATTGATGCAAGTGTGTTAAGGAACTGGTACTGGGAAGTGCGCTGATGCTGGGAAGGGGGGGGGGGGGGGGGGGGGGGGGGGGGGGTATATGGGATCATCTACTTTACATGCACAGTGCCATTTGGGAGTTTCTCATTCAAACTGACTACATACCTCTTTTCCCTGCTTGGATAGTCATCAATCATATGACAGTGAAAACACAGGAAGATGTACAGAACAACAATGTATTTTTGAGGCATTTGTTTGAAAGGGTTTGTATACTTAGAACAGACAGCAGAGAGGGATGGAGGAGGAGAAGCTGGAGAAGTAATGCTTAAACAAGTGTGGACTGTGAAATTAATCATTGGATGGAGGGAGAACAAATGTTCATGGTGCATCAAACTTCAAAGATTCACATGGAGCATACTTTGGGAAAGTTTCTGGTTCAGCATGCTTGGAGAGAAAGGAAACCTCTTTATGGCCCGATGAACATGCGTTATGATCACAATTATGTTGCGCAAGCTAATGTGCTTTTTAAAAAAATTTCTAAACAAGTTTATTCTCATGGCTATGCCTACAAACCCAATCCTACAGTTCCTTTGTTCATTCTCTGCTTGGAAATGTGCCTACTGCCATCGTGGCGCACATGCCATACAAGAGGGTTGTGATGGGGACTGAAGAGGAGAAAGAAATATAAATACTGTACCGATTGATCTCCAGAACTTGTGACTGCCGCCTGTCAAGCATATTCAGAGAGATACAATAAATCTGCTTTATCTGCATATTCTAAGACCACAATGGATCACCTGTAGATCTACACAACTATACAGGTTCATCATGCTTTCTACAAGCTCAGTGTTTATGGAAGCAAAAATGTTGTAGCTAGTTTCAGTGTTTTAAAGGAAGAAAGGAAAATTTTGGTCAAAGGTATTGCACTTTTAACTCCTCTGTGTTTATTTATGACTATATTTACTTGCAATATTGGGATATCTCATGAAAATACAATGTACAGGAAGCTTATGCAGTGCAAAGGTTTCATATGGGATCTATTATGCACTCTTTTTTTTCTATCATATGTGTTACAAGGCCTGATACTATTATTTTAAATGACAGAGTTGAAGACCAAAGCTTCAGGTGTTTACTAGGGCTTTAGGATGTCATGCAACCAATGAGCGAGCAATGAATGTACACCAAAACTTGCTGCTGGAATCTTTGTTGCTGCAAGTTGGATTTGGACTTCCAGCTGCATAAGCTGCACTTAGCAGGTTTATGGTTAGCTTTCAGAAAGTCCCAAAAGACCATGAAAAAAAGCCTCAGAAAGTGAATAAAGGTCTTAGAAAGTGAATGAACTGAGTTAACCAGGCTGCATAAAGAACCAATACAAGATTTGTTTGTCTTCTGTTACTACACATCATGCAAATATAACCTGTAAATGAGAATAAGTCACTTTTAATATCAAACCTTTTTCTCTGCACTTGATGATACCTTGATGATAAAAGTAGTCGGGCTGTTTATATAGTAAATTAGATGCAATTTCATATTTTCTTTCATATACCATTTAAATAACTTTAGAAGATTGAAAGAAGGAAAAATGTTTCTTATAGTTCACAAAAAGATAAGATTAGTTAAACATGCACATGTGCTGTGCAGGAGAACCGGGCCTTTTCTTCTTCACTTCATAATACTTATTCCTAACACCACTGCATTAATATTAGGAAATTAATGAAGTAAATCATCATCGCTGCGACTTGTTTCACTAACACTGGGACCCAATCTTTATGATAACTCAGCAATATTTAGCAAATAGGTTTTGTGTTCTTCTACATGAGTAGGATCTTGAATGTATCTTATTGCTACTTCTGGTTGAGTTAAAGATAGTGTACTACTGGAACTGGTTGTTTTTTTTTTTTGTGGGGGGAAAAACACAGCCAAATATCAGGACACAGTGAACCCATGGGGAATAAAAACTCCTATCTGCTGTTTGCCTTTCCATCACGTGTATCCAGGACTTTCAACAACACTGCAGTGTTTTCAGTGACTTAATTCCCACTGAAACGCTCAGCTGTAATCAGTGGGAAGCAACGCAGACTTCCTGTCTAATTTGCAGGCCGTACACAGACATTGCAGCTTTGATTCCATGTAGCCGTAGACTGCTGAACACCAATTAGAGCTTTCCTAAATTAAATTAATCTTTGCAGTGGTTTTTTGAGCTACCCATAGATGAAAGGAGCTTTATTTATAGCAGGCTGATGATAAGGCTAACTCCCTGCAGAGGGGCGAGTGAGATAAGAGCGAGAGTGCAGAGCGAAAGTGCTTTGAGGAGTAGAGGAGGAGAGGGTTCTCACTCACCTCCGCGTGGTGTTCCTGGTTCTGCTGGAGGACCTCTATGACTAACTCCGCCAGGCGAATTGTTTCCTCCAGCTTTTTGGCAGGCGTGACTAACTGGCCTACGTTCTCTGAGACAAAAGGATGAGGGTGAGGGATGAGCGGTTAGTCAAGCACAGAGAAGCATTCCAGGAGGATTTTTACAACTATTTTGAAGATGTCTTTAATCTCTACTTTTATGACCTTTGAAACATTCACACTGTGATATTTTTTTTTAACCCACTTTCACACTTTGATATCTAATAATGTTAGATCTTGTACTGTATATGCGTGTTAGGCTACGTGACATAAAGCAACCGAGGTAATGTGTTTGTAAGATAATAAGATTTATATCGAAGAAGCATCAGACAGAAGAATAGTGGTGTTGATATGGCGGTGCAATATGGCATCAAAAACATGCATATTGTGAAGCGGTACTGAATAAGCTGTCAGTATAAGGAGCTGTCGCATGGCTTAGATAAAAATATTCCACAAATACACACTGTAAAAATGTTTCAGCTCTTGTTTGAAGATTTCCAAGAAGAGAAGTGGGATGTTTACTTCATACTCAATAATATAACAAAATAATCTGACTAAGAGCAGAGCCGATCAACATAGAACATTTAAAAGGCAATGTAGTTTTTCTATACTTGTTTTTCTTATTGTCAAATAACATATATTTCTTTCAGCTGAATTGTTGATTTTACTCTTTTTCACTGCGGCCGGTATGAACCCAAGATATTTCCTTTTTTGTCTGAAATGCTGGCATTTCTTTTTAAGTTTAAAGTTTAAATTTCTTTCAAGTTGTCGTCATTGCACTTCTCATTTCAAAATTCCCCACTCATTCACCTTTGGAGACTGCAGGTGGGCTCGTCCGATCCAGTACCCTCTTCTTCCTCAGACACACCTTTGTAATGTGTGCAGAATGTGATTTTGGATTGTGTTGTTGATGAAATGCACGGACATCCCTGGACTCTCAGTGTTCTTTTTTTGCATTAATACGTCCAACAATGCAAATAACTCTCGCTGAAGGCAATAAAGCAACACCACGACACCCTCAAGATTCCTTCAAACATTTTATGATGTTATGAACTTTAGAAAGAGAAACACGCAAATCTCTTTTTAATCTTTCTTTGGCAAACATTGTTTTCACACTTTTTTAATGATTTTTTTCATGCTTATTTTGACAAAGTGGAGATCTTCTGCTAAACTTGTTAGGTAAGCAATGGATTCAGCTGCTGTACAAATCATGATTGCAGACATCTGTTGACAGAAACAGGTTTTACTTCTCTTCTTCTTTTGAATGTATTGCAGGAATTGATATACATTAACAAATCAAATGAATGCGATAAGACAAAGAGGAAATATTTTTGGGTCATACGGTCTACGTAACATGTAAGAATTATGCCTTTTTTTAAAATTGAATTTTCAGCAACAATCCAACTTTTAATGGGTTGAGGTTGCACATAATAATCTTATCAATACAATGGACTTTTTTGATTTTCTGAAGTTTGACACTCATCCCAGCAAAACGCATGTGTTCTGCTAGCTAGGCAATTAAAGCTGTTAAAATTAAAAATAAATCAAAGCTGTTCCTGATCAGCTGATGAAGTTGCTTAAAGATTGCTTTAATAAATATTTTTACAGTGTGCTGGTGCTGGATTTGACTTATAATTGTTCTTCTTTAAGTTTCTAATTTAGAGAAGCTCCAAATCAATCCCTTGTACTTTTGTTGTCAGAATGGCAACAATACATTATACAAATACATGTCATGAAACGACATTTAAATTCAGACAGCACAGTTACGGGAGATGAAATGTGTATAAATTGAACATGAAACTGAATGACAACACAAATCTGAAATCAAAAGCACATATATACACAGCTCTACATAAAACAGAAGAAATACTGAGATGACAGATCTGGCTATTCAGTCTTTTTAAAGTTATGTCAGTATTGTGTATATGTAGTAGCATTTTCTCAGATATTCTGTGAACATTGTCATCAGCGGTGGGGATCTAGTGTTGATCAGCAGAGTAAATCTAAGCTGTACATCTAAACATCCAGGGTAATCCTTTAGCTATTAAGGGTCTTTTCATCATGGCAAATGGATCACATGGATGCGTATTACTGGTACATGCTGTGATCATAATCATTCATTTGAAATTAGAGAGTACATCTGAATGTTTGTATTACAGGTTGGTCTGGAAGAAAAGGATGGAAGCTTAATAATTATAGACTTGATGTAAATTATTTCCTTTATCCACAAAATTGTCCAGCATGTCTGACTACTGTGTTTTAAAAATTTCACTCGTCCCTTTTATTATTTACTCATGCAGATATATTTGATTGAATTCCATGGTACAACAGTTGCATCTATTGAATGCCTTTTTAGATTTGTGGACCACTGAATTTGCTCAAAAAGCAGCGAAGCCTGTTGCCCATTTTCCTATGGAACTTTTCATTTTATTCTTGCAGCTTTCACTCTCATACAGAAACAAATACATAAATACTTGCAGTTTTGATTCTGAACCTTCTGTAATGATCAACAAGGCATTCCCAGAACACCTCAGTGCTCAACATTCATTTCTGCTAAATTACATTAAAGCAAAAACATGTGCAGTTTGTCTTTAAATATTTGGGGCAAGGCCCATTAAAAGATGATTTATAGGGCTGAGAGTATAGGTTGAAACAGTACTGCTGAAAGCAGCTGCTTTGTCCACTGTTATTACAAAAGTTAATACAAAAGACAGACAGGGTATTTTCTATGACATCCTGTAAATTTGGATGCTACTTTTTACACACTGTTTTTTTTTTTTTGTTTGTTTGTTTTTTCCCCCTAGACACTGGAACAGCAAAAGACAGGGAAACTCTACTGCTTACATGGTACAGTAGAATCAAATGTCATTCAGTGTGGCCCACCTCACATTTGCATTCACAAGTGCTTACAGATGGCTACACGTTGTTAAAATCCCACACACGTGTTCCCAACCAACCCTGAATGTGGCCTGTGGGACTGGATCTGAACATGTCCTGACAGCCACTCATGGTTTCTGAATCTGTGTGTGAAGCCTGTGCAATGTCATTCTTCTCCAAAGAGTCCCTCTGGGGCCAATTATGTTCAGACCCCCCAAAAATAGTGCAACAGAATATGTACCCCTCCCTCCCACCACCACCCCTACAATTGTACCCTAATGGACTTTTCAAGGGGGAAATGTCCAAGAACACCTGGACACATGCCTGGACCACTGGCTTTCCAGCTGGAGGACGACCCACAAGAATAACCATCACGATGTCACTATGACACGATCCTGATCCACAGACGTTTTAGGTGAGTGACATGAAAGATAAATAACTGCAAATGTTTTGTGCATCTCATATTTGAATCCTTGCTTCTTCTGACACAAATGGCCCCCAGTGGAATAGTTTAGTTGTAGCTGAAGTAAAAATGGGAATGAAATCATATTTATCTGCATGAATACATACCTCAAAAGGAGGAAGATGGTTGTTTGATTCTGCTTTTAAAATTGAACTTCTATGCATTTACAATGACCAAGACATTTGACTTTAAAGCATGACCATGAACATTAATAAATGCTATTAAGTTAACACTACTGTTGAAATGTAAAGTAATTTGTGCTATTTTTATTGATATGTGTAACACCACTGTCTTGCTTCTGCTTTTTTCTTTTTTTTTCACTAAAAGTAAAACGCAGTGACTTATTGTTATTGTAAATGATTGCATTAATCTCTACTTTCTAATAACTTTTCAAAATGTTAGCGATACCTAAAAAGTCCAGTTCTTCATAACCATTGAAATATTGTTAAAATATCAACCTAATGAATGTAAAGATACGATATTAAGAAAAATGAAACCCTTTTTGTAGCAATAACAAAGCAGTACACCTACCTAGTACTTCATTTTGGTTGCTTGTTTAAAACACACCACATACATCATGTGATATACTGTACGAACGACGTGCTACTGGGAAATGTATGCATGTGTTATGCAGCAGTTCCAGTAAATCTGTGTTCAGGAGGAAGGCCTGTGTGTAGGGTTTGTGTGGTTGGCCGTGTATGTGTGCACTGTGGCTAAACCGTAAGCTAAACATGGCTTCACCTGGATCCTTTTGATCCTTTTGACCTTTCTCAACTTCAGCGAGAAAAAGGGAGAGAGAAGATAAAGAGGAGATGTTTAGAACTGGCACATTTCTGTGGTTATTTTCACAATACTGAGGGGGTTGTTCGTCATCATGTGACCCTTTTCAAAGAATCTGCTGGGACGGTTTCAGCTCCAGGGACTGAGGTTTCTGGGCAACAGACAAATGTCACAAACACACAATAAAATGACAAAAGCACTTAAACATCAGCCTGTGAAAAAGAGTGGAAATTAAAAAAAGTGATAGGATGTTTCTTTTTTTTTTTTTTTTTGGAAAAAACAGATAAAGCTTACAGCACCGTAAACAGATAAGACACACATACACCCACTAGGATACTAAAAAAGGACAGACTGAGTGACTTGAGTTGCTTTGAGTCAAGTTTAAATACAAACTGGAGCTGCTAAATCCTTACACCCTTCCCTGTCTTCCTCATTCAATAGCTCTGTCGACAGATGCTCCTTCACTTTAGCTGGTAGCAGAGTGGAAAAAAAAAGCCTACCTGTTCAACACAGCACAGCACTGACACATGATCAGACCAAATGACTGGAGGAGATATCAATGTAAACAATATAAAAATGCATTCAAGTCAAAGGAATGGGCGTCCAACCAAAAGAAAGAAGCTTACAGACCAGACGGCTCATTCATGTCCATCACAAACAGATGGCACTAAAAAGAGGACCCCAGACTGATTCAGCGTGGTACTGCACAGATTTCTTGACTGGTGCGCTCCCCACTCACTCTTGCACACAAAGACACAGATAAAAACAAGCATGGCAGGAACACCTCTGAAGGACGAGAGGAAGCAGAAGATGGGGTGAAAGAGCATTTACAACAAGAGAAAGAAGGAGGGAGACCATGGAGAGGACGATGGGGTACTCACGGATGGTTAAATCCATCACTTGAGAGGCCAAGCAGTAGACAGGGTGCTCATACATTTCCCCCTTTTTCCCTATAAAAAAAGGATTGTGGCATGCAAGAGGCTGGGGTCAGAAGTGAGAAGGTTGAAGGTTAGAAGCCAATGGGAAGAGGGCTGTCCAGGTAAAAACGGCATTCTGCTGGTGGGCGGGAGGCCCAAGTAGGTTTGGTTTATTTTGAACCAGGTGCCTCGCAAGGACAGAAGATGGTGAATTCAGGTAGCATGGAAAGATAGTAAGGTCTGGAGCCTTAGTATCTTTAGCAGCTCGAGGGATTTCTTTCAAGGCATTAACAAGATTAGATTTGTCCATGTAA
This sequence comes from Hirundichthys speculiger, assembly GCA_018398805.1. Taxonomy (NCBI): domain Eukaryota; kingdom Metazoa; phylum Chordata; class Actinopteri; order Beloniformes; family Exocoetidae; genus Hirundichthys; species Hirundichthys speculiger. Next base: position 206,984 of record JAGFBZ010000074.1, on the reverse strand, counting down.
ATGTGCATGCCAAATGAGAAAAGAGAAAGTACACAAGAAGAGAAAATAAGACATCAGATAATCTCTTTGTCTTTTTTTCTTCTTAATGTGTAATTCATGCCAATAAAGAAAGACCATGTTGTTACATTTCAAAGCACATGCAGGTTGCTGGTGCTGGCTTACATGGTGGTGTTTGAGATTTCATGAACCCTTCAATATTGTCTATGGTTTTACGTAAAATCTGATCTAAAACGTCCCCAGAGATTGATACAGTTACATGAAATGTAGGCAAAAAAAAATCCTTCAGCCATTTCTTTTCTATACCTGCTTCATCCAGTTCAGGTATGGATTGAAGGGCTGGAGCCTGTCCCAGCTGTCAGAGGGCGAGATGTTGGACATACCCTGGACGGGTGGCTAACACAGAGACGGACAGCCACACACGCTGTCTCCTAAGGTCAATTAAGAATCACCAATAAACCTGGCATGTATGGGTTTTTGTCTATGGGGAGAAAATTCAAGTAGGCACATGCGCCACATGTAAAGTTCATGCCGTAAAGGTTTTAGCCAGAATTTGAACAAGAAACCTTTCTGCTCATGGGACAAAAAATAATATGCTTTGTCATTCCAGACAAATCATCCAACTTTACAGCAAATCTGCAGCAAATTTTAATCTCTAGAATTCATTTGAGAAGTGGGATAGTGTTTTTTTTTCTTCTCGATTTCTAAATTCTGGAACAGATACATAGACAAATCTAAAGGGTTCACAAGCTATGAAAGCACCACTTTCTTTATACCCCAGCGTTACTTTGGTAAAAAGCCACTTCATACAGATCAAAGAAGTCTAACAAAGTGATACATGTGGCAGAGCCAACAGCTGTGGCAGAGGGGAGGAAAAGCAGAGCCGACAGGAAGGGAGAGAGAGTGCAGAGGATAGTGGTCTTAAACAAGAGCATAAGACAAAGGTGGCAAAAGAGCTGCTACGACTTCCAGGCATGGGTGAGGGTGGAGGGTGTAAAGAAGGGTGTGCAGAGTCAGTTGAGGAATTAGAGATGTAGGAGCTCCACTGAGGCAGTGGGAGAGGGGGGGGGGAGTGTGTGTTGACTTGGAGCCGGGAGTCTGAGAGAACATTCAGATAACAGGCCAATCATCTAACATCAGAGGCCGGTTACTACACAGCTTGAATAGTCAAGGCGCAATGAGAGATCAGCACATCGACAGATTTCAGGGCTTTGGATTTGAATGCATTTTTACTCACACACCTCTAAACAAAAGCCAACTTGGCCTACAGAACAGCACAGAGCTAAAGCAGGCCTGAAACAAAGGAGAAAGTTATTGGACTGAGAGACAGAAAGTGACCGACAAACTGTCACAAATCATTTGGGGTATGGAAACAAATATACCACATGAATTCAGTATGTGAGAAAAAAAAATAGATAACAAACCTCAAGCACAATATCATACTGGGATAAGAAAAGGACATATGTGGAATAAACCCATAAGTCCACACAATCACTAATCATACCTTTCAGACTGAAACCATGCAAAAGTTTACTAGTGAACATGAAATTTTATTAGTCCTTTCTAATATTATAGCCAGTCATCAATGCTTTCAATTTAGCAGTCATTTTGTGTTGCTGGACTGTGTTGTTCTGGTTACCTTCGATTTTAGCAAAATCTTTAATCCGCTCGTAGTTGAGCTGAGCAGCCTGCTCCAAACATTTGCGGATAACTCCTTTAACTTCCTCTTGTGGAACTGGGGTGGCGATGTCCTTCATCAGGACCTACATTGCAGAGCAACTGTGTCAATAGTGACAATATTTCCCTTGTTGTTATTTCATTAGGAGCAAAGTATTTTTTCTTCATAGTATTCACAAACCCTCTCCAGCAGGGATAAAGTGGCCTTCAAAGCACCCTCTGGACGGCCGAACGGGAAAAAATATCTACAAAGAAAGGCATAGGCCAAAAATGTAATAACATTATTAAAAAAAAAAAATTTTTTTTAATTCAGTATACAGATAATATAATGTTGGTGAGTTGGCAATCACCTGAAATTTACAATCTGGTTCTCCAGTATCACACGCAACCTCTCCTTGATGTCCTCAAAGCGCTCCTTCTCGTCGACAGTCACTGTGCTCAGCCCATCTGGCCTATCAGGATCACACCCACACACTTTAAACCAACTGAAATCCTGCAAATATTCAACTTATGCAGACTCTCATCTGAGTCCAGTGGGAGCAAAGGAAACCAGTAAATATATAAATAAATCTGTTGGATTGCATTCAGCTCCTGTGAATCTTAGCAGCAAACTATGTGAGATGCTTGTCTAGAGTCTCACCTTTTTTCACCTTGAAAAGACTCCTTTGTCTTTCTAAACTTGAATATGAGCGCTCGCTTCGAGGCAGCGCGAGGATCTGGGCTTTGGAAGCTCTTTGGGGATATTTGGGCCTCATAGCCCAGCGGCCCCCAGTAATTGTTGCCCTCTCTGACTTTAACAGACGCATGGGAGGATGAATAATATGGACAGTAAGAGACTATGGCAACAAAGGACAGAGAAAAAGGAAAAACAAAGAAAAATGGTAGAAAACAAGAAAACATGTAGATATACATAACTGATTAGCAACATAACATGAAATCAAAAAAAAAAGGAAAGAAAGAAAAGAAAGCCAGAATGTGAAAGCATAAAAATAAGGAAACACAAACATAACAAAACTGAAACTGATGAAAAAAATGGCACAAAAACTTGTAGATGCTTCTGATGAGGTCTCTGCTTCTATCCAGTCTTTCCACAGGTTTTATATTAATGTCATATATAATCAACAGAATTTAACATCAGCTTCTAAAACTTATAAAGGAAACACAAAGAAACAGTGTGACCCTGAAGTCTAGAATTGATTGAGTTCAATTGGCGATGAGGGAATTGTAATGTGATTTTTCACGCATCTAACACCCACCAACTGCTACGTAATTTCAGTATGACTATCTGTGGTGCAAATGCAAAAAAAGTGGAAGTCCATGAAGATATACTGTCCTTTGGCGAGCTTGCCAGGGCCCATAATCCTCAGAGAGTCCTACTATTCAGTCTGACTCTGCCCAATGTGACAAATGACTAAAACGAATGGAAGACAGGGGTGTAAAATGAGGGAACAATATTCCCCTGTCCACCTACTGCTGGCAGTGTTGGTGAATTTTACTCACAATACCAAAACAATGGAAAACAAGAGATATGGGCACACCTGTTCCCATGGACATGGGAGGCACAAAAAGCGAAGCTGTAGTGAAGGAGAGTAGGGTCAATAATGGCCCCATTTTCTGCCCTTTCCAGTAGATCACGCAGGTAACCCAGATGTCTGTGACAACCTCGAACTCCATTCCTTGCACAGTACTCATCCAAAACAAACACCTGTCCTGGACTGAACCATCCCTGCACAACACAAACACACAGGAAGACAACGATATGGCAGAGCAACGAACAGAAATAACACACCGCGCACATTTTTAACATGAAAATGTCATAACAGGCATAAGAACACTCACCAAAGAGCAAAAGGTGTCATTGAGCCTGTGGTCCAACGTGAGTCGCTGCACCATCTCAAAAAGCGAGGCGTGGTCAAAGCTACAGGGATTAGCGGAGATAAACTCATCCATGCCATGTTTCTGAGCTCTGTCAGCGTCTATCCAGCCAAACGGCACAGGGAAAAGCACACGGTTCAGAGGAGAGGACATCAGTGACGGGCAGAGAGAAAGGCTTCACTATAACACATGAACCGCTAGAGGATTCTTGTCTACTTCTAAGGGCAAATTATAAACATTTACAGCTTACATTGTCAACTTGCATTGTGTCAGACAGCGTAAAGAGTTTTTTTTTTTTTTTTTTTGTATTGGTTGATTAAAATCTGTCAGTCCTAAACTAAGCTCAGAGGGACAGGGGCTTCTATTGTATGTGCATGCATGCATTTTAGTAGGTCACATTCCCTCCTGTTTTGCAAGGGATATAAATCCTCAATTATCCAAAAGGTGTTTGAAGAAGTGCTGTTATATCTAATTAGATGCATTCCTCTTGATATGTTCAATAGATTCTGCCATTCGCAACTGTTGTCACTCAGGTCCTGACAAATACTGAGGCGTGTGCTAGTAAAAAAGACACAGATATGGCAAAAGACTGATTTGCTTGAACATGCTGTGAAAATAAAGAACAAAGCACTGAGAAACAAAATATTAAGTTACAAAAATGTATTTTTCTGCTGAAATTTGCAGATTAATTCCTGACATGGATTCAGGAGCTCTTGTCAAGCTCTGCCTGAATTTTCATGTTTGTCTTGCTTCATAACTTTTGCCATCAACCCCTCTCTATATCACAATGGAAATCAAATTGACAAAAGCCGACACACGAAACTTGCCCTGTAAAATTTTAAGAAATATTATGAATAAACTCTGTAAAGAGAAGGTAAAAAGTAAGAGAACTGAATTAGGAAACCACTGGTGGCCTACTCATATATGTATTTTTTTTAACAGTTCGACTAAACGAAAGATAATTTCTGCTCTTATATGAGCTGTTACAGAGAAAATAAATGACAAATGATGGGGACAACGTTGATTAAAAATAAGTCATGTTCTCAGTGTGAGTGACAGGTGTCATGTGCAGAAAACACTAACATAAGTGAGGATGATTTGGGGATGGATGCAGGAAGTGGAGGCCTGATATTTGAAGGGCAGGACCGAGGTACTGAATAGAGCATAAATGTCATCCGTCACCCTGCAGGTCAGAGAGAGGGTGAATTGTGGGTTTTCACTCTAATGTTTCTACAGAGAGTTACGCTTGTCTGTAGCTCTTTTTTACTTTTTTCTGAGAGGGAAAAAAGACAACAAGAAAAATGTGGACAATGAAAGCAGGAAAGGGAGAGGTACGACACAGGGACGGTTAGCCACTATGTAAAAAAGGGACAGAGAATTGGACATTTAAGACAGGCTTTAACAAGGCTTGAAACAGAAAATGGTGCATTAGAGGTGATGGATGAGAGACGGGGACGGGATGGAAGGTTGGTAGAACGGACTTTTAGTGGGACAGTGACAGCAAAGTGTTGGAGAGTGAAAGCAAGCTTCACTCTGGGACACACTGAAAAGAAATTGATGCTGAAGTGGAGAAGTAAAATAACATCCAAAGAGTGAGGAAGAGGGTGCCTGGGTCTGGATTTCAAGACGCAGTGAGTGGGCTATCTTTCCACTGGTTGGATTAAAGGAGGTAATAAGTCCAGAATAAGCTCATTACTACAGTAACATGAACGTAACTCACATTAATGTGTTCATAGTGATTTCAACTGTGAATAAAATGTCCAAATACCCAAAGTGTATATCAGAGTGATTTTGCATACATATAAAAATTGCAACATGCTGGAGAACAGAGTGACTTTTTAATAGACTTCTGAATGTCATGCACATCTGCAGACCCATTATCAAATTTGCATTTTATCTTCTTTATTTACTTCTTTATTTGCATTCCTTGTTTTCTTCTCTACGCATTTGCAAGTTGACAATACTTGAATATGTTGCAGTGTATTCATGATCTCTAAGGAGCACACTAACAGGCATACCACTACCGAAAAACTCTAATAGGGTAGCAATACAATTTGGTGCAAGTACATGGGTAAATAGCATGAAGCCGACAAAGGCAAAACTGTATCATTCTCTGGGAGATGGGGGGGAGTGAATGAAAACTCCTGAATTTGTACAAAAGTATGGACACATGACACAGGTGCTCTCCTATTCAGGCAAACAAGGGCAGTCAAAAGAAATCAAAATGGTATCTCTCGTTTCTGAAGGTGTAACACCGGTCTAGCCTCTATCTACAGGCCCATCTGCAGTCGGAGCAAGGAGAAGGGGGAGGGGTCCGGAGTATTTCATCGTAAGAAGGGGCGGCAGTGACTATTCCTTGTCTTTGGCATTCAGAATACTCCGCATACATATTTGCCAACTCTCATCAAGAAAAGATCAAATAAAAAGAACTAAAAGCAATTGAGCCCTCTGAAGTAAAGCTTGGTAAACATAATCACTCATTCACCAAATAAATGTTGTTGTTTTTTTTTTTTAAACACAGGTTCATAGACTTCTGTCATTGAATAAATATAAGTGAACATCAAATATTTTCTAGCTTTCTTTCGCTGCCATAAATATGTTTCAGCTCTTGAAACTTGCATTATTGATGATAAATTTACATGCTAAATCTTTCTCATAACATAAAGATGTTTTCTGTAGCTAATGGTTGCATATTAGTGATGGGCTGCTTTACTCTGAGGGGTCTAGTCACCAATAAGAGTAAAGAGAGAAGGCAATTATGCAGAAACAACTATAAACTTTAACTATTACTAAGTAAAATGATAAGTTTTTAAATATAAAATACATGCATCCTATACTGGCATGAATGGATGCTTATACTTTGATCCTCAAGTTGAGGTAATTAAAAAAAAAAAGTCATCAACTAATATCTAAGACATGAAGCGAGACGTGAAAAAGGAGAAGAAGGAAAGAAGAGAGAAAGAACGTTGCATTTGTCAGATAATCGGCGGGGATTATCTGAACAGTGCCGGCTACAGGGAAGCACTTACCCTTGAGTCCAGCTAGAAGACAGCAGGGTAAGAAGGGACAAACCAGAATAACATAAAGACTAGCAACAAGGCTGGAGCAATCACGAGAGACCCTGACCTAGCAGCTGCATTACTCAAAAAGGGTCCAGGCAAAGCATGAAGAAGAAAACACAACTGAAAAACAACAACCTATACCAACATGATCGTTTGTGGGTGGTGGTGTGTGAGCACATGTGAGGATACGTGAACAACAGAAAGGAAAGAGGAAAGCAGACAGAGAAAGGGAGAGAGACAGAGACAGAGGAAGGCAGACAGAGATTACAATCCTCATCACTCCACTGCAGTTTAGTTTTTCTGGATTGTGGACAAGTACTTGAGGAGTTGAGAGCTACATGTTAAGTATTGTCACTTATCAAATAGTTGACTTTGGCATACACTGTCAAACTTACACATAGGCGGTGAAGTAGAAGCCAAAGGGAGTTTTATACGTAAAAGATTCCTATTTTTGAAGAAAGAGAGACTATGAAGGTCCTGAAAAGGTTGCTATCATTCTTTTTGTTTTCTACCTCAACCTAACATTTGTTCTTTTACACTAAAATAAGTGCCTGTTCCAAAGCTTTTATTTATTTATTTTTTCATCAGTGCACCCCTTGAAGCAAGATAAGTGACTTTTTGACCGCAGCCAAAAGAAGCATGGTTATTCTCAGTGCCCTGGTGTTGTAGGTCAAAAGTAACCCTACGCATCACAGCAGAAAGGAGGAATAGCACTCAACCAATTTGTAGGCTGTTATGGACCACAAGGTGTGGCTTCTGGAGAGACATCATTTCTGTTTTGGCTGGACCTGCACAGCCAGAGTCAGCTGTCAGTCAACATGCGAGACACTACACGAAAACTGGTACAGAGGCAAAAGCTAGATGATACTAGTCTTCCTTTTTTTGGTTTAGAAAGGGACTACAAACCTCTTTGCAACGTTACTAATGGGACACCTTTGTCTCAGACTGTAACTCTTTGACTGGATCTACTTAGCATCTATTTTCTTCAAAGTGCACCATATGAAAAGGTGCATTTAAAGCGTAACCATAGCCTCACCCTAGCCTTGGCCAATCAGTTGTGGTTCCTAGTCCTAACTGTTTTACTTGCTATTGTTTCTTTAATTAGGATTTAATAATATTACTTATACTTAATGATATTAATATTGGCTTCATGCTCTGGGTCTCTGAAAAGTGCCAAGAGACAATTTGTGTTGTAATAGCTACTATACAAATAAAGTTGAACTGAATTAACCAGCTCTGTTGCAGTAACTTGCTAACTTTTATCTCATAGTATAGGACCGAAAAAGTACTTAAACTTTGGTCTCCAAGGCAAAACTTATGATCAGTAGCAGGAGCCAAACTTATTCTTCTGCCACTCCTCCTGCCTGCTTCTACTGGGGGGTTTGCTGCTGGCTCATAAGGCAGCGTTTGCTATAGCTGTCAAATACACCTTATAACTTTGATGAAATAACAGTATTTGATTCACTGGGGTTGAGATCATAATTTTATTTGACACCAATACGATTATCATTGAAGACCACCGTCTAGGAGACACTATTAATAAATAAAAATGCAAACAAAGTGTGCTGTGTGCTCAGAACCTTCACGTGTCTCTCTCTCGTTCTCTCTCTCTTTTTAATCCTTCCACTGCAGCAGAGTCAGGAGGTGCTGTGTACATTATGGTCCCAGTGCCATTCAAGACCACCAGGGGGTGAAACATGTACGCGTGGTGTGCCACAATGTTTCAGGGGAGGGAAGGAGGTCTGTGCCACTGTGAGGGGCTTTGAATGGCAACAGCTGGCATCAGAGAAGTCAATTAAGCACAAGAACAATCACATACTGGACAAAGAAACTAATGGAGAAACAACATAGAATTTTATGTGATAGGATTCTGAGTAACTAACCCAATTCATGTGTTTCAATGCATTAGAAAAATAGTAAAAAAAAAACTTTTAAAAATTTAACAGTTACTGTTAATAACATTTGTGTAGTTATGGGAGTCTGTTCTTTAGTATTTTTATTCATTGCCAATTATTTTCCTATATTTTGTAAAAGTAAACTTAATTACAATAAAAAAAATAAGTCATTCTCAGCCTATGGAGTTAAGAGATGCACACAAAAAGTTTTGTTCTGAATAGCAGGATCTATTAATGTAAATTGTTAAATTAGTATGACATTACGCTTAGTAGGTAAGAGGTTTATGTTAGTGCTAGGATGGGGCATAGTAATGCAAACTATTGAGTTTAAATAATAACAAAATGAATGGTAGCATAGGTCAAAACCAACCTGAGTAAATATAAACTGAATGAAGAAAAGGGCTGCAGTCTGAATTTTAAACCATCTTGAATGTGGGAGTGGGACATGAAAGACGGTTACAAGAGAAGTTGGTACAGATGCCACACTAGTTAGAGGGTCTTACCTTTACTTTGCTTAGAACCTTAGAACCTGGGGACTGCTTAGAAGTGCAAGTACAGTGACATGTTGATTAAAAGTTTAGACATGTCTGGCTTGGCCATCATTTAGTGACAGGAGAACCATTTGAGATCCTGTCTAAGAGCCAATAACTTTCCTTCACAGCAGCTCTTCAGATTAAACACTGGTTTAACACAAGCCTAAAATTAAGACAAGATCAACACACTCTGGCACTGTCAGTCTGAATTCAACCCCAGCAGGCTTGAATGTTCAAATGGTGACCTGTTTGATATTTGTTTGACTAACTTTAAAAGTCACATCCTGCTTTTTGCTTGGTAAAAATCATTTTCAGGTTGGTTGTTCCTTGTGAACACACTGATGGAATAGCATGGAATTGCACCTTTAAACACTGTGGAAGTGGTGACAATGAGTGGAAGTTCATCAGATGCTGGAGGGATCTGTGACAGATTAATGCATGTGCGTGCGTGCTTGTGTGTTAGTTCGACTAGCACATTTTGTGACTGCAGAGTGGAGCACATGGCGTGACACATTCATGGGTTAGAGCTTTCACTGCTTTGTGGATGAAAACTGCTTTCTGTTGAAGTGACCCTGTTGTGTTTCCAGCTACTTACAGAACTGAGAAATGGGGGCATCCATTTGGGCTGAAGCACCCCCTTTGGAGTTTAGTTTCTGGACCTGAGTGGGTGGGACAGGCTTGTGGGACTGGCCAGTGGCGCGATACATGGCCTGGACCCACAGGATGCGGTCCTGCTCGTCATCGCTGGCAAAGATCACAGTGTCACCTTCTTTCACTGCATTGAAGAAAGCCCTGCCACCATCCAAGCCTGAGGAAATATTATAGTAACAATCAAGACATTAGATATTTACTGAATGTATGTGTTTGTCCCCAGTTTTAACATGTCAGAGGGCTCTCTCACCTGGCTGGGGGTCACTGTAGTCTACAGTGTACCCGTCCAACTGAAGAAGCTCTTGTGGTTCCGATTTTTTTTCTCTGTAGCTGCACATTGCAAATGTATACTGACTCACCTATAATACAGAGATGGTCACAGTTTTATTGAATTCTGTACAGAAAATCAAGAATACCGCATGAGCTGCAACAGTGTAGTAATAATGATTTCTAAATAATGAATGTGATCTGTCTTACTGTTAAATAACCCCAAAAAATCCACAAAAGTTAGGATATAAGACCTAATACTTAAAAAAAAAAAGCAATACAACGATTTACAAAGCATTTAAAGCTACATGTTTGATTGGAACTAGAACAAAAACAACACAGGGTCACTGCATGGACTCAGGAAGGTTTCTTAAAACCACTGTCTTTGAACAGAGTTTAGCATGTTAAATTTCCATACAGTGAATAAAGATGCTCATTTATGACTGAATGAACTGGATACCTGAGGTTTTGACACTCAAATTAAAAATTGGACATTTTTGTTCAAAAGTCAACATCTATGACAATATAGGGTTCATGAATGTAAATGATATAGATAATCAATAATGCCACCGCTATTTGGGTTTTGGGGGAACACATCCACACACTGGCAAGATGATGCCAAACTGCATTCTGCAGAAGTTCATTAAAACAGCATGGCTCTGTGAAAACATCCTGAACTGATGAGTGTTTAAAGAAGAATGGGCAATGCCTACTTTTGCCAGCATGTTGCTTTCAAAAATACAAAATTCATAAAATGTTTTTTTTTTCTAAAGAACAATATTTCTCAGTGCGAGCATCTAATATGTGTCAACTCAATGTTTATCCTCAAGATCTATTTCAACTTGGTAACTAGGTTTATCTCAACAAAAAGAGTCAACACAATTTTATACCAAGAGCTCACCTGCACAAGTACAAAGAAACGCTTCTTCCAGCGCTTCCAAACATTCTTCCCAAAGGCCCACAAATACCTGCAAAAAACACACAATCATACACAATGAGCAAAAGCCAAATTCCATAAGATAAAGACTACATGTGTGTCATTTCATTGACATTAGCTTCCTTATTTTAAATGTGTTGCCACTTTCTGATTAACAAAAAATATATAAAGTACACCCTGGCATCCACCAGAGGGAGTAGTGCACTTCACAGTATTTTTCCACAACAAGTGAATAGAAATGGGGCCAAGGAGCTGAGAGAGATGGTGCTCAGGAAGGAAAGGAAAGCGGAAGGCTCAGTAGAACATCAGTGTGTGTCTTTCTTGGTCGTGGGTGTGTTACCCGCAGTGCTTCATGTTCTGTGGTTTGTCCATTCTTATGGCCAGTTTGATCTTGAGGTCTTGGTCAGGGCAAGCCTTGGTCACAGTCATCTTATGAAGCTCTGACTGTTTGGGACTGTTGGGTGTTGGGTGGAGGACAACCTGCACTCAAATAAAAAAAACAAAAAAAACAAAATCAGAGTTTAAATTATGATTTGGGCAGAACTCTGTGCTACAATTAGCACAGATATGTTTGCCTGGTGTTCAATAATAAAGTGACTCGTGGTTGAGTAACAGAGCAGCGCTTTGCTCTGCCTCCCTAAAAAGGAGGCCTAATCTCTCTTTGCTGACTTAAAGAGCTTTGAGGAAGCTGGCTTTCCTGCCAAGTTCGCTGCAGTGGGGGATCAAAGAGCCTTGTCACAACCAAGGTCACTTGCACTACAGGGATATCTGAAGCGCTGCTGCCCAAACGCAAACAAGCAACACCACCTTCCTCGGCTAGCTGTCACTTTTAAACAAGAAAACGGAGAGCGGAGATCACATTTCTTTCTCTGCTCCCTTGACATTCGAGCCAGATTGAGTCGGATGAGATTTTAATAAAACTGAATGTCTGCTGTCAGGAAGGTAAAAATATATATTCGTTTAATCTGCCTCCTTTCATCCTATAACAAAACTGCAGCAGTATGATTAAGATTCATCCTGATTAAACAAACACGCACTGTGAAGAATTTGCTGGATATAAACCCTCATAAATTTCTTGTTCTGTCTTCCATAAGCCAAAAAAAGATTTTACAAAGATAAAGGTTTATGGGTGCAGTTTTTCTAAGTGCTTGTCATTTAGATCACCCCTGTCTCATATTTGACTCACTCAAATAGCAAAAGCAAATTCTGGAGAACAATCAAGATAGTCCACTTTCAGTAAGAATGTCAACACAATCTCAAACCACACAGATACACAAAATAATTGATCAAATGTGTGTTCTGGTTGAATCTTTTTCTATGGTAAAAACTGATTTGGTGTTAATTTATGAGGATTCCCCTTTACTCTATCGTCATTGCTGTGGTGAAATCAAGTTATTATCATTTGGTAAATAACCACAAATGTTACCCTGCCCAGCTCTTTGTCCTCCAGTGCCAGCACGCCTGTACTCTCTGTAAACAGCTTCACCTTGACAGCGGGCAGAGGGTGTGTGGTGGTGAAGTCCCCTTGGGTCCCCCAGCTGAAAGGCACAACAAACGGCACTCTTGAGGTTAACTTCCACGGCAGCATAAAGGGACAGCGCGCCTGGACAATTACTGCATGTTTGACTGTAAATCAAAACAGTCTAGGAGAGTGGCTCCACCTCTTTGTTAAAAGCTTCTACACCTAAAGTAAACAGAAGATGTCAGTAAACCATTTCAAACATAACAAAGGATATTATAATTAAAGAAATAACATGTAAGTCATTACTTAGATGCAGTCTTAAAGCAACAGCTTTTTGGCCACAGGGATTAAAATATACAATGTAATAGAAGGGAAACAGTTTATTTTTGGACACAAAAACACACACACACACACACACATGCACAAGCATGGCATCCTGTCTTTTTAACACAGAAGAAAGAGGGTGGGAGACTGATTAGGAGGAAACATGTAGTCACAGGGATTTGCAGCATGTCAGATTCAGGATAAAGCCACAGAAGCACACAGGCACTCACATTATTCGTCTGTCTCACTGTCACTTACTGAAATGCATTTCTTCTATTTATATACCTGATAACTCATAACTGCTCTTGGTGAGATTTTTGAATAACAAAAACACACACCAAAGAAAAAAGCATAGTGTGGATATGCAACAACGAGCTGTCAGGTCTCTTGATAAAAATCAAGTTTTGCTGTTGAGCTTGATGTTTTTCACTGTCCCAAAATCAGGCAAGTCTCAAAAGCCAGTCAAGTACAAGTCATTCGAGCAGCCATTCCCAAACCTAAGAATACCAAGGCCCAATTTGAAATGTGAGCCCACCGAAACTTTTAATCACATCTATGATCAACATTCAGGTCTAGAAGCTATGTTCTAACATTAACGTAAGGGGTCAACAAATAAGGTGTCATATTAAGATGACAGTAGAATAACACTTAATTGTTTTGTTTTGTTACTTGTTAATGTTTTGAAATCATGTCGTTAATATTTTACAGTAATTAAAAACATATTTAAAAAAGATCGAGGATTTAAAACATATTTGTTTAATTTTAATGACCTCTCACGGCCCACCTGCAGTACCGCAATGGCCCACCAGGGGGCCGCAGCCCACACTTTGGGAATCACTGCATTAAAGGAAGGAACTAGAGGTGGCCTGGCCAGCCAACCTAATTCTTTCCCTCTGTGATACGGAGAATTTAACTGTTTTCTTCTGGATTTAATATGATTTCCACTAATGGATGCAGAAGAAACTACTGCTGGACATCATTGCATAGACATATATCCAGACAGAGAAATGAAGCATCGTGTCAACCAAGCAAGTTTCAACAAAAGACATCCAATATTGATATTGGGGAATTTTGGCCCGCTCTTCTTTAGAGAATTGTTTTAATTCAGCCACATTGGAGGGTTTTCAAACATGAACCGCCCATTTAAGGTTACTCACAGTATTTCAATTGGATTTAAGTCCAGACTTTGATTAGACCACTCCAAAGCCCTCATTCAGTTTTTTTTTTTCTTTCATGGTTCCATCAATTACTGTCGTCTTGGTCCTGAGGCAGCAAGGCGTCTTTTTTCTCATAAAAAGTGAAATCATCATTTGAAAACTGCTCTTTCTTTTTCCTCAGGTTATCCTTGTCTGAAATTGAATATTAGTTTGATGATCTGAAACATGTGACCAAACAGCAAATATAGAGGAAATCCGTATAGGGGCACATATTATTTTACAGCACTGAACATGTTGTCAAGCCAAGTGCACAAATGCACAAAAACAAAGGAAATATGGTTTAAATTCACACTGTGAAATTGTTGAGAGGGTCACCAGTGCTGCCGGCCAGAGTGCAAATTATACAATGACAATTGGGGGGGTCAACATTTTCTAGAGATGACAAAAATGACTATTTTTGTCATCTTTAGGGGGGTCGAAGATGACAAAAATGACAATTTGTACCTTCTTTAGGGGGGTCGAAGTTGTAATTGGGGGGGTCAAACCCCCCCCAAACCCCCCCGTAATTCGCACTATGCTGCCGGCATGCAGTTCTTCATACTTGTAGGAGCAAAATGAGGCTTCTGCAAGAGCTATATTATCACTTTTCTAAAGAATAATGAGTAATGAGGAAGCCTGGTACTGTTCAGAACCTCAATTCACTTTAACTTTATGGACTCCCTTTAACATTCTGGATATATTTAGATAGGCCACCTTAGTGCTATATTACTGGCTTCCTCCATCTGTCTGAAAGCAGTACAAGGCCAAAAAAAAAAAAAAATCTGAACATTGCAGACTGCGTAGGAGACACTCAAATTCATTAACATACATGTGTAATCTGACTGATCTGACTGGGAGTCAAAGATCAGAACAGAGAAGGAGCGATTTTCTGGCAAAAATTAGACTGTTATATCAGTTATATCTAGCAAATAATTGTTCTGACACTATAATAATGTTAATGATCCTGAGCATTGATAGGAAATCCAAGAGTTTCATTTCTGGATGACAGTACCTTTTCAGATTAAGTGTAAACCATTATGAGTCTTGGGTCATAGCCTGCCAAATCAAAATGGTCTGTTTAGGAATGAAATTCACTTCTATTTCCTCAAATATTTTAATTTTCTTTACTGAGCTGTAGCACTGTGATAATTTACAAATATTGAAAAATGAAACATTTGCCACTATAAAAAGTAAGCTTTGGAAGGATTATATTAAAACAGACTACTGAAGCATCTCTTGACATTGATATTTCATTAGAAAGGATAATTTTGTGATTACCATTGACATAAACAATTAGAACAAATGACTACTTTGTGATGCCCATAAATCCATTGATTTTCACTTGTCCGAGTTCAAGCTGCATGGGCATCAGCCTAAATAAAGAGGCCCGGACCTCTTTCTCCCCAGCCATCTACTTTTGCTCTTCCAGAAGAATATCAAGGCATCTGTGTAACCGCCTCAAAACACCACCTTAAAGAGACGTCCAGGAGGCATCCAAAGCAGATGACCAAGCCACTTCAACTGGCTCTTCTCGATGAAGGAGAAGTGACTCTACTCTGAGTCTCTTCAGAAAGGTGAAACTTGTCACCCAATGAGAGAGTCCAGCCACCCAATGGAGGAAACACATTTCAGCCACTTGTATCTGTAATCTCATTCTTTCAGTCACTACCCACAGTTCATGACCATAGATGAGGTCAGAACATTAATCAACTAGTAAACAGAGAGACTTGCCTTTTGGTTCTCTCTTTTTCTTAAGATTTTGTCGGACCATTGGCCCTTATTCAGAGTATAGAGAGAAAGGAAAGTGGGGCATTAAGAGACATGCAACAAAGGGCAGTAGGCTGTAAGTCCTGACTGCTTCAGAACCAAGGACAGAGACTGAGGTCGCTGTCCTTGGTCCTGAAGCAGTCAGGACCACGGACACCGACCTCAGTGAATAAAAGTAAAGTGACTGTTCATAACAAAAGGACTGAGATTATTTTTCATGTTATACTGTTCTGGGACAAAAGTAAAACCCTGCAAATGAATCCTTAATTCTGTATTGTTGTTCAGACAATGAGTACAGATACAGGAGATTCTGCTCCCCATTGAGCCCAATAATGCAATATTACAACATGTCCGTAAAAACCTACAAAAACATATATTTAAAAAAAAAGCCTGCCTCAAAGGCATCCTACAACAACATCTTATTGCTTGAAAAAAACATTTTTAGTGTTTTTCTATATTTGGGTTTTACAGGGTTAAGCTACTGAGCTATCCAGTGGCTCATTCACCTTTCTCTTCGCCACAACAACCCAGTACCCGCCTGTCAATCTCCTGCTCCATTCTTCCCTCACTCATGAATAAGACCCCAAGATACTTGAAATCGTCCACTTGCACCTCATCCCAAACCTGGAGAGAGCATTTTTCCCAACTGAGAACCATACAGACTCAGATTTGGAGGCGCTGATTCTCACCCTCATAAACTGAAGAAGCCAGCAGGGCTACATCATGTGCAAAAACCAGAGATGTAACCTTGAGGTCACCATACTGGACCCTGTCCAGATAGACTATGAGCAAGATACGTGGCAAAGGGAAGCCCTGACTGAGCCTAACTCTTGTTGAAAAATAATCGGCCTTGCCACTGCCAATGTGTACCAAACTCTTGCACTGTTGTCCGTACAGGTACTGAATGGCTTGTAGTGACTGACCCAGTTGCCTGTACCCCAGGAGCACCGCTCACAGAGGGCCCTAGTAAGGAACTAGAGCTGATCCAGTGCTCCACATGTATTGTCTTAAACACGAAGTTCCCTGATTTCTAAATCTGCAAAATCTTTCCCGTTCCAAAAGGACCTGTACAAAATCTGATAAAATGCCCTCAAAAAAATTGTGGGGATGTTGAGTTAAAAAGAATAAAAGCACGATAGAATGTATGGATTCATATTGTATGTAACTGACAGCCTTCAACGAAAGGAATGAGTTGGATTAAAAAGACCAGTTCTCTGACTAAAAAGATGCAATTTTGGTATGTTCCGTTTTAAACAATGATGACACTATTTATGCAATTTTAAACTGGTAGAGCACTCTTTAAAGACTGCTTGAATGTGAGTCAACAATAAACTGCTAAAAAAAAACTGAAATCCCTCACAAGCAAAGAGGATTACAATATACCAAGACTATAGGGAAAATGTATTTTATTGTAATCCTGTTACACAACATACATGTGCTTTTATTAGCTCTTTTGTCATATGTGACTGCCAACATGTTATGCTCCTTTATGCAGCATTTGCAGTAAGATACAAATGCCTGAATTCTGCTTTTGCAGTCAGGTATGAAGAATGCGGTGCCAGTTTCAAACTGCTTTTTTTTTTCTCTCTTTGTTTCTTACTTTCTTTTTTTCCTTGTGAGCATTTACAAACATCCGTTATTAATTACTTCTTAACGTTCACAATGATGTGGCAGCTCCTGCATATAGAGACAGAGCATAGAAGCTGCTGTCTGACAGTGACAAGTCGGCGGCAAGTTACGTTGATTTCACGTGGAACCATTGCTCTGGCATGAAGGTGACCTTGTGGCTCAATAGATGGTCTCATAATGGCTGTGACAGCACCACCCTACTGCATCTCTTTCTCCAGAATATATGAAATGATGAGGGTTCTCAAAGAAATAAAACTCCACAATCAAATCCTTCATCCAGATGTCAAAGGAAAATGTTGAGGCACAACAGGAAGATGAATGCCCATCCCAGCACTCAATCACAGAACAGCTCTAATTACTGTATGCAAATAACCTGCACCAGTCTGACACGTAACATTTATATCGTGTGTGTGTTTCCATCAATTAGAGGATCTAACAATGACTTTCCAGAGGCTTAATACAAATTAAAATACTGGAACAGTCTAAATGGAACCTTTCCCTACCTGAATTCTCATCTTCACCTGGAAATGTAATGATTTATGTTCCCCACAGCGCAATCGTGTGAACAGAATTACGTCCCCAGAGCAGTAGCGCTTCAAGTACACATGCATATTAGTGTTGCTTTCTTCTCCTCTAATCCCTTCTCTCATTCGTGTTCCTCCAACTCTTTCAGACCCTCGTCATAAAATGGCTCTTGATTTAGGGAGATCAGAGGAAGACGTTTGGGCCTTAAAATAGATCATGTTTGCTGGCATGTTTCATGGCTTTTTCTCTGAGCTCATAATGTACAATATTGGTTTACTGCATGAATAAAGGTAGTCTACATGAAACAGAGGATATATGACATGAATAGGGTCAGATAAACTGTCATGACAAGAAAACAGGTGACAAAATAACATAAGATATGTGCAAATTGCAGAGACTTTGAAAGGAAGAAATTAACTTAAAAAATTAAAACATTCCATTTTGTACTTTTTTGTTGTTACAGGTTGAATTTTCAAACCTTGATATACTGAATCAGAAATCACCTTATCAAAAAGGGTTTTTCAACTTAGGGGGAAAGTATAAATGACTAAAGCATATTTAACATAACAGAGGGCTTTGCTGTCAAAAGGACACGTTTTAAGCCTACTTTGATTTGATACAAGTATTTTTAAGATGCAGAAACATTATACATGGCGTTTAAACCATATTTTTGACTGAGATTTGCTCAACTGAAAACTCTAATTTCCTTTAAATGAACACATTCACATGCAAAGTGTGAGAGAGAAAGAGACAACTGAAAGCACTTGCAATCCCTGGAAGTGTCTGCAACTGAGAAAACACTGCCACCTCGCAAAGTCTAGTAGAAATGGCTTAAGGTAAGTTTAAGTTCATCTTCCAAGCCAATTAATTATGCATTATCCTTTCAGATTGTTATTACACCTCTTATGATTAGATAATCGCAAACAGACAGCATTTGGTGGTTTATCTGAAAAATTAAGAAACAAGCAGCAATCAACATTTCACTAGGGCTCATCTTCCTTGCAAAGGAAGTTTGTTTTCAGTCATTGCAAATAAAATAAAACCTGTTTCACGAAAAAAGAATGAGACTGTGATTCCTACTCCCGACATATACCAGATACAGACGTAAATACACAGGAAAGACTGTGTGCACACTCACGTTGGCTTGGATGCCTCAGCTTGGTCAGTCTGGAGCTTCTCGCCCCCTTCCACCTCCATGGTACAGTAAACAATCCTGTTTGGAGCCAGAGATTTCAGCCCCTGCACTTCCATGATCACCACCTAGGGAAGCACGCAAACCTCAGAGAAGGTTGTAGACGAGAAGTGATTCATCTCTTGGGGGCGGTCAGAGAGGAAAAGGGTCAACAGCAGGAAAGCAGGCAGCAAATTCATCCAGAAATACTATCTCAGCCATAATGACTATTTGCAGCTGCAGTTGGTGTCTTTGCTGCTCAATAGATTCTGGCTGATGTTTTGCTGAAAGAGGTTATAAAGATTTCAACTATCCTCCATGGACTCTGCAACTTTCTATCCTCAAAACAGCTCAAAGGTATAATCTGTCACATAAAGTCTTATGCCTAGTCTTTAATAGCTCAGTGATTACAATGTAGCCTTACTATTGCCAGGGGTAGCTTTTATAATGCAACTGTGAATTTCAATGGGACAACCTAAGGCAGAAATATATGCTGTCAGGATAAGAGTCTGCTTTCAACGAAGATCTTCACTCAATTCACTGGACTTATGGTGCCAGCGGATTTTATTCACTCCCAGTTTATAAACTGTTTATCCATCCAGTTCTTCTATTGATTTATTCAGGGTTTGGAAAAAGTGAATAATATTAGGATGACAAACACAAAAATGTATGTTTGTGAAAGAGCAGGTTCCTTGATAAAGATTTTAAATTTTCATTTCTACCATTTGTCGAAGAATGAAGAAAATAGACTTCAGCATTTATGATGGAGAGTCTAAATGTTTAGGATAGAATTTTCAACATATTGAAATAAATGCAAATAAATTAGTTCTGTACCATCAACATTTCCAAATGAAATATGTTAGCAAATGGCACAATCTTTTAAAAAGAAACAAAAAGAAAATGTACTCCAGATCTCCAGAGCTCTTTTCTTTATGGGTTTTTTTTTGTTGCCTCTAAACATGCTGATGCACTGGAATCCCCCCAAAAAACTCAGTTTGGTTTTCTCTGTCAATAGAACACAACCTTTAAGACAGTGACCTATCTATAAAAACTCCATGCCAATATTAGCTGTCAGAAGGTCTTGTGTGCTGTTTTTTTCACCTCTATCAAGTTTTTCCCCTTGTGCCAATAATTTTGGCCCTCTGTCTCTAAAATGTTGTCCCCAGTACAACATTCTGCTTGTGTACAAGCAGAAAAGCAGGGTCACAGTCTTTGCACTTGTCTCTGAAATAGCACTGCAGGAGCGAGGTGTGACTGCTCTCTGTTCTGTGGTGATAGCTCATCACAGAGAGGCTGATAACAAGATGAGTCATATTTGCCGTTTGGAGCAGGTAAATGTATATGGACAAATTGTGTCTTTCGCACAGCGTCTGTTCAACTCCTGGTAACATGTGTGCTGTTTTTTTTTTTTATTTAATTTAATTAAATTTTATCAATTAATCTATTTATTTTTACTTCTATTCAGGCAGATGAAGCTTTAATGCAACATTTAGATTATCTAATGCGACATTTGTGTCATTTGGCTATAATTGGAAATCCAAAGATGTTTAGATTTGAAAAGTTTAAAAAAAAATGTTTTTATTATTCATTTAGATTTACTGACAAAAGTACAAGCAACCCAGTATAGATGCTACGGTCCGGCAGAGCCCTGATACTTAGTCAGCCTGAGATTTCATACAAAAGACTCTAAGACAGTCTAAATTCACAGGGGAGCTGTGGCTGTCAGTTTTGTGAGATACTGAAGTTATCTCCACTGTTTTACTGGACTTAGTATCAAAAAGAAATCTGTTATTCTGGTTATGCAGGTTTACCTATCACTTC
Source organism: Hirundichthys speculiger (assembly GCA_018398805.1). Lineage (NCBI taxonomy): Eukaryota > Metazoa > Chordata > Actinopteri > Beloniformes > Exocoetidae > Hirundichthys > Hirundichthys speculiger. Next base: position 186,195 of record JAGFBZ010000074.1, on the reverse strand, counting down.
ATATCTAGGCCTCATTCTTAGAACTGCACAATACCTCCAAAGTGAAGGACAGGACCACATCAGATTTGGACAGTGTGTTCTCATCCTCCTGGCCCATGTCAATGATGGAGGTGTTGTGGCCACGTTTCAGCTTCTGCAGTTTGAACTCCCCACCCTTGGACACGGGCATGCTCTCCAGATTGGCCATCAGCTGATTCACTGAAGACTTGAGTTCCTCAATGTACATAGCCTCCATCTCTTTGGACACAAATTTCGGGAACTTACCGCCCTTTAGATAAAAACAAGAAAACAAAAGAGAAAAAAAAATCAGCAGAGAATCTTGTTTACAGAAATATTAACAAAAAAATCGCTAAAGTGATGCACGGAAAATAAAAGCACAATTAGAAAAAAAGTATCTCAAAGCAGTACTTTTTTTTTTTTTTTAACCTGTAGATGGAAGCTCACACTCTGATGTTTATACATATAACACCATATTAGTGGCATATTAACTACACATCAAAGCATATTACGAACAATCTGAGTCACTGCTGTAGAGTCTGACTCACCCTGGCAATCTGGTCCGCCATCTGAAGACGACCATCCAGTTCTCTTCTGATCTGGGCAGCCTGCTCATCCAGGTTGTCCAGCTATTGATGAAGACAGTAGAAGGTCACTTTATGGATTGTGTAATACTTAGTCAATAGAGAAATCAGCATCAGATATTATGCCATCACCCATGTCATTAATCTGGCCATTAAAGCCATTACCAGCATATGTATTAATAAAGACAGCAGAGATTACGAGATCGCTTCTTTGAAGGAAAAGATGAGGAAAGATGTCAAATATTAATCTAAAATAACTTATAACTATACCATATAAGTCACACTTTTTTTAATAGTTTGGCTGGTCCTGCGACGTATATATATTGAAGTGACTTATATATCAAAAATACCCGCCATGTCATCCATGATAACAACAGAGCATCCTCTACACTTGCAACAACTGAACAATGCTACCAAAGAAAATTCAAGAGTAAACCATAAAGACTGAGAGAACACAAATATGCCACCAAAAAGAAAAAGCTACACTGCAGAATTTAAACTGAAAATTATAAAATATCCAGCCTGAAAACATTGGTGCAGAAGCAGAAAGTTTAGAGTGATGAGAAACTTATCAGGGACTGAAGAAAAGCAGATGAAACTCTGACAGCTATGAAAAAATCAAAGGCAGCAATTATCACATGCCCTTCACAACGTATTTTTTGACAGGTGCGACTAATACTCTGGTCCAGTCCGGAAAATACCGTATAAGGCTTTTTTTTTTTTTTAAGAGTTTTGCTTAAATATTGAAGGACAGCACATAGAAATCCATGAGACTATCAAATAACACCAGAGGTAGGACAAACCCTGGAACTGAAGGTACTCATTCAATTAAGAATATATATCTTTTTTCTTTTTTTGAGTCTATCAAGCATAGATGATGACCAGATCACAGGAACTGGGTGATCAACCCCAGTCTCACCAAGAATATGTCAGGTTTGTCCACAATAATAATGTATTTTCTGCTTACCATCTGCTTTGCTACTACAGTCTCACCACTGTTCACACCACAGTACTTTTTTAAAAGTTTTCTCACATTTGCAGCTATATCCGTGCCTAAGGCCGCAGCCTGTAACAAACTGACAAATAATTTCTACACGTTTAAAGTACAGTTATCTGTTTTTTTCCCTGTATGGTGAAAATGAATACGACTTAAAGGTGTGGTGTATATGGAGGTAACCCATGGCTGAAACATTGTGCAATGCTGAAAAAAGAATGATATCCCTTTATATATATCATATGTAATGCATTGATTCAACTTACAGGCATTTTAACATTGGGGATACAGTAGCACCATACAGTAACCAGAACATATATATACATACATATGTTCTGTTTATCCCATCCATCCATCATCTATACTTGTTTTGTCCTATACAGGGTCACGGGGATCTGCTTTATTTTTTAAGTCTTTAGTTTGAAAACTGGAAGTCCACAAATGCTGCTGTACTGTTTGGGGACTTAATTAATCAGCTTCTTGGTGTATTTTGTCGGGGCTGCTGCTTGACCTGCAGTAATTTGCTGACGGTCCCTAAACTCCACGGCAGCAGCGAGGTACTCAGAAGGACATTCAGCGCTGTTCCTTAGAGTTTTTACCACACTCATTGAGCTTGGAGGGTTGATGACACTTGTGAAATGTCTGGCATACTTATATCTACAAAATGATACCAACCTGGATGAAATCAGTGCCGTTTTCATGACGCTATTAAAGTTTAAAGAGAAAAAAAAAAAAACAACAAACAGCGAATGTCGGATGTGAAACTAACTTTACTGCGTCCTGTGGTGGTAACTGAATATACAGCGACAGTAAATACAAATAACCATTTGTCAACAGTCCTATCTGGTAGCACCTTAAGGCTAAACTTGCTGTTCATAAGATCCTTTTCTGTCGCCATGTCTGTCCCACATGTTCACTGTAAATACACTTATTGGCCGAGGGTCATATTTACAGAAACGTGTGTGCGTTAATCTCACGTAAAAAAAAAATAGTGGCGTTAAACAGAATTTGGGTTAGGCATTAACTTTGACAGCCCTAATATAAATATATGCATTAGAAAAGAAATATACTGTCAGCAAAGAAACAAAAATTACTGCTTTTTGAGTGTTTTCCATATCATCACCTTTTTTTCTGATTTGTTGTACTAACAACAATTTGTTACCTAACTAATGTAGGTAAAACTGAAGAGTTGAATTGCAGAATTTAAGACCTGAGGGCTTAAAGCAGAGAAGACTCATGAATCTTGAAAAATGTTCATGTGATTATAATTTTGTCTTTGGAAGTTCTGTCAAACTGTCATGAATAAATAATATTTGATGTGAGCAGTGTCTCCATAACTTAACACATACTACCCAGTGCACATTATGATGCAGCTGCGGGCACCAGAATAAAAGCAAGAACTCTCATAACTCAGAAGAGAGAGATGAGACTTTCATTACAAAAGCAATTAGTTCATACACAACTAACTCAATACCCCCCCACCCACCCACCCCCTTCATAATCACCATCATGTCTGTTTTCCTCCCAGCAGCTTTCCAAAGGATTCCAAAATGCAAATCCTCTCATTCGTGTGCTGGATATTTATTTAAAAAGCTTAATTTAATAAATGTCTTACAGTACACCATTTTTTATATCATTCAAATCTCTCATGTGAAATTATCTACATTTTTATGCAGGAAAGTCAATTATGGAATTAAAAAAAAATGTCTAACTAAAGACAAATTATTTATAACTTCTAAAAACTCTGTCTTCTTAAACATTGGCAGCTCAATGTTAAAATTAAGCCTTGATAGTTAATTTGAAAACAACACAACATGCATGAGGGCTCGTTTATCTAATTACAACAACTGTCAAGCTTTTAGGTTGAGTGTTTTTGTCCATTATGACACGAGGCTTGTGCCCGTTGGTCAGTCTCATCTTTGTAATGTTAATAACAAATGACAAAAGTCAGAGTAAGCAGTTACTTTCTATTTTTCACCTCCTTTTGACATGTGGCATTAAAAACATGCCTTTGGGTCAATAGTTTAATTAAGTGCTTTCAGCACTGCTGTAGTCACAGACAAAATAGAGCTGTAAAAATATCTAAAGCTGTTGTAAGATAAATACAGCAGAAGCACATCCTTTAAAATTTTAACTTAAGTAAACTGTCCCTGGATAATGTACAAAACATGCTAGACACAGCAGATTTTAGTGGTTAGATCAAAGCAGAATTAGTAATGTGAAGAATCATTGCAACCAGACAATGACCTGCTTTTTCTGCCATATTGTCATCGAACTACCTGACACTTACATAAAAATTATTAAATTCACATTTCAACCAACCAAAAGAAAAAAATATATAATTGCTGTCTTTTTGTCTCTGTGTGCAAAAGTTGTTCTGGGAAATGGTATTTAAAAGACTAAAGAGATGATTTTGGACCAGGATTAGCTGGATTTCCAGGCACAAAGGTACTGAAAGGCAGTGGCTGCAGTCTGAGGTTAAAGTCATGAGCCTTACTACAGGCCCACATGCAGACTGGTTCTTATGAAAATGGTAGAGCAGTGAAAAAAAAAAGACTAATCAGAGCTCTAGTTTGTTCTGCATGGTGTGAGATCAAACATGAACGGAATCAAAAATCAAAAGACAATTCAGCCTTCTCTCACAGGAAACATGTCGCCATCCCCGCAGAGACCATGAATGGACCACAAGCCTTTTTAGAGGTGTCAAGAGTTTTGAGTTTTTCCGTTTCTTCCTGATTTCAAACAGCAGCATATAAACTCGGGTCTATGAAATGGGCAGTCAGAGCGGCATTAAAAATGAAGCAAATCTCAATAACAAGTGCAAAAGAAGGTCTTTAAGCTGAAAAAAGACATCAAAAACAGCCTTTGAACCTTGTATTTTTTTTTATAATATATGAAATATATTGCACTGGTTGACGCTTGCAGCAAGCACAGAAGCTCGACACCTGTTAAACTAACACTTGCCCTGCAATAATGAAAAGCAAAAGAAATGTGTGGCTTCTTTACATCAATATTAAATAAGAGTTATATATTAGCTGATACTAGAAAATATGTCTGAAAAGATGCCTGATGTCTCTTTCCACTTCTGTTTAGGCATGCTTCACATTCCTTTAGGTGCTTTCTCAGTCAAAACATCTCATTCTTGTCAGATTTGAAGTTGTGACTCAACAGCCTAGCACCATTTACTCAGTTGCTCCTTCCCCAGTTGAGACATACAGTATCTGTAACATAATTGCACCTACTGCAAACCTGTCCGCAAAGTGGTGTGGTGTCTTGTCATTTGTAAAAGCCAGTATTTTACATGCTTCATAAAGAATAGGAATATACGGCGCTTTAGTTTTTCATAGGGCACAATGTTCTGAGTGACAAATTAGAAGAAAAGCCTGAAAGCTTGTCCTCAAATTGTAAAGGTGGTGGCTCTCACATGCTGTGCATTTTGCTGGCATTGCTTGGGTCCACTTCTCCCCTTTGAGGGAGTCACTGTCAATCAGTACCAAGTTGTTGGGCAAGATCACCTTCATCCCTTGAAGACAACTGCTACTCCTAACAGAAGAGCTCCATTGCAGAATTTGATGCTACTATCACTCCCCCACCCCACCCCCCACGTGCAAGGAGGGTCACTGATGTCAATGATGTGAATGGTACATTGACTTTCCAGTCTCCAGACTTAACCCAGAAGAGCACAAATGTAAGAATAATGCTCAATGACTAGCAACCCATCACCTCATTATGTTTTTTTCTTGAATATTTTACTCATCTCTGTACCATCAAGTTCAAACTGAGACTTTTGAATATAAGCTACTTTCATTAAAGTTATGCAATTTTATAGTAATTTGACAATATTCTTCTTATGTCACACATCTGGCCAACTGTCTCTAAGGAACCTGGATAAAGCTTGAGAAATTATTTAAATGAAGCAAGGTTTGCAGGAGAAAGGAAGCGCAACATGGATCATTTTTGATTACTCACAAGGAAATCACTTCTGCACAAGTGCTTCGCCTCAGCTGAGCACCTGATTCTGTTTGTAATGCGGCGCTCCAAACTCTTCTGGTTTTCTGCTGCTGGGCCACATGCCAGAGCTGACCCCTCTGTGCCTTAAGGTATTTCACCCCCTCCTATTACATTAACAGGCCTCGTCTCTCAAGCTTTACCATATTGATTCTCTGCCCCTTCCAGCAATCCTTTTTAAGAGTGAATGAGCTGAGGTCCTGGCAGCGCCGTTAACAGGAGGGGAGGGTATAGTAAATAACAGACAGTGGGGAAAAGTGTGACACAGATACAGTGGTGGGCACAAAGAAACACAAACAATCAAAAGCAGTCATTTTATATGAATTATGGGCATCTTGGATATCTAATCAGAACAAAAGCAGTTTTAATGACTGGAAGGTCTTACCTACTAATTTCTAGTGGATTCTGTTCTCTGACATGAACATAATCTATTGATGTCAGCCAGATGTCTCACACAGAAGACAGTAAACCCGAACTGATAAGTCTGGTTTTCTACCAGTGCTGGCCACTGAGCAGCCACCCTACTACAAAACCCAGAGTTTCTGTTTAGTAGAGCACATAATCAGACTTTGCCACCAGCTGGAGCAGAATGTTTGCATAAAATGCACAGTCGTACTCAGCACAGATGTGCCATGGAGTGACTCTTAAATAGTGGCAAGCTTTTTTTTCCCCCTTTCTTTGTTATATCCAAAAAGGAAAAAAAGAAGGAAAAAAAAAAGATTCATCCACAGCCATAATGGTGACTTATACTGATTGAATTTCAGGGCATGCTGAATTTCAGCTCTTTACTCTGGTGCTGCTGGCAGTCTTGTGTCAAAGCACACTGAGCTATGAGCACTACTGGACTGTGGTGTAAATGACATTTGACTTGTGCAATCCCATAAGAACTGCCATTGTCCTGCGTGGAAATAAGCAACTTGGGCCGTCAGCTTCTGACAATGCATTTTTACCGTACTATCCCTGTAAAAAAAAAAAAAAAAAAAAAACAGATCATGATTCTTATGTCCTGGAAAATTCAAGACTGGAGAAACTATTGAAGATTAAATATAACACTGAGGAGTACAACAGAAGGATAAAGGAAGGATTGGAGGGTTGTGAGCATGTGAAGGTTGTAGCTCATCAGCAAAATATTGAACGTGAAACTCTGAATGTGCAGACAAGGGTGAGCTCAGTTTCTTATATTCCAGCCGTTTCTGCCTCGAGCGAACTGAAAGCCACAGACAGTCCTGGCCACGGAAGAGGAGAAAAACAGAGGGTGGTACCTGTGAACTCTTCACCACCTATTGAGCCACACAGCACCATCATAAACCGCTACTAAAAGGTCTTTCTTGTCATTTGCCTACAGGCACAATGCAGGTGGACAGGAAAACACATAAAAACAAGACTAGCTAAAAGGTACATTTTTTAACTATGATCCTGAAGCTGACAGCACCACCACGGTAAAACGAAGGTGACACAACATCAATGTTAACCAAGTTGACAGCAGGTTAAAGGTGAGAGAACAGAAGCATGCGGGTATTTAACAGCCCAGCTGATGACAGACTCCCAGGTGGCTGCTGGGATATGAGCAGCAGACACTAAAAATGGCCACGGGTGGATTCTCATAAAGAACAAAGACTGGGCAGAAGGGCTTGCTTGGACCTGCGGGAGTCAAAGCAGCTTGTCTATATTTAGACTTGCTGTGTGTGCATGTGTATGTTAAAATGCACTGTGTGAGATAACGCCTATATTGTGTGAATGGAGCATGACGGAAATTAAAAGCTTATTGCATCTCTAAAGAAGTCTCAATTTGACACTTTAACATTGTAATGAACACATTTTTGCTGATATGTTGGTATATTATATCCTGTCTTTCTTAATTAAATCTGTCCCATTGAGCTGACAATGACTATTGACAATGGATTACTATAAGAAAAAAAATAAATGCTGATCTTTGTGCAGCTATAAGAGGCTCTTTCTATAAATAAATAAGTATATAAATTAAGACAGTTAGCAACATACTGCATGTAGAAGTGCTTAGCACTTATAGTTGACCCATAAACAAAAAAAAATATTTCCTTTATTGGTTTCCCTGTGATAAACTGATTCTGCTTGGGGCCCAGAATCTACATGATGTGGGCGCATTACAGCACCAGTTTCAGCTAGGAGGTGGCTCTGCAGGCATACAAAATGCTCTCATCCTATCCTCATTCACTGTGCAGTGAAGAGGCTCCATTATGCAATTATATCAGCTATTGGCTAAACCAGGAAGAGCTCAGGCCTCATTTCCCAAGTAACAGTTGCTGACATGATAAATTAAAGAGGAAAAGGAGGGGCCTCCTTCGAAGCCTGTCAAAGGCAGAGCTGATTTGAGTATGGTTTGGCACTCAGGGGTGGGGCTCTGTAGGAGGAAAAGTCTTTGATTCTGATGTGTGTGTGAGCTTTACATCGACTCCCACACTTGAGTAATTCAATCAACCAGTTACAGAGAATACGTTTATGGAGCTGAGAGTCCATTAGTGTGAATAAGAATTGCAGCTTTTTTCTTGCTTCTGTTTTTTTTTTTATGTCTAACAGCAAACCAAATATGGCACATCCTTTTGCACTTACATCAAGATTATGTGGAAGTTATGATACAACAATATATTTTTTTTTACAGTTCTGACATGTGAATCCCATTTTTTTAAACAATTGTTCAAGAAGGTAACAGAAATTTTAAGCATCAGTTGACTCACTGTTTTTGTTTTATTTAGCTAGTTAACCCTCTGAGGGAAGCTTCTCTCAACAAACATAAAACAAGCAAGGTTTGCATCATGCTAGTTATGAACTCCTACCATCACCTAAAGCAGTGTTTCTCAATTTTCTGCTGTGTTCCCCCTAGGAAGAAGAAAACATTTCGCCCCCTGGCATCGCACTGCCCCCCCCCCAGGGTTCACGCCCCACTAATTGAGAAGGATTAAACTAAAACAAGATGATTAAACTTACAACTGTAGATCCTGCATGTGTGAGGTAAGACAGAGTTAACCTAAGTTAAAAGTAGGGTACCTGATTCAATGTGATTTCGAAAGGCCGCATCACTTCTGCATCAAACCTACTCTGTAGCTATGTCAGAGGTCTGAACCCTATGCTGTAGGCTGCAGCATAGCCTTTTGTGCACATTTCTCCAAATCTATCTGCGTGTCGCACCAGCGCAGAAACAATGAAATGCAATTGGTAGATTTGTTCTTCTTTGTCTTTGAATTTCCCGCCACTACTTCTTCTTCCTCATTTTCAAGTCAGATAGAACAATAGTTTTCTGTTATCAGTAAAAACAAGTTATCAGTAAAAATGACTGACGCTCAACAGTTATCAGTGCCTAGCTCTTCTCGTTTAGGTGGTGTTTTGTTCAGAAATCAGCAGTCGTGACATCATCCAGAAATCTTTTGCCCTATTTTTAAAATTACGTTTGTTAATGAATCCTCTCAGCAAAAATTACACTGTAAACCTCAGTGTTTGTGTTCCCATCATTGATGAATAGAGCTGATGATATTATTATTACTCTTATTCTTATGAATAAGAATAAGAATAAAAATATTACAATGGATACAGCCATGAAGTTATATACGGAGGTTTCAAAAATGGCAGCAATTCATATCATACCTTTGCAAATGATTTCATAAAACAACAGTTTTAAGAGGAGATTTAAAAATAAGTAATGACTTCATGTATCTGAATTCAAAAGGCAGAGAATTCCAGAAAGGATCATAGCATTATTTCATGACCTAAAGTTTAACAGGGACCTGTTAAATGTCATTCAGTTTGTTGTATCTGATGTGAACTGTTTCAAACGTGTCGTTGTCCCAGAAACGTTTTGGATAGTAAAGCTATTTTGCTCTTAACACACTCATTCCTTACTCAACCTGTTGTTATGTGACTGATTTCTGCTGCTACAGTTGCTCTTAAAGTACACTAAACCCAGATCTTTTTATTTTTTTATTTTAGAAAATATTGCTAAGCAAGCATTATTATTGTTGAACAAATTATCAGTTTGCAATGTAGATAATGAACACAGCAGTGCCAAGCCAGATGTTTAGATATTTATTAATTTATCTTAGTTAATAAGAAGTATCTTTATACTTCTATATACAGTCATGGAAAAAAATTATTAGACCACCATTTTTTCTTCACTTTCTTGTTCATTTTAATACCTGGTACCACTAAACGTCATCATGTGACTAAAACAGACAGAAAAGAAAACACTGAATGCATAAAAGCAGTGTTTTTGGCAGTACAACGCCATAGCTATTGATGTAAAAACCTAAGTGATTTAGGTTATAATCAAGAAAACCATGGAAAATGGTAAGATATCAGCTCTTAAATAAAACTCTTATGAGCAATCTTTGTGGTTATCGTTATGTTTGTCCAAACAAATGTACCTTTAGTTGTACCAGGCATTAAAATGAACCAATGAAACAAGGGTGGTCTAATAATTTTTTCCATGACTGTAGGTAAGAGACAGACATGAGGGAGTTGATTTATGTTTACCGTGCATTGGGGGGGGGGGGGGGGGTGCTTTGGAGGACTGCTCTGTTTGTGTGTGTGTGTGTGTTTTTAATTGTTATAAAGTATATTTAGGTGTGTGATGGTTTTTATTTTATTTTAATATACATTGTTATTAATATTATGTAAAGCAATTTGTGTTGCTTGAGAGCATGAAAAGTGCTTTATAAATTAAGTTTGATTTGGTTTGATAAGATTTTTTAACAGCTATGTGGTGCAGCCATCAGGGAGTAGTGTGCTCATAGTCTGGTTAGCAAAGCAGCTGGCTGCATTCCGTCTCATCAGTCTGTTAGTCATTTCCAGGGACTGCTCTTACTTCAGCATGAGACAGAAATAGACGACTGCTTCATTTTGATTACTTGGATGCAACTGCAGAAGAATGTAAATCCCCAGTGTAACATCTAAAAAATTATGGCCTTTGAAACCCAACCAGTCCATGAAAACCGTTCATGTGATCCCAACAGTACTGCACCATGCTGGCTGGATTGCCTGCATCTCCTTTCTAGTTAGAATTTTATTATTGAGTGGAGGGTAATATAAGGCTGATATATATGGCTGAAAGCCTAACAAGAGATGCTCAAAATCACATCTGTACAGTCTAATGTATTAGCTACTGCAGGAAATGTAGATGACATCTTGCCAAAAACATCTGAAAGGCAATTGATGCACAGAAAAAAAAACATTACATCAATCATGAAATGTTTGTTACTGTTACTCGTGTGTAAAAAATATGACTTTTTAGCATTTTTTTTCCCTCTCACAGCTATGATCTGTATCAATGTTCCATTACTCACTTCCATTTGTCACATCATGTGTAAATGTTATTCAAGCAAGTTTCTGCTGGATGAATAATACATTTACAATGCATTGTTCACCGTTTACCAGGACATCTTCATTGTTTAGAGCAGAATATGTTCACAGAGAAGCTCTACTGCAAAAGGTTAAAAAAAAAAAAAAAAAAGAAAGAAAGAAACTAGGTTAGGCATCCTCAAAGGACTGAGGGGGAAAATACACACAAGATATGAGGGCTGCGGTGATGTATTGCACTTCTGCATTAGAAGGTTCACACTAATGAACACTCATGCAGAACAGAGCTCTATATTGATTTTTGGCAACTGAGACATTAAAACAATACTTAACAGTCTAATTTATTTAAGAGCAGCCCACACCATCTGCTTAGATCTATAGGTTAGCCGTTTCTAAAAGGAGATTGACATCTGACACCTGAATCAAGAAAATTCAGCAGTTTAAAAACAAAGTGTCCCCCAAAAGGCATACCCATTTGATCTATGGTCTTTGCACATTAAATTCTGAGCAGATGTAAAGGTCTCAGAGTCCTCTTATAACCCTGTTGAGGCAAGACTTTTAAATCAATCTTCGGGATAAAGACAACATTAGTGCTGCTTTTAGTATCTCCGCAGAGAGCAGGAAAGACAGCAAGGGAACAGCAGGAGAGAGTTATGTCTGGCACAAGCACTCCAGAGTCCACTATCGTCCAGCAATCTCAACATTTGTCCCCTACAATGAAGTATATTTCAATCTCTGGGATGCTTATTTCATTTTAACTCCATTTAACACAACTGCGATTACATGCTTGGCAGAAACAATGAACATTTGATATTAATGAATTAGTCATGATTGTCATTATTATGTGCAAGCCTTCTCATTGACATGCTGTCACATGATGTATTTTCCCAAATACAATAGGGGAAAATATCCCCCATGTTGCTTTCTTAAGATAAGGAACGGGTTGCTGTGGTGTGCATCAGGGACAAAAGTATAAGGTGATGTTATGGTCTAAAAGCAATGCAAAGCTGTAAGGTTGATAGATAAGAATGGTGGACAATCCATACTTTGAAAGAATGTAAAATATGAGGAAAAACAAGAAGATAAGCTGAACCAGCGCTCAATCTGTGTCTAATTCACAAACCCAGAGACACATGTCATGTATATATTTGAAAACTCACCTGACAGGCCTGATATAGCAGCTGGTGTTCAAACTTTTTAATGCCGAGAATATTCTGGAACATCTCGTACAATTGGTCCTTGCTGAGGATCAGCTCAGAAGCCGCACTGGCAGTCATGCGTTGCTGTGCCTTTCGTGGGTCCTCGTCACCGCGGTAGATGGTGTCAAACTTGGCCATCCAGGAGCTCAGCACCGTCTCCTTGCTCAGACCGTCGATTTCTGGAAGGCTGCGCACGCGTTTCTCAATGTGCCTCTTGAACACTTCCCTGAAATCATTGGCTGAGAAGCCACCACTCTGGACCATCTTGGCCACACGGTCGCTCTTCAGAAACACCTATGTTGGGAGAGACCTGCATCACTGGCTGCAGTGTGTAAATGCTGTACAAAGAAAAACACGACAAGTGTCCTACCAAACCATTGTCTTTTTAACCTTCATGTAGGCTTCATTTTTACTATACAACTTTTGTCCTCCCGGGTTAAATTGACTTGGACTATTTTGATTGCTTATGAGGTATAAAATGATCTCTGAATTTTTTTGTTTCTCCTTTTAAGTGAACTTGTTTCCAACATATTAACATGTATTTTGCATATATGTTTGTAATTAATTGTATGATAGACCTAATTTATGTAAAATTATACCTCCTTTGTGAGTAAAAAAAAAAAAAAAGCAAAAATTCTGAATTATTTTCAGTAAGGTTATTGTCAGAGACTCACAACTTGATGGAATATCACAGGCAGGCATGTGGCAAAGTTTTTTGGATATTTTTTTGAAACCATTTCAATATTTTTTAATTATAGCACAGGTGCTAATTATAGCACCTGTTGTCCTCCTGGATCAAATTGACCTGTATTGTTTGACCATTTATAAAACACAAAGCATAAAATGATCACAACTGATCATTTGATCAGAATGATCAGAACTCAAGGGGTTCAACTACCGGAAGGCAACATAGTAGATGCTCAGGTCAGCTATAGATACCGTGGGGATCCCACAGGCAAATGGCAATCAAGAGAAGACAGCTTGGAGGTCAGCCACAGCCAAATACCGACATAGAGTAAGGGAGGTCCTGAAGAGTAACAAAATGGAAAAAAACAAGATCCAGGCAGTCACCATCTATCCCCTACCAGTAATCAGATACACAGCGGGCATAATATCCTGACCATTGGAAGAGTCGCAAACTGCCGATGTCAAGACAAGGAAACTCCTCACAATGCATGGGAGGTTTCACCCTAGCACCTGAGGCTGTACACTAAGCAAAGGGAGGGGAGGCTGAGGATGTGAGTGTCAGAGCTATTATCCAGGAGATAACAGCAGGCCTCCAGGAGTACATCAAGAAGATGGCTCCCATTGATGACCTGCTAAGGGAATGCCTCAGGCAACTGAAACCCAGCATGGAGGAGGAACCAGAGGGGTCATCATGGGCAGACAAGCCTCTGCATGGATGTACCACTGCAAAATTGAAGAGGTGGCTGACATCGGAAAAACATACCAGTGGCTGGAAAAAGCTGGACTGAAAGACAGCACAGAGGCACTGATCATGGCTGCACAAGAACAGGCCCTAAACACAAGATCGATAGAGACAGAGGTCTACCACACCAGACAGGATCCCAGATGTAGGCTGCACAAAGACGTCCCTGAAACAGTACAGCACATCACAGCAGGGTGGAAGATGCTGGCAAGCAAAGCAGACATGCAACACCACAACCAGGTAGCAGGCATAATACACAGAAACCTCTGCACCAGTATGGACTGGAGGTCCCAGGGTCACGATGTGGGACACCTCCAAAGGTGATTAAGAACGAAAGGGTCAAGATGCTGTGGGACTTCCAGATCTAATTTGAAAAACTGGTTATGGCTAATAAGCCTTGTGGTGGTGGATAAACAGCAGAGGAGGACAGTGGTGGTGGGTGTGGCCATCCCAGGAAATGGCAACATCAGAAAGAAGGAAACACAGGAAGCTCAAGAAATACCAAGAGTTGAAGGAAGAGGTGGAAAAATAGAAAAAATGTGGGTTGTGAAAGTAGCAGTGGTACCAATAGTGATTGGGGCAGTGGGAGCTGTAACACTAAGCTGGATTGGTGGATCCAGCAGATACCAGGATCAACAGCTGAGATATCTGTCCAGAAGAGTGCAACGCTGGGAACAGCTGAGATCCTACACAGAACCCTCAGGCTCCCAGACCTCTGGTAGAGGACCTGTGTGTGTGTGTGTTGTGTGTGTGTGTGCAACTTCATCATACAATCAAAAACTGAAAAACAGTCTGTGGCAGGTTACGATATTATAGGTTTTGCAAATATGTGCCTTGCATTTTTTTACCCCTGGTATTGTGAAATGCCCCAAGGATGCTTTAAACTATTTTTTTTTCGTATATTGTTATTTTGTTGCCAAATGGGGGAAGGGATATCAAAGCTGTGAAAATGTGTAGCTTGTGTTCAGGAGGCCAAACGCAATAGAATGCCCAATGCTTTGAAGTGTGTGTGTGTGTGCGCACGTGCATGTGTGCGTGCTTGTGTACGTGTGTGAGTGTGTGAAGCCCCATGTAGGTAGATCAGAAGTTGTGATGAAATCAGGTTTACACATCTGTAGCTTTGAAGGTGCATGAGTGAGTGTGTGTGCACACGCACGTGCTCGCAAGGGTGTGTGTGTGCATGGGTGTGTGTGTGTTCATTGGGCTGGAAAGCACAATAGTATGATAGTATGACCCATTGTACCGCTAAATGTGTCCAGATAGATTGACCCGGGAGGACCACAGGTGCTATAAACTTTAATAAAATACAAATCATCTAATAAAAACAATCCAAATTAATTTTCCTTGCACAGACCATAGTATGGAATCATCCTTGAAATTTTCAAGCAATTATTTGGAAAGAGACCAAACTTATACCATTTTAACTTTTGATAATGGGTCAAATTTACCCAAAGACAACAGGAGGTATAGGTTTTGTATTTTCAGCCATTTTTCTTTTCCCTCTTATGAAACAGTGTAAGGAAAATGATTAAATACACATTGGGCATTCTGTATATTTTCCTTCCAATTTTGCATGTATTTTTTTTGTCAGTGCAAATCTAGATAATGCCTCACATGCCTAATTAATCCTAACATTTTTTCAATCTTGTGAAACAAAACAAACAAACAAAAAAACAGCTCGAATGAAAATAATCAACTACAGAAGTGCATTAGCAACCATAATCTGGCACAATTTTGTTTTGAATAACCAGAGGCATGTATGTGTTGCTGTGAAGCAGAAGGCGGGATGCCTGTGCTAACAGCAAACTAACAGAGACAGAAGCAGACAAGACTGCATTGTCATCACATCAAGTGAAGTAACTATCCGAGCTGACGGCTTTGTCACTCTGACAGTCACATTTTGTTCTTAGCATCTATTATGGCTACAAGGCCGCCGCTTCTGAAATGTCACAGAGCTGTGTGCATTGCCCTTGCTATTTATTCTCTGTTTCGTCTAAAAACAAAGGTGTTACAGGATGAAATTAATAATAACCAATGCTCTTGATTTTCTGTAAATCAAGTCATTTAGGAGCTCTGTCAAAATAAAAACAAACAAAAGAATTTTATACAATTCATAATTTTGAACATCTGAACAAAATAAAGTATTTATATTGTGGCTGTAAGATTTACATTCACATAGTGGAGTGTGTTCTACCATTATCAATATCTTTACAAACTTTAGCAAGCACATTTAATTGCAATCTTTAGTTCTTCTACAAGAAATCGAAGTCAAACATCTTGATTAGAATCACATTATATGTCATGCTCTCTATTTTCTTTTTAGATATACTTGTCTTTAAGTTTGATATGACACTGGTGATGGAATAAGAGTGAGGATCATTTAAAAGAGGACACCTATTTGAAAGCTTTCAATTGTTAATTTTGAAAATACATGTATACTTGAGTTGACTTCAAGTTATAGCACGTTTTTATTTAACGCAGCCTACAACATAGCCTCGTTTTATTCTGTCTTTTGTACTGTATGCAAGCCAATAATGACGTTTTCATCTGCAGACTGAATAGTGAGGCTGGAAAAGATGGCTGTGTCAAACCACATGCTCTGACTCATAATCTGTGCAGTGAAAAGCTTCAGCCACCATTTTACCACTGAGCTCTTCAAATTCAGCCACTGCGACATGAAATATCAAGAGGACTGTCTCTTCCTTTTAGATCATTCAGACCAAAATCTTGTTTTATATGGGATCAAAAAAATACCATAAATATACATACAACACTATACAATACTGTACAATATATTAATTATGTGAAATATATGATGAAGTCTTCAATTATTTCAATTCTTAACATTTGTTGCAGAACAAATCATTAAAATAAGTGCAGTGTTTAAATTTTTTTTCATCCCATTTTTATTTTTGATTGTTGCATCTGTTGATCTTCATGCACGTATGTAACCTTTCCACATATTCAAGCCTTTCATAAGTATATGAAGCCTTATACATACAGTATATCTTGACCTCTGTTTTAGACAGTGTACCTGAATTCCCTTCATTCCAATCCTGTATGTTAAATATTGACAGTATAGGAATGTTAAATTACTGTGTTTAATGAATACTCAGCTGCATTTTTAGAGTGAAAGCAGATAGAAATCTGCAACCATGAATATGACATGCAACAATAATGCAAAACAGACTAATTTCAAAGCATCAGGCTCTTGTGTTTTCATGAGCAGTTCTGGCTGTGAGTGTGCTGGGATGGTGTGTTTGTACCTCAGAGTAACTCTGCACAGCGTTGATGAATGCTTCATCAGCTACAATTTGTGTTTCTCCATTGAGGAAGGCCTGGAAGCGATCCTTGGTCTGCTGAAGCTGCTGCTTGGATATCTTTGGAGGCAAGGACAAAAAGTACAGGAAAATGTGTCAAAACAAGGAAATATAGTTTCAACAAAATATCAAAGCACTTTCCAGTTGTTAACTGAGGTCAAACTTGCACAAGTCCCCGAGTGAGCAGATCAGTGCAAGTATTCCTGTTCTCAGAGATTTTCTCTAGTTCTTGCTGAATGAACACTGAGCATTCCCTGTTAATTCCCCTGTGTTTCTCATAGGTTCAACCTTGCATCCAGTTTTAGACAGTCATCATCCAACAGCTGAATAATAAGGTCCCTTAAAATCCCTGAGTGCCTCAAGCTATAATATGAAGTACAGGAACCTCATTTTAGACAATTATAACTGCAAACCTATTCTTTCAGTAGCTGCACAGCCTTTGTAAATGCATGTGAGAGCAGAAACTTGGACTGATCAACTGGGAACTTTACCCTTCTGTATTACAATGTACAATCCACCACTGGTCTTCCTCACTGGTAGTCAGTCAGACAGCCATTTTTTTCTAACATTTCTCAGATCCGAAACCCTCAAATCTGCCATCTGGAAAACCTCCTCACCCCTATCACACTCAGCTGAAAGCCTTTTTAGTGGCATTGTAGATCATGGTTCATTGAAGCTGAAAGGACCCACAAATAGAGGAGATGCCACCCTAGCATCACCCAACTGAACACCTCCAGGCCTCGGTTGTACTTTGGCTTCCTACTCATGAATACTTTAAGCCAGAGAGATCTAAGCACAGTCAGTCATAATAACACAGAAGAAGAAAAAAAAGGAACACACATTTAATAGACGAGAGTAGCGGTACAACATCACAGTCGTTTTGATCCCGATAGCTTTGTAAGCCATGCTTGTTTGCTAAAATGTCCACCATTTCATTCCAGAGCAGCCTACTCATGGACAGATTGCCAAGACATATGGTTAAGCCAGTCATTCTATCACCACTTCAATCATTGATCAGTGATGTAGCGTCATAATTATGTGACAGTTTGTTCCCAATATTGACCGTCTTATCACTCTGAGAGTTGAGATTGCAAATCGTGCTAGCAGGCTAAACTGAAGTGGTGAACATGAAATGAAACCTCCCAAATAACAGCCTGTTAGCACTGTTATTGTAAAGTTTTCAACATGCTAATTTCAGCTTTTAGCTGCATCCCAGAGGTGCTGTGGAGTGTTCACATTATTCACAATCAAAGGTAGGTCTTCAATGCCTCTTGGTCTGTCTAATCTCTTTGTTGACAATATTACGCAAAAAAAAAAAAAAAAAAAAAAAAAAAACAGCAAAAATAAAATAGAATAACATCTGATTTGAAAATGAGAAATTTTTTTGATCCACTAAAAGAGCAAAAGTTTGCAGCCACATGGCTGAGAGAATCACAGAAAACCACCCACACACACACAAAAAATGTAATATTACAGTTTTAAAGGTTGTTTTTTACCTGCTTTTGTAAAACAGGTGCCTTTTTTCCACCGCTGGTCAACCAAGCGATATGTAACAGCTGTGTTAAGCGGACTGAATGGATTTTGAGTGGGTTGGCAAAAGCCTAAGTGGAAGGCTGAGCTATCCAAGCGCACCTGTGGAGATTGTTATCACATTCCCATTCGTAACAAACTGCAGACATGAAGCCTTTTAAAAAAATTTAGACCAAAATGTTTTTACATGCAGCCAATCATATGCTTTTCTCCTCTACATCCCTGAGATCCACCTGTTTAATGTGTGATGGCGTCTCCATCGCTCCATATGTTTCAGTTTTTAACTTTAAGCATGTCTAGTTGTCCTTGGATTGATTTTTTCACATGGTTACCGTGGGAGTGCCCTAAAAGTCAAATGAATTACCTTGTACCGATACACTTCAAGCTGATGTTTCGATCAAGCAAGTGCCAAGCACAAGTACCTGCTGGTAAGGTGTGTGACTCTGTGTTCAGCAGTATATTGCAAGTGACAGACTGGTGTAGGAGTGAGATGGAAAAGTACAACATATAATGTGCCTGTAAGGCAGTCTCATCACCATCTGTGTTTCCATAGTACTGTCTCAACCCTCTTTAAAATAAGGATCATATAAATGATTTCACATGAAGATCAAGACAAAATGCAAAAAATTAAAAAAAGATTTCAGGAATATAGGCGAGAGTGCAAATAGAAAATAGAAAAAACCGAGTATTTATAAAGCAAATACTAAAATAAATAAAAAAAATATTTAAAAAAAATTGATACTCATTAAAACTAAATATATATATATATAAGAAATATTTCTGAAAAAAATACTAAAATAAATACACTGAGGTCAATCATGACTTGACCTCTCCATTGCTGGTAATAAAACTATACTGAGCTGATCTCAAACTATCACAAATTATTTCAGCAGGATGCTCCCACTCCCACAGCTGCCTTTTCTCTGTCATTGTAGTACAATGAGTGTCAGCAAGATATATAACTTGATGTTGAAACATAAAAGTTCCTCTCACAACATTACATCAGCACGTCAACAACATCAGAGATCAATGTTTGTTCCTCTGTTTTAAGGTTTCAGGTTTATTCATCTTGGCATCACCTAGATGTAAAAATAAGGCGAGTATGGGAGAGAAGCCTACAAAATTCTAATGGGCCGTGGTGTTCAAAGAAAGTCCTGAGGTAACAAATGTAAATATTGACTTCAGTATGTAAATTAGTCAGTGGGGACACCTGCAACTTTGGCTGCTTGTCCATATCTGAGAATGAGGTTGAAGAGAAATACACCAAACTGAATGTTTATTCCTTTATTTAACATTATAATAATGCAAGTAATATTATTTTAGTTCATTGCTTCCTGGATTTCTGTTTATATGAATAGCATATTAATCAGCATCTTTATATAGAGATCAAACAGTCAGCCAACGAATCAACTGACAGTAAATGAATGAAGGAGCTATTCCAGTCAACAAATAACACTTGGTTATTTTTCAGACAAAATGCCAGCAATCCCTTGCTTTCCATCCTTATTATGTAATAAATTAATCATCTTTGTCATTGATAGTATTAGATCTGTATTTCCATTTGAGATTTTTATTTTTCACATTTTTATTCACTTATTTTACTATTTTCTGACATGGAATTCATTAATTAGAGGTAACGAACGCAGGAGTAACGAATGTGAGAGCATAAACATGACAGATGAGATATTTTGCCACAGCAGTGACAGAACAGATTTATATTTTACCTGAAGTTTTTACAATGAAAGGTCAAAGCTAAGAATACTTTGCTTATGCTGACAGTTTCTCTTGGCGGATCTGACTTCATGTGACAACACAGCAAGCTGCCAGGTCTGCGTGTGTGCCTCTTTAGAAATGCTGACACTGAGGCACACAGCAGTACACCAGGTAAATTGTGTGCACTTCCTCGCTAAAGCACAATTCAAATGCATTAAGTATTAACAACACTCGGCTTCAGTGCTTTTCATTTCATCACCGATTAGAAAACTGTGCTGAATAGTAACCGAGCTGATGGATGACAGAAAACTCCTCCATTTTCATCAGTATAGCGAGACTCCCATACGTTTCTGTTTCGCTCCTATTGATTCTCTCGCTGTAGCTCTTATCAAGATTGCAGTGTTACAAAGTGATTCATTTGCCTGAACTGAAGTAGGCAGTGGCATTAATCACCCTTCCCATATCAATAGAGAAGGAATGCACATGTACTATAGCTTCATTACAGTTAAAAAATGTGTACATTTAGGTTGCCAGACTGAGCATACTTATGTAGCTGCAGAAAATTAAATGATTTCAACATATTTGATGATTTGGAACCCTGATAAGTTAAAATGACAATTATCTATGTAATATAATTTGACAGAAAAAAAAACATTTTAAAGCTTATGATTTGAGCTTCTAACAGGGATTCATACTGAGTCTCATTTGCTGCACGTGTAAAAAACAGAAAAACCAGAACTAAAAAATTACTTCATATTGCTCTCTCAGTACATGCTACAATTTCACTCTAATGTTTACTGTAGAAGAAGGTAGAACTAGTTTCACTGTAATTATTATATAATAGTAGTTTAGTTTAGTCTTTCATCCAAACTGAAAACTTGTAGGGCAGCACGGTGGCTTGGTGGTCAGCACTGTTGCCTCACAGGTTCCTGGTTCAAACCTCAGCAGGGGTCTTTCTGTGTAGAGTTTGCATGTTCTCCCTGTGCTTGTGTGGGTTTCCTCCAGGTACTCCGGCTTCTTCCCACAGTCCAAAGACATGCATGTTAGGTTAATTAGTGGGTCTAAGTTGCCCGTAGGAGTGATTCTGAGTGTGCATGGTTGTTTGTCTATATGTGGCCCTGTGATGGACTGGTGGCCTGTCCAGGGTGTACCCCTGCCTTTCACCTGAAGAGAGCTGGGATAGGCTCCAGCAGATCCCCGTGATCCTGCCTAGGATTAAGCGGGCATGGATGGATGAATGGATAAAAACTTGTAAGAAGATAAAAAAAGAGTGAGTAAAGTCTGTAGATAAAAGCAAGTCCTTAAAAACAAAACATGGTGTCACCAGATTGATTAAAATTACAAGTGAATGATCAATTTGTTAGTGCACCGCAGCTGATCAATGAAGGCCAAATGTGTTGTTGTTTTTACCTGCAGAAGCCAAAGGATGCACTAAACCATGCCTGTATGTCAGATGTTTTTTTGCTTTTCTTTTCCCAATTTTATTTAACAAATTAACTGTACATATAACCCTGAGAAAACATCACAAAACACGAATGCAAAAGGCTTTGGACACCTTCAAAGAAATGGGATATGCTGGAAATTAAAAGTAAAAGATATCAAATAAAAACAACACACACACACACACACATAGACGAGTTTGTGACATTGTGATTGTGTGCTGTTGTAAGTTTTTGTTTTCGTACTTTAATATGACACGATTGATGCATATTACGGATGAGTACATCCTTCCATCTGGGTGGAAGATATCAGTTATGTAGGCGGTCCTTCAGGGTGGCCCAGGATTCTTTCTACTGCTTAAAGAATGTGAACACACGTGGCTCAAACCATCTTCGAATGTGGTGACTGACTCTCAATACGTCTTTAAATGCATCTTGGATGCTTCTACACGAGAGGTGTAATAACCAATTTAATAATGATCCAACAGCGTTGATATAAAATGAATATATCAATTAGATATTAGCACATGTAATCGTCATCAGTAGACGTTATCTGGTGGTCTTTGGAATGGCATTTTTATAAAAGGAAGAGTTCATTTATAATTTAACCATCCAATTTATTCCAAGAATAAAAATTTTAAAATTATAATTAAACTACTTACTCAATGTGAATGTGATTGTTTTTATCGATCACCAGCTCCTGAATCGAATTGCGCCAAAATTGTATCATAGCAGACTTTGTGATAGTGACAAAAATCTACACCCTGAGTTTGCACCTATACTTAAGGCTGCCCACGTGATCATTTCACTGAGGACAGATTTTAAAACCAAGTGTAAAAAGAGCCTAAGACCTACTTATTTTAGCTTGAATTTTAATCCCAGAATTTTCTTGATCACAGTCTTGAGTGTGATGTATTTACATGATGTGCAAAGATTCAGTTTGAAGACATGACTATTTGAAGGGTTTTGAAACAGTTTGGTACATTACAGTACATTTTGCATCCATATATGAGCCATCTTAGACTTTAGGGGAACAGCAACACGAATTACGTGTTTTTTGTTTGTTTTTTTTCTAAGAGTACCTTCTCTAGCTCACATATACTCTGGATTACATAATATCTGCCATTCACACTGACAACACAGCATTTATTGTTGAAGACCCTTCACATATTTATCATGTTATCTCCTTGATGTTTTGAATCAACATGTCATCAACTTGTGAAGAAGCTGTATCAGCTGTCCTTGCAGTACTGTGATGACTGGAGTCATTAGCTAATTGAATGCAGCGCACAGTGTACTGTAGCAAATGTACCAAAAGCTCTGCTGTGCTGACTCACAATTGGGCTCCTTCTCGAAGTTATATAACGTTGAAAGGATACGTTAAATTAGGCTGCTTTCTAAAATTAAATGGCTTCAAAATGAATGGGCTCTTTTCAGAAGAGGGCAGTGGTAAATAGAGTTCTAATCGATTCATAAAAAAATATTGAATTAAATAGGGTACCGTAAGGAGACACCATGATCCCTAAAAACTATGATTTACAATGCTTGCTTATGCTTAGCAGGTGAACTTTATATTTGGGTATTCAACAGTAAAAACTGATGAAAAGGAATGTCACAAACTAAATATTTTTATTCAGAGTAAAACTTTTTGCTAGAAAACTTCAAATCCAATGTATCTATTGGTGTTTGGCACTCATGATGTCAGAGGATTGACTCTGACCATTATATTCATGTTGTAGATAATACCAGAGGCCCATGTCTGAGTAAACAGTAAACATGAGTATGGTAGCAAGCCCTGCACGACAGCTGCACAAGGTCTACCAATAGCAGGCCTCACCAAACACAAACACAGCATTGTGTGGTGACTATGGTCACAAAGCTATAGTTTTACAAAGACAGATGCACAAACTATTATCCACAGACTCACCTTATACAAACACACACTCAGATATACCCGTGTGTGGTGGGAGTATGTTTCTCCATTGGGTTACTAAACAGCAAGGGAGAATCTTCTGCAAACAAAGCTTGACATAGTACATATATGCATAAAACAGGGAGCTCTTGCTCTTTATAAGGAGTTTTCATAACTCTCTCACTGTGGCAGTGCTATTATATCCAGAAGATCATTGTGCTTACATTCAGCAAAGGCCCATCTGATAACACTCATCCATTTTCACACCATTGACTCATTGGCTACAGACATACAGCTCAACTGCTTCCTCATAATGCTCACTCAGTTACTGTGTAGAAAATAAGTTAATAGAGACAAGAGATGTTCCACAGGAAAGTGAAAATGAAATCATCTGGACAATCTGTAAAAAGTCTTCCAGAAAGGAAAAAAAAAAAAACACACACACACACACATAACATACAAAGGAATCCTGAGGCGGTGCTTCATTTATTGAGAAATAAATGACTTGGTTATTACAACTGGCAACAACCAAAAGTGTAAATGATAAAATACAAATGCAGTGTAAGAAACTGGTGCCTTGCATGAGATGTACAACACTGTGCATTGAACCTTAGGCACCCATTAAATTGTAGTTTTGTCAATGTTTTAATGACATCCATATATATATTTCCAATTATTTATGATGCAAACAGAGAATACATCAACCTGACTCTCTTAAGCCTAAATAGAAGTCCTAACTAATATCATTGCAAACATCTGGATGGATCAAAGCTTAATCTGTAATTGGTTCTGACAGCGGTTGCACAAAATACTGACTTTTGCTCGTAGAGAAATTTTGTTCCAAACATTCTTGTTTCATACTGTGTACGTTCTATTTAGATGATAATCAATAAGGGTTTCTCTACAGCTGATGTGATTATTAAAAAACACAAAGGCCAATAATTGGTCTACCTCTAATATAATCACTGCATTTTCTGTTTGTATCTTAATGAGGAGACTGAAAAACAAATTTGAAAGGTCATTAAAACATTGATAAAATAACAAAACTAGGGGTTCCTAAGACTTTTGCCCAGTTGTGCACTACTGTTAGTTCTTTTATATCTATTAGCTCAAATAATAACACAAAGCTGCCAAACATTTAATAATTAAGCAGAATGTCAAATGTGTCTGTAAAATATGAATACACGCAGGAAGGTTAGCTGAAAATGTCTTGAACTCACAAATCTTGCAAGGCACTTTCACACATTTAAAAGAGAAATCAATTAAGCTGCACATCAAAAGACAATGAGGTTATTATTTACTCAGCAAATAAGCATTAGTTTCATCCCCTGCACACCACAGCTAAGTATTCTGTTGTCATTTTCTCAAGTTAGAAGAACTGAATCTTCTCTCTTACTGCTGTAGTAACAGCCCTGGTAATACAGCTCTACTCTATACTGTGAAACACACAATGATGATTGTAGGACATAGTAGGGCAGATGTGTTTCCTGTTTTTCAATATCACAACTATTGGTTGATTGTTTGTGGCTATAAATGATTGACAAATCAAAGGAAAGACATGTTTTTTTTTGTTTTTAATATTCCGTTTTTGTTTTTAATCACTTCACAAGTTAGACAGAACACCACCACTAATCAAAACAGTGTCTACTCATTTATGATGTAAAGATATTGGTGGAGAGCACTGTCCAACACAATGGTTCAAATTTTGTGTGTTGATGTGGATTGAGGTCTGGTTGTATTGAAGGCTAAAGACTTTATTGGACATAATTGCTATGCTTGTACTTTGTTGATGGGATTATTGTCATCCTGGAAGAGACCACTCTCAGTTATTATTCTCCTTTAATTTATTATCTGTTTAGATATTTTCCACTTTAGCGTCATTGTTTATATGTTGAATTGTATTGATGCTTTCTCAGCAATGCTTCCTCTATAATTTTAAGTCAATGATAGAGATCTAAGCAGTGATCCTGAGTTGGGGAAATGGGGTGCCTCTGGAGCCCACTCATGTTTAATGTCTGTCAGTGGGGAAGTGCAGTAGTGGCTTGATTCAAAGGAGCTATGACAACAATAGATGACATCCAGAATAAGAAACTGAAACTGAGCATCTACCTGACATACAGCCCTGTGTCTTCTCAGCGCCCCTCTGCCTGTACTGTCTGCCGCTGGGAGAGCCACCGGAGTGAAAAGGAGGGAAGACTGTGACAATACTCCTTCCTCAGTTCCTCTGTGGAAACTCACCACAACACACACAATCTCCCTGTACCTTAGCCTTAGTAATCCTATCCTTAGTTTTTTTTTTTTTTTTAAACTTTGAATGAATGTTTCATAAAAACAGCATAAGAAATGAACAAGAAGAAAGCATGAGATTACAAAAGCTCAGTATAGTAATACGTGATACCAGCTGCTTTAAAGAAAGACAATAATCAATAGAGGAAATTCAAATGACAGCAATGTATCACTAGTTTTATGCAGGACATATAAAGAAAAGAAAATTCCTTCATTTGTACTTGAAACCATTTGGGTGCCTGAAGTTCCTTCCTTGTCTAAACCTCCAACAACAACACAACTTGTCACTGTGGGAGCAGTTTAGACTTGCAGGGTAATGTCACATCACAGAGCCAGTCGAGAGTAGCATTATTCAGCCTCTTCATCTTTATCTCCACCCACACTTCAAATCAAACTGCATTCACTATACCTCAGAACTGGCACAGTCATATTTCCTCTTGATTATTTTTTCTGTTAACAGCAAATTCTTATCGGCAGTTATATACCTCATTTAACTTGTCAAAGTGATGAGTTGATAATTCTCTACCCAGTAGTTGTCTCATGTCCCATATCACAATAGAGAAATCTGATCTTTAAAGCATTTCGGTATTGGTGTTTGATGTTTCCCTAATGTGCTGCTGAATGCAGCACTGGAGTCTGATAGAGGGAAAATAAACTCTGTAAAATGTTAATAAGTCATAGTTTTTGAATCCCACCTTCTAAAAACTGATATTATGATATTAGCTGACTTGTTACTTCAGTGCTCTTAACTGGTTCTGTGTTTCAACAACCTGGATAAGTTCAATTTAAGACTTACACAAGAATGTTGTCAAAGGAGGAATCAGTAAAAGCTGTCTCGCTGAACTACAGAGTAGGGAAATGTATTTATGAAAGAAATTCCTAGTGAAATGTATTTCAATCAGTTTGGTGTATGGTAGTGTGTGCTAGGCTAGATTACTGAGTGTATTTTGTGTCCAAATGTATGTTTCCATGAAAGCACAAAGCTGCACAACCAGTCTCAAAAGCTCCAGCGCATCAGCTCCTATGAACAAATGTATATAGATATTTTGAAAAAGCAGCCGGTGGTGCTGTAACCCTGTTGTATTTGCACCAAAACATATCACATTTATTTCACTTAGACTTAGGAAATAGAGGAAACTTATATAACACCATTTGTGACTTGTCCAGGGTGTACCCCTGCCTTTCACCTGAAGAGAACTGGGATAGGCTCCAGCAGATCCCAGTGACCCTGCATAGGATTAAGCAGGCACAGATGATGGATGGATGGATGGATGGATGGATGGATGGAACACCATTTGTTATCTTGAATGCACTGCATGTACAGCCAATTACATTTATGAGGATCAATGGAATTACTGGACTAAAACAGTGTTCTTATAAATCTAAAATGTTGTTGATCATAGAAACTATATGCCTAAGAATCAGGAAGTATTTTTCACCAGAGTGTGTGCATTTAATAGGTAATAACTGTCTTTAGATACCTGTCTTTTCAGTGACTGGCATGAGCTTTCCCTCTGTGGACCTCTGGCAGGTTTTTGATCTGTTCCAGAGCTACCATGACCAAGTCAGCAACCACTGTTTTCAAAGTAGTATATTATTTTTCCTTATTGTAAAACTGACAATGGATAGCAAGTATTCAACATGTTTAAAGTACAGTTAGGTAGGTGGCCATTACTTGGTGATCTTTGAGACCTTACTGATTACGGAATAGTTTTATACATGACGATCCTGAGCTCACTCATTACTGTGACTTCTTCCACAGGCAGAAAAGAAACCGACAGCAGGCATGGGAGCTGGTTTTCAGCCCAGCTTCAACACAAGCAGGCCTAAATGTTACTCTCAATTACAGAAGCTCTATAAGTACCAATACCACATCCTGATGACTCTTGATGTGAAGAGGCATCCTTTGTCCTTTAGTGATCCAGATTTGCTCCTATTTGTTTACTTCGTCAAGAATCCTTTTCATGTCATTTGTCCATTCATAAAATATTCTTATTTCTGGTTGAGTTTCAGCCTACTTTGCATTGGCCTTATTCCTTTCACTTTTTGACACAGAATTGTTTTTAATGCACTTATTGTGGCCCTGCTTACTATTTGGAACCAAATGTCTGATATTTACACCTCAGAGTGCTGCATGTACTGTATCTTGATTTTATTTTTTCTGTCATTTCAGTGTCAGTTAAATGTCTTTTTTCCTCATTTTACCTGAGCTACTGAATCTGATGAATAGTTCTGCAGACCTCATTGTAAGTTATTAATCCCTTAGGCCACGTCCTAACCCATTACTCAAATATGTACTATATCATCCTAACATGGATAAGTCCAAAAAGCATGAAGGTTTCTACCATTTGGACTTGGTAAGTGAGAATAACAATAATGATAAGGTCACAGCAGTAATTTGCCACATAATTGTCCATGCAGTGGAGTAATTTCAAAAGTGATACATGTAATATAAGTACAGCAGGTCTTCCTTTAATAGTTTCTAAAGCTTAATTTCTCCTTCCAATAAACCAGGCTTCTTGAACATGACAAATGCTCAGCATTGGCAGTATCCTATGCAGGACTATTATAAGAACTCATACGACCTTCAGGATATATCTTTCACAACCCTCGAAGGCCGTATGAGGGCATCTCTACTGTTGTCAACAAGACATATCTGCATCCCATCCCGAGAATGGTGTCCTCCAGAAAACAACAATATTCCTGCACTACATCAGCAGTTTTGTTTTTTGTTTTTTATCAGTCCTTTTTTCTGACCATTTTCACATGCATATCTGTTCAGCTGTATCTTATTCCTGATATCTCAGCCAGTATAATCATTATCTGCAGAAAATGTTCAGAAACTGAAATAAGTTGTTTTTTTAAATAGCACAGTATCCCATTTTCCAGCAGAGCACTCTAGATAGCACATCTAGGTTTCTCAGAATCAAGGTAAAACCTTAACCAGACTTCTGAAATGTATGTAAAGACAGATTATATCTGTTTACATAAAACCTAAGATGCTGATTTGGACAGAAAACCATTTTTATGGAAGCTTTGTAAGGACATAAAATGTAAGGTAGAAAATAATTAAAAAGTAATGTCACACTCACACTCACACTCATCACCTATAAATTCCTGGACATTCACATGCAAACTGTCTTTACTGTAACATTGGCATTTGAGTCCCTATTTTTGTGAACAGTCCATTGCCCTGTGAGAATCAGGCCATCAATCAGGCCAGAAGAGTCAAGGTGAACGTTAATAAATGTGACCTTCTATCCATCTAGCCAAACCTTGAAGGACATGCTTTTTTTCAAATAAAATCTTAGCTTGTTTTTCTCTTGCTTATGGACTAAAAGGGAGATAGATGTGTAATTTGTGAATGATCGGTAACATGATATGTCACATGAGGTTGCACAGATTGTGGGTGAGGGGGAATTTCACCTGCTGTTTTTCAGCTGTCACCCTTTCGAATCCACTTTCAGATCTGCTCCATCAATGAACACATTTGTTCTTCAGTATTACTGCTGCTAGAGCATGCCATAGACGTCGCTACATAACAGCAGAAAATAGCCTTTCAAGCGCCAGTGTTCCCGCCCTGATTGACATGTTTTATTGTTGACTAAACACTTAAATTTAACACTGCCAACAAAGTGTCTTTTCATGTTGGAATTTGCCTTTTTTTTTCAGGCAGAACATAATTCAGGAATATTACGTAATAATGTAAATGATTTAAGCATCGTACTTGTCCTCTCCATTTGCTGCTGCTCTTTTGTTTAGATGACTGTGCCTTTCATGAATGTTGTCAGCCTGGGATGTTCACCTCAGATACTCTATCTGGATCCAAAAATTCATAATTTATATCTAATTTCACATCTGATGTAATTTAAGATATAGAAGAGAAATAAGGAAATAGACACCACAGTAACACAGTGGTTATGGTTTATAGCATTACAATTCTCAAACTTATGCGGTGCACAGAATTGATGCTGTTTTCATGGTGCCAATTCTCGTCATTTTCCAATTTCCAATTTCATCCGCATCTCCCACATTTTCTTCTGCTAGTTTCCTTTGTCATATTCCTTTGTTATCTGTCCTTCATCCATCGGTTAAAATGTAACCATCACCTGAATTTATGAATGCGTTTTATACTATCATTTCTAAAGATTAGACAATTACATCCACATATAACCTTAAAGGTGCCAAAATTAACACAAGCAAACACCTTTCTGAACTTTACCAGAATATCTCTTTTTTTTCTTACTTGATACACCATGAGCCTTCACAACATTATTCCTGATTGCATTATAATTAAAAATAAATCTGTACGTGCATCTCTTCCATAGTTCTTTGCTCTTACTCCAACACCTCTCTCTAACAAACGCAAATGATGCTTTGTCAAAAATGACAAACCATCCATATGAACAGGTCCGTTCTAAACACAAGAAGTTGTTTATGACTCTATTACAATGCTGTTACTTTTCCTTTAATATATTAAACATGAAATGAAGCAAAGCTGAATTAAAAAACTGGGACTCCCAAATTAATTGGCCAGCAATGGTTAACACGAAAGAGGCATTCATTCGAAATTCATGTCACAAATCTTGCTACACAATTCACAGCTCTTCTCCCTAGGAGTATCCACAGCCTACTGTATATTAAAATGCTGCGCCGAGAGACACACTATTAAGTAAACCAACTGGCAGTTGAACTGATTGGGTCAGATTATCTTCAGGGGATCCGTTTTAAATCAAATGGTAAAATGCTTCAAATAACCAGTTATTCGACTTGAAAAAATCCATAAAAACACTTGCAGATTTATTGTTTTGCAATTTCATTGTGAAACATTATTCTTCAAAGCTTTTTTTTTTTTTTATATATTCTTTAAATTATTATATTTTTGAAGTCCTTTGACCTGTATGAACGCTGCTGTTTTCTACACTAACATCATACCGATGTTGGGCAGATATATGATTACATTTATGTTTATGATTATGTTTAGCCAACCATATGAGGGAAATGCCAGACAACAAACTAAATACCCATCAGACTAGCAGTGCTAGCCTTAGAAAAATGTAATTAAAGACCTTTACATATGTATATATACACCTAACATGCTCTATGTACACATAGCATATACATGACATATAACAGTTTTTTTCTTACAAGATATACGTGCTGAACATGAAACTGTGAATTTCATATTTTACTTGAGTAAATTTAATTCTGCAGTTTGTGCACTTTAGGC
The DNA here is from genome assembly GCA_018398805.1 of Hirundichthys speculiger. NCBI lineage: Eukaryota > Metazoa > Chordata > Actinopteri > Beloniformes > Exocoetidae > Hirundichthys > Hirundichthys speculiger. Next base: position 155,229 of record JAGFBZ010000074.1, on the reverse strand, counting down.
CAGTGGTTCTCAAACTTTTAATACTGCGTACCACCTGAGAAACTGTTCAGCTCTCTGAGTACCACCATGATGACCAATTTTAAAATATAGCCATAAATGCCTTCTCACTTAGCTTTAAACACACAGAGATGTTTATTCCTTATTGTGGTTATTTATTGTTGCCTAAATTGTTACCTTGCTGAATCAGATATTTGCAACTCTGTCCAACAATTCTCACATACTCACACTCTCACAGAGAGCAAAATAAACACACTCAAAAGCTGTTACATCTGCATTGCAACTGAATATGAAACATATATATTTTTTAAAAGATGCTATTTTGATTATCTCAAACTGAACATTTCGTTTGAAACATATTTATAATACATTGTATGTTTCTGATTTTTTTAAAGTGAAATATTTTTTTAAAAAATGTGGAAAATCATGATGTTCCCCGGGTACCACCAGAGAGCGCTTGCGTACCACCAGTGGTACGCGTACCACAGTTTGCACACCACTGGTTTAGGCTGATTACTGTGATGAAATAAAGGCAGATTTTGCCCTCCAGAACAATCACAATGATTACATCATCTATATGTCTGCAAATAATCTCAATAATTTACTGATTCTAGCTGATGGTGCCATTAGTATAAGTGACTAGCTTTGCAGGCAAGCACATGTGTCACCGCATGAGCACTCATCCAGTATTTGAAAAGCAGCAGCCTTCACACAGGACAATAAAATATTTTCCTTGTCCTCCAAAGGGAGGCAACTGCCTGTTACTGCCCTATTGGCTAATCCTGTCTACAAGGTTATAGCAGTGTATTCCAAGAAGCAGCAACAGAGCTCGCATAGTCTGCAGCCTGGCCTGTTTTTCTGTGATAGCCTATCACTACCATTTGTGTGCCAGAGATTCTAATAATGGATTATCATGAAGCTGCTCCACATGTTTTGCTGAGGCCTTTAAGTCTTTTCATTACAGAAATTGTTTCATCATATTTCTGTGACTAATCTTTAATAACCAAAATGGTAAAAGCCTTCATTTCTAGATTGTGCATCCAACATAGGAGGGAATTTCCTTTATAAACTGTTGCTGGACATCCGAGGAGCACAGAGTCATTGGAGGTACATGGATGAGAAGAACCAAAGAGACATTATTGGACCAGCACTGAATTTACTTTTTTTCCCCAGTAAAAGGTGTATCATAGAAATAAACGAATATAATAAAATAATTGGGAATGACACTCTACATTATTCACAGCTGCTATGAAGTAAACAACACAAACTTTAATACTCTGTTTTTAAGTATCTCTGTGTATGGAATTATCTTCATGAAATTATGAGATCGTTCTATTTTGCTGTAATTACTATGTATATTGTATTTATTGTTTCACAAGGTCGCACACAGGTTTGTGTATAGATTAATATGTGCAAATGGGTATAGATACGGAACTTATCAGAGGCTAGAAGAAGACTGTAGGCAGACAGAGACTCTTTGATTTCTTGGCCTGACAGCATGCGTTGGATTGTTTGTCCAGATATTCACTCACCCACAGCAGAGAATTGTGGCTGCATGGGCTGCCAGATATGAATGTGCATTACCCAGCCTGCATTAGACTATAAGTAACCTACGCTCAACAGGACCACAAACAAACAAATAGATGAAACCACTGTGGTTTCTGCCTCCCACATGCACTTGTGCATGAGTCAGCAGAAAATTCAGACCATATGTCTAAACAGTGTCCAGAGGAAGAATAGTAGTCTGCAGATTTAAAAAAAAGCCAGCAATTTCAAAAGCAGTCTCCATAGAATAGTTTTCAATTATTTAAATGAGTAAGTGATTAAGGGAATGCTTTAGTGCACTGAATGACTGGTCTTTAAGTTCACCAAGCACATAAAACTTACCTCCGTCCTATTAAACAGAACAAGAAACTGATAGGACCCCTTAAACAGGCAGAGTATCGTTTTTAGATTATAAAGTAACCCAATCAAAACTTTCTGCTACCTCTTATATCTTAATTTATAATATCTGTGTAAAATCAAGCAATACACACATTCTGTCATGGCATTTCAATGAACAAAATGAGAGGAAATAAACTTGTGATTTTTTTTTTGCTACTAAAAATCTGTTGAACGTTCATTTCAGTACAGTAGGGCCTGTGTGGCTGTGACTTTGGTTGTAAGGACAGCATGACCCAAAACTGGCTTCACCATCAAAGGAGGAACTCAGCAGCAGTATGAAACAGGATGAGGGCCTTGCCCCTTCTACTAACTTGTGTTAAACATCATAAGACTGGTATTGTGTACAAATTGTTCAAAAACCTTTGTGTGCAATCTGTAAATGTTTTAATGCACTTAATTGGCCGTAATCCGTCGCTAGAAGCCAAAAGCTTTTCAGCAGAGGGGAAACCTTAACAAGCTACCCTCCTCAAAAGGTCTGTGCCTAAAAGTCACCTTGGGAGCCCAAACTGACGGAATAAGTGATGGCGTAAATGGTGTAAGGAAATGGGTTTCCGCCAAGACAGCAGAGCATAAAGCTTCATATCTGACTGAAACCTGAATTTTTGATAGGCTAAGATGTAGGCCAACTAGGACAATGACACCGTCTGTTGTAAATCGTCATCCACCATCTCTTGAACGCCTCTTCAATTAATGGGCTTGCTCGCCTTTCGGACTGATCTCACTTAGCGTGTGGGGTTTGTGTATCGGAGGGACAAGAACTGCACTCAGTCTGCAGCTCTGCAGCACCCCACGTCCATCCACTATCCGGGGCTATACCTCTCTGCTTCTGTCATGCTACGAAAATTCTTAAAATTTTCATCAAAAAAATAAAAAGTGTTTCTCTTTTCTTTTCATCGGGACTGCGCTGCACCCATGCGCTATAGGATAGGCCTAGTGGCCAAAATCAATCAGTGTTCAAGCTTATGTAGGTCATCAGTGACAACATTTGTTCAATGAAAGAAGTCGTTTCCTCATCATGTGCTTTTTAATTATGCTTTTGCACCGAGGACCCCTTACCTTCTGCTGTCGCCTTGCCATATCTGTGGGCTGCTTTGCATTGAATGGGTAAGCGATGCATCGCATCACAAAAACATACAACTGCAGCTTCTTTTTACGCTCTTCTTCCTCTCTGTGCAGCTTCTCCAGATCCTCCTTCTCCTCGCTGGCGGCTGACGGGCTGGGGCTGGTCGGACGGGCACTGCTGCGACTGCTGCTGGGCGCCAGACCACCCGAGCTCTCGCTCGTCCTGCTCGGAGAGATGCGGGATCCGGCCTGAGGTGCCATCGCCTCTTTGGTTTCCTCTTCCACTATCCCATCAGACTCCTCCTCGCTGGACGATGGATCTAACATCTTGTCTCGGGTTTATTCTTCCCTGCAGATATCCTAACTTGCTAATTGAGTTTTCTTTTAAATCTCCAGATGATAGTCAAGCCGCTGTCTTGTTCGTGCCTAGAGAAAGTACCACGGATAGGCCCTGATGTTTCTCGCTCACTGGGAGATGTCAGCAGTACGAGTGGCGCTAGAAGAGGTTTTGTCTCCTTCACTATGAGCGTTCCCTGCGCCGAGCACTCGTCGATGCTTACGTATTTTCTGAATTTTATTGGTCGGACGGTTCTGCGGATGCAAGAGGGGGAGGTGAGAAGGGAGCCGGGAGGAGGGGCAGAGAAGTGATGTGTAGCTGTAGATGAGAGCCGGGACGAGAGCTGTCTTTTTCTGTGTGGAAGTGGGAGATGGCCTCTCCCCCGCCGCCACCGCCGGAGCTGGCCGTGGTCCTGAACGCTCAACACGAGCTCAGACAGAGGAAAGGATGCGCGACTCGTCCTTTCCTGAAGCTGCTCGTGACATTCTGCAGCGGTACACCTAAGATGGCTGCCACAAAATTTCTTTCATGTTGTCAGTGACTGTATTGGGAAGAACATGGGACGCAAAGCACTGGGTCTACATTTTTAGAATTATTCCTGATCCGCCACAGTGTTCTTGAAGGGTGCGGTAGCCATCAGGACTGGTCTCTCTCCGTTTATCTCTCCTCTCTCTCTCTCTCTCTCTCTCCTGTGTGAGAGAGAGTGTTTGTGTGTGAATGTCTATGTGTGTAGGGGCTGCTAGTTGAGAGAAATTAATTGTTGCACCATGTGCTGGTATCTCTTGTCAGGAATTTGCACCACGCAGCCACACAAGCAACATTTTTTTGTTCAAGTGAGAGGGAAACCTGCTGACTAAATTTCAGTGTTTCTATTAAAATGTGCAAGATAATGTCTTGCCTAATAAGTGGATCTTCAGATCTGATATTAATATCATTCTAAATTTAGCCCTATTCTTACTGTGTGCGACAAAGACAATGCAAAGATTCTTGATTTAAAACAACACAAAAAAAAAATATAGAAAACATAACAATAGAAACACAGTGTTCTTCAAATTCCTCCAGCACTGATTCTAAGAAGGGGTTTTTCAAACAGGACAAAGAACAGATATGTCACTTTATGTGAAACATGGTTTGTGTCAATACATACTGTTTATATTTTTATTTTGGTGTATGGTGTATGTTTCATCCATTAGACCAGTTTCACTGGTGGGTCAAACAATGAATTAGAAACAGCTGTGAGGGAGTTCTAAACTGGGTTAGGAACAGCCAAACTCTGCTACCAAAGTTTTATGTCACAGGTCATACACCATGGGAAGACTGAGCACAGAAACAACACACAAGTCAAGTTAAATACATTTTTATAGCATATTTAAATACAAATTATGACCAAAATGCTATACATTTAAATAAAAGTCTCTCGCAGACAAAGACTTCTAAGCTGACGGTTTTTGTCAAGTTGTGCTGTTCAAGCTCTTTCAAAGAAACTTGGAGAACCAGGCAATGTTGAGGTGCATAGGTGCAGTGGTTGGCTAAGGAAACCCGGTACTGCAGATGAGATACATAATATGCTTACTTCTCTAAGAAATCTGAATATTTCCAGCAGGGAGATCAGAACTATCAGAAACCAGGAGGACCCAGGTACAGCCATCTACTGTCTGGAGAAGTCTGTCCAGAAATGGCTTCCATAGGAGATTTGTTGACAAAAAGCCATATCGCTGATATGGGAACAAAAAACTGCAGAGCTGGGGTGCAGAGAAATGTCAGCAGATGCTCTGGACTGATGAGTAGTAGGTAAAGTGAAATACTTGGTTTTCAATATATCCCCCATATTGTCAGAGCCCACCTAAATAGAAGATCACATACGTGCTGAAATAACCTTCCATTCATTAACTGGACAAACAGCAAAAAAAAAAAAAAAAAAAAAAACTTTACCTGAGATAAACAATCTGTTACTAATGATTCAAAATACTTCCAATGAGAATAGGCTCAAAAATAATGCAATTCTAGCCGATTGGAAAAAAACAAAAAACCTTGTATCTCACTATCATTCAGTCTTTCATTTTTCCTACCCAAACAGTTTTACATCCATTAAATGCTTGATTCATGTGACCAAAAGCATCTTACGTGTTGGCCAGGTGGGTAAACAGCTTACAGCTGACAACAAACCAAATGACCAATAGAGGGGGCATTTGGGTCAGTGATTTCAATGGATGTCTCAACAACAGCTTCAATTTAATTTAGTTCAATTCACCATTATCTGTGTAGCATTAATTCACAACAAAAGGAATCTCAAGTCACTTCACACAGAACATAAATACAATACCGTCCAGCCAATGATAATCCAATTTATTCAGTTCACTTCAAATTAGCTGTCACCCAAGACTTTATGCCATCAACACATGTTTGTAATCCAGATACTTAATTGGTCTAATCTGACTTTATTGATAGATACATGTAATGTAACTAAGTATCATCTCTATGGCATCAAATGCTGAAACTATGTTGTCTTATAATAGCATGTAATGGAAGCATATATTAGAGTGAAAAGTAATGGCCCAAGCACAGAGCTTTGAGGAACGCAATGACCAACTTGTCCAGGTCACTTTACCAGGTCACTGTGAGGTCACTTCACTCATTTGACCTGTAGAGGGCACATCTCCATTTCATTTTTGCATGAAAATAGAATGAAGAAATGAAAATTTTGCATGAAATCCTTCTTTTCATGCAAAAAAGGGAAGAAAAATTTTTTTACGGTGAGTGAAGTTCTAGATAATATTTTTTGGAGAAAATATGGGAGAAGACTCAGATCAGCATAGCGATGAAGAGGAGCACGTTTCTGAGGAAGAGGACAACGTGGAGTATCAGCCAGAAGACAGAGACACATCTGAGTGTGATGAGGAGGTCACTGGTGCTGAGGCTCCTCCTGCTGAAGGATTCAGGTCAAAAAATGACAGGATCTTTTGGAGTTTAGTACTTCAACATGCACATGGCAAGGCAGGTGCTGAAAATTTCATCAAAAAGACCCCACGGATTGCTGTGACCAGAGTCACTGACATAAAAACATGTTTTGAGCTATTTATGCAATTGCCAATAAAAATTAATCACTGCAATGACAAACCTGGAAGGAAAAAAAGTCCATGGTGACATCTGGAAAGACATTGATGAGGAATACCATGATGCTTTCATTTGTGTTCTTCTTCTTGCTAAAAACACACTACACTAAAAGTGACACTTTTAAACACACAGAAAAGTATGTTCTTGACTTTTACTCTGATTTAGCTTATTTAGCTATTAGTTTTGGAAGTAATAATTGATTTGGATTGATTTGATTTGTTTGATTGTATGTTGTTTGTTTCTTTGAACTTGTAAATCAATATTTTGTGTTATGACCTGTTCTGTGTTTCAATTTGTTTATATTACAAGCACTATTGCAGTCTATTCAACTATTGCGGGGGGGGGGGGGGGGGGGGGGGGGGGGGGGGGGGGGGGGGGGGGCCTCCGGTCCCCATTAACCACGAAAAATAAGTGATCACTGTATATTTTGTTATCCTTCATCGCGCTCTTGACTTTGTATTTTTACTTTAACTTTTATTCTATCCACACTAATAACACTCCCAGCAGTCTGTGACAGCTTTTAAACTGTGAACTCAGAAGGTGAGAAGGCTTGGATACTTCACTTCTGAGATTAACCTGGCTCAGACAGCTGGACTAACTGGTTGCTTCTCCATATGTTCCTTCCCTGCTGTTAAGCATGCTTTCAAGGACTCCTTAGCTTCCAATTTTGTTATTGTGGTTTGGATCTCCTGCTGCCCTTACTTGGCTCTTGATAGGTTTTTTGGTTTTATTCCTGCAGCCTGTCCTTGTGGATACTTTCATTAAAATGTGCAATATAAAATGTTTCATATACTGCAGCAAGTTTAAATCAACACGGAATAACAAAAATAAAGCAGCAACATTTATATAATGTATAAAGGAAAGAAAATTTAGCTTTAGGTTTGCCTGTGCTCTCTCTAGTCTTTGGTTAGTTTAGAGTCTTAACAAACCACTCGCAGTTCCTTTAGGGTGAGATGGTTAGTTCACGGACAGCTATCAGTTCTTTAGGACTGAACCCTTGGTGAGCTCTAGTACTAACCTCAGCAGCAGAACTCACTAAACCTTTTCAGCATTAATAATTGACTGATGTTCTTTGCCCCTGCTCTTCTGCCTCAAGTGGTGTGTACACATTAAATGTTGATGTTCTTCAGGGAACTACAACATCGCTGCCAGTGTGGAAAAATACTTTCACAAGCAACTAAAGATACATTTGATTTTATTTTTGAGGAGAACATTTTGAATTTCCCCCTGACCCTGCAGAGGATGAAACAGGTATAGATAATGGATGGATTGATGGATGGATTTTGAATTTTAAAATTTCCTCTGTAAGACTATCATCTAAAATATTTCTGAGCTACACTAAACAGGACAAACAGTTAGTTACTACTCTGGAGAGCTTTTCACTGATGTTTCATTATGCATTCTGATGATTTAACAACCATATTTACATTAAAGGAACACATTTTTTTACTTGACACAGAAGAAAAAAATAATAAGCATTTTCTATTGCAAGTTTTTAGAGCTATAGATGTGACTGGCATTGTTATAATTGGTCATAATGAATGAAAGCTCAAACAACCACTATGTATACCTTTTCAGGCATGCATTATAAAAAAAATACAAAAAAATAAATAAATAAAAAATAAAAGGGTCCTTATGATTACAACCAATCAGGTTGTAAGATAAATTATTCAGAGTGTGTTGTTTCCAGTCAACAACACGAAGAGTGACTATTCCAGTTTTGCATTCAAACTTGAAAATGATGCGTTTACATAAGGGAAATTAATTTTACTCAATGGGGAAGCTATATAACTGCCATTTTAAAATGTTATTAGAGCCAAGAAAGCAGGATTTCAGGAGTTGGTCATGGTTTTCTTTTTCACTGGCCACATCAGTATAGTACCGAAGATGATCTTGTCTAGATTCCTCTATCTTTACCAAACAATCCCATATTCATATCAAAGATGACTCTTCAAGTAAATAAAGTAATCTTATAATTTTACTGAAACAACTCAAACCAAAGGATAAAGAAGGTGTATGTGGAGGTTCTCACAGAGGCAGGGGGCCTGGGCTTAATTCATTTTTGAGTTTTACTTCTTAGCTGTGAATAATACCATACTTTAGCATTGGGTGTTCAATTATGTAAATAAGGAGGATACAAATTGGGCAAAGATGGAACTTTTATGTAATCTGTAACCAAAATTCACCTCTCCATTACCAAAACACTCCTCACAACACTGATTTTTTTCCTTTTTTTTTTTTTTTACGGTAGCAAATAACCCATCTTTCTCAGACAACGCATTCCAGGTTTGGCATACGTTGTAAAAGCGTACCACTGTTTTTCAATGGTTTATTCACAAATGACATGTTTTCCCCCTTTTGACGCAAAAAGAAAATAGCATCACCAGATTTCACTATTTCAGGTTTCTTCAGTTGTGCAGTTTTACAAAGATAATTTTCATCTCATTTAATTATCCACCATTTAAAGGTCAGTTGGATTTCATTACTGAGCTGAGCCCTTTGGGAGGAAAATCTGTCTTTGCAGTTTATACTGTACATTGATAAGGAAAAGCAGGCTGAAACATATTTAGCAGTCAAAAAAGAAATGCAGGGAAAGAGAGATCTAGAGGTGTAGCTTTTGAAGCAAACATGGCAGAATATTCTAGCTTTCAAACATATGTCTTTCTTATGTGTACGAAATGTTTATAATCAATTTAGGGTGATTCAGCGTTTACACTATTTAGGAGATTAGTTGGTTAAAATGTTTTCCATCACTGGCACTGGCTGCTTGAGACGTATGTTCTGGTCATGCCCAGCTCTCAAACTGAAGGTATATATTTGATGTATTTTCCTATATTTGTAAGCAGACCGCATCCCCTGACTTCCATAAAGTCCAATGCATTTATTGATTATTGTAGACTGAGGCTCTTTAATTGGAAAGTGAATTAAGCACCCATACTCTGGTAGTGGTTGAAGGAGATGCTTCCATTTTTACTTTCTGACAGAATTTGGGGAGAAGTAAAATTGCACATCTTCTTTTGTAGCCACCTAAACAAGTGCATTTAAGTGCTTCTCTGTGAAGCACATTCCATGGACATTAATACAACCTCAAACGATTAAAAATGCAGCCATATGAATGAGCACTGATAACAAGGTGGATAATCCTTCTCTGTACACCAGAGGAAACAGTATCCATGGATTCCAGAAAGGATTTCAAATTTCAACTTGTTAAACTCTCCCTCTCTAAGATGCTCTTTTAATAGCCAATCATGCCTCTGATCTTTAACAATCATATTAAAGGTCTCACCTTCAACATCTGATGTCTTTTCTATGCTGTAGTGTGAATAAAATGTGGATTCATAAGATTTGCAAATCATCACATTCTGTTTTTTTAATCTACATTTCCCACAGGATACTCACTTTTTGGAATTGGGGCTATAATATTTACAAGAAGTGTGTAAAAACTTGTCAACTGTGTAAATAAAGGAAAATAATATTTTTGAAATATGAGTAAAATGTCTTAAATGTTTGGTTTTAGGCCTCTGGATAATCACATGTTTTATCTTCTGTATTTTTACAACGCATTTATTTAAGTTTTCTGAATATAATAACAATCCGGTTAAAGGAGGCGGCTGGTTTGACCACAGTGATGCTACCACTTGCTTTCTTGTCAGACATTTTCAGTGGGTTGCCACCCTCAGTGAGGTCATTATAGCCAATATAGTGGCTGTTCCAGTGGACTAACTGATGTTACTTCTCTGTGCTCTACTTAACGTAGAGTGTGCACATCAAATTTTGATGTTATCTTGGAGCACAGCAGTCACTTTGGAAAAATACTTTCACATCCAACTGAAGATAATAAAAAAAAATGCCTATGTTTCTAAAAAAAAAAAAAAAAAAAAAAAACCAGTTATGCCTGAATTTGAAGATTTTCATTGTTTAGACAACATTGCAGGTTGTTATAGAAAATAGATGCAAATGCCCAGTTTATGTAGTAGTAGCTGCCAAAGCAGGTTGCTGTGTTAGACACAAGTAGACGTTTTCACATTTCTCAGCCTGTCAGTTATCACACTGGACCTACTGTGGATCAGAACATGGCTTTGGGAGGGATACAGGCTCCTGGTTGTCAGTCATGTGCATCATAACATTCTGCTTCTCAACACAGCATCTCCTTGAGAGTGGTTTATCATCGTACAAATACTCATCTGAGCTAAAACAGAGAATTTCATTATTTCCTCTAATGCAGTTATGTGGTTGTTGATTGAATATTTAGGTGTGACAACACTAATATTCTGAAATAGATTTTTTAAAAATGTCCTAAATCCACTGCAACTTTACAGAAATCCTTCATAGCGGTCTTCCCAGACCCATTATTTTCTGACTGATCAGCCTATGGTCAGAAGTAATGGAGTTTGACAGCTGCCCGTTCTTTGTTTGAGGCACAAAAAAAAAACAGATACAGACAAGTGATGTAAAATAAGACTAGGCACAAGGTGTGCCCAAAAGGTTTATTAGTACAATGTACTAATAAAAGACATGTAACTCTAAGAAGAAAAAAAAAACTAAACTAAAAAGTAAACTCAATTGCAATCTGCTTGACATTTTGTTTTTATTCAGAAACATGAAGAAAACAAGTATATAAGGAGAAAATAAGGTGACTTTGAGAGTGCCACTCTGATCGGTTGAGATGAGATGAAACATTTGAACTTTTCTTGACCCCACATAGATATTCATTTTTAACCACACTCGGACTCACTCGGGGCCACCCTGGTTTTATCATCATACCTTATTCTCATCTGCATGTCTTTTCAACAGCTTATTTTCTTACATTCTGATTTTATCTTGCATGTTTCAACATATCAAGTATAGAAATTAAAAATCATAAAGACTTATAACTGGATCAAAAACACCAATAAAAGCACTCCAGAGATATGTTTTGTGCTTTAATAGCAAAGTATCTCTGAATGTTTTGCACACTGACATGCATTTGTCCTTGCAGGGCTGTACAGGCAGCATATGTGGAGCACAGAGTGATGCACCAAACAGTGCAGCACAGCTGAAACATCACAAGCTAACAGCATGATAATATATTCATGACTTCTCTCCATCGCTTCTCCTCATTTATAAATCCTTCTGGCGAGTCTTTCTATTTACAGCGCAAGTTTCATTTATGTAGGATATTTTCTCAGACTCATAATGTGTAAGTGAGAGGATGACAAAAAAAAGGTGTGGATTTTTTTGCAGCGCCAGATTTGTCTTATGCACTTGAGCTCAGACCATTCAGATCTATGTTCAGTGTTAGAAAAGTAGTTAGGTGTTTACTGAGAAGTAAAATGCTCAAAATCAAACTTTTTTGTTTTCCTTAGAAAACAAAATTTATGTCAGAGGTACATACAGTTGTACTGAGCTTCTCTGGAGTTAACTGAGAAACTCTTTAAAATATTTAAATGTCACAAGCCTTTTTTTTTTTTAAAGTGTGAGATTGATTGAATAAGGTCAGTGTCAGCACTGCAGCTATTATACCCGTCTTAGAAAGGATTTCCCACCCAGCAAAGGATGATGCTCATTGATTTTCACGAGGAATGAGTTTACATCCAGAGAAACTGACATTTCAAGATATTTGATGTAAAACTGTTGTTTCTTTAGCTATATGAAATTGCCCAGACTTAGGGAGCATGGTGAAAAATGTGAAAACAAGGTGAATAATTTGAAATGGAGATGATACTGTAAATAGCTTTCAGGAGAAATCTGTTTTGAAAAAACTACAATGTATAAATCCTCTTACATAACACAGTCTCACAAGCCCACCCCCAACATACAATAGTGAAAAAGAGAGAGAGAGAGAGAGTGAAAATGTTCTTTGAATGCATTTATGTTTACTTCTTCATCTTGTGGTGAATTTAAAGCAAGTCTAACAGAGCATTTTCATTCTTTTCTTTCAGCTGGTTTTTATTTGACCTTTTTTTCTATATGCAGCAAAAACACAAGTATACTCACCATGAAATTTGTCTATAAACTGTAAAGGTGTAGGACATGCATGGTTGAGAGGTTTCTGCTGTAATTTCAGGCTACACAGAATTTCTAAACATGTGCAGTGCTTATACTTAGCCTTAATCCTAGGTTCATTTGGGGCAGCATGAATCCATAAATGCATATTCCAGAAAACTAATTTGCACAAAATAATTAATAAATCAATAAGTTATTTAAAAAGAAAGAAATACTATAACAAGCAAAACAGAAACTGTACTGGACAGTGTTTGTGGTCTGTTGATTTTTTCTTTCTTCTGACATTTGAACCTAATGACAACCACTAGATTCATGCTCATCTCTCCCCCCAGCCTTTTTCAGGGTAGAGAGAAGACATGATGCCAGAAAAAGATCCATTAATAATGAATGCAGCAAGAGGCTGAACCATCATCACTTTAGCATGCCGAAAAAACCCACAGCTGTTCGACCAGCACAATCTTCTCAGCAACAGTGGAATATTCCCTAATCGGCGAAACTAAGCACATTTAGCTTATTGTACACGGACAATACTACACATCCATAAAATATATTTTGGAGCGAGTAGAAGAAATAAATTGGGGGGGATGAAAAGCGGTTCACTGCAGGTTGATGGATTTTCCTCTAATGCAGAACAGCTAAGTACTGCCCTCTGCTGGCCAAGTAATCACAGGCCAACTGGTTTGTTGTGTCAAAATAACCAGCGTTAGATTTAATTAATAGCACATTAGACATGCTTATTTGTGAAAACATATGCGAAATATATATCCTAAATGACCGAAAAAGGGTTAAAGAACAACTTAGGCAGTGTCACCGTTTGCTGCGCATCCTGTAACTTGTCTCTGCCTTTGTTGGTGTTGTCTTGGCTCGAGACAGCTGGTCATTGCCACAATAACATAAACAGGCTCATGGTGTGTTGACCAGTTCAGGGCAATCTTTGCTGAGATATTTTACCCACAACCCTCAATGTGAATAGGAAATAACTGGAATACTCTGGCCAACTTTCCAAGCTAATCCAATCCAAAAACAGCAACCCAGGAAGTTGTAGTTATCGTACTTTTAGTTTTAAGACAACAGAAATGAACACAACCACATCTCCCCATTTATTCTGTTTAAGAATGATTGTATATTTCCTTTACTCTGAAAAGTGAGAAAATTAGTCATTTTCAAAAATGAAATTTGACTAAAAAGACTAGAATAAAATAAAGACGATCAACACATTCAGACCTGGCATATGAGTGTTTTTACCTGTCAGGCTGGAGCCAGTTGCTTGTTACATTTTCAAGGCTGTGGAAGTATTTTTAAACATGAGGCCAGTCAGTTGAGTTCAATAATTTACAGTAAAAGCAGGAGGTTTAACCTATTAAATGTTTGTCAGGAAGGTTGTTTTTTATGGTCTTTGGTCTGAATGCATTAATACTGTCAGTACGCCTCCTGTAAATGTTCATCCAAAGGATATTAGGAAGTGAGAATTGTGAGTGAGTTTATGATTTTTTTTTTTTTTTTTTGCCTTCTTATCTTAGACACATGTCTGGCAAAATGCTGGATGGAGCTCTGAAATTGCCACAGACCTGACGGCAGTGGTTGCTACAGGCAACATAATATTTGACTGTTCCACAAAGCAGGACAGTGTCTTCACTCTTTAGTGGAGGATGTTATTTATCATCAGTGGGGTCTTTTATTTAACTCAGTAAACTGCAGGCAGATGATCCACAATGAAGGACAGCTACTGCAGATCATTTTAAAAGTTCAACTTAATCATTGTAGGCCTATACGGATTTTGTACCTTTTCTGCATTTTGCTCATTTCATTATTTTCAGAAGAAATGGAGCAAAACTATTTTTTAATAACTGTCATTGTAACATATTTTGCGAACATTTTGTACTCTGATCAGTTACAGTAGAATGTATCACTACAACATCCTGTCCTATATACAGCTGCTGAACCACTTAAACACATACTATCCACATAAATAATGTTCATATATTCACAGGGCTTGAGTGTTGGACTTGGACTTGGACATTGCAAAATGTAATAAATCTATTATAGTTGCTTTGTGTCTGCAGCAAATTCTAAAGAATCAAAGTCTTCTGCAAAAAATGTAGTCGTATTATATATTTACAGATGGACCTAATGAAGTTTTTCTTGCATCTGAGAATTACAAAGAAGTGCAAGCTGATTGTATTTTATATTTATTTATGTACCATACACAAGAGGGGTCTGATGTCTCATCTTATCAAGACCTCCCCCGTCACCCTCTATTTTTATATGAATTTAATGGTCTTGCCAGCCTCCAGCCTCAACCAAATAGATATTAAAAGACCCCTCATGTCATCTGTCCTTACTTGCCACACAGGATACGTGTCACTCTCACAAATGATTTTCAGAGATTTTTAAACACAGAAATTCGACATGTGACCACCACCAGATGTTTTCACCTCTCGCTGCAGTAACCAGCAGTCCACTGGTTGATACTGTCAGAGTGTGATGTTTCATTTCACCATCAAGACTATTGTTTCATCATTATTTTGTGTTGAGACTTTATTATGTTTTCCATTATCTTTAATAGATTTTGTTACATTTGCCGAGTCACTTGTTCTGACAAATCACTACAAACCCCCCGGCTTTTGGCTTTTGCATCTCCAGGCTATTATGTTGTCCGGTTGAATGCCTAGTTATCTCTAGTCCTCCATCATCTCCACTTCTTCTCCCAGGATGGAAAGAGTCTGATCAAGTTGTATGAAAAGTGCTGTACAAATAAAGTTTGATTGATTGATTAATTGATTGGTCAGAGTGGCTCATCAAAGGTTAGATGATGGTTTCCACACAATACCACCAAGCAGACCACCAGTTCATTGCACTTTAAAACTTGCTTAAGAAGAAAACTGTAGTACAGATATTTTACCAAAAGAGGTCAGCAGGGGACAAATGAGCTAAATATCCTTGAATCACTACAGACAGTCAAATTGTGATATTTAATTAAACAAAAGATTGTGACTGAAAGAGTTGTCAACAAGAACAGTTTAAATGCATAAAAATCTAGCAAAACCAAGGAGGACAAAACAACACTCATTCATTGTCCCGGCGCACCCAAAATGAATCCAAACATTACAGTAATTTGATCAAACTAAAGCACAATGTGTTGCTGAAACTTGCGCTTTTAAACATGAACTCTGTGCAAACACCAGAATTAGTTCAAACAACAAACAAACAATGACTGTGATAAAAAAAAAAAAAAAAACTCTTTCCCAAATATTTCATTGGTTTCATGTTATTAATGTAGCCTTATTTTGGAATATAATCTTCCATCAAAATAAAAAGTTGAACAAAAAGATAACATGGGTACCATACGCATTGAGACAGCCATAAATAGCATACATTTCAGTGTAAATGTTCACTTGGCTTTGGTATTTTCAGTTTACTGGTGTGTCTATGAATTCATTATTGGAAGGTTTATGGCTGAATGAGAAATTATAACAAATTTCAGACTCCTCCTCAGGGAAGCCACCTCCCGTCAGCCCTCCCCTTTGCTCAAGTAGCCGCTCTGGTACCCTGTCTGCATCAGTTACATCTCAGCCTGATTACTACAGCTGCTGGCGCTGCGTTGAGTTGGGCTCTGGGATCTTTAAATGTGTATGGTTATATTTGCACCGGTAAGTCTTCTTTTCCTTTTATCTAATTTAGTTACAGTCAATTCTGCTCCTCTTTGCTTGTACTGTGAAATAAATTATATTATATAAAAAAAACAACAATGGATCACCGAGTGTAATTAAATGTTTGTGGTAATTTGCTTAGTGAAGAAACACCTTTCTGGGAGTTCTGAGAGGTCAAACATGATAACGCAAAGTAAAACCCTTATTATTTCTAAATATATCCTGTAAGTGAAGGAAACTTAAAAACAGAACACCAATCAACTTCAAAAGCATGTGTTGCATCGACAAATTGAATCTTACTGTACTGCTGTGGCCTCCCCCCCGCGCACAGTAAGCAGCTCTATTAGTTTTCTTCCTACCGTTAAATTATTCAGGTTTTGTTTTCTAACCCATTATAATCCGTAATCATCGTTACACGTAGATGAGCATTCATTTTGCAGTACAGTAAACTGTCCTCACATACTGATTTGAAGCAATGAGAATCCAGGTACACTAATTATTATTTCATGGCTTTCCTTTTTTTCATAGATTTTTGCCATTTGTGCATTTGCAACATGTGGAGGATACTATGGTCATCTCCAGGTTAAAGTGGATTGTGCAGATAAGAGGCAGAGCAACCTCAGCATCACAATTGATTTTGCCTATCCTTTCAGGTAAAGTTTTTCTTTCTTTTATTGCGTTCCAAACAGCTGACACAAAGCAGAATCAGTGGAAATTACTTCACGTTTCACTCTTGATCTCATTAGATGGAAAGAAAAAAGTGTTGCTAAACAAAATTCCTCAACCACCACATCTAAAGTAATCATTCCTCTATATTTGAAAACAGAAGAGTGCACAGCGCTACTCCATCAGGTTATCAGGCATAGAATTGAGGAGCTGTTCTCTCTTGACACTCTGCCAATTTAAAATCAGGCTGCTGGACAACTGAGAAGGATGCCGAGCCACTTCAATTTCCCGAGGTCTTTAATGTTTCCTTTCATCATTTCACATAAATATACTTGAAGTCCTCTCTATCAACCTGTGGCTTCAGGTGATGCCTCTCGTACGCTTGTTAGACCTTGCTTTAGTGCAGAAATGTAGTTCTATTACACTAGAAATATAAAATCAGAACAAACGTTTCTCTGTTAAAAAAAATAAATAAAAATCACTGCAGCAACATATAGTCAATGTTGTTGAAGATTGTGTTTTTGTTTTTTTTTTAAAGTAAAACGTCTCCATGGTTAATTGTTTGGATACATTTTTTACAATCATTTATTCATCACATGCTAATGCCCTGCCCATGGTGACAACAAACACCTGCTCCCCACATTTGTACCCACAAAAGGATTATTAATAATTTGATTAATTAAACATTATCCCAGTCTCACTACACTGTTAGTGTGCTCACCTTATCTGCATACTGTGTTAGAAATTGTGTTGGACAAAACAAATCACATACTAGTCTCAATAATTATTTAAAAAACATGCACCCCTCCTATTAAAGTTATATTAGAATTATCATTAGAAAACTACATTTGGAGAACACATTATTTTGCTGAATTAAAACAAAATTAAAAACACAAGCTAACTATGGGGTGGTCAGTTTTCAGTCGGTCGGTCATGTTTTCGATGCCTGCTGAAATCTGTTTTGTACGTGGACAACATGAATTTGGTGATCCTGATGAACAGTCGTCACACCAGGCTGAGATCGCTCCATCATAGTCCTAGTGCTGCTAGACTCTTTCTGCAGACGTGCACAGACTCGCAATGATTGACACGCAGCAGGCTGTATCCATGTCCTCCAGTTAATCCAGCCGCTTTGGAAGAAATCACTGGCTGCTGCAGGTCAGTGAAGTGGAACTGGACAAGTTCATTAGTTTTAAAGTGAAAGCTTTGTTACCATTTGAATTTGGTGATTCATGTGTAGCTCAATGGGAAAATTTACACACAACTTTACGAGCATTTCTCTTAATCCATTGAGTTACTACTTTGTCTTTATAGTAGCTGTTGTTGTAGCACCAAAGTACTTAAAAATGTTTCAGCAGACAGTGAATAGCGCATTTTGAATCAATACCAAGATTATGAGAGGATTTAGCATTTTACACACAGTTATGTTGCAACTATACTTTAAAAGGTTGAATTTAGAACAGATTTGGATCTTAGACACTGGGCCTTCTCATGTCTTCTTATGCAAAAAAACAGTTTTGTCCTGAAAATTAAAGCACACGCATATTATTTCCAATAAATGATTAAAAGGTTTCTCAAACCTTCCTTTTTTAGCACTGATGAGTGTGCTCCACAGTACAAGTGAAACGTGGGTGGTTGAGGTGACATGGTTCTTCCGGAAAGAATAATGACACATTTCAGTTTTAAAACCATTTCCTTTCTTGTCACCATGAACTTTCTCTTTTTGTCATGCAGGTTACAGCAAGTTCACTTCAAGGCTCCCTTGTGTGAGGCAAAGAGAGAAGAGGTTGTTTTCCTCGATGGTGATTTCTCCTCTGCTGCTCAGTTTTTTATGACTGTGGGTGTCTTTGCTTTTCTTTACTCACTCCTGGCAACAGTCGTCTACGTCTTCTACCAGAACAAGTACCTGAAGAACAACAGAGGCCCGCTTGTGGTTCGTGAGTTTTTTATTCAACAATCATCCATCTTGTGCATGGCCATACATTTTGTATTGTGGAGAGTAATTAACAGAAATATTTCTTAAGAGCAAAAATGTTGACGAGGATACTATTACGAGTGGAACCTTGGACCTTTCTCACTCAGTCTGACCAGTGTGTCTCTGATAACATAAGTAGGGTGTATTTTCCTGTATTTTCTCTTATTTTGAGTTAGCCATTATGAAGCAGCTGTTTGAGAAGTTGGGGAGGACTAGCATGGTTGGAGGTGGTGATGGTGTAATTAGCATGGGTTATTCAGTTATATTCAGATTGATATATATTTTTTTAATTATACTTATGTGACATTCTCTCTTTATGCCTCTTTCTGTCCTGAGCAGGATTTTGTCATTACGGTCATCTTTTCCCTCATGTGGCTGGTCAGCAGTTGTTACTGGGCCAAAACGCTTACTGATATCAAGACTGCCACAAAACCAACGCTGGTGCTTCTTCTCGTCACTGCCTGCAGAGCTCAGGAAAACACATGCGCAGCTATGCAGGAACCTCTCTGGTCTCGTCTAAACACATCTGCTGTAAGTATTTAGTTAACAAAAATCATGCGGTCTGGATTAAAACAACCTACTGACACCTGTCTCTCCCCTCCTCAGGTTTTTGGTTTTGTTAATGTTGTCCTCTGGACTGGGTAATATTTGGTTTGTATTCAAAGAGACTGGTTGGTACAAGACAGGTCAGAGATACCCAACCAGGAGTGCTTCTGGAAAACGCTCAAGTGAAATGCGACAACGACTCTACAGCGAGAGCAGCTTTGACCAGCCAGAGGAGAGCTTTGGTCCCTTTAGGCAAGACAGTTTCAATCAGTCTATGGGGGATTTTGATAAGCAGGTGCAAGAGACAAGCACGCTTGAACCAGTCACAAGTCAGCTTTAGCTTACCACAAACATATCTTGGTAAAACAGTCATTTATGAAAGAGAGAATAATGTAGCTTCTCAAGGGCCCATGATTTTTGTCAATGAGATTTGAGCGTGATTTCGAATTTGTCAAATGCCATTGAAAAAATAGTAATACAGCGCATAAAAAGTTTAAAAGTTTTTTTTTGTTGAAATTACAAAACATAAATCACAATGGAAAAATGAAAACGTGACACAGAAATTATTAGTAAAATAACTCATAAAAAAATAGGGTAAAACAAAACAAAACAGAACATCCCATTAAAAAAAATAATTCAACAATAAAAAAAAAAAAACGATATAAAATTAGGAAGGAAAATAAAAGCAGGTTTGTACTGCTTGAATCACTGCCAGCTTGAGGTGTGAGTTTATTTACTGCAATATATAAATCTCCTTCAGGAACTGAATTAAATGAAATTGAATTGAATGATACATCATGATGATTCGTTTAGGACTTGTTGATATTGCATGTTTTTTATTAGTCTTGAAAACTCAATATAATTACAGTTTATATTCTGAATTGTACTGTACAGTATGTGAACAGTAAATAGTATAAAAATTGCAATGTCAGAAGTAGAGTCTATCTACTTATAGTTATCTAGTTATCTTTTCTTGATATTTAATGTTTGACTGCATAATTTTGTCATCACTAGATTTCCTTATAATCAGTAGAATTCCAGTGTCCCAATAATTTAAATTCAGTTGTGTTTCAGTAACATTGATCGTGAGTCATTTATGTTGTTTCAGTGAAACTCTTTGATTTTTATTTTTATTGTGTGATTTGATACATTAAGTACCTATCAGACATGAAAAAAATCACAAAAACCACAAATACATTTTGGGTGTGTATTTCCTGTTGGTAAAAATACTGCATTTGTGCCTTTATTGCCTGAATTACACTTTGTTATTTCTACTGGGTTGTTCTGCATATCAAAGTGAGAGTGTTCACTATGAAGCAATTGTGGCTATGTTGTGTTTGGGGATTGTCCTTTTTTCTTTTTTTTCTTTTTTGCTTGGGGGGTTAAGAGATGTCATCCTCTGCACTTCTGTGCATAAGGCAAACAAAACAAAGTAGTGGAAGTAATAGTGAACATATTGGAAGGTGAGGTTATACTGAAAAATAAATGTGGGAAATCTGCATGGAGATACAAGCATATTTTAAAGCATGTTACACTGTTTAATCAAAATGATCTTAAGTACAGAAATCACATGACTAAAACTAATCTTTCAGGATTGTCTGTCTTGTCCTATTAAAGGGAGTTAGAGTAACACTTGCTCTACTAACACCCCCATTGTACATAGCTGACCATCACACAACCTTCTGTTTGAAAACCACCAGTGACAGTGAGTCTCTCTTTCTCTCTGATTACATGTGTTAAACAGACTTTAGATGATAAAACCTCAGGAGTAAAACTATGATATACTGATATTAAGTTTAGGAATTCATTATGAGATGATCACTGATCACTTAAACTTTGAATGCACACTGACTCCTACTTTGTAGGTAGGGACGCTAACCCTAACCCTAAAATTGTAATCTAGGTAGCTAGGTTGAGTTAGCAGATAATTTCTAAAAGCTTAATTTATTTGTTAGACATTTAGAATTTAACAATCAATTCTTATTATCATAGTCTTCAGAAACTGCTGTGTTGTCTGAGTCGAGGGTTTCTCTGAGATAAAAACAAGATGTCCTTTAAGATGTTATGATGCCATGGTGTTGCCTCATTAATGAGTGACAAGGCTAACATGGTGATGGCGGCATCATTTTCAACAGTCTGATAATTGAGTCCTGCTTGGTCTCTCTGTCATTTTATGTTTTTTTTTGTTTGCCATTATTTGATTAGAATTTCAAAAAACACAAATTTCAATACATCAAAAATGATACATGAACATTTGACACATGAAACACATGCAACTCGTGGTCACTGAAGGTTTTATTGTGCTCCTTCCAGCTCCTTGAACTAGAAATTGTATACATTTTCTAGATAAACTTTGAAAAAGCAGTGTATGCAAAACAGTGCAAAAATATGAACTGTGGTTTTTTATACAAAATACTGAGTGAAAATCCATTGAGGAAAAAAGACTTTCGCTGGCAACAAAACAAGTTATGATACTTGTCAGATCATAACTTGTAAAGACTGACTCTGTAGGGTGCTCGACATTTTTGATTTGACCTCCTCTCCTTTATTTTTAAATGGTTAATGGTAGAAATAAAATGTGTAATAATACTCAAAGGCAGCCTCCTTAACTTTTTACCGTTAAAAAAAACAGTCACTTTGACTCACTGAGCACCTCACATTAACAGGAGAAGAAATAACAAATATAACACTCATCTTATTCTATTGGACCTGCATTTTCAGCAACAAGCCAACATCAAACTGCCATGTTACTTTTCATCACTTTCAACATCACATGGATTTAATCATATTTGTACTACTGCTCTTGCCTAAACAGTTCAATTGATTTGGCATGAGGAAGGTAGTCATTACACATGCTGACAAACACGTGGGACATATTAATACAAATTCTTATTAATCATCTGTAACGCACAATGTACCACTAAAATTGTAGATGTCACTGGGGTCATGTAACTGGAGCTAAACTACTAAAAGCAATGCAGTATACAGGTTGCATTCATGTAGCAGAACTGTTATGTTCCTTCAGCCTTTCTGACTGTGAACATTTGCTCTGCATCCCAGAGTTTGTTATTAAGCCCTCTGCATGCAGCCGTTCCTATCTGATCTGAGCAATTAGAACAAAGAGAGGCTACACTTGCCTCTTCCGGCCCACTGACAGAGACTGAGCACATGCAGGTGTCCGGAGCACGCTCTTTGAAGAAAATTACAGTGCCTGTGCCCACAGCATGACAATTAGAGTTGGGTTATCAGCGGGAAATGAAGGGCTACGAGATGAGGTAGATGGTCCATCGGGTCGGGAAGAAGTGTATGTTTAAAAGTAATTAAACCCTTTTGAAGTGTAATATGTTATAGACTGAAGTGTAATAGTTGTTTCTGATTCTTTCAGAACATGAAGCAGTCTTAACTCTTGCTTTCACATCAAGCACAATTTAGAACATCATGTATAATATACTGGTACCAGAAGACTATAGTTTCACATTTTGTGTCTACCAGGAGGGGGCAGTGTTATCTTGTTTTATTAATTCAAATCTCATTATATCACAGTTTTACAATCTGTATTTCATTTATTTTGTTTTTAAGCTCTACTGACCTTAATGTAATACATTTTCTCTTTATGCTTTTCCCATGTGCAATGTGTACATTTTTATATTTATTTATTTTTTGAAAAATTCTAATACAGCATGCTGCACAGCATATGGCCAACTGTTGAGAGCTGCACGTTATGAAGACAGCCTCAGAAGAGTTGGTATAACAACATCTTTTAGAGTATATATATAAACTTGATTTTCTTTTCCTTGGCTCTGTCAGCAATGCCAAATGTTTACCATTAACAGTGTGAATTTCTTTTTACATGGACCATAAATAAATGTGCTTCTTTTCTTTGTGTGTGTGTTTTTGTTTTTTGAATAAATTGTATCCACATAATTTCACTCTCTTGTTTTCCATCCAAGGTCCAAGTTGCATTGACAGTCAGTTCTCCATTTCATGCTGTTTAACATGATGTCAACTTAGCATTCAGGCTTTTGAGAGTCACAAAGACAAACTGTCTTTGCTAATGTGATGACCTCTCCCAAAACCAGGACTGCAAAATATAAACTGTGAGGATTTTGAGTTATGGAGAAATAAGGAAGTTTATTCAGTGTGTTGTTTTTTTTAGAAAGTGATCATCAAGAGGATCTTGTGCTTTGGCAGAAGTGGAAAATCATATCTTTGTCTTATGATTGTGTTTGTGTGATTCTGATTGGAAACATATTGATTTTCTCTTGTGACCAGGTTTTATCATGTTGACCGTGTAGACTTGCATACAGTCTGTTAGACTAATATCTTTTCAGTGATTTAATGTGACAGCAGTGTGATATGAAGGAAAACAGTGACAAGTAAAGTTTCACATTTTAAAATGTCATCCAGTTGTCAATAATACCTTTGTTTAAGTGCTTTTATGATGTTTCGAGACAAATATTACTGTTCTGGGTCATTTGACTCCAGTTTGTGTACTTACATAAAAAGCATTATCTCAAAAAGTATGTTGAATCTTCTTAAAAAATATTAGTGACTTGAGTACCGTGTTAAGTTGAAACAGCAGATACACAGACCGGCAAGAGTTAAATAATCACACCAGTATTTTTTGGTTTTATGCATGCATTTATTATCTACTCCACACTACTTTTTTTGTCTGGTTTTTTTTTTTCGCATAAAGCACATAAAAATAATGTAACGTGTACACCAGTAAAACATGTTTCCCATACAGTTGCATGAAAATACCCCACAACTGATTGAGCAATCATCATTTAAGTGTTTACAGGTTTGCAGTGTGTCTTCTGATTTCAGAGTTTAGAGATCACTCACTCACTCATTCACGCACACAGACACACAGACACACATTCACACACATTCACACAATGCTGTACAGAGAATCTCCAAAGTGACTTTACACTTGACAGTTTTTACAAAGATGCAGAGAAACAGAATTCCTCAGTATGTTTGATCCGGAGTCGTGAAATTATGAATTCATTTGGCAAAAGTTCCAAACTTTTTTGAATGGGCTTTTTAAAATCTGAAAGTAATCATTGAAGGAAAGTGTCCACTTGACTTAAAAAAATAAAGGTTGTTGTGATTAAGACACATGATCCTTAATCTGCTGTAGAGACTTCTGTCTTGCTTGTTGAAACAGAGGACTCGTCCTCCACCATGCCACCCATTCCAATAGTGGTCAACATGCAGGTACGGAACTGAAACACAAAGCCCAGAGGACACATTCAGAAACTGCCCATGAATGCTGAAGGGTTGAGGACAAGAGGAAGAGATAGTGGAGAAAAAAAATAAAGAACCAACCTGTTTGTTCAAGAGCACGTAGATAACAGCATTGTACAGAGCTGAGCTCTTGGCAAAGAAAGCAGGGACGGAGGCTGTCAGGGCTGTGAAGGCAGCTCCTTTATTCAGGAAGATCCAGCCAGCAAAGGTGGCATACGGTACCCACGCTACCAAGAAGCCAAAGACCATCAAGACGCACATACGTGTTACTTCCTTCTCAGCTTTCTGAGTAGAAGCTGAGTCCTGCTGCTGGGCAGCTGCCTATACAGTTTAATTACATAAGGAGATAACAAACATTAAGTCCATGCATGAACCGTTTGATTACAAATACAGTTTGCCATCCATTAAACTGATTCGTGAGAACTTTTTGAAATGTTGTCTGAACAACTTCAGATTTACTTACAGCTTTGACTGTCATCACAAGGCTTCCGTAAGTGAAGAAAATAATGGAGACAGGAAGGAAGAAGTGAACAACAAACATGTACGTGACATATGATTCATTGTTAAATCCTGGAGCCAGAGTGTAATAGTCAGGGCCACAGGAGCACTGCATGCCCTCAGGAATGTACCTGCGTGATACACCAGGAAAAAAAAATCATGTATTTATTTAGAGAAGGTGACATTTATCCATTTCTTCTACAGAATTTTAAACTCTTCTTCTTGTGGTCTTAAAATTTGTGAAGCATTACCTGGACCAGCCCAAAAGTGGGGGTGCGGCACAAGCAAGAGCCATGATCCAGGTGAAAAGGACTCCACCTGCAGCATGAGTCCCAGTGAATTTGAAGCTTCCCATGGGTTTGCAAACGACAATGTACCTCTCAACAGCCAGGACAACCAGGGACCAGAGAGCGACTTCACCTGCAGGGAGACGAGAGGACAAAAAGCTTTATATGTTTATACTGTAGACCAGCCATTGAAATATGAAGCATACATATTCTACAAATACTGAAAAACATCTCGCTTCTTCTTTCCCACCTCCAATTGTGGCCATGAATCCCTCAATAGCGCAGAAGAGGGGTCCAAGAACGAAGTAGCCATAAAAAGAAGATGTGATGGTGATAGTGAAGCCGAAGCAGCACATGATGAGTCCTGCCACAGCCAGGTTCACCAGGATGAAGTTGAGAGGTTGCCGAAGCTTCTTGTTTGTAGCTGTTACATACAACGTCAGACCATTGATGGGAGTTCCAGTGCAGATCAGGAAGAACATGTAGACAGCTAGAAGCTTGTACATGATGGGATCTACGATATAGAACTGAGGGTATTCATAAGGACTTCTAACAATCCCAGTCCTGTTGGACATGGGGATGTAGAAGTTTTGGCCCTCTGTGCCATTGGGCTCGTATCCTGCATCCCAACCCATCTTCAGTCGTCCTGTTTGCTGAAACTTAAGCCAATGTAAAGCGACAACAATGTCAAAGTGGTAAAAGCCAACCCTAGACAGGCAGTTTATACCAATGTGGCTGTTTTATACCTTCTTAGGGTTGTCTTCAAATTAGTAAAATTAGATTACAGGAGGATTCTGGGGAAGTGGACAGCTCAGGTCTGACTGATAATTGACTTAAAGAAAGCAATGCAGGACAATGACCTTATGTCAAGAAATCTCCCTGCTGTTTGATGTTATTGTACGTTTTCAAATATTCTGTTAACCTCCTTATTCTTCCTCTTCATCAGACAGTGGTACTTTTTAATTTACACTCCTTTGTATCTGAAAATTACCTTTTTTCCCTCTAGTTTCACTGTAGTCATATTAATTCATAAACAATTTTTTTTCTCTAGGAAATTATTTTTGATTTGATGTGAAGATTTAAGTGAATAGATTTACATTATTGAAAATCATACCATTACTTATATTTTTAAATTATATTATACACATAGATACTTAAGATATAAGTACAAAGTGGTGCTGAGAGAATGGGTGACATACAGTATTCATGCATTCCCAATAAGTAATAAGTCAGTCTGTATCTGAATGCGTGAACAGAGGCACAGACTTTAGGACAGTTTAAAGGAACCTTACAGAAGATGCTTCAGTATACTGGCGGCTCACAGCTGACACACACATCCTACTGCAAAGATCATTACCCAAATGCTCAAACTCACTGACTGACACTGGTGCTGAGAAACTGACAGATTGTCTTATCATTAAATGGATCTGCAGCCTTTACTTCCTGCCTTTGAGTTGTGGGCAATAATTAATAATTAACAGAGATTTTGAGAAACAAAATTTCCAGCCCCATTGAGCGCAATGTTATCGAAAATTTGAAAGTGATCCAGAATCCAGGATTTCTTCCGGATCACAGCCAACATGAAATCAGTTCTTCATTTTCACATTTCTGACAACTCCTGAAAATTTCATCAAAATCCATCCATAACTTTTTGAGTTATCTTGAACATATCCTCAGCAGCGGCTGTACGCACAGCTGCGCCAAGACGCATAGCTGCTTCCAGCGGTTCTCGCGGCAGTTCTTGCGGCTCTGCCTGAGCGTGTTTACTGGGAGCCGCACCAACTATCTGGGACTTTCAGGTAGCCAATAGGAATTGTCTATGTAAGAATATTTTTACCTCCCAAGGAGGTAATGTTTTTGCCGGCGTTTATCTGTCAGTCTGTCTGTCTGTCTGTCTGTCTGTCTGTTTGTCTGTCTGTGTACAAGATAACTCAAAAAGTTATGGATGGATTTTGATGAAATAGCCCTTCAAATAATCTGTAAATCTCTATATGGGAGCTTGGTGCGGCTGTGCTGATGTGCTTTTTGAAATACTGCAGAACAGATCATTGGATGAGCATTGAGCCAGAGAAACAAGTATGATGACATCTACTTTCTACCACTGAGCGCATCTCGGGTGCTCCGAGCGCAAGGAGAGGGTCAGAGGGAGGCGCACAGTACAAGAAACTCCACAACAGAGTTCTGTGATCTCCTCGTTTCCTCCACAGCAAACATCTGAATGAGATCATGCCACAGCTGTACAGACATCATCTGCCCTTAAGAGAATAAAAACGTATGCAAGTAATACAGTGATGCATAATCGAGAGGTAGAGCCGGTTGTGCAGTCCACATGTGACTGGGTGGACGTGCAATGACGCGATTTGGACGCGCTCTTTTACGTGCCGACATGCCGGTTGCGCTTTCCACAAACTCGGTATCTTGCGGTACCGGTATCTCGCGAGTTTAAGATAGAGGGTAGCGGGTGGTCAGACCACTCACTACCCTTTATCCTAACCCCGCGATCGCAAGATACCGAATTTGTGGAAAGCGCAAGAGACACGCCCATTGACGCGCCTACAATGTGAGTAAGGGAGTCAGCATAATGGTTAGCAGCTTTAGGGAGCGGAAGATTGCATTAGCGATTGGCGGAGGTTCCTAAATCAGCAATTTGTGGGTAGTGGGTAGTGGGTAGCGGCTAGCGGGAGGTGTAAGATTGGGCCCATTATCTCCCAGCCTGCATTGCCCCGGGGCCTTCTTCCACTTGGTGACACCCAAAACACCTCTCTTAAGGAGGTATCCAGTATGCATATGCCCTGAGTCTAAACCCTCAAAAGAAAGTGTAAGGGCTATCTTGTAACTTAGAAATGGGACACCCTTGAGTGCAGTTACATCTTCAAACACGTTACAATACTCACTGCCGAGCTTTTTAGGAGCTTGTTTGCTCTTCTGAAAAACTTGGTTGTTGTTGGCCTTGAAATGTATCAGGGCCCGTGTTGTCTCTGTATTCCCTGAAGTGACACAGGGATAACATTGCAAAGAGCGCCATATATTCTCTAAATAATATTAGCAAATAACACGATAGAGGATACATTATTCAGTCCTCCGCCGCTACACAACAAGGTATACAAGTAACGAGAAGCTGGCCGGGACTGCTGGTCTGGCTGACAAACACTGTAAAGTAAAAAAATAAATGTTACGCAACAATGTTAATAATCCATAAAAAAGTCTCAATTAGAGACAATAAGATGGTTTCGTAACATTTATATCTTTAAAAACTACAAAGATACTTACATTTGTAGCTAGCTTTTTTTTGTTGCAATCCTTTTCAAAAATGTCTTGGCTAAATTACCCAGTGCCTTCTGGGTAGCCCTTATTCACAAGGATGGTGCCTGAAAATCTCAATATTGAGGGCGATACATCCCTTAAAGGTGGGGTGGGTGTTGTTTTTTTGCAACACTTTTTACAATATTGCCTGAAAACCTTTTCACATTTCCATTGCACCCACTGAAATAAAATGTTTGCAAAAAAAACTAAACATTTTGGTCCAGTCTAGAAGGTATAATCAGAGAAAAACTCTGACCAATCAAAAAAGTGATCATCACTATTTTGATTGGCTGCCTAATACGTCCATCAAATATCACCCCTCCCTCCCTATGGTTCATGCAGTCGTGAATCATGTGAAGGCGTGGTTTCGAGGGGTGAGCTGAAGAGGGGGAGGCGGAGCCTTTGGGAGGAGGGAAGGAGTGTATATTTTCAAAATCTCACTTGAGTTGGATTGCTGGAACCATTTTTCAAACAACACCTACTCCACCTTTAAACTTGTCCCTCAACTTGACGTTCTACGAATCGGGACAGAACTTGCACTTAGTGGGAGCGTGCATTTTTAAGATTGAGGGTTGAGATTGAGGGTTAAAGGAGGAATTGGAATTCACCCATAAACTCCTCCACTTGAGGCAACACCTCATCCCTAACCTGAAGACAACATTCTATCCCATTTTAACTAAGAACCATGGTCTTAGATTTGGAAGTGCTGATTCTCATCTTAATGAGTTGAACTGGTCGGGTGTCCAACAGAACCCACAATTGTTTCTTCTGAATCTGAAGTTTGACTCTCAATTGGGCTCTCCTTTCCTGCACCCCTGCATAGACTTTATTAGGCAGGCTGTAATACCCCTGTCACTTGAAAACACCTTCCATTTCCCCTTCTTAAAAGGGGGTAAGACCACCCCCTGCTCTTCTAGATTCACCAAAGTCCACATGATGCTGCACAGGTGTATCAACGGAGACAGCCCTCCAGTATCAGAGTCTTGAGGAGCTTCATTACTGATGAATTGCGGCGAGCACAGAAGTCCAACAACAGAACACCACTAGGTTTAGATCAAAGAGGCTGTTCCACCCGATTTCACCCTTCCACATAACACTGTCACAATTTCAGATGACTTTTGTAAATTACCACAACCTGAAATAAGGGGTATTGCAATTCAGGGTGACTGAGATATGTACAATTGTTTTGATGATCTTAACACCAGATTGTGTCTCAAGCCTTTCACTTAGGTGATAAGTCAAAGAGTGGAGCTGCCAGCTGACAGAGTTTGATTAAGGTGAAAGGCATTATTCACAGCCCTGCTGGCTCAACACTGTCACTTTTTGTCTTCTGCTGACAAATTCAGATACAAATATGTCAAATATATACAAAAATCTACATAAACTAAGGGGAGGCTTTGTGTTGTCATAATTAAATATAATTATATCTTTAGTCTCGGAGCATACTTGACTAAGTCATATTTTCACAAATTGTGATAACTGCATAAATGGTAAATGGACTGCACTTAAACAGGGCTTTTTAATCACCATAATGGCCCCCAAAGTGCTTCTCCATGACCTCTCATTCACCCACACTCACAGGGATCAAACTGCCAATCAAACCTTCGGTGACTGAATGACCTGATCTACCAACTGAGCTACAGCCACCCCCCCATGCATTACCATACTCTTCCAACTCTGCCGCTTCAGTGTGCTTTATTGTCCAAATACATCCCAAATATGAGTTAGGTAATTATGCTATGAGGCTAATGATATTTTATTTATTCATCTTTCAGATATTTTTTATGTGCTAACAAACATTTTGTATATTTTAGCAACACACATCTTAGAATTAGTGTGACTAAATTAGTAAGTTGCTTCAGTCAGTGTAGTTAATTATTCTGCAGGCTGGAAATGAAAAACAGAAGGTTACATGACAGTGTATGTTCTGCATTCAGCTTGTGAAGGTAAGCTTTTGACATTGGCGTAAGACCTTTGCAGGACAAGAAGATAGTGAGGTTAATCCAATCAAGGTAGTGATGCTTACGACTCCTCTCAGTGTACGTGCACATGAGAGGTGCAACTGCTTTACTAGTAGCTAAACCTCAAATTCAAAGCCTTACACATGCTTTCTAGCAGGAAAGTATGTGTAGGGCCACTTTTGGCTGAAATTAATTTAAAAAAATTCAGCATCTCTGAAATTTTAATGTAGAAATTTAATTTAAAGCTTTGCCCATTGTTGTTCTGGTTCCTAGAAGTTTACGGGCTTTTGTTTATGGTCAGCTTATGAAGGCGTGCCATTGCATAATTATTTATTGTACCGTGTGTCCTGTATCCTGTTGATAATGCTCTAAAACCATTCATTCATTCATTCATTCAGGATTAAAAGAGTTCATCCGGACATGAAAAGTGGAACAAGTTTTATCTCCCTTCTAGAAAGTGTTAGGCTAAATTACTGGCTTTAGTGTCTGTCCAGCCTCAAAATCCTGTAATTCTAATCCATTTTAGCAATTAAACAGCAGGGTATGTGGGAAGGTATAAAAATCACTCCATTTGACTTTGAGTCTTGTGTCAATCATCTATACAAGACATTTCACACAGGTAAGTTTAAAAGAACTAAGCAACAAAGATGGGAATGGAACCCAATGGCCCAGAAGGCCAGAACTTCTACATCCCCATGTCCAACAGGACTGGGATTGTTAGAAGTCCTTATGAATACCCTCAGTTCTATATCATAGATCCCATCATGTACAAGCTTCTAGCTGTCTACATGTTCTTCCTGATCTGCACTGGAACTCCCATCAATGGTCTGACGTTGTATGTAACAGCTACAAACAAGAAGCTTCGGCAACCTCTCAACTTCATCCTGGTGAACCTGGCTGTGGCAGGACTCATCATGTGCTGCTTCGGCTTCACTATCACCATCACATCTTCTTTTTATGGCTACTTCGTTCTTGGACCCCTCTTCTGCGCTATTGAGGGATTCATAGCCACAATTGGAGGTGGGAAAGAAGAAGCGAGATGTTTTTCAGTATTTGTAGAATATGTATGCTTCATATTTCAATGGCTGGTCTACAGTACAAACATATAAAGCTTTTTGTCCTCTCGTCTCCCTGCAGGTGAAGTCGCTCTCTGGTCCCTGGTTGTCCTGGCTGTTGAGAGGTACATTGTCGTTTGCAAACCCATGGGAAGCTTCAAATTCACTGGGACTCATGCTGCAGGTGGAGTCCTTTTCACCTGGATCATGGCTCTTGCTTGTGCCGCACCCCCACTTTTTGGCTGGTCCAGGTAATGCTCACAAATTTTAAGACCACAAGAAGAAGAGTTTAAAATTCTGTAGAAGAAATGGATAAATGTCACCTTCTCTAAATAAATACATGATTTTTTTTTCCTGGTATATCACGCAGGTACATTCCTGAGGGCATGCAGTGCTCCTTTGGCCCTGACTATTACACTCTGGCTCCAGGATTCAACAATGAATCATATGTCACGTACATGTTTGTTGTTCACTTCTTCCTTCCTGTCTCCATTATTTTTTTCACTTACAGAAGCCTTGTGATGACAGTCAAAGCTGTAAGTAAATCTGAAATTGTTCAAACAACATCTCAAAAAGTTCTCACGAATCAGTTTAATGGATGGCAAACTGCATTTGTAATCAAACTGTGCTGCATCATGAACTTAATGTTTGTTATCTCTTTATGTAATTAAACTGTATAGGCAGCTGCCCAGCAGCAGGACTCAGCTTCTACTCAGAAAGCTGAGAAGGAAGTAACACGTATGTGCGTCTTAATGGTCTTTGGCTTCTTGGTAGCGTGGGTACCGTATGCCACCTTTGCTGGCTGGATCTTCCTGAATAAAGGAGCTGCCTTCACAGCCTCTGACAGCCTCCATCCCTGCTTTCTTTGCCAAGAGCTCAGCTCTGTACAATGCTGTTATCTACGTGCTCTTGAACAAACAGGTTGGTTCTTTATTTTTTTTCTCCACTATCTCTTCCTCTTGTCTTCAACCCTTCAGCATTCATGGGCAGTTTCTGAATGTATCCTCTGGGCTCTGTGTTTCAGTTCCGTACCTGCATGTTGACCACTATTGGAATGGGTGGCATGGTGGAGGACGAGTCCTCTGTTTCAACAAGCAAGACAGAAGTCTCTACTGCATCTTAAGGATCATGTGTCTTAATCACAACAACCTTTTTTTTTAAGTCAAGTGGACACTTTCCTCAATGATTACTTTCAGATTTTAAAAAGCGTGAGTGAGTGAGTGAGTGAGTGAGTGAGTGGGTGATCTCTAAAAACTCTGAAATCAGAAGACACTGTAAACCTGTAAACACTTAAATGATAATTGCGGGGTATTTTCATGGAATTGTGTGGGGAATAGCTTTTACTGGTGTACACACTGAGTTATCTTTATGTACTTTATGACAAAAGCATAGTGCTGACTCTGAGTATATAATAAATTGCATAAAAAGAAGCATAGTGGTGTGATTGTCTAACTGATGACGGTTTCATCATCTGATGTTTGACTTACAGCATATTCACGGTCTGCAATATTTTTAAAGTAAATTCCTTCTATTCCTTTCTTTTTTAAAAGTGGCTTAAGTAAACTGACATAATAAATCTCATTCCTATTATTGATGTTTGGATAAAATCTCACATATGATTCATTAAGTATCACCTTCTGATTACCTATGTAACCCAGCAGCCTCATCCAATCATCTACTTTTCAGTGCAACATATATGTTATTACAACCTACTTATTAACGTGCTGATGAACAAACAGCATGGTTAATATGAAATTATTGCAAGTTTCCAAAACTATGCCCCAGCAGATTTAATTTATCATCTGTTTTGACTCAGTTTCTAACTACATGCAAAGAGCTATTGAAACAAGTGTCACTGAAAAAGATGAGTAGGCTGAATGTGTTGTCACTCTTTTGATTATGGAGACGTTTTGAGACACTCTTTTCCACTGCATCAATGAAAACTGAATGAAGTTATAGAGAAGTCTGAACCAGAGAAGAACTGATAGTGAAACTGCAAAGTTTCAATCCTCTTTTATTAAGGTTGTTGGAAAGTGTCATCAATTACCACATCAACAAGTTTATGTCTAATTTTGACTGTTCCTGAGGCACTGTTAATTTACATGTACTCTTCTTTTTCAAAATGAGCAGCTACTGTATATATAATTTGAATGGTAGTTTTATAGGTGGTTCCTCCTCACCTGGATCCTCAGTGCCCGGCCATGTTACTTAACTTTTTACTTTGTGCTGTGAGGGTGCAGTGTATGCTTTGTGTGTGTGCGTGGAGTTATATGTGTGGGGGTGAGAGGGACGGCTTTTTATGACTTTTCTTCCTGTTTTATGTCTTATTTTATTTTGTGAAGCACTTTGTGTTGCATTTTTTATGTATGAGTATGTATATATGTATATGTAAGTGCTATATAAATAAAGTTTTGCTTGATTGATTGATAAAAATTGTATATAAATAGATATAGATAAATGAATGTATACATAACAGAGATTTTAAGACAATTCATAACATCCTGATGCAAATATCATCAAGTTTTATCTTCAGAAGATACTTGCTCATGAGCAAAATAAAGCATATAATTGCCAATTCTGGATTTTTGCATTCATCAGAACTTAATGAAATGAAATGAAGCTGTGCAAAAAGGTGTGAATCATATCCCAAATTATAAAATGCATCTGGGTGAGAGAAGAGTTTTCTTGGAAGAGTTATATGTGTTTCTACATCCTGCCAGAAGAGGGAGTCACCTCCCATACAAGATCAGGCCATCCTTCTTACCCTCTCACATTCGTAATTCACATCACCAAAAGAAGAGTATTAACAGTGACAAAGTTGCAAGTCCTGCAGGCTTCAAATGACAAAGAAAGTTGAGTAGGTATGGTGTTAGACATTACATTTATAATTGAGAAAGCTTGAACAATCTTCAATAGATAAATAACAACATGGACTTAAAGGGCAGAAATTGAGTAGGGAAAAGAGGACTTCATGGTTAACTCAGTGACTGCAAGATATCCAAGTCCTTTAGGTGCAAATCAAGCCTAAATAATAAAAATCTTTTTCACCATAGGATGATGGACTTCCAACTGTGGCCTTTTACCCTTTCCAGATTGATGGCCAGCAACAACTGCTAATCTAAAATCATTGCTTATCTCTTTCACACTTCAATGCTTCAGACCAGCAAACTGCTTTTGTAGAAATGATTATGCTTATTGGTCAGTTAATTGAGTGCTTTTGATCAGTAGCACCTTCCTGCTACTTAAATCCTATAGAAGCAGTAATGGTGTACTTAGGTTTGCAAACACTTTTGGCTTAGTTATAATATATAAGTAATGACATGTGCTGTTCATCTGGAGCTGTATTTATTTATCAGAGGCCTGATATAGAAAGACTTGCCTGGATTTCATTCTAAATCTTTGCATGGAAATTTCTGTATACACAAAAAAAAATGAGATGTAGA
The DNA here is from genome assembly GCA_018398805.1 of Hirundichthys speculiger. Classification (NCBI taxonomy): domain Eukaryota; kingdom Metazoa; phylum Chordata; class Actinopteri; order Beloniformes; family Exocoetidae; genus Hirundichthys; species Hirundichthys speculiger. The sequence goes on along the minus strand of JAGFBZ010000074.1, from coordinate 120,156 downwards.
AACCTTGCATATGTGTGAATATACCCATATTTCCTTAGTACATCGCAACCAACTTGAAAATGAATGCACATGCATGAGCACAAATCTCTGCCCTGTCTCCTCCTTCAAACAGATCAATTTGAATATGATAATTTAAATATATCTTCTGCTCTCGCTGAAGTCGAACATTTTCTTCCCTTATCTGCCCTGCTGCTGCTCCTGTCTCGTGATGCGTTGTCAAATTTTTTTGGAGCCTCGCTTTGCATAATCTTCTTAAACCATGGATCTGGTCAGCTGGTCTTTCAGCTCAATTGACAAACATTTTCTCAAAGAGAAGACAAGGCAAAGGAGAGCTCTCTTGCCCCAATGGGACATTAGCGGCTGGATACGTGATGGACTCATGGAAGGAGTGGAGAATTATGTGTCTATCTATTTTGTTAATCGAGGATGCTGAAGATGCACACATTTTTGGACATCTGATAACAGGATTTCTGCTGTTTGGAGTTGGCGGTTACCTGGTGTATTGAGAAATTCGGAAAACGTCAGCGGCATTTCTGGTCATCCTGAAGCTGCCTGTCATGTGTGATGGAATATGTTGGGCAGTCAACACTTACACTGAAACGCTTTGTGAGCTAAACCGCAAACTGGATACAATTCTTGAACAGAAACACAGGCTAGCTGCGGTTGTCTAACTCACTGGCAGGAGGGTTAAGAATCTTGGCGGGAACTTACAACAAAATTTGTCTGTTTGGAATTTGCCATTGAGATTAAAACAGAGACCCTAAAAATTACTGGAGTCATACTGACCCAAAACAATTGTTGTTATCTGACTTGGCTCAACTTCTATCTCAGTTCCTCCTAAATATTATGCCAACTGATGCTCTGCCCCCAGTACCCCTTCCCTCGGTCTACAGGTGTCCCCCATGACACCTGTAGAAAATGCATCAGTACACTATCAAGGCTGAATAACATTGCATCGCAATTGCATCCTAGCTCCTACAACTTTACTATTAGCCCCTACATACTATTGTTTAGACTAACTGTAGGCTTTACATGCATCTTTTAGATCTGTCTACCTTCAAAAAGCCAAAATACCTCTGACTCTGTTCTTGAAACTGGAAAACCTGGACATTTCCCAGATTCCAATTCTGATTGGAATTCTGGCAGCACCTTAAAGGTAAACTTGCTGTTCATAAGACCCTTTTCTGTCGCCATATCTGTCCCACACGTTGACTGTAAATACACTTATAAGCGGAGGGTCATATTTACAGAAACGTGTGTGCGTTAATCTCTTTTAAAAAAATAGTGCCGTTAAATAGAATTTGCGATAACATGTTAATAATGCGTTAACTTTGACAGCCCTGAAAAAAACATACAAAAATGGCAAGGCAAGTATGTGATTAAAGGTTTGGGTTGTGTTTTGTGGGAAAACTGGCTTTCCTCATGTCTTTTGTTCTTTCTCACAAAGTTAACTCGTGAATACAGTATATGTTCAAGTAGAGATACACAGTCAAGTTAATGTATTTATTATACAGTATTTCATAAATTTACCTCAGTGGACGTCATTACCTGTACGGATGAGTGTGAGGGTCTCATTAGACCAGGTTGCATTAGAAGTACCTCCCATGAACAGGCAAACTGGAAATAGATGCAACTTGACTCATTAATGGAAGCACACAACTGTGAGGTGGTGATTGTCTACGATACTGTTAGCAATGACTTAAAGAGAAATCCAATTAGTGAAAGAAGTAAGTCTATTAGACTGAGAACACAACAATCCATCAAAGCTCTTAAGACAGTACTCCTGATGGTGTAATGGAGCAAACAAACATTTAACATAGTTATTGAATATATTGTGTGATTAAAAAAAAAAAAAAACCTTCGAAGAAAGTTAGGGACTGGCTAAAATATGAGGATGGATGACAGATGTCTAAAGGTTTACAAAATGTATATGTATAAACAAAACAAATCTGCCAAAAAAAAAAAAAAATGAGAAGAGGGAATTTGCAAATTTTCTAAAATTTGTTAACACACATGTTTCACAGTAGGAGATATATATAGGATCTGACCGTGACTTATTTACACAAGTGGTCTCCAAACTAAGCTGTGTGTAATGTCTGTAATGGAATGTAAACATCATGATATATAATATTATTTCTGATGTTATGATTTCTCCTCTGTGTCTTTGTCAATGGTGCCTGCAAGGTCTTATCCCTCATATGTTTTGTCTAGTATATTCCGGCCTTCTGTTAAATCTTTTTGTTTACTGATATTCTTGGTCTTTCCTGCATCACCTGCTGAGGTGTAGGTCTGACCCTTTTTGCATGTAAATGAATATTCATTGTATTCCAGTCATAGCCAAGTCTTTTATCTAAGTTTATTCTTGGTCTCACGCAGAATCCTTAGTCTTTTAGTGGCTAAAACAGAGATTATAAAATTTGCCACAACAATGTCAACAAAACACAAAGGGAAAATGAAGCATAACCATGCAAAAAACAGTTTAAAAATTGCTTTTAATGGAAGCACTTTTCCCAACTCAAATTGTGGTATCATGCATTATGTCTCATTGAAAGTTCACAGTGTCCCCGCCCTGCCTGAAGGAATTCACTTTTCTTTTTAAAGTTCTTGCGGTACTAGTGACCTTTTTTCACAGTGAGAGAGAGACAGGAAACCAAGACAAACAGTCACAGGCTGGACGTTGAGCCTGTGACCAGCCACAGGAGGACTGCAGCCCCCATACTGGGTGCCTGCACTAAGCGCTGTGTTACCAGGCCTGCCTTGGATTTACTTTTCACAGTCCTGTCAGCCCCTCCCTTGTTCTTTCATTGGCTGTACCTCAAATAAGGACCCCCCCCCCCCCCCCCCCCCCAACAACTTCAGATATTTAGCATGCTTGATATCCATCAGCTGGAGTTGGAGGTGGAGATGGCTCTTGGACATGTCACCAAGCATTCTTTAATGTTTCTGTGAGGTCTTAACACATAATGTTCGAGTGTCAGTGGGTGACTGCCAGCTACTGGCCCATTTACCAGTCTGCGAGCTCAGTCTAAATGGTCTATCTTAGCTGGTATTCTGAACGTGATTGATATGCAAGAAGAATATACTCACAGCTGGCATAACTTCCTCTTTTTCATTTGAATGTAAAAGGACAAAGTGGGCTTGCTGGTCCATCCCCACAAGTGGCTACGTCTGCCATTCTAGTCTGCCATCAATATGGAAATCAAAAAATGTTCACATCCTTGAATAACCACTAGGGGCTGTTACAAAAGCAAGTCAATTTACAGCCTGCTGCTGCTGCTGCTGCTGCAAAAAAAAAAAAGGCTTTGGTCTCCATAACTCAATTTCACATCCATAAAAACTGTACAGGAACTGAGGTTTTATGTATCTCATGAGGTTAAATGAAATAAAGACACAATTTCTGGGTAATGAGGGCTGTTTACTTTGTTTTTGTTTTTTGTTTTTTTTTCATTTTTTTTTTTTATAACCTATGACATTAAAAGTAGGCTTCCATCACTTTTTACTTAACTAGAAGAGCACTCAGAGAGCGCAGACCTCCGCCAAGCGCAACTATTCCCCCATATGGCAGTTTACAGATTGCGATGAAATCTCCTTTCTGGATCAGACACGGATCAGCCTTTGAAATTTGATAGACGTTCCCATTGTCAATCCCTAAATCAAATTTCATGAGTGGGCAATAATTAACGGAGATATTGAGAAACAAAATTTTCAGCCCCATTGACTGCAATGTTATTGAAAATTTGAAAGTGATCCAGAATCCAGGATTTCTTCCAGATCACACCCAAAATGAAATCAGTTCTTCCTTTTCACATTTCTGACAACTCCTGAAAATTTCATCGAAATCCATCCATAACTTCTTGAGTTATCTTGTACACAGACAGACAGACAGACAGATAAACGCCGGCAAAAACATTACCTCATTGGCAGAGGTAACAATTTCAGTGAACTTGGCATCTGAGCTATGAATAATGCACTAAATAGGAACAGTCATTTTGTTTAAAGATGATGGGTCTCATTCTTGCTCCCGGTGAGACCTGAGTTGGGAGGGGAAAAAAAAAACAAAACAAAGCTGCCCACGGTTCTTCCGTTCCCTGTGCAACCAAGACTATATGTCGATATTTAATGCTGTGTCTTCTGTCCAACAAAGTATTCAGAAAGTGAAGTAAAAGCAGTTTTGGATGATTTTGCATGAAAAACAACACAGTGGGTGGAGTAGTTGTCAAGTGTTATTATTAATTGTTGTTTAAACTGTCTCACTAGGAACCATCTTATTACAGGTAAAATAAGATACAATTATTTTACCATTACAGAAAGGAAAAAGAAAAAAAAAATGTATGCATTTCTCTATATTAGCAAAACTCTCTGTTTCAGGCAACTACAGCACCTCTATTATCTGAGAAACCTCTGCCAGGAGTCCATCACAGCTTCATGACATTGTTAGTGTGGTTAATAATGGCTCAAGCTGCTACGTGGGTCTCTCTCATTAGATCAAGTCCATTCAACCACTGACACTTCAAGAAACACTATCTGACGCCTAACCAATTAATCAATTAATCAACCTCCATTTAAATAGCAGCATATAATAACTTCTTGGCACCCAAAGTGCTTTACATCAAATGGCAAATAAAAGCATAAGTGCCAAGCAGATAACAAAGAATCACAAATAAAATCTTAAATTTGCCAAGTGCCCATCGATTAAGATAAACATGTTATATTTCAAACGTATTATCATGTTTAAAACACATGGTTTAAAAGTATGTTGTGAGAATAACAGTCCATATAGGTGTTAACATTATAAAGTCTGAAACTGATTTATGTGTGCTCCTCATTTACACAAGTGTTACACATGGTCAGGAGCATGGGCGTAACCACGCATTCTTTGGGGGGGGTCGTGTCCCCCCCAATACTGGGAAAATACCAATCTGTCCCCCCCAATATTATGTGTAAATATGTTAAATATTTCCTACTTTTATGAAACCTGGCTCAACAGTCCGTCTCTTGTTATTTCCAAATATTTACCGATCAATTATTTATTTCCGTTTATAAGGAAAACTAAAGTGTGTGACCACCCCCTCCCAGTTGTACACTTGGTTGCGCCCATTTAACGGCTCTCGGTTTGAAGCGCCGGTTCCGACAGAGGAAACAATAGAGAGCGTTGAATGTTAAAGAAAGGAGGGAGCAATTTCTTTACCCAAAAAGCAGAAAAAACAGGACATACAAAGTTTTTTCAGACAGTAAGCAACTAGATAGCTAAAGTGGAGTGATGTTGTCATACTGAGTGTGTTAATTTTTAATTAATTTGAAATATTTAGCTCGTTAAAAAGGGCTCAGTTTGTTAGTTGAGCTAGCTAGCTTGAAGTGAAGAGACTGTATCATATGATATGATGTGTCTTCCGTGTGTGTGCTGTTTCTCTCTCCGTGTGTCGTGTGTATGTGTGTGTGTGTAACGCTAGAAATACAAGCAAAATATTTAATGTATCAAATTAAAAAGATCCTCAGGGTCAGTTATTGTTCTTCTGGTCCAATAATAATATCTGGTCATAATGCAGGCAGCACAGAGAGGCAGGGAGAGGGATGCTGTAAGGACAGGCCAGACAGGGACATTCTCTGAAAACATGGATGATCAGGTGAGACACTGGAATACAAGACTCAACAGCTTGATGACATTTGTTTTAACCTAAGCCTACGTGTCAGCAGTAAATAAAACTAGTAAGAAAAGCAGAATATTCTAAATAAAATTTTCCTCAGGGTCAGTTATTCTTCTGGTACAATAATAATATCTGGTCATAATGCAGGCAGCACAGAGAGACAGGGAGAGGGATGCTGTAAGGACAGGCCACACTATTTTTTTTATGTCAAATGAATAAATCTGTATATATATTCAATTAAAATCAATATTTTACATTTAATTATTTGTACAAATCTATGATTTCATTCACATTAAACGTTTCAGTGTAAATGTGCAGACATTCATTTTGAGACAAATCAACAAAATACAAATTAACTTGGAATTAAAAGTCCATCGTGTGCTATGGACTTTTTGTTGTTCCAATCACAATATTTACATCAACATGCTTTAGGCATGTAATTTTTCCCAGCTGGAAGCTATCCTATTCGCTACTATCTCAGAGAAATTGCAGACTATTCCTTTAAATGTGATTTCAGATGGTCAATAAATAAAAATCACAGAAATGTGGGAAATGCACCTTTAAAAAAAATTCTGGGGGAGGGCTCTCATTTGGACCCCCCCAATGTCTATACCATGGTTACGCCCTTGGTCAGGAGTAGATTTTGGTTTGGAAAGTTTGGATCTACTAACATTTTCATGAATGCTAAAAAACATAAATTTCACTCTACTTAAGCATAAATCCATTCTGTTCATGTTTCATGAGTAACACCCAATATGGCTTGCATCCAGGCCTGGCCTTGCAGGGTCTCTAAAAAGGGCTTTTGCAGGTGCATTTGCTGACAATCCAAGTCAGCAGCCCAGCCAGAACTCATCACTGCTTCAGCTATCCTTCATTGCCCCTGCATCTTTCAAGGCCAGCCTGGAAGGATCTGGGCAGCTGTTGCAGTCCATTACATTTGCGACAGATACCAGATCTGGTAGAGCCCAGTCTGTTTACCAGCATTATAGGCTGACATGAGCTAAGCTAAGCTAAAATAGGTAGCCGGAGATAGATTAAATCAGGCACGTTCCATCTTATTGCCAAGCTCCTTCCTTCTGCCCATTTACCTGTTTTTATATTGACTGGGACTGGATAGTCAGTCCCTGCTAACATGCCATCCTCCATAAAAAACTGGCTTTAAAATAATAAACTCTTCAGAAACCTATTGGTGATGTTACAGAGGGCTTGTCCAGTTTGTAGTTCTCCAAACCAGAATATGAGATAAACATTTGTGATGTTAAATATTCTGCTTTTATTTTAAATTACTGAAACTGTCTTCATGTTTATTCATATTTCATTGAAAAATATGTAAGTCTTGTGTGTCTTGTAAATGTCTATGTGATGTGTGTGTTGCTCCAGCCTTGAAAGTTAAAGGCGTACATATGTTGCTTAAGTGTTACAAAAGGATAAACATATAAATTACAGCAAGGTCTAAACTTTCTTAGGCTGTTGTTTTTATGAATGATGATGAGCTCCAGAACCAAGTTGTTCATTTTTCAGATTCTGATCCAAACAAGGTCATAAAACTGCTCAACAGTGTTCAGTCTGCATCTGAAGCATCTGCTTTCTTTTTTATTATGATGGAGCAATATATTCAACTGACCCACTCACTTCTGTTAACTAAACTGCACTCTTGAGCTTTAACTGCAGCATTTATAAAAGCTTCATAGGAATTTTTGGACAGCAAGTCATTATGGGAAACCTGTAACTTGTGGACTTCTTATTCAACGTTCACAAAACAACATTCACCATTTGGTAACACAAAGCTGTTTTTGTTGTTGTTGTTGTTGTTTTATAATGATATCAATAAGTTTAAAATATATAGATGAGTAATATTTTCAGCTACTTCTGTCAAACATTGTTATGATTTACACAACCACTGCAGATTTAGAACCCTATAAGGACTTATTGGTAATTGCTGATAATGATAATATGGCAGATTGTTGTGAAAAAGCCACATTTTTATGGAGATGTTAATGGTAAGCCTCCCTGATGTCTGACCTGTGGGAATAGCTAATACTGCATGTGAACAATCGCTTTCTCTGTCACTTTCATAGTCTGAATATAGAATGATGATCATTAACACAAAACTGTCCCAGGGCATAAAATTAGAATTTTTACCAAGTCGCCCCTGGCTACCAGGTTTTTGAAGTTGGTAGCCAGCTAGCAATTTTGGTCGCCAGTGTTTTTCGTCGCCCCATACGTCAGGGGTTAATATGGCACCAGCAGCATTGTAATTTATGAAAAACCCCTATTATCGTCTACTATCACTACATTTCAGAAGCATTTACAAGCATGAAAGCGCATTTTATTCTGTTTCCATGATGCTTACTATGAAAACTAATATTATTTCTTTTTTGTTAACACCAGAACTGCCAAGTAGGTCATTTTTACATCCTAGCATTTTCACATGTTTGTATTTCTGTTAAAATAAAACCCCTACATCTGTAAGTTCATGACTTTTTCTAAAATGGATTTATTAATCATTCAGTGAATTCTGGTGAGTATGTGATGAAAAGAAAAAAGAATATGACCATTTATACCTGGAACCACAGAGGGGGTTATTTTCACCCCCTCATATAAACGCTGTATACAGCTGTCATTTTTTTGCGCCACGCCCCTCCGCGCTCCACTGCCCGTTGCTTGGCAACGCTCAAACTTTGTGGCGTTATCGGACTTTGACAGTTATTGTCATCACTAAATCTTTCAAGCAAACAGCAAAATTTAAGACATGAATCCAACAAAAACAACAGTCTGGCTGTTGTACCAGGATCTGAGTGAAGGAGAGTCAGAAAGATGATAATAACGGCAGATGTGGGTGAGGAGGATTCGGTGGGGGGGGACCGATGACCCGTCATTTTTACCAGGTGATACGACATCAACTGAGGATGAGGAGGTGAATTTATGAAAAAGGTCCGGCTTCTATAAGTGAGGGGTCACCGCCACATACATTCAGTCCTCAGACACAGTGGGGGCTCGCGGAAATACTCTGACAGGTAAATTCAGAAGTCAAGCGTTTTAGTTTCCTCTGCTTCTAATCATTTGGTATTTTAGCGAGGCTACGACTCTGACTGATCTAATCATAAATATTTACATTGATCAGAGCTCAACCTGTATGTCAGCTACATGAGGCGGCCAAAGACGGAACCGTTTGGAGACCCATAGAGCTGGGACCGCGGGCCCGGAGAGCCCAGTCCACAAATGTCCCGGTGGAGAGAGGTGGTCCAACTGCATACACGCGCCGCAACATTGACGACCCTATGAATGCGTTCATGTACCTGATGGACCAGGTGATACAGCACACCTGTGACTGAACGGTGGCGGAGCCGCGCCGGTGGAGAGGAAGGCTGGGAATGGAGTCATGTGTGCGTGAGGGGGAGCACGCAGCGTTAATCCGTTTTTCCAAAATTATTAAAATATCTGTGATTTACATCTGAAATCTGTTGTTTTGTATTGTAAATAGTCTGTCATTCGATTGCTGTTGTTGTTTTCATGTTTGTGTTAACATACAGCTCCTACAGTTTGTTGATGAACGTACCGATGTATTTATTTGTGTGGCTGAGAGAGAGCGCGTGCAGCGTTCTACCACGTAGAAAAAAGCTCGCAAAAATATACATTTTAAACACTTATTTTGACAAGTGTCCATTATTATTTCAGAAATATTCAGGAATGAGCCACGTTACAACTATTATAAATGACATGTTCGCATCACTGACGCTGTTGCAGCGATGGGGTGAATATGAAGTTTGGAATCTTGGCGGTTCTAGTGTTAACTATTCTGTTGTGTATTTTTATGAGGTTATTTACCAAAATGATCCATTTTACTGTGGAGTAGATTCAGTGATGGACAAAACTGAAGACCGACGAATACAAAAGTCCACCTCTCCATGCTGGGTTAGGCGCATGCGTAGTTATGACTTCCGGTAAACGACGGGCACCCAAAACAGGGCCACTTTCCGATATATAATATATATCTAATTATAAACTTTGTTTCTAAGTTATTTAGATATGTTTACCTTGGTGACACATGACAAATGTGCAGAAATCATAAAAAAAAAAAAAATTCCTAAGTTGATGGTGGATTTTGTGTCCCTCGCCACTGGCGACAGGGCAGAAAAAAACGGTCAAAATCATTAAATTTGGGTCGCATATGGCGACCAGTTGGTCGCGATTTTATGCCCTGTGTCCCCCGACACACACACACTCACACACCACCACCACCTTAAAGGACTGATCGATGTAATGTATCCCATATCTGTAGAAGAGTTTGACTGTGTCACAGCAGTTAATCTCTTTAGTTAAGACAAATTAATGACAGAAGATCTAATTTGGTTTGTTGGACATTTTCTCTCTCTGAATATATTGTGATTGGTATATGGATGTGTTCAAAGTTGTGATATATACCATAGAAAAGTTTTTAGTTGAGAAATCAGTGTCAGAAAAGGAACTATAAGGCACTATGCTGTTTCCAGAGCAAATACAAATTAAACAGGTAGAGCAAATTACATATAAAGTCAATGGCATACCGGCAGATGTAAATACATGTTCAGTTAGACAGAGCCATCAAAAGTTAAAAGCATTAAAAATTGAACAATGACAAACTTAACTATTCTTTAAACTTAACTCACTTCCTGCACCATTTTTCTTCACTTCTGGCTGCTTACACACTGGGGGATTTAAGAGCCTGGCTTTGAGTCTGATTACAAGAGAACTGGTCATAAACCGTGCGGTGTCCATAAGATAATTTTACCGCCCAAAACTGAGTTGGAGCCTCTGATCTTGAGTCATAATTGTCAACATTTTTGATATTTATGATATGATTCTTGCCTCTGACTGAATACTCTAACCTCCCATGACAGCTGCCAGACTAAGTAGCATCAACAAGTGGATATTTTGCACTTTTAAGACTTGCAATCATGGTAGTGAACAGAAGCAGCTCAAAGAAAATGAGATCTTGAAAAAGAAGACCAGCTTATAGAACTGTGGCAATCCACCAGTGCCTTTACAGGGCTTGACAATAAGCATTTTAGAGCATTGGCCCACAGGGCCAGTAAAATTTGGAATGTACTGGCCCTGATTCATAAATCAGTGGCCCAACTATTCGCAGGCGCGCGGAACAGCGGCCGCCGAAGGAATTTTGAAAAAATGATGTAATTTGGTGCATTCTGACACTGAAATGAAGAAATAAAAAGTCTCACATATTTTAGCAATATTATGTTATCTGACACAACATTTTTGTTGAATAACTTTTTTTCTGTTTGCAGGTAGCATGCACATATAATCTTGAAGAATAACCCCGTAGATTTTCCTGCCTGCATTGTAGATGCACATAGTATTACTGTCGTAAAACACCTTCTGTGTTGTTAATGTGGTGTGATGCTTTGTTGCTTTTAGTATAAACTTCTAAAATACCTTCTTTGTAGCATGGAGCTTTTTGGTCCATAACCTGTTAGATTTATCAAAATTAATCATTCATGCTTTGGTGATGGTTTAATATATTATGCACTCCTCCAATCTTATAATATACTTTTATATAATCTTTAATTAATGAAATGATTACACACCTAACATACAACACACAAGCCCAGTCCCAAGTCTGGGATAAAAGTGTGAGGGAGGCAGCAGGTGAGTATGTGGTAAGTTGTTTTTGGCACTAAAATAATCAAACTGCATTTTACATATCAAAGTAGAAATTTTATTCACTGTTTTCACAATGTGATATTAGATGATATCTGAAAAGCACAGAATACTTACTCATGTCTTGATACTTACTATCAAGCAATAACCATCATGTATGAAAAACTTACACATATTAAGTGTTTGACAGTCTCTGACATCACAAGTCCTTCCTTTGAAGTAGTTATTTTGATTTTATGCTATATTTGGCATTGACTAAATAAATTCTCATCACAGATGCTTTATGAGACCTTTTCAAATTGGTATTTATCGCATGGCATCTTCCTGAGTATATATTTGACTAGGTACATTTTGTTCAGTATTTATTTCATGTTTAACTGTTTATAGTTTTGTAATTTGTGTTTCCTGTGCCACCACTTCATAGCCATCAGTTTCCGTCTCCACCCTGTCACAGCCATCAGTTTCCTTCTCTACCCTGTCACAGCCATCAGTTTCGTCCTCCACCCTGTCACAGCCTAAAGAAACCATTATCTCCTCAGACCCATAGGAGGTGCTAAAGCAGTCTGTAGTCAGTTCTTCCTCCAACTGCAGCAACTCTTCTTCCAACTCTGCATCTGTATACACCTTTTCGACTTGAAAATTGTGGACATGCGCCCCCTAGTGGCCCAGCCATAACTGGACTGTGCGGTGTTCCACCAACTAACTCAAACACAGCAGCGTGGAGCATTATTTACGGATAACGCAGACATGTCTTGGATTGATGATGTTAGGCAGAAGCCTTCAGTTACAGATGAAGGTATTTTATCGCTGTTTTTAATGATTGGTTATGGAAATAACATGATCTATTCCCATAATCAAACACTAAAAACTGTGGAACGCTGCAACGCTGGCTATAACTAACGTCAACAAACCATAAAGATTACGCTACTGTAACGTTAACGCTAGCGGTAAATTAGGCTATGTGTTAACGTTAAATTTAATTTATTTTATCATTCTCCTAATTCATTCATTCATTCATTCATTCATTTATAGGCTTGTGCTAGTGCCGAGGGCTACAGTAGCCTCATACTGCTGTTCTTTCGGCCAGAATCGTCCGGGACGCTCAGCGAGACTGAATAGTACGAGATTAAATGTTAACGAAAACTCACCCGGCTGTATTCATTTGGAACAAAGTCCTTTCTGTTGATATTTTTCACCCACGTCTTCCTAACTTCTTGTTCTGCAAACAAGGCAGTTTTCGTGCAGTAAAGGCTTGTGTATTTCACATACTTTCTTCTTCCATTGTTGAATTTTCACGCCATTGTTGGCACAGTTTATGACGGATCATGTATTCCGACTCGACATTATAAAAATATATATTTGTGGAAAGAGAAAAACACTGGTTAATCTGCAAGCCGGTGAAAGAATCGCTCTGTAGCACACTCCAGCAATGGCGGACGGGGTACTTCCGGGGGGCTGGCCCGAAAAGGTCTATAGCAATACCGTTGTGTACTTTCGTTGTTTCGATTCTTCTCCGTCTTGTATCTTTTCGCGCGCATTTAAAGATGCTGCTGCCGAACATTCCCGAACAGTTCCGGAAATGCACGAAGACGCGACACACTCCTGCAGCGAAATTACGTTCTTCACATGGCGGACCATCTTCATGTTCCGATAAAATACAAGTCATTTCTGGGCGATTATGACGAATATATACATAAGAAAAATCTGAAATTGCCTCAAAATGTGGTGGCCCGGACGGGCCAGTGTTTAATAAAGTTTACTGGCCCGTACTGGCCCGAGACAGGCGAAAAAAACGCTCGGGCCATCGGGCAAATGCTATTGTCGAGCCCTGCTTTATAATCTGTCATGAAGACATACCAAAAAAGGACTAAATGTGTTTTTTTCTTCTGAAGTCACATTTGATCATGTGAGTTACTTTAAAATCTCATGTCTGTGGAATCACTACAGTAAGATCATTATTACTAGCGTTGGGTGTATGTACTCATTATCTGATGGAATCATTAGGTGTATGCATTTGGAGGATTATAATATCAAAAATAAATTCAGACTGTCCATATGTCTGTGATCACCCATGTTGATACTGTATAATTGGTTGAGATGTGAAAATCATCTAGTGTGTACCTAGTTTAGGTTGTTGTTTGGAAATGTGCCAGACAGCAGCTGTAAATAGGCATAAAAACAAGGCTAACACTGGCAGTTAATCCTCTGACATTTGCAGTAAGAAAAATTTAGCAAAGACTGCAGCAATTTGATACAGACACAAAACTGCATGTCTAAAATTCTTCAGGAGTTAGTGTGTTAAAAAAAACAACAACTTTGAATTGATAAACCACTGAAAAGCAAGAAAGCTGAAACAATACATCTTTTCATGCATGCATTTATTTTTTTTCTACACTTTTTTGCATTTATAAAATATTTACAGGCTATAATGACAGAGGCTGAAGCGTATGCAAACCTCTTCATTTCATAAATATACAAAGGTGAATCTCACCCATCACCATTCAAACATTTCACAAGCAGATGTTGCCAGCACCACTGAACAAGCAAACTCCACGTTGTGTTTCATTTTGGAGTCCATAGTCAATAGTTAAAATAATTATAAAGGTGTATAGAAAATGTCTGTCACTGACTGGTAATCTGAGTAGTGCGTGATGTATGTCCATTTGATATGGAACAGATGTTGCTCCTTGTTTTTTTGGGAGGCGCGGGGGTGGTTTGTTGTTGTTGTTGTTGTTATTTTTTCGATGTCAAAAATGCCATTCAAGATCCACAAGACATAAGGATGGTGATTCTTTGGAAATGTGTTATTGTGACCCTTAAGCAGCAGTAGAGACTTCTGTCTTGCTGGTTGACACTGAGGTCTCATCTTCAACCATACCACCCATTCCAATTGTAGCCAGAATGCAAGTACGGAACTGAAATGAGGAAAAAGGACAAACATAAAAAAAAAAATACAGATTTAGAGATTGCACTCAAATAATTATTAGAAATCACTGGATAATGACAAGGCTGTTCTATGAATGCCAGTGTTGTTTACTCTGCTGGAAAAAAGTATTTTAAGTTTATGTTTATCAAACTTAATGATGAACATTTCCACATAACTTCTAAAGTACAAAAAAACTGACCTGTTTGTTCATCAAAATGTAGATAACAGGATTGAACAATGCTGAGGTCTTGGAGAAAAAGGCAGGGATAGCCATGGAGATTGCTGAGAAGGCAGCTCCCTTGTTAAAGAAGATCCATGCTGCAAAGGAAGCGTATGGGACCCAGGCAAAGAGGAAGCCAAACACCATCAGGATGCACATTCGTGTCACTTCCTTCTCAGCTTTCTGGGTTGAAGCTGAGTCCTGTTGCTGAGCTGCAGCCTGAAAAACAGGTTAACTACAGTTAATGTCTGTGCTTTGCTCCACTAGTTTATGAATTAATGTTAACAAAATCAAGATGTGGATTCATTTCAGAACGCTTAACATCCACAACCACTGAAAAAAACGAAAGGGTCAAATGATTGTAGAAAACTGGCAATGGTCTTTCGATGGCTTTGTTTAATGGGCGTATTTGGCAGCAAGTGAGCAGGTGGAGATTTTAACTAATTTCTTAGAAGCGGATAAAATAAGCAAATATAAGTGGCTCAGAGGGCGACAGCTTCCACAGTTATTATAAGTGCACCTATTCTTTTAGTCTTTTATCTTGTCCATGATCGTGAGGCTTCTAAATCGTAGTGTTAACCCCATGGAGCTGCACAGCCCAGGGCTTACTGTTGGGGGTACATAGATGGTCATATGACTATCAAAAATGGAAAATGAAACATTGCTGTATGACAGCATCCTTACCATCTCAATGCCTGAATCCGTTTAGAGACATCTAAATAACTTGCAGAGTCCATGCCTTAAGGACTCAGAGCTGTTTTTAACGTACAAGGGCGAACAATATAATTCTATGCATGTGGCTGGAACGTTGTTGGTATTTAGTATTTAGACAAAAGGATATCTTTGCACATGTGTAAGAAAGGGTGTAAGAGAAGGACACGGGACTCTTGAAGGGCTCTGTTCTTGTTGATGTTTTCATTTGTGGGGTAGAAAGGTTTGAACTTGAAAACATTTATTTAGGATCTGTTGATTTTGTATATCAACAGATAAACTTTGTTTTACTTTGAATTACAAGTGGCAGTTATGTTCTATTGGAATTAAATAAATATCTTACTGTTATAACATTGTTTGCCAAATGTAGATGTAGGAGCAAAGCTCTACAAATAGATATTTCTTTGCAAGTGCGGAGGGACTTGTTCAGTCATTTGCCACATCAGACTATGTACAAAATGACTCCTCTCAGTTTTGAGAAAGATACTCTCAAATAATATAACAATTTTCTCAAATACGAGCAAATGCATTTAAGATCGTAGCTTTTTCAATGTTGTGAGAATAATTTAATCTTAAACACTTACAGCTTTTACTGTCAGCACAAGACTTCCATATGTGAAAAAGATGGTGAAGACCGGCACAACGAAGTGGCAGGAGAACAAGTACATCACATATGATTCGTTGTTGTAGCCTGGCGCCAGAGTGTAATAGTCAGGTCCACAGGAAACCTGAATACCCTCAGGAATATATCTGTGAAGACACATAATACTGTGTTAGACGCACTGCATTATGACCTTTCTAACTTTGTGAGAAACCCACACTCTAAAATATTTGCAACAAATAATGAGATTAAGATGTTTCATGTCACATTGGTAAAGGTTTTCACAGAATAAAACACGAGCTGAAAAAATGCAAGTTAATACATTCTAACCAACTCATACAATCCCACCCCGTTACTTAGTTGAAGGTACACCAGTACCTCCTCCAAACTGTGGATTTGCCAACCACCAACTAAAGATAAATACTTTTTAGCTGAAGTTCAACCGCAGAACTACACCTCAAAGCCTCTCTTTCTTGTCACATGTCTATAAAAGCCTGCCTGCCCCATGTATCTGTTCATTCCTCCATTCACCCAGCTCCTTCTTCTTTTCTCCTTCTAAGTTTTTTTTTTTTTTTTTTGTTTTACCTTCTTAAAGGTAAGAGTCTGCTTGCTTTGTTTGGAGTGATCCTAATGAAGCCTTTTCCACACCCTGGTCATTAACTTTCACATATTCAGTACCAAGAGTGGATGTACCTTCCTAATTTAAGGTCACTGACTTTTTCTTCAGATTTTTGATTTTTGACGTAATATTTGTTAAATAAATAATCACATTCTTCTCAGTGGTAAATGTCATGTAAATCATGTGAATCTGGAAAGAATTATCTCATTACCTTGACCAGCCAAACAAAGGAGGAAAAGCACAGGAAGAAGCCATAACCCAGGTGAATGCACAGCCCACTGCAGAGTGGGTGGCAGTAAATTTGAAACTTCCCATGGGTTTACAGACCACAATGTATCTTTCAATAGCTAAGACCACAAGAGACCATAGAGAGACTTGACCTGTGGGAAAAATAAATAAATAAGTAAGGTGCAAGTTGTAATCAGAAACTTAAAATGTTGTAGTGATTCAGCGTACATGCAGAATAATCATTATTTTCTAAAGTTTACCTCCAAGAGTAGCCATAAATCCTTCAATGGCACAGCTCATGGGTCCCAAAGCAAAATAGCCCACCAGTGAAGAATAAATGGTGACTGTGAATCCAAAGCAGACCATGATCAGTCCTGCCACAGCCAAGTTCACCAGAATGAAATTGAGAGGTTGTCGGAGCTTCTTATGTTGAGCTGTGACCACCAGTGTCAGAGCGTTGATCGGGAAGCCAGTGCAAACCAGAAAAAACATGTAGAAGGCTAGTAACTTGAACTGCCATGGATCCGCCAAATAATATTGCGGATAATCATAAGGACTCCTCACAAGTCCCGTCCTGTTGTTCATGGGGATGTAGAAGTTCTTGCCTTCTGTGCCATTCTCCATCTTTGCAAGTTAGGATTTGTTTGGATTAGAGTCCAGTAACTCTTGAGCTCTGTCTATACAGCTCTCTAATTTCTTCAATGTAATTCAGGAGGCATGGTTATATACCCTACAGGGACTTCAAAAGAAGAAGAGCTAAGAGGATCTAGGTATTCAGCCTATAATCTCTGTTAATCAGTGATCTCTTTTTTTTCCAAGTTTTTAGGACATGCTTAGTAATAGGAGGCATTAATGTCACAAGATCATTATAACTGCATTACGTTGGAGAGGAAGAGAGACTCATTCTGGTTTATCCTCTTTTTTTCCTTTTCTTCTTATTTTTTTATTAGTCATTTAATTCCACATTTTCTTCCCAGAAACATTTCAAATTAACCTTCCACATTTGTCTCAACTTGAATATAAGATTTCTTCTCCTGTCTGAAGCACCCTTCACACTTAAAGTCTCTAAAGTGGTGAAATTAAATAAAGAGCTTTCACTTGTGGTTATTAGTTAAACACAATTAAAGGAAGGCACTGTTCGACAACCTTGGATTGCAGTGAGCAGTATCTTTATGGGAAACACTTGAGTGTGTATATAAAGTAACAACATACCAGCAAGCAGTATAGATAGCGATCGGCAGATGAGGATGTTTTCATATAGAAACCTGCCAGGTTTAAGACATCATATGCTATTTGTCATCTGAAGTGAGAAATATTCTTTTCCTCACCTTTCATGGTTTCACTTTCCATGGCTCAGCAGGAATGGTAAACTCAATATTAATGATAGTTTTCTGCACAACTCCCAGCCTCAGTCACATCTTCTTCCTCCTCCTGTCTATATAACTTGTATATGAGGACAGTAACAAGAAGCCTTTCTTAAGCAACTTGACTGTCAACGTATTTCCAACTTCCAAACAATTCTTTAATTATATTTCCTTACGGTGATATATAGAACTCGTGAGCTTGTCATCATTGGCAACAATTATCCCGTAGACCATCTTCATCAAGAAAACTGTTAACCTGTTTGTTAGATCCAGAACATTTTCAAAAAACAAAATCAATTTCAGTCCTGTTGTTTTATCAAAATTGAATTGATCATCCATATTTGATTCCAGTCTCTTTACTAAGATAAATCCAGTATTAATTTAACAAAGTATATAAAATTGTTATAATATTAGAGATAGAACTGGTTGGCCAATCATTGCCCATTTTTCCAGCCATAAAAAACCTATATCAGTCGACATAAAGACAATACGCATACAACGTCCAGAACAAAAATACTCTACAAGCAAATGTCAACATTTAGTGCATCTCCTGGGACCAACATTTTTTTATTTATTTTTTTTTACTGTAAAGCACTTTGTAACTGTGTGTTTTGAAAGGTGCTATACAAACAAAGTTATTACCTCTGACAAGTAGGTTATGTTTTTTGCCTGTTTGTTTGTTTGTTTGTCTGTCTGTGTTCAAGAAAACAAAAAAGACATTTCTTCTTCTTCTGATTTGGAAAGTCCATATTCCTATGTTGTGTTACTGATATAGTACTCCCATGCAGAGGCACAGGAAGCAAACAATTCATAAAGTATAAAATTGCAACATTCCATTGCAACAAAGGCCTTTGTTGCATATCACGTCTTACTCATTTCTGTCCATTTCTTGAATTATCAAAGACATCTACAATAAAAGAGAGAGAAAACTGATATATTTTTTAAATGATGTACTGCGTAAAAATTTTCAGTTGTTAAGATATTAGGGTTTTCTATCTTGCAATACCATGAAGATAAACTCTGCAGCTGGACAGCTGCTCTTAACTTCAGCTGTTATCTTCTTCAGTGTCAAGAAGAACAAGCAGTCCTGCAACAGATGGTTTGGCCCCGCCACAGATTCCTGATCTCAAAACTGCAGTGGCTGTCTGAGATTACGTGAAAAGGCAGGAAGTGGTGGGACAACCTTAATCCATAGAAGAAAGTTCTCTGCATGGCTCAGCATGTTAGAGCAGTAGGCAAGTACAGGAAGGAGGACTGGTGATGTTTTAATACCTTGGGTAACAGAGCTAGTTGTAATATATTGTACATACATTTACAAAATATACATATTTAATGATCAAATTGAATTGTTACTTCAACATGATAAGTCAATCAACGTTTACACGCTTGTAATTCAAACATTCTGCTGCTCTGTCTAATACAGTATGTTATTCTCCTTTGTTTTGCTTTACTTTTTGAATGATGATTGTTTCTTTTTTTTAGATAAGCTTCAAATCAAAGAAAGATCCTGAACACTGCTGTTGCTCAGCATCACCATTTTTTTAAATAACACTAAATGCTAACATTTCAGCACTAGCTGACCTTCCTTGGGCAGATGTCAAAAGAGCAGCCTCTCAACATCTTGTGTAGGTTATGTTCACAGTTACAATCCCATAAGTGTGCTTTTCAGTCACGAGGAATCACAACTTCAAAGCATCAAACACCAAGCTTCAACACACTAAGAATTACAGTCCTGTCTGTTTCTATCATATCTAGTGAGAGATTACACATCTAATGAATGAAAACATCAGTCTACTAGATTTCAATAATCAGATTTTTTTAATCATGTGCACTCTAACTGTTATTTGAATCTTGCGTTGTTATGGGTTTTGATATGTCACACAAGATAATTTTATACATGCGCTCACATGCTTTGTATTTTTTGTGAATTCAAATAAAATCCACCTGTATGTAACATCTAAAGACCTAAGCATCCTCAGAAAGTAAAGTCTGCTCTGTCCCTTCTTGTAGACAGCATTACCGTTGTGCCAGTGCCATTTTTGGTACAACAGCAGTATAACTCAGGTTTGTCCTATGATGCCCCACGTCAAAAGTTACAAACAGCTAAAGAAGCATCTGAGCAAGTGTGAAAGTTTGCAAACATCACACTTGTACATGCAACAGTAAGCTGTTAGCTGACAGATATCTGTATCGTAGTGAAAATGTACAAGCAGTCTAAAGAAAGGCTGTGTTTCTCTAAAACAGGATCCCAGCATTGCAAGATGCAATTCATCCATAAATACAGAGAAAATATTGAGTCCACTCATAATGATAACAGCAACCTTTCCTAAGGTAATATATTGCAAGCTGCTGTGCCTTCACTTTGATCCCCAAACCTGTATGTACACGCACTGTGAATATCATCTGAGAGGGTTAGTTCTTGTTCAGGACGCAGTTACTGAGGAGTGGTTTTACATTCTGCTTGAGAAAGGAAATGCGGCTGTATGGTATTTCTCCAATGCAGTATCTGAAGACTGCAGACAAATGGTCATGGCTGCTTGTCTTCTGTGTTTCCCTATGATAAACTTGAGACTTGTCCAGGGTGTACCCCTCTTTTCACATAAAGACGATTCAAAAAGTCTCCAGCTGAATGACGCTGAACAGAATGAAACACTTCATTCAAGCAGCATTTGGGCTCCAGTGTCATTTTAAAAGTGTTGTTGCAGCACTGATATGAGGAATAATATAAATAATATAACTAGTTTTTACTCATTGCGCATACATTGGTTGTCAGGTAAGACTAGTCTTCAGCTGTGATCTTACTTCCTCTGTTTAACGTCATCAGATGCGAGTTCCAGGTCAGTCATAATGAGGTAACAGGTTCCTAGCCTGTCTAACTAAATAAGAACATGATCCCTGTTATATGTCCGTGTAGGCAGCACTGTCCAATTGATTTAACTCCATTTAGATGTAATTCACAAGCTAATAATAATGAATAGAATCTGGCTTCTTTAATTAAGCTACAATGGCATATTTACAAGTGTTTCCTTACACCAACCAGGGATACCTTTCCCCAGTTTTGAGGTTGAATATGGATCAAATAAGTGTTTTACCAGAGTGTTGTGATGAAACAGAGAAGTTGACCTTTGAGCTTTGGATGGAAATGTAATCATATCCCAGTTATTTAATTATTATTACTATTATTTTATTTTCCATTTGTGGATCATTAAAGTGTTTTTGAATTTGAATTAACATAATAACATTGGCCCTTAACATAGTCACTATGAGCTATGACATCCAAATTTTGAGCAGTTCATCCTTGAATTCAAGTGAGTATTTATGTCAAATATGATGGAAATTATTTATTCCACATTCCTGAGAGTGGGTAACTAAAACCCAAGAAGTCCTTAGCCTCCAGCTAAAGATTATTCTCATTATCCAGTATATCTCATAAACTCAATTAAATGACTACAATGCCAAAAAAAAAAAAGAGAGAGAGAAATTATTTTTTGGTATTGTATTAAATAAAATGATATTTTTCCCCTTTTTTTCAGGTTGAAATTTTTGTAATGTCTGTAGGTATAACAAATTCTAGCTTCTCCTCAGAACTTGTAATGACATTCTGAAGGCAGCTCTAAAAAATTAATTGATTGACTAAAATCCTTCGTATCCATATACCAAATTGACTAACCAGATAACATTATTTGTGAATAATCCATTTACAAGAGGAATGGAAATAACACAAGGTAGAAACGAAATTAATATCCAATATTCACTTTAATGTTGCATTGGTGTGAGTTAGACATACAGTTCATACCCCATTCCCAAAGTGTGTGGCATTAAACAGAAACTTTTGCCCACCTCAAATTATAGGGAAACTAATACCTATTTAAATAACTAGATTAGTGGCAATGGGGAATAAAGTTTGGGAGCACCTGGGGTAATCCCTTTACAGATACGTCTTGTCTGTGATGAGAAAAGTAAGCTTAAACATTAGAGATTCAGAATCCCATTAGCTTGCTTTTCCATATGCCTTTTTGTATTGGATTGAAATTTTATTAATTTAGTGCAGTAATTAGTGACTAGTTTCTCTGCCGAGGTGAGAGCTCAGGTGAAATCCTGTTTTCAGTTTTTTAGTGTCAGTTTTTTAGTGTCTGTCACTCATGAGAGTGGGTAACTAAAACCCAAGAAGTCCTTAGCCTCCAGCTAAAGATTATTCTCATTATCTAATACTGGCTCATAAACTCAATTAAATGACTACAATGCCAAAAAAGAGAGAGAAATTATTTTTTGGTACTGTATTAAATTAAATGATTTTTTCCCCCTTTTTTCAGGTTGAAATTTCTGTAATGTCTGTAGGTATAAAAAATTCTAGCTTCTCCTCAGAACTTGTAATGACATTCTGAAGGCAGCTCTAAAAAATTAATTGATTGACTAAAATCCTTCGTATCAATATACCACATTGACTAAACAGATAACATCATTTGTGAATAATCCATTTACAAGAGGAATGGAAATAACACAAGGTAGAAACAAAATTCAAATCCAATATTCACTTTAATGTTGCGTTGGTGTGAGTTAGACATACAGTTCATACCCCCATTCCCAAAGTGTGTGGCACTAAATAGAAACTTTTGCCCACCTCAAATTAACAGTCCAATATCTGGGGTGCAGAGGTGCTCTTTCACAGTCACATTTCCAGGCTTACACCATCTGCAGTTAACCAGCACTCCTACCCCACTTCTGTTGGGCTGTCTGAAGTCTTTTGTCCATCTTTATTGTCCAAAATTATTTTAGAGAGATGCTGGAGTCCAGGACATAATATGAACCAGAACATGATACTCCCACTGCCTCTTATCAGCGCTACAACATCCATCCCACATTCCTGGGATTTGACCCTTTTCATGACTGAAGAAAAGAAATGTTCCTTTACATTCTCCATTTTCCTCTTGCTCCACATCCTTGACTTCTCCTCCTCAACTCATATGTATCTGGTCTTTTCTTGATCATAACCTGGCTTTGGAAGGTTCAGTCTCCTGCTTCCACATGTAAACAGCTTTCAATCATCATGGATACTCACAACAAATTATATATTCAATTGTCTTTTGTTACCTTCATAAGGATTTGTTTATGTCATCTGAAATGCAATATATATACAATTTTAGATTTCTGTAGACATCCTATAAAATATATGACTCTGAAATCATTATCTGCAGATTAGTTAGGTTGGTCAAGCAGTCTGGCACTAACAACCATCCCAAGTTTAAGCTTACTTAAATCCCCTTTATTCCCCATTCTGACACTCACTTTGAACTTCAGCAAGGCATCTTGACCACGTCTACATGCCTAAAGGCACTGAGTTGCTGCCATGTGACTGTATGATGAGCTATTTGTGGGAACATTGTGAGAGAAATTTTGGGATAAACGGTTATAGAAGGACATATAATTCTGTAGGTAGTGACATGTTCAGAAATATTTATTTCTGAGTGATACGGAGACTTTTAAACAAGAAAACTGCTTCTGCGTATGTGATGGAGTGACAAATACTATAGCATTGCATAGTTTATACCTGAAAGACAAGGTTATAGAAAAATAAGCTTAATACCAGTGTAAAAAAGTATCACACATAAATTGGCCTTGGACAACTAAAATGCAAAGATTTTATCTCCCAGCAGATAACTGTAGTTACAGCTATAATAACTCTGCTGAGACACTGTTAGAGACCATATTCTGTATATATTGAACTGAACACATCACTGTCTCACCATATTTACCATGCACTACTCATAAAACAACTATTCACAGACACTTTAATTAGAAAAAGCATTACTATAATTACTGCTGGAAACTTACGACTGAACATAAACTTAACCATCTAATCATTGCACACTTTTCTGTGTATTTCATGCATATTATATTTTTTTATCATACAATACATCACACTATACATCTTCCTTCATTGCATTCTGTATAACCGTTTCTGTATTTTATAAGTTTACATAGACAAATGATTTATTAAGGTATAAAATATCTTATTCATTGAATACACTGAAATCATTGCACTCACTGTATGTAACTCCCTCTCTTTTGCTCATTTGCACCCATTGTATTTACCTCTGTAATTACATTATATAGTGTTCATATATGAGAATTATTGCACTACGAAAATGCACTTCTGCTTAGATGCTAACTGTATTTTGTTGTCTCACATCTACATGGGCAGTTGAATTTAAACTAATATAAATGTAAGTACATGTATGCATGTATGTATATATATATATATATATATATATATGTTCTTTATTGTTATTATTATTATTATTATTATTATTATAAATAAATAAATAATTATTTATTTTATTTTCTTTGTTCAACATGCCTATTGTCACGTCATTGTTAAGGATGTACCACAGAAACAGAAAGACTGTAAACATCCTATACACTAAATTTTAGCCTGAAATTACACAGTAATCAATACATTAAAACTGTATCTGCCTAGCAAAAGATTCAAGAATGTAAATGAAATTTATTTTGTGTTGCGTGACCAAGAATGTCGACCAGCATGTTGAGAAATATGGCATCAGTAAAATTTAAGTGTAATACATTATGATTTAATTTATTGAGAATGCAGACAAGCCTCATTCAATCTTAGTGCTATTTGTTGTATTTGTTCAGTTCCCTATGATAAAATAACTTTAGAAATGATCAAAATAGTTCCTCACTTAATAACATCCAACCTGCATAAGGGTAGTGTAAGTTTTTCCCCAAGTGGGGCACCCTATTTGGCTCAGCTCTTAATTTCAAGCAAACAAATCAAGAAAAATTACATTTTCACTCACACAATACATTTCTTTTAATTAAAGATTCAGATTCATCCAAAAAAAGAAAGTGATCTGTTCTAACTGTAATATCATCACTGAAGGAAAAGTTCTTGATGCAGAAAACCATCTGTCACACAGCTTTCATAAGAATGTCAACTTCCACAAGTGGGATTTCCAGAGCAAGAAGCTTGTGTTTATCTGCTTAGCATCCAAAAATTGTCACTGGCAAGCTGTTAAACCGGAGGGGTTTGGCCCTTCCTAATCTTCAATCCTCACAAATTGGATTCACACCTTGTACGCAAGTCAGAGGTAATAAGTAAAGTGGGTTATCTAGAATGACAGTTCACATTAGAGGTAAATCGACTGAATCTATACAAAGACAATTTAAAGCGAATGAATTTAGTTCAGCTTTCAGTTCTGTAACGTGTTAAAACAAGTGTAATAAAATAATAGATAGACAGACAGACAGACAGACAGACAGATAGACAGATAGATAGATAGATAGATAGATAGATAGATAGATAGATAGATAGATAGATAGATAGATAGATAGATAGATAGATAGATAGATAGATGGGAGGTCAAAGTGTTGTTTTTCTTAATGTGGGTCATCTGGTGCCATGGAGATGTGAGAGCTGAGCACTAAATGAGATTTATATCAAAGCCTGACTAAGGTGAGAAGACCAAAAAAGCTTAGAGCACAAGGGTGTCTTGGTGCACGCCTCCGGTCACGCGTGAACTGTTAAGTCTGCATTAGCTCTCTGCTTTACAGGTACAAGTACTTAACACACTTGTGGAGACTAAATGTGTTGAAAGTGTATCAGGAAGCAAACAGGAACTGCAGCTAATCTGTCAGTGGGTCAAAAGACAGCATGATCTGGAATGGTTACACCACACACCAGTGCGTCAGGCGGTAAAGGAATGGCAAAAATATTTGTGCTACCATGTCACTGTTACGTGACAGTAATTGTCCTCATTTTACCAAGTATGTCTTTACCTGGGACACATCATACATGTCTCTTGCAGATTTGCATGTTATATAAAATCTGTGTCAGAAAGTACTATGAAACATTTCGAACCAAGGTAGGAAGAGAAGGAGCTTTTGTTGTCAGACTAATTATAACATACACTATCAGACATGTTATCCTTTAATTTAAATACTGGAGTGGCAAAAAGGGTTGAGAGAAAAGTCACCTGCCTAATATTGTCCCTTTTTTAAAAAGTAATATCAGTACTGACCACGAGAATGACTTTTACCTACACAAAATTATTGTCAAGAGATTACAATTATTTATATGTTTCATTTGGATTTCTGATTCAGTAGTAATTGCAATAAACGTTTTTTGTTTTTTTGTTTCTTTTGTTTTTTTGGTTGTATGTCTTTGATACCTGCTCCTTCATCCACAAAACTAAATTAATGTTGTTTCCCACAACATCAAATCATTAATCTAAGACAAGGCAGGCATCAGTGCTGGTTCCATCAGCAGTCTTCCTCAGAAAACCCTCACATTTTCTAATTCATGTGTTAATTAATCCTGAGAAGTGATTCTCAGAGACTTGTTCTATTGGAATTATGATTCAGTCAAGTAATAACATTTCCAGTCAGTTCACTGTGTTTAAGTGGAAGCAACATTCATGAGGGAGTATTTTTCCAAGGCCCTGCTGTTGCAGAATCCCTCTGACAAGATCAGTGTCCTGTCTAATCTCGCTCTCCAGAGCGGCCCAGACACTTAGGTGCAACAAGGATTAAAGTCGAAGGTCTTCCACTCTGTTTTTCTCCTTTCTCACATGTGAGTATCATGTGAGTATCATAGTCCAGTGAAATCAGAATTTGAACCCTGGTTGGTTAAGGATTCCGAATTGGACCAATAGTTTTCGACAGTTAAAATGGATAAAATAATTGCCGTTTGTGGTGGTGTAGTGTATGGGCAGTGGTAATCATTTTGACAAATTATTGCCAGCAGCAACATTAAAAAAGAATTTTAAAAAAATGAACTGAAAATTAACTATTTAGTTCATTTTTTGAAATGTTAACTGAACTAGTTCATTTTAATTTCTATGAACTATGAACTGAACTAGTTTGTGTAGAAATTGAACTTGCCCAACACTGCCCTCAGTACAACACATCACTATCTCCATAGTGATGTTTTGTAAGACATTTTTCTCCTATCTGGAGCATTGGATATATAAGTAAACTCCAGTTTCACCCAATTCAGATTTTTGATTCATCACTGAACATCACTTTTGCCTGATCTTCCATAGTGATGGATTTCTCTATTCAGTTTTTTTGTTTTCCTGTTAATGATGATTCAGGTTTGGCTTTTCTGTTTGAAGAGTTCTTTGAAGAGATTTTTTCACACAGTTCAGTTTTATAGCCTTACTCTTCAATGACTTAGAAACAACTTACTGAAAACAACCCATATATTTTATTCCATTTTGTGCTTAATTGCCTTTTTAGTTTAATTTTATAATCATTTTCATTCTTTAACTGACAGATTCTTACCTGAGGGTCTCAAAGAAACCTGTGTGGGAATCTCAAAGTCTCCATATAGTGTGGGATTGGAAGAACTGTTTAATTTTATTTACAATTCTAGTTGAAGCGCCCTCTGGTGGTTCTGTAAACAATTCTCATTTCCAGATGACGTCAGTTTCTCTTCTATTTTCTGTACCCAACTGTTATCAGAGAGTGACTGCCCCTGGACAGGTTGCCAGACCATACCCCAAATCATATCAAAGATGGTGAATACAACAATATATTTATCAATACTGATTTTTTAACAGGTTTTAATGCTATTGTATTTGCATCATGCCTCTATCTGAATGTGTATGTGTATGTGTATTTTAATTATTCACAAGAGAATTCAGTTATACTCAGGATGGAAAATGTAGCACTTTACATGATATATGGCAATGTATCCGCAACTCAGAAGCACAGTCTTCACTGTGGCTTATTCAGCGTTTCAAATACAGACCTCAAGCGCCTCCTGGAGGCCAAAATCTGAACATGACCGATAGTAAATACAGTGCATGTGTTGTACATTCATCCTGCATTTTATATATATATATATATATATATATATATATATATATATATATATATATATATATATATATATATATATATATATATATATATATATATATCATTTATACTTATATATATATATATATATATATATATATATATATATATATATATATATATGTATATTAGAGACAACTTGCATTGTAATAGACACTATTCAAAGAAAAATAAAATAAAATCCAACAAAACCAAAAAACAGAAACCAAGAAAACCCTGTATGCACACAATTACACAAAATGCACAATCAACTTTTCAGAAGTTGTTCTTTTTTTTCATAAGTTAGAGGACTTAGACTTGGATCATCAGCTGGATCAGTACTGAGGTGACACCAAAGCATGTATCACTAAGCACAAATGTTATTGTTATTTAGATGAAATAACCCTGCTAAGAGCCAGCGATGGACTGGCGATCTTTCTCCCAATAAGAGCTGGGAGAGGCTCCAGCAGATCCCCATGACCCTGCATCGGATTGGATGGGTATAGATAATGGATGGATGTTGTCATGAGATAGAACCCAATATTCAACAGATGTCTTTCTGACCAGAACCTCAGAGAATTCACCACAAGGTGTGAATCCCTGGTTAACCTTTATCACAAAAAGGTGAAGTTACAAAGCACAAAACACAAAAAGAAAGAAATTTGGAAACAAGTTCAATACACAGATGAAAGAAATATCACAATGATGGAAAGTCTCATTTAAGACCAGACTGCATGAGGAGAAACTGCATAACAGGCAAAAGCTGAATGTGTCAGCTGTGTAAACTCCTGCTGCCCTTGGATTAAAGACTGAACAATATCAGTATCAAATAAAATATGATTTATAATAATTTTGTTTGTCATTGTGTTCCGAATACTACATTTTGGTTTAAAAATGATCCTACTCTTTTTTCTGTGCTCTGACTTTGTACTCTAATGTACAATCCATTAACACAAAATTTTACAAGTCACTTGCTCACTGGCAGCATTTTCAAGAGTGGAAAATAAATTCCATACTGTCATATTTTATCAAGTGTCTACCTGCCAAGGGAAACACTTTTTGAGTTTATTTGACACATTATTGTGCAATTAAAGCCCTTTTTATGGTATTTCCTCATGCCAACACAAGAATATAGAAGGAGTAGTCTCAGGAAGCAATCATTAAGCAG
The DNA here is from genome assembly GCA_018398805.1 of Hirundichthys speculiger. Taxonomy (NCBI): domain Eukaryota; kingdom Metazoa; phylum Chordata; class Actinopteri; order Beloniformes; family Exocoetidae; genus Hirundichthys; species Hirundichthys speculiger. The sequence continues at coordinate 91,155 of JAGFBZ010000074.1, read as the reverse complement.
TCCAATGGGAAAAAACACCCTAAAAGTCTGTCATTATTTTGTTAAAAGATAAACCTTGTCTTATCTTTTAGCGGATGAACACTTTCATTTGTGCCAACAATATATTCCTGAAATAGAACACAGCAGTTTTATCTGCTCCAGTGAGCTGTATTTAAAGTGTACTTAAAGTGCAGAATAGCTCATCACCGTTTTACATTACACTGTAATCAGTCTGTAATAAAATCTGAACAAAATGTGTTTCTACAACTTGCAGACCCAGTTTTCCCACGGTTTCAGGTGTTAAAGGTATGTTAGTGTGATCTGCATTTGTCACGACTTTACCAACATTAACACGGAAGTAGAGCAGAAAAAAAAAAACATAATTCCTAGAATTTTTGTTGCATAAACCTTCTCACTTCTTCTCTCTTCTTTTTCAACGACTCAAACTTAATGAGCACAGTAACAAATGAGAAAAAAAACTATGTAAAATCAAGAGGTATTCTCCCATATTTGCACTCACTGGTAAATTATGTGTTACTCTAAACCCTGTAAGAGCATTTTATTTATTTTATTAAAAAAAAAATCCATTCATCCATTGGGATGGATATCTCAGCATTTTGTGGCCTTCTACGCCTACATTCATAAAAATTGTAAAGACCATTGATTAAAAATGGTCTCTAAAAATGAATGGATTGACTGGATTTACGCTGGCTTCCAGCACAGTTGTGAAAAACCTTGGAGTTATTTTTGATCAGGATATGTCATTTAAGCAGCATATTAATCAGGTTTGCAAGACTGCCTTTTTTCATCTCCGAAATATTGCCAAGATTAGGAGCATCCTCTCCCAGGGTGATGCCGAAAAATTAATCCACGCGTTTGTTAGCTCTAGACTGGATTACTGCAATGCGTTGTTAGCAGGATGTCCGAAAAGCTCGCTAAATAGCCTTCAATTGATCCAGAACGCAGCAGCGAGGGTGCTGACAGGAATCCGCAAGCGAGATCACATCTCTCCCGTGTTAGCCTCCCTCCATTGGCTTCCCGTGAAATTTAGAATTGAGTTTAAAATTCTGCTTCTCGCATATAAGGCCCTTAATGGCCTAGCTCCGCGCTATTTACAAGACTTGATAGCATGTTATGCTCCTAATAGAGCTCTCCGCTCTCAGAGTGCAGGATTACTCGTCGTTCCTAGAATATCTAAAAGTAGGTTTGGAGGACGGGCCTTCTGCTACCAGGCACCTTTTTTATGGAACCAGCTACCAGTTTGGGTTAAGGAGGCTGATACTATCTCCATTTTTAAAACTAAATTGAAAACATTTCTGTTCAGTAAAGCCTACAGTTAGTCTAATCTATAGTGTGTAGGGGCTAATAGTTGTAACTATAGTTGTAGTAGTAAGACTTGAGTAGCTCGTCTTAATCACAGCTTCGTCATAGTTATGCTGCTATAGGCCTACGCTACAGGGGGACACCAACATGATCTGCTGAGTGGTGTCTCCACTGCTCTTCTCCTTTTTCTTCCCTTTCTTCCTCCCTTCCTCCTCCTCCAGCTCATTTATAATTATTTGGGAGCACCCTGTTACTGAAACTGTGCTCCATTTTCTTTGCTTTCCTGTGTTTGTTGTGCTGTTTCTTCCCCCTTTTCTTTCTGTGTATTTGCAGGCCAGAGTTTCCTGGGTTTCATGCTGACTTGCAGTTCCATCCTCTGTCCATCCCGGGGTTCTCCTCCACTTGTGTTTGGGTGCCGACTGGCGTGGTGATCGGCGACCTGGTCCTCTGGCCATCTCATCCCAGTGCTGCTGCCTCCATCTGTTTATATTTATATATCGCATCCTTTTGTTTGAAATCCTACCCTTCTCTTTTCTTAAACCCAAACCCCCTCCTCCTCCCCCTCCTCCCCCTTTTCTCGCACACACCTCACCTACACCCCACCCGCACATTATTGATACTCAAGAGCCTATCATAGCTCATTACGCTGACCACACGCCCAAGGGCCCTCCATAGCCCGCTTGCATTCACCCTACAACAATTACACTACTTCTTTATTATTATTTTTTACTTTTTCTGTGCTCTCCTCTCTCTGTCCTACATCCTCTTTCTGTCCTCCATCTTCTCTCTGTCCTGTCACCCGGCTGGCCTTCGGCAGGAAGGTCCCCCCATATGAGCCAGGTCCTGCTCAAGGTTTCTTCCTCTTAAAGTGGAGTTTTTCCTTGCCACTGTTTGGTATAAAGGTTTTTTTTTTTTCTCCCTACGTGGGAGTTTTTTACCTGCCATTATCATTGATTGGATTTAATTATATAATCTTAGTTGATGATATTTGCTCGGGGGTCATGCTCTGGGTCTCTGTAAAGCGCCTAGAGACAATTGTCATTGTAACAGACGCTATATAAATAAAATTGAATTGAATTAAAAAAAAAGGCACACTTTGAGCAAAAATAGCTAATATAAAGAAAACTGAAATATCACTTGCTGATGTTCTGTTTTGGAAGAAAATATTTTAGTCCTTTAGTAAATAAATCAGTAGGAAAAAATTAAGACATTTCTGAAAACTATCATTGAATTTATCTTACTCTTTGGATGAAATTTTTGCTCACAATAAAAACATACATATGTGAACTACCCCCACCCCTGCATACCTGAGAATGAGTTTTAACGCCTCATGAAATATTCAAGATAATCGGTAATTTATTTATTTGATGTATTTGACCAGTATCTAATTTATAAATTACTATTTATAATAATTATCTATTTATTTTTTGAATATCGGTATGCCATTTATGTTCAATGATCAAATTAATCTGGAGAATACTGGTTTTGCATAAACACAGATGCTGAGAAGTATCTTTGTATTTTTCAGATGTATCTTTTCATATGATATCTGCTCCAGTGGTTAATGTGCTTCACTTTTTTCTTCAAAATACCACAAAAGAATTCTATTAAATATACAGTAAGTCAATTTTTATTTGGCAAGGTCATGGTTTTCTTTTTCTTTTCTTGTTCTCTCTCTTTAAATACATTTCTGTGAGTTGGCAGAGTGCCATGACTTATTCTGAGGCCAGAATATTCTTCTTCTACCCAACTTGTGGAAAGTTGGATTCTTATCATTATTTATTGTTCACGTTTATCCAAAGGCATTCATGGAACCACCTATAAATAGCATATCCCCAGCACTTCTTGCATTCATGCAACTACATATAATCACAATGCCATTAATAAGCATTAATACCAGAAATTCACTTCCAATGTAGCAATTCTGGCCAGGTTTACATTAAACTTGCTAGAACCATCTTAGCCCAAAAAACTGGTCTCATCTGACCAAATACTTTGCTTCTAACAATTTTCTGGCTTGTTTAGTCTAAAATCCGAAAAGCATGATGGATGCCAACATCACCATAGTGGAATGCATTGCTCTTCTCACTGAGCTGTGACAGACGCTCATTTCCACAGATATCTCTTTGTGCCAAGTCAGAAGTGCATCCTATTTGCTAGAGCTTTTGTCTTTTTTCTCAAGCATGATCCATGGCATCACGTGAGTACTAACCTTCTTTGCATGGTATTTCAACTTCATCTTTCCTATAATGAAGATTTTAACCTTTTTTTTTTCTTTTTTTGCTGTATTTTAGTTGACAAGTAAAACTGTTTAGGATCTGTATCCTTCACTGTATGGGTTCTTTTTTCTCTCAGTTTATATGAGAGATCATCTCTGAGTTCTGTTCATTTTCATCTGGATTCTCCATCTTTCGCAGTGTGTAAAAGTCTGTGAAAGTGTGAAATGCTTCATGGTTTGATGCTTTCTTCACTGTTGAAGTGGGTAAGATCCTTGCTGGCGTGCACAGAAGTTTCAGTCTCTATGTGGTGAGAGAGAAATATAGTTTACCATGTGGTAAAATAATCAAACTTTAGGACTAATAACAGTATCAAGGAACAGACAATGGGATACTGTGGAGTAAGACAGCTGTCAAACACAATACGCTGTAGAAATTAGGATTTGTGCATATTTATCTAAAGTTGTACTTTGTCTGTGAGAATAGAATTTAAATAGTTACAGCCTTAAAAGATTATAAAGACGAAGTACAGTTTCATGATTGTGATTCCTTCATTATGAATAGAGATACAACTAAGAATTTACTGTCAAAATCACGTCAGAGGGTCACAGGTATCATCTATGAAACAGACTATTTCTCAAACTGTGCATGCATTCAAAAGCAGTTGAACCCATAGCCTGTATGCAGTGTTGCCAGATGTACGATAATTATCGTATTTGTAATTTGTACGATAACTTTGATCTCTGCACAATGTATGATCAATAATTGAAAAAAAATCCCCAAATGTACAATAATTTCATAATTCTGTTAAGAGAGCAGCTGATAAAGGGTTCCCTCTCAACTGATTCACTATCAATTTGATTTTGTGTTTATTAATCTATCATGACGGTCTGTTAATGGAAGTACAAGTTAACATATTCTCTTTAGAATATGACCATGATCTCTTTTCATCCACAGCTCAGAAGTCATTATAATGCAAAGAACTAAGTTACTGAAATCATAACAGCAACAGAAAAAGGTCAAGTGATACACTGGCATCAGATTAGTTTAGTTAGCTTTATTGCTTTATTGCTTAATATAAATTTGTCTGATGTGGCACAATAATTATAATTCTGTGTGGGAAATTACCTGTGTTAGTCTTCCTGGAGTAATGCTCACAGCATACAACATCCACAGCGGAACCATTAATGTTGAAGAGAGAGTAAAGAATCCTCCAATGGCATATCCCCACCATGGGTATTCATAAGTGTTGTTAAATTTGAGAGGTGTATATTTAATCAAAGAGAAGAGAAATGTGCACTATATGAAAAAAGAAAGGAAGAAATACAAGCAGTAAGTGTACCATGAAGAAACCATGAGATCACACAGAACGTCCTTTTTCCCCCATTTCTTGACTAATGTGAAAAATAAATTAAAATTTACTCAGGTTATCTCACTAGCTTGACCAGATTTGGATTTTTTTTTTTCTTGAAGTTGAAAATAATTGCCAATCTTGGGCTTAGTGTCTTCTTAACATTGAGACCTGAGGGTCCCTTCAGATGCATACATAAGTCCACTCAATTTATATTATGTTTCATGATGTTAAGTATATATCAAATTTGATTTTTTTTTTGCCAAATATCAAACATATATTCACCCCATCAAAAAAAATAAATAAACACTGGTCCCATCTGGTGGAAACAGGACTAATTTCAGAACCAGGTCGCTGTATTCACAGAAGGACTGTCTACATTTCCTGTACTTACAGTGCAGATAGCTGGTGTGAAGTATTTCCAACAGTATTTCATAAAAGGCCAGGGACGATATCCAATCATATTCTGTATATTATCATAATGACGATCTGCACCTGTAGAAAACCATGTTAATTGCATGATCTTTAATATCTAGTACAATGTAACAGACCTCAAACTGTGAAATCAGAGCTCTTTACAAAGGTGAAACTGCTCCCTACCATAGACCCATCCGATACAGATAGACTGAAGAATGGCAAAAAGTAGAAGTGTCATCCCACTGCAGGCATAGTAATCAAACAACTGGAAAACATACAGACCTCCCTGCAAATGCACAAAATAGCATATGTTACTAAAAGTCGACCTAATACTATAGGAAACACATAGTTTGAGGGGGAGTTAGATCTATGTTTTTACGTGGATGCTATTTTTTTTTTTTACATGTAATTACATAAGTATATATATATATATATATATATATAATATATATATTATATATATATATATATATATAGATATATATTTTTTTTTTTTTTTTTTTTTTTAATTCCAGACTTACTGCTAATAAGAGTTTCATGTTTAAACTGATGGATGTCAATAACTCTGTGATTACAGATGTGGATGTTGCATTATTTGTTTAACTCACATACATGTGAAATCATTCAGCTTAGGTCACACCCAGAAAATTGAGACTAGCAATTTATAAAATTGCTGAAACATTTAGATTAGAACTTGTAAATTAGTGTGCAGAACTACTGGATAAAGTAGTAAAGTTGTAAAGTTTTGCTCTCCAGCATTTCTATTTGATTGTATTGTAAATAAGTAAAACTCCATATATTTCTGGAAATTTAAAGTAGTGTCCCCTTAAGATGTCAATTTATTTTATAATGAGTAAATTTAATATTTCTTAAACTACCTTTTTTCTAGCCTCCCAACATTTGCTACAGATCTTCTCCATACTGAAATTCTCTGGAAGATACAATGTGTTTCTCAAAAGAATTTATCAGCAGGTTCAAATTTGTAGCAATGCTGCTGAGCACATTAAATAGGTAATAGTGCATTGCTGTAAATGATAGAGACAACAATTTTATTCATCTTCATCTGTAAAAAATTCGAACTCCCTCCTGAGACCATTAATTACATAACATTCCACTGCGTTCACCGTTTGAGACAAAATAAAAAACAATATAAAAATATATTAAAAAAAAAATCTATATATATATATATATATATATATATATATATATATATAATATATATATATATATATATATATATATATATATATATATATATATATATATATATATATATAATTAGGGCTGGGCAACGATTAAAATTTTTAATTGCAATTAATCACATGATTGCCCTGATTAATCACAATTAATCACATTGTGTACGCCAAATCAAATAATAAATTCAAAAGTAGTGTAATGGTCACTTTTTTAAAAATGTTCTGCTGCCATATGAACTAAAGTGCCATAACATTTGTTGTGCAACCACCTTTAGCATTAGCACTTGTCAGTACCAGATACTTAGTGTAAAATAGATAAAAGATATTTAGTGTCATCTTAAAAAATGTAAAATAAAATAAAGCTTATTGCCACTGTCAGGGCAATAATGTCATCCTGTTTTTATATGAGAAATAAAAAAAGTCTACCAACAAAATCCTGAGCCACAATCATAACATTAAAACAGGAAATTTCTGAGGTAACAGCAGAAACTTTTAACGGGGAATTCAACTTGGCAGCAGTTACAAATTTTCATAGTTAACTCGTGATTAATCGCACATTAATCGCATTTTTTTAATGTTTTGTTTATCCATCCATCCATCAATACCCATTTTGTCCTATACAGGGTCACAGGCATCTGCTTTACTTTTTTTTTTTTTTTGTTCAGTAATTTGCTAACAGTCCTTAAACTCCACGGCAGCAGCGAGGTACTCAGAAGGACATTCAGCGCTGTTCCCTAGAGTTTTTGCCACACTCACTGAGCTTGGAGGGTTGATGACACTTGTGAAATGTCTGGTACACACGTGGACAAAATTGTTGGTACCCCTCAATTAAAGAAGAAAAAACCCACAATTCTCACTGAAATCACTTGAAACTTACAAAAGTAACAATAAATAAAAATTTATTGAAAATCAAATAATCAAAATCAGCCATCACTTTTGAATTGTTGATTAACATAATTATTTAAAAAAACAAACTAATGAAATAGGGCTGGACAAAAATGATGGTACCCATACCTTAATATTTTGTTGCACAACCTTTTGAGGCAATCACTACAATTAAACGATTTCTGTATTTGTCAATGAGCGTTCTGCAGCTGTCAACAGGTATTTTGGCCCACTCCTCATGAGCAAACTGCTCCAGTTGTCTCAGGTTTGATGGGTGTCTTCTCCAAATGGCATGTTTCAGCTCCTTCCACAGATGTTCAATGGGATTCAGATCTGGGCTCATGGAAGGGCACTTTAGAATAGTCCAACGCTTTTCTCTCAGCCATTCTTGGGTGTTTTTGGCTGTGTGTTTTGGATCGTTGTCCTGTTGGAAGACCCATGACCTGCGACTGAGACCAAGCTTTCTGACACTAGGCAGCACATTTCTCTCCAGAATGCCTTGATAGTCTTCAGATTTCATTTTACCTTGCACACATTCAAGACACCCTGTGCCAGATGCAGCAAAGCAGCCCCAAAACATTACTGAGCCTCCTCCTTGTTTCACCGTAGGGACAGTGTTCTTTTCTTCGTATGCTTGGTTTTTGAGTCTATGAACATAGAGTTGATGTGCCTTACCAAAAAGCTCCAGTTTGGTCTCATCTGTCCAAAGGACATTCTCCCAGAAGCTTTGTGGCTTGTCAACATGCATTTTTGCAAATTCCAGTCTCGCTTTTTTATGATTTTTTTCAGCAGTGGTGTCGTCTCCCATGAAGTCCACTTTGGCTCAAACAACGGCGAATGGTGCGATCTGACACTGGAGTACCTTGGCCTTGGAGTTCACCTTTAATTTCTTTGGAGGTTGTTCTGGGCTCTTTGGATACAATTCGAACGATCTGTCTCTTCAATTTGTCATCAATTTTCCTCTTGCGGCCACGTCCAGGGAGGTTGGCTACTGTCCCGTGGGTCTTGAACTTCTGAATAATATGAGCCACTGTTGTCACAGGAACTTCAAGCTGTTTAGAGATGGTCTTATAGCCTTTACCTTTAAGATGTTTGTCTATAATTTTTTTTTTTGGGTGTCCTGAGACAATTCTCTTCTTCGCTTTCTGTTGTCCATGTTCAGTGTGGTACACACCTTTTCACCAAACAGCAAAGTGACTACTTGTCTCCCTTTAAATAGGCAGACTGACTGATTATGAGTTTGGAAACACCTGTGATGTCAATTAAAGGACACACCTGAGTTAATCATGTCACTCTGGTCAAATAGTTTTCAATCTTTTATAGAGGTACCATCATTTTTGTCCAGGCCTGTTTCATTAGTTTGTTTTTTAAAATAATTATGTTAATCAGCAATTCAAAAGTGATGGCTGATTTTGATTGTTTAATTTTCAATACATTTTTATTTATTATTACTTCTGCAAGTTTCAAGTGATTTCAGTGACCATTGTGGGTTTTTCTTTCATTAACTGAGGGGTACCAACAATTTTGTCCATGTGTGTATACTTATATCTACATGATACCAATCTGGATTAAATCTGTGCTGTTTTCATGACGCTATTAAAGTTTAAAGACAAAAAAACAAGCGAATGTTGGATGTGATGAACTGGAAAATTTTGAAGCAAAGGAACCAAAACTGATGGAACATTTCCTCCTTTGAATCCAATGATATTGATCTGCCATCCAGATGGACACCACTGATTCACCTCCTACAGTCTTTTCCACTAATACAACTCAAACTACCTTTCAGTTGTGTAGACATGTAGGTAGGTAGGCTGATTGACTGATTCAGTGATTGATTGATTGATTGATTGATTGATTGATTGATTGATTGATTGGTTAGTTGGTTGGTTGATTGATTGATTTACATTTACCTGTTGTTTCATGTATTTATGCCAAGCTTGGTGTTTGCACAACAGAAATAGTCAAAAAACAAATTGTACTATTGTCAATTGCACTATCAACAAAGGCTTAACTAATAATACAAAATCTCACCTCAGTTACCATCACAAGGCCGACAAAGAAACCTCCAGCACAAATGGCAAGAAGAAGGAATTTTCGGTGACAGGTGTTTTGAAAGATGGAAGGATACATGTCAGAGATGGTTGTGACCATGGCCTCTTGATATACAAACTGTGGTGATGACAAACATTGTATATTATTTCAAAAAGGTTGTGTTTTAATATAAGAATCTAAGTTGTTCATTGACTTGATGCTAGTCCTACCTCACTATCTAATCCTAAAAAGATGATCATGATGAAGAAGAAAATTGCCCAAAGCTGAGGAAGTGGCATTAAAGCGACAGCTCGAGGATAAGCAATGAATGCCAAGCCTGGGCCTGTTAAAGGACATAAAAAAATAGTCATACTCACAACAGCATCAGATTTATGTCAACAATGGACCATAAATCTTCAATACCTGATTCGGCCACCAATGATATATCCACACCTTGCTCCTTTGCCATGAAACCAAGAACAGAGAAGATAGCGAAGCCAGCTACAAAGCTGGTTAAACTGTTTAACAGGCACAGGTAAAGACAGTCCCTGTTGGGGAGATAGTCATACAAATGAAGTCATCTTAACTTTAATAGGTGATCAAAAGCAATTTATGGGTTGAGCAAGAGGCATGGCATACAAACCTATAGCAGTTATTGCTGTACTTGTTGTAACTTCCTAATGATGTCAGAACCCCTGTGCAGACTCCATAAGAGTAGAAAATTTGACTGCCAGCATCCATCCATACCTGAAGGATTTGAAGGAGTTTATTAGGAAAATACAACCTCACACAAAAAACTTTTTTTCACCGTGCCAGTATTGATTTAGGCAAAAATAATAATAATTCTTTGAGGTTATGCTTATGTCTCACCACAGAATTTCAGCTGGGTTGAGATTTAGACTTTGACTGAGCCACGGCAAAACCTTGAATATTTTGTTTTTCAGCCATACTGATGTAGATTTGCTGTTGTATTTCAGATCATTGTTGTATGACTCAGCTTTGACCAGGTTTTAGCTGTTTGATGGATGGTCTCAATTTTGCCTTTAGAATACTCTGGTATACAAATGTGTTCATGGTCCTGTCAGTGACTTCAAGAGGCCCAGGTCCTTTGGCTGTAAAACGACCCCAAATCACCCCCACTGCTGTACTGGGCATTAGGGATGTCCCGATCACGTTTTTTGGGTCCCGATCCGATTTCCGATCTTTAATTTTGATGATCGGCCGATTTCCGATTTTTTCCGATCCGATTTCACTTTTTTTGAGTGGGCAAACAGAGTTTAATTTCCTATGCATTTTATTTCCTGTGTACATTAATAAATAGGCCTGCATCCAAGCTGAGATTAATAGCTTTTATCATCTCATAAAATAAACAATAACTTATTTAAACACTCTTCTTTCTTAACAGTGACTGTTCAACAGTCTCAGTACCAAAGAACATAGCACTTCCATTTAAATAGCAGCAGGTGAACTTGGCTAGCAGTTTAAGGCAATGAAAACACTAGCAGAGTCTTTGCAATCAATGAAATCACATCAGAATAAAAATAACATAAAATATTAACTTAAGTTCTTTCAAGACCCGCTGCACATGTTCGCGCACCTTTGTGTCCTTTGTCGGGACGACAATGACGGGAACGAGGCTCGAGGTAATTAATGAGCCGGTTAAATGCCTTGTATTCCACAAACTCCGTGTCCTCGGTAATACATTCCGCGATTAGCTCGGTGATTTTTCTGTATTTCTCTGAGTCTTTCGGGAGTTAATTTCTTTTAAAAGTTTCACAGAGCGTTTGCTGCCGAAGCTGGTGCCACGGCACCTGACAGAAGGCTTCGTGATCGGTGCTGCGTGCTTTTTTAAGTGTCTGATTAAATTGGTGGTGTTGTAAACTCTCTTCTTACTTACCCCTCATGATATATCAGCCTTCCACACGTTGCAAGTCGCAGTCGAAGCGTCGGTCTTTGTAATTTTATAGTGCTGCCACACTGCTGACATTTTTGCTAAAGTTTATCCTGACGCCGCCGGTCTAAAAACTTTTAAGGTGGATACAAGACAGCGCTGCTGGGAAACCTCATTTCAGTGCAAATTATTAAATGTATATAGTTTAAAAAATATTTTTGTTTGTGTAATATGATTACTTTATTAATTTGTGTTAATCAGGATCACTTTATGTGGAAAAAAATAATGAAAAAAAGATCGGCGTGTTATAATAAGGTTGATCGGCCGATCCGATCCACCTTAAATTTTTAAGATCGAAGGCCGATCCGATCAGGGGATCGGGATCGGGACATCCCTACTGGGCATGTTGGTTTTCAGCAAACATGGTGCTGGGTTTTAAGGCCAAACATCTCTATTAAGGGGATACTTAGTTTTGTCCACTTGATTTTGTTTTTGGCTTCATTTCTGTCAAATAAATAATGGTGTGGTGAAACAAAAATGTAATGCTGTTTTATATCTATAAGGTTGTATTTGCCCAATACTAAGGTCCACTGTGATGATTTTTTTTTAATCAGCTGCTTGAACTCAGCTTCAAATGGCTGCTAACATTTATAAGCCTGTACTTTTTTAGTATTTAATTTGGTAAATATCTCAAATCAGTTCTTCTGCCATCACCTACCTCTTTTTTTTCTTCCCATTATAATCAACATGTTCAGAGTTTAATAGGTAGTGAGAGCGAGAGCTGAATTTGTAATGTAGTACCTCTGGGTCAGTGAGGCGTGACGGGTCTGGATAGAGGTAGAACATAATGCCGTCTTTAGCTCCTGGTAATGTAAGTCCACGAACAAGGAGCACTGCCAACATCACATATGGAAATGTGGCAGTGAAGTACACCACCTAATGCACAATTAAACATCAATATTTGTGCAAGTTTTTAGGACAAGACACTTTATAGAAATAATGAAGAGTTACCAGAGTCAGACATTACAATTTCACATCAGGTCTGTGCTTTACCTTTCCTGTGGATTTCACTCCATTCCAGACACAAAAATAACACAATGTCCAGGCAAGAAGAAGACAAAGGGCCAGGTCCCATCGAATATTGCCAATCTTATCAATTCCATCAGACAGCCCCAAGATTCTTCTCCTGTAGCAAAAGTTAATAAGTAACATTTGCCAAACAGAAGCCCTGATATGGTTGTTTCATTATTGATACCTACTCCCAAAATTCAACAACTGAAGATGTTGCGTTTCCAAAGAGGTCTTGGGACGTTTGATTGTGACTATACTGAAAACAGAATTCTTTCATAAAAGATGGAGAGATGTGATTAAGAAGGAATACATGAGAAACACATGGATGTGCTCTAGAATCAGAATAAAGTCTTGTTACCTGTGTTCCAGTAGTTATTACAGCTCACCCACGGAAGCTCAGTCTTCAAGGATGAAAACAGGTAGAGAAAGGACCAAGCCAGGATGATGATATAATAAACCCCAGTGTACAAAACGACCACTTGACTTCCATAACCTAAACCTGTAAATACATGGTTATGACATTCTACAGTGCCACAATTTCAAAAATTATTAAGTTTAGAAAAATGTCCAAAAAAGAATGTCTGTGTTGTAGACAGCTGCATTGATAAATACTGCTTTCCTGAAACCTAACATCATATGTAGAATTACAACTGCAATATTTTCTGGTCAAATTGTTTAAAGAATACCTTTTTTATCAAACAGTTGGCAAGCAGGTTAAGATCACCTTTTTTAAAACATCACACTGTATTGGTTGTTTGTTTTTAGCTTGGGTGACCCACTAGTGGGTCATCATAAGGATTCATAAATGTAAAGTGCTGGCTGTCAATAATTAAAATGTGCTGGCAACATCACCAAATCTATCTCTTTGTGCGCTTGCTGGGAAAAACACTGTGCTGCAACAAAAACTACTACTTAGATTCATCACTGACCTTCAAACAGAGGGCAGATTTTTCTCCAACACGTTATTCCACCCTGACTGGTGAACTGGCCCAAAGAGGTTTCCAGGAAGAACAGTGGGATGCCACAGGTAAACAAGAACAAAACATAGGGGATGAAGAAAACCCCTAAAAACAAACATATCAGTGAATATTCATATTTTAGAAATGTTTTTCACTGAGCATTTTTCTCCTGAAGTGATTGTAGGTAGGAGGTGAGAGAATATTTAATACTTTAAACTTGACACTGCAGAAAGCAGCTATTTGCAGTATGACAGTCGAGCACAGCAGTGCAATGATATTCACACGAGAGGACACAACCTTTCTCCAGCTTCTGTCCTATATCTACTGATCAAAAGGTGAAATCCATAAGTGTGTCTCATTTTGTAAGGACAGTACTAGCATTTTCTCTACTATGTAACACACCTTCTTACATTAAAATCGTGGCCATTCATACCATTTACTTAGGAATATGATTTAGGTTCAAACTGACTTGTGTGCTTGTTTTCTCTGAGACAGAAGATCTAAAACTTATAAAAGGTTACACCAAAGTTTTTACTTTTGATTTAGCTTCTTTTTTTTTTTTTGTATAACTGAACAACAAAATCATCAGAAATTTCAGCTCCATTGAAGGTTTTTTTGTTTGTTTGTTTTTCACAGAGATCTCACAAGAAACAGTTATTTGATGATGATGATGAGACTTGATGAATGTGACAAAAAGTCTAGAGATTTACCTCCTCCATTCTTGTAGCAAAGGTAGGGAAACCTCCACACATTTCCCAGACCAACTATGTGTCCAGCCACTGCCAGGATGAACTCTGTCTTACTGGCCCACTGTTCTCTCTCCTGGGGTTTGGGTTGAATATGTTCCAGCCTGCTCTCAGGATTCAGATTTAGTTTCATTTGGGAAATTTGTTTTTTGTCCATTTCAGCCTAGGAAAAGATTAAACAGTTGTATGTCAGTGCATAGCAAAGAGCACAACATAATTTAAGTTATTAAATATTATATACTGTACGTCTCCTCTCTTATAATATATTTTAGAGTCAATTCATTTCTACCAGACAGTGGATCCTTTTTTTTTTTTATTTGTTGATTTTTTTTTTTTTTTTTTCATTTTCAAGTTCAGCATTTGGTTAAAAACATCCTTTCAATAATACAATTATGCTCCTGCAAATACATTTTTGATCAAATTTCACATAAATAACAACAGATATACTTTCTTTTCATATCTGGTAGATCTATTTTATTTTCTTATATTACAATAATAGCACAAAGTGACAATGAAGTCAGACAGCATAATCTTGACAAAACCTTAATTTTACCTATTAAGTCAACAACAAAATGAGACGTTGAATTTTTTTTTTCTTACTTGTTTCTCAGTGTTTCCATAATATTCTTATAGTCAGGCTATAACTCCCATGTGTTTCCTTTAAAAACTTTGATGATAAAGAATGAAACAAGAATTTGCAACTGTGCTACAGAGTAGAAGCGCGTTAGCACATTTCTGCTTCGACTTCAATACCACAACTGGGTGACAGGGATGATATGGAAAGAAAGGATAATACATCAATTTAATCTTTTAATCTTAATCGTTAACAAATGTAGCACCTCAGATTGGATGACTTTAACATAAAACACTGCAAAGCAAAATTCAATACACTATAGTTCCTCAATAAAAGGTCAAACCCTTAATAATTCAAATGCTTAGAGTACCAGATTTTTATTACAAAAACTGCTTTTCAAGCTCTAATTTTAATTTTATTTATTTATTTATTTATTTATTTTGGGGGGGTTGTTAGTTTCTTTTTCTAAAAGAACATTTGCAAGAGTATTGTACTGTACTCCAAACCACACAACACCCTCATACAAAAACAAGTTTGTCATAAGGACATTACACCCAAAGCCAATCTGAGCACTACTGAATATGTGGTCCAGTGAGATGAGGATCGAACAGACTTTTTAATGCAAAAAACTAAAGAAGAGTAATGTACACACAGAAGGCTAAGAGAGCAGTGAAATAAGCCATCTATGTTAAACTGGAAAAACCAACATTAATCACAGGAGGTGGTATCAGGTTTCAATAGAATACAATACAATACCAGATGGTGTCACAACCATTCACACCCTAATTCATGTGACCAAAACATTTCGCATGCTCACCGGGAACAACTCACAGTGGGCAAAAGACCCACAAGATGTCCAAGCAGGACATGAATGAATGAAACTACAGGATCCAAAAGTTTGGCACCTTTTAAAGGATAATCAGTCGTGGCAGGATATCATTATCAGGCAAATGCGCTGATTAGTCCCCACTACCAAACTGAAACATCAGACTGATTTCAGTGAGCAGAAGAACTTGAGTTTAACAGCAGAAAAGTTGACATATTCAAGACAGCAGTGGCCTGTGTCAAGGTATTGGCTTAAAGGTAACAGGCATCTTATGTACACTATCAGAGTGAGACAGGAGGCTGTGGGTGGAGTCTCGCGAGAGAACAACGAGACTAGAACACGAGATATGTCGAGTGCTTGCTGTGACAATGGATAATAAAAATGGACATTGAGTACAAATAAGCTGTGTCGTCCAGAGCTTATTTGACAACGTGAAAGAAATGTCTACATGCATGTCTACAAGCACCTCTTGCATGGGTGGAGAGGTTTTGTGCACATGTGTCAGTTTCTGTTGCATGTAGGCACCTGGTCTCTTGAGTATGTAGCTTATTATTATTATTATTATTATTATTATTATTATTATTATTATGCAACCTCAAATGATGAATTTGTCCATGAGAATAATATACCTCTTTCATGAGAAGTTTTTTTTATTGTACACTCAGCATTTGAAATAAATGTAATACTATATTAATTGAATTCTATATTGAATTCTATATTTCGTCAAAAGGCTAGTTTTGGAAACGGCCTATATTAAGCAGTTACATCTCACTTCCTACACCATGCCAGATTAAATCTCCATCTGAATCTATCTGAAAATAAGTCCTTGTCTTCTTTAGAGGGCTTTCATTGTAAAAAGATGCACAAGCATACCTTTTGTAACAGCAGAACTGACAAATGCAATGTGGTTCAAAATTAATTAATTAAACATCATCACCGCAGGACAAAAATATATGACAAAATCCTTATTCTGGTACACCATAATTTACCTCTCTAATCTCTGGTATCCTCACTGTTAATGACATGGAGGGATTTTACTATTTTCTATTTCGCTCTTTACCCAGCCTGTATCGGGGTCCACACTTTGTTCATGTCATTCATGCTCCAGGCTTTTATGAGAGGCCTATTTTTACTTGAATCCTGACATTTATTTGAGGAAATATGGTATTTTCCTAAACATAAATGTTTAAAACAGCACCATTTTAAAGCTGAAAAAATAATGTAACATCTAGCACAATGTGCAGTAAAAACTGGCATATGATTTGTTTTAGGAAGACTGAAATACATTCCTAAGTTTAGTACATTTTTTTATGAAAGAAACTTTCGAGCACATGTCTAGCATATGTCATCTCAAAATTCTAACTATTGTAATTAACAGAGCAGTTTGTGGTAAAATCATTCACACTTTTGATTAAACCTCATATTCAGAATTTTATTTCTTTTGAAAAACTGAATATTAAAGATAAACACAGTATACCACATCAATATAGCACGTTACATAACTTTCCATTTTGTCAGAAAAAAAAAAAAAAAAAAAAAAAAAAAAAAAAAAAAAATATATATATATATATATATATATATATATATATATATATATATATATATATGTATATATATATATATATATATATATATATATATATATATACTGTCAGAAAACAATTTATCCATATTTTACCTTGAGTAGATTATGTGTTTTCTTCTGTGACAAATATCCTCTGACACAAGATGCCTGTCAATTTCCAAGAACATTGAGTTTCTGTGAGGAGTGGCCAGTGAAAAAAACACAACCAGTCTTTTCTTAAGAACCAATTGAAAGTAATGGAGCACAAACACACACACGCACACACGCACCTACACACACACACACACACACACATAGTATTGTGTTAGGGTCTGTTAAAAAAAGATAAAGTCTTGGGGGCTATGAGGGTGGGGTTTGTGTGTTTATCTTTTAGCTTCAAGGTTCACCAGCAGACTTGTTCTTCTCTTGTAGTTTTGCAAAACGTACAAAAGTCATTAATTTTTAATGGTGAAATTATGTTGTGGTATTGTTTTGGTGGACATATTTCTGCAACATGGACATCAGTGGCAGGGCCTCAGGACTGATAATTTGGGGTAGTGGTTTCCTGTTTTAAGACTGGTAACCACACAGTGTGTCATTGTTAAAAGAGGTACATTCACATTGCAACAATGTTCGATGATGGGTCATGGCTTCATGCCCTCGTCATACCAAAAAAATAGCCTATTAAATTTTTTCCCGCTGGATACAAACATAAGCTGGCATTATCACAGCCCATGTATGATTTCTGTGGATGTGAGATGAGCTCCCTGGAGCTTCTCTTCTGCTATCTCAGCTCCTTCCTCTTCACTGGCCTTTCTTGACCCACGCCTCAGTCATCATCAATGCATTCATTGCTCTTCTTCTTCCTGGTCTCCTGGAGGTGCGTGACAGCACACTGATTAAACTGGCAGCATCACTCCTCTATTCACTTTACAGACTGATCACTGATCATTATCATTGCCTACAAAGATGCAAACAATAAAAGTAAAAGTAAAAGCAGAAATACAGGGCAGTGTTCATCACCAGTAGATTCAATGACAGAATGACCACTCTGATGGTCATCTTCCATTAACCCATTAAAATAAAGTGTTACCAAGTTTGAGCTTTTGGAAGTGTCACATATTGATACCCAGTGTTTACTGTAAACATGTTAGGGTTGTTTGAGGTGATACTGCTTAGATACATAATGGTAGGGTAACATGTGTCAAACAGGAATAACTGGATCTGCCTCTCATTCTTTCTCTTTACATCCAGAATTTGGTGGAAATGATCGTGTTTTACTGTAGCTCCTCTTCATCTGTTGCTGCTGGCACCTCTCCAAAAAGGTCACAGTTAATCTCTGACAAGGTCTATTGTTTGTTGTGCAAATTGTGTTTGCATCAAGTCCTTGCCCATTCTAAGTATTTAGCACCTCAGATTAGAGGAAAAGGGCTTGACAGAGTCTCTATGCCTTTGTATCTACTTGAGTGATAATGGAGTGAGACATTTCTCCCATAGTTCGGTCCAAAATAATGATTATACTGCATCTCTGAGCTCTGAATGAAGTATCTGAGCACATTCCCCTTCTTGGATCAGTTAAGTGGAGATAACTGAACCTCAAAATGGCCTATAAGAGATTAATAGGTGTTATGACAGATATGGTGGCAGTAGAAAATCTGTGCTTCTCAGTAAAAGGACTCAGTTAGTGTTCAAAGAACCAGAGTAATCATTCTAAGAGCATACTTATATGTGGTATGTAAGCACATAAACAGCGTGACATTTCAGAGTTTCTGCTTCAGCTTCAATTTACCTGAAACAGTTAGAGACAGCAGATTAATCTCTGAGGAGAAATTATGAGAAAAAAAACACAAATGTGATAAACACACTATCCGATTTAGAATCCAAAATCGGAAAACGGATAACGACCTGTTATTTCATTACTCGTGTACAAATCAAAGACCAAAAAACAAATATGGGCTATTTTTCTCTGTTTTTATTTTGTTCTGAACATTAAAAAATAGAATATGAGAAAATGGAATCCATTTTTCGTTTTTTAATCTAACAAAAATACTAAAAATTGCCTGGTTTTTCAATCTGTGTATCATTCTTTCTTTCCATTTTCAATTGGCAATCAAAAATTAAAAAAGGAAAAAGGGACGAATCCGTATATCATTCGTTCATTCCATTTTCAATGAGAGGGACCTGGTTGCAGGCAAGATGGCCGACACGGGCACCGCCATATATCCAATCCATACCGGAAGTCACAAGCGGAAGTTGGTCTTCTTCATGTATATTATTTGTCACGCCGATCCATACTGGAAGTCACAAGCGAAAGTTCTTCTTCGTGTAACTTATTTACTGGCGTGCCGTCCATCCGCAAAACTGGACTTGTTGTGACGAGAAAGAACGGTAAGAGAAATAGTGTTTTAATTATCCTCAAATGGTGGTATGTTCTCTAAGATGCAATTCTACACTATTTACAAATCAGTCAATCAATCAATGTTTATTTATAGAGCCCTTTACAACACACAGCATGACCAAAGTGCTTTCCATTAAAATCCACATTAAAACAAAACAGTTTAAAATTGACATAACAATACCATTAAAATTAAATTAAAAAATATTTCACATCAATACTGTGTATTAATAGCCAGTCTAAATAAATAGGTTTTAAGTCTGGATTCAAAAACCCCTAAGTCAGTGATGGTGCGCATTTCTGGGGGCAGCTTATTCCAGAGTTTGGGTCCAGCAACTGAGAAGGCCCGATCACCCCAGAGTTTAGTCCTTGTTCTGGGGACTTCCAGCAAGAGCTGGTTTGAGGACCATAGGCCTCTAGTGGAGTTTTGAACACGCACTTGTTCACATAAATAAAGAGGGGAAAGCCCATTGAGGGCTTTAAAAACAATGATTACCATTTTAAAATAAATTCTAAAAGAAACAGGAAGCCAGTGAATGGTAAATAAAACCGGGGTGATGTGTTCACAGTATTAGTTAAAAAGCATGCAGCGGCATTCTGAACAAGCTAAAGACGGCTAAGTGAAGACTTGGAGACACCAATATACAAAGCATTACAATAATCAATTCTAGAGCTTATAAAAGCATGAAAGGTTTTTTCCAAGTCTGCACGATTTAAAAATTGCTTTACTTTTGTTAAAACCCGTAACTGATAAAAACTGGCCCGGGCCACGCTGTCAATTTGCTTGTCAAACTTTAAGCTGCCATCAAAAAAAACTCCAAGATTCCTAACAGAAGATTTCACTTTAAACGATATATCACCAGAGTGTGCTGAATCACCAAAGAAGACATACTCTGTTTCATCATCATTTAAGTGCAGAAAATTTTGCCCTAACCACATTTTAATTTCTGCAATGCAGTCAGACAGGGTTTGAAGAGCACCACTTTTGTTTGGGAGCACAGGAAGATAAATTTGGAGGTCATCTGCATATCAGTGAAAAGCTAGGTTGTGCCTGGCTATGATAGAGCCCAGAGGCAACATGTAAAGCGAAAACAATAAAGGGCCCAGTATGGAGCCTTGGGGCACACCACAGAACAAAGGAGCAGCAGGGGAGGACAAGTCGCCAATCATTACAGAAAAACTTCTGTTTTTCAGGTACGATTTAAACCATTTCAGCGCTGTGCCACGAATACCAGCACACTGATTAAGGTGAGACAAGAGGATTGAATGATCCACTGTATCAAATGCCGCTGTTAGGTCTAACAAAACTAAAACAACAGGACATTTGGCATCAACGGAAAGGGCAATGTCATTATGCACTTTCAACAGTGCTATGCCTTGTCCTGAACCCAGACTAAAATTTTTCAAGAACACAGTTATCTTCTAAAAACGATTGCAGTTGAGTAAAAACAATTCTCTCAATGACCTTTGAAATAAAAGGCAAATTAGAAACAGGTCTAAAATTGGACAGAACAGTGGCATCAAGATGTGCTTTTTTAAGAAGTGGTCTCACTATGGCATGTTTAAAAGAATCAGGGACACATCCTGAGCTGAGACAAGTGTTCATTAAAACCAGGAGGAAAGGCCCAACAGTGGAAAGCACCTCTTTTAGCAATTTAGTTGGAAGAATGTCCAGAGGACAACTTGTAGTTTTCATATGTATAACAATATCAGTGAGGGACGGAAGAGAAACATGATCAAAATGGTCGAACACAGCAGAGTGTGAGGCAGTAACAGGCTGGTCCAAGCCTATACTGCAGCTGCTCAGTGCTCTAACAGACTTCACTTTATCAATGAAAAACTGTAAAAAGTCCTCACAGGTGGAAACAGTGGCATCACTCAGAGGAGAGGTGTGGTGTTCACAACAGAGTTTATAGTACTAAACAACACACAAGGACAATGTCCATTAGTAGAAATGATATTGGATAAATACTTGGACTTCGCCTCTTTCACAGCCCTTTGATACTGAGTGAGACAGTCCCTCAGCATTTCA
The DNA here is from genome assembly GCA_018398805.1 of Hirundichthys speculiger. Taxonomy (NCBI): domain Eukaryota; kingdom Metazoa; phylum Chordata; class Actinopteri; order Beloniformes; family Exocoetidae; genus Hirundichthys; species Hirundichthys speculiger. Next base: position 69,699 of record JAGFBZ010000074.1, on the reverse strand, counting down.
AGCGATACATGTAATTTATCCTTCTTCCAGCATCGCTCTGCCTGTCTGCAGCGCTGTCTGAGGGTCCGGGTAGAGCCATTCAACCAGGGATCAGCCTTAGGTTTAGAGGACCTGCGCCTAAAAGGAGCAATAGTGTCCAGGATCCCAGTGCACGTAGAATAAAAAGATGACAGAAAGCTGTCTGGGCATTCAGGAGGAACACTCTTATCAAAGGTAGAGAATTCAGAGTCCACAAAAGCAGCAGAAAACTCCCCAGCTGTTGAAGAAGTAATAATCCGACGGTGAGAACCTGGAGCTGGAGGCTTACTGACAGGTGGAGGAGCAGGAACACTGAAAATTATGGGCAAGTGATCTGAGATGGGAGTCTCAGAAATTTCCACCATCGTGACAGGCAGCCCATGAGAAATGATCAAATCCAAAGTGTGCCCAGCTTCGTGAGTTGGCCCATCCACAGACTGAGTCAAGTCAAATGATGCCAGAAGGCGTTTAAAGTTGTTTGCCATTTGATCAGGACAGCACAAGTGGATATTAAAATCCCCACAGATCAGGAGTTGATCATATTTAGGCTAAAGACTCAGCTAAAAACTCAGAGAATTCCTGCATAAACTCTTTGCTATAGAACCAGAACCAACATCCCGAAAGAGGAAAAAGGCTCCATGAAAACCCACCTATTATAACACCTATTGGAACAGATAATTTTCTCTGTGTTCACTCCAGGTGGTTACAGCTCAGAAACTGCAAGTTCACCACGGTCAACAAGTAGTTCAAGTACAGATATCACACCTCGTCGACTGTCTGACAACAGCTAGCATTTTAAATTTCAAATTCCTTGGCAGAAGATTCCATCTGAGATCATCAGAAAGTTGGAAAGGGGAAAACGGCCAACAAAAAGTGAGAGACCGTGTGCCCAACACCTGGGAAGAAACATATCAGTGAGATAGCAAGGAAGATGACAAAGGCCTACCCTGTGGCATTGATGTCATTGAAGGTGAAGTTGTAGGCAGCGGATATGACTCACTCACCAAACAGATGGTCAGCAGAGTGGACAACCTGAAGAGAGGAAACACTTCCAGCAACACTAGAGGAAACACTATTAGCAACAGTGAAGGAGAGGATACCCCAACTCAGAAAAAAAGACTAGACACTTACGGGTCTATAAACTGGGAACCAACACGGCTGCCACCTGATGAAGCCCCTGAATCTCAGAAACATGCACAAGAAGAGTTAAAGAAAATGTGGAGAGAAAGTGATAGCAAAGCCATTGAGTATATGATGAGAGCCACTTTCTTCACTCAGAGAAAAGACATTATCAGTGGGACTGAGACTTCTGACTTGATAAAGAAATGGCCATATCTGTTTGAGACAACTGACATGAAACTCATTTTAAAGGGCTTACAGGTGTGGACATGGAAGACAAAAACATAGCTAATAAAGAGCTTACAGGTGTGGACGTGGAAGACAAAAACATAGCTAATAAATGTGCCAGAGTCATTTAATTTCTTAAATCAGGTGACACGGCAGGAAAGATGGAGACCATCTTCAGGGAAATGGAAACATCAAGCAAAACTGTTGCAGATGTAAATGTTGCTGTGTTTCTTCAACTGCTCCTCAAGTACTTCAATGAAGAAGAACGGATGTTCTACAAACTGGATCAAGTACACCATGTATTGTTGTTTGCAGTATGAATATTTGTCTTTTTCCACCACAATAAATTAAAACCAAAAAACAGAAAACTATTAGTACTATTACTTTGTTATTGTTGCACTGGACTCAGTTGTAAGATGATTATTTAATTTTACTTTTCTCTTCTCCTTCTCTTGTCCCTGTACACAACAGACAACTCGACTTTGGCAGCAGAGAAGTTCATGCTGTCTGTTGACCAGACCACTGTGAATGGCCACATCAGAATCTTCAGTGATGCTCTTTTAAAAGCATAAAATAGCAAGATAAAAGCAGCAAGATTAGCATCTTAAAAAGCAAGTTAAAAGCAGTAACATAAAACAGGATAGCACCTAAAAAGCAGCAAGATTAGCCAATCTTAAAAAGCAAGTTAAAAGCAGTAACATAAAACAGGATAGCACCAGATAAAAACACAAGAAGAGTTTAAAATATTAAGTAAAAGCCTGATTAAAAAGGTGTGTCTTTAATTTTCTTTTAAAAATATCTACAGTCTCTGCAGTCCTGAGGCCCTCTGGCAGGCTGTTCCATAGGTGGGTTTTTGTTCTAGGTTTTGGTATGGTTAAAAGGCCAGTGCCGGAGGACCGCAGGGTCCGCGAGGGTTGATATGGTAAAAGCAGGTCAGATAAGTAAAAGGATGCAAGGCCGTTAAGACATTTAAAAACCAGTAAGAGAATCTTAAAATTGATCCTGAAATGGACAGGGAGCCAATGCAGCGACTCTAAAACTGGTGTAATGTATTCCCGCCCTCTGGTCCTCGTCAGCACGCATGCGGCTGAGTTCTGTAGTAGAGATTGACCCATACACTGAGTAGGACAATGTATTTTTGACCTCTTTGAATTTTTTAGAAGTCATTTTCTATCACAAGGAAGAGTTATCTCTAAAAAACTCGGCTACCCCCCGCGTCGCATCTCGCGACTTCTGGGACAGCCTACAGCGACTTTCCTCATTGGAGAGTTGGCAACACTGCGCGGCTCGCGAGGCAGACAGCAGCCAAGTGATGGCTTCAAACCTTCAAACCTGAGTGCGCGCGAGTCTCAAAATCACCAGAAAAAGTCGCTAGATTTGTCGCTAGTCGCTTTTTACAAATTAAGTCGCTAGGGGGGTCTGGAAAGTCGCTAGATATAGCGACAAAGTCGCTAAGTTGGCAACACTGCAGTCCCCGCCTTAAGTTGAACATTCAGCAACACCCCCACCCCCTCCTCTCTCTGTGCTGCTTGCTCTTTCATACTCATTGTCACACCATGCAGCTCTGTTAAACCGCCACTCATGGACTCACTCGTGGCCAGAGCTAGAAATAACACTTGTCCTGGTGAGACTTGTGGGTTTAGATTTGTATTCTCCTCCAAAGGTATTGAAGTGGAATGGATGCCTAAACTACGACTGCTGTGAGGCCTATTTCTCAGGTACTCTTACCATTTTTCTGAATGGCATACATTGTTTTATAATGAGTGTTCTTTTTAAAAAAAAAACATTACAAGTACTTTCTTCTGTTGTTATATTTTTGGAAAAGGAAGTGTGAGTAGTACTCTTGCACTTTAGAGCTGCATTAGACTTGGCACTTGTTGCTGAATTATGTAGGGCAAAGGTTATTGCTATGCTGCAGTGAGTGTACTTTTTTTTCCCTTGTTTAGTGTAACACCTAATGCTGCTCTATGACAATAGCTACAAAAAGCAAACACTTTAATCCACTATCTTAGCTTCAGGTATTTGAAAAGACTGCACGATAAGCTCTTAAAAGGTTACCTTAATAAAATTGTGTATGTGTATGTATATATATATATATATACATATGAGTGTGTGTGTGTGTGTGTGTGTAATTGTGAGAAAATACAGACTGTATTTATACTGATGTAAAATTGCTTTTTGTTACAGTTTGATTATTTTAAAGGTTTTTTTTAAAAACAAACTTTACAAATTTGATTTGCAACTAATTGAGAAAAAGTTGTATCAAAGAGTGTGTTTTTACACATTGTCTGGAGCGGTTATGTAACCAAATTTAAAAAAAAAAAAAAAAAAGAAGAAGTAGAAAAATCCCCCAGGAGCCCAGATTTCCTTGCAGCTGACTAGCTGGAAAAAAAAGAAGAGTGTAGGTCAGCACTAGTTTACATATAGGTCAGCAGTAATATTAGATGTATTTTGCATCTTCACATGCATTTTGTAAAAAAACACCTAAAGTTAAACAAATGTGTTTTAAATCCTTGATCTTTTTTAAATATGTTTTTAATTACTGTAAAATATTCATGACATGATTAAAAAAAACATTAAGAAGTAATAAAACAAACCAGTTAAGTGTTATTCTACTGTCATCTTAACTTAATATGACAAGTGTCACCTTATTTGTTGACCCCTTACATTAATATCGGATCATGGTTCCTTGTCCTGTATGTTGATCACAGTTGTGATTAAAGGTTTTGGTGGGCTGCGGAGATTTTTCACATTTCAATTGGGCCCTGGTATTCTGAAGTTTGGGAATGGCTGTAGAGAGAAGCTGAAACGGAAATTACAGTTTTACATGGGCTGTCCCTTCACTGCTAATGTGTACCCAGGTTGGTTAAGGATTCCGAATTGGACCAATAGTTTTCAACAGTTAAAATGGATAAAATAATTGCCGTTTGTGGTGGTGTAGTGTATGGGCAGTGGTAATCATTTTGACAAATAATTGCCAGCAGCAACATTAAAAAAGAATTTTAAAAAAATGAACTTATAATTAATTATTTAGTTCATTTTTTGAAATGGTTAACTGAACTAGTTCATTTTAATTTCTGTGAACTATGAACTGAACTAGCTCATTTTAATTTCTGTGAACTATGAACTGAACTAGTTCATTTTAATTTCTATGAACTATGAACTTAACTAGTTTGTGTAGAAAGTGAACTTGCCCAACACTGCCCTCAGTACAACACATCACTATCTCCATAGTGATGTTTTGTAAGACATTTTTCTCCTATCTGGGAGCATTGGATATATAAGTAAACTCCAGTTTAACCCAATTCAGATTTTTGATTCATCACTGAACATCACTTTCGCCTGATCTTCCATAGTGATGGATTTCTCTCTTCAGTTTTTTTGTTTTCCTGTTAATGATGATTCAGGTTTGGCTTTTCTGTTTGAAGAGTTCTTTGAAGAAATCTTTCCACACAGTTCAGTTTTATAGCCTTACTCTTCAATGACTTAGAAACAACTTACTGGAAAACAAACCATATATTTTACTCCATTTTGTGCTTAATTGCCTTTTTAGTTTAATTTTATAATCATTTTCATTCTTTAACTGACAGCTCCTTACCTGAGGGAATCTAAAAGTCTCCATATAGTGTGGGATTGGAAGAACTGTTAAATTTTTATTTACAATTCTAGTTGAAGCGCCCTCTGGTGGTTCTGTAAACAATTCTCATTTCCAGATGACGTCAGTTTCTCTTCTATTTTCTGTACCCAGCTGTTATCAGAGAGTGACTGCCCCTGGACAGGTTGCCAGACCATACCCCAAATCATTTTAAAGATGGTGAATACAACAATATATTTATCCATACTGATTTTTTAACAGGTTTTAATGCCATTGTATTTGCATCATGCCTCTATCTGAAGACCCCTCAGAATATGTCCTCTGTTTGCACTAATCTAAAAACATAATAATAGATGTGGTGTTGGTCAAATATGTGTCTTTTAATTATTCACAAGATAATTCAGTTATACTTGTTTATGTTTTCCAAGAGTATAGGTAAATATGGTGTCTGCTCAGAACATATCAGACTATCACATTCTCTGTACTCACACTCAGGATGGAAAATGTAGCACTTTACATGATATATGTAAATGTATCCGCAACTCAGAAGCACAGTCTTCACTGTGGCTTATTCAGCATTTCAAATACAGACCTCAAGCGCCTCCTGGAGGCCAAAATCTGAACATGACTAATGGTAAATACAGTGCATGTGTTGTATGTTCATCCTGCAGTTTATATATAGATATCTATATATATATATATATAGATATATATATATATATATATATATATATATATATATATATATATATATATTAGAGACAACTTGCATTGTAATAGACACTATTCAAAGAAAAGCAAAATAAAATCCAACAAAACCAAAAAACAGAAACCAAGAAAACCCTATATGCACACATTTACACAAAATGCACAATCAACTTTTCAGAATTTGTTCTTTTTTTTCATAAGTTAGAGGACTTAGACTTGGATCATCAGCTGGATCAGTACTGAGGTGACACCAAAGCATGTATCACTAAGCACAAATGTTACTGTTATTTAGATGAAATAACCCTGCAATGGGCCTGCGATGGACTGGCGATCTTTCTCCCAATAAGAGCTGGGAGAGGCTCCAGCAGATCCCCATGACCCTGCATCGGATTGGACGGGTATAGATAATGGATAGATGTTGTCATGAGATGGAACCCAATATTCAACAGATGTCTTTCTGACCAGAACCTCAGAGAATTCACCACAAGGTGTGAATCCCTGGTTAACCTTTATCACAAAAAGGTGAAGTTACAAAGCACAACACAAAAAGAAAGAAATTTGGAAACAAGTTCAATACACAGATGAAAGAAATATTGCATTGTATCACAATGATGGAAAGTCTCATTTGAGACCAGACTGCATGAGGAGAAACTGCATAACAGGCAAAAGCTAAATGTGTCAGTATCAAATAAAATATGAATTATTATAATTTTGTTTGACATTGTGTTCCGATATCTACATTTTGGTTTAAAAATGATCCTACTCTTTTTTCTGTGCTCTGATTTTGTACTCTAATGTACAATCCATTAACACAAAATTTTACAAGTCACTTTACTCACTGGCAGCAATTTCAAGAGTAGAAAATGAATTCCCTACTGTCATATTTTATCAAGTGTCTACCTGCCAAGAGAAACACTTTTTGAGTTTATTTGACACATTATTGTGCAATTAAAGCCCTTTTTATGGTATTTCCTCATGCCAACACAAGAATATAGAAAGAGTACTCTCAGGAAGCAATCATTAAGCAGTCCAATGGGACAAAACACCCTGAAAGTTTGTCATTATTTTGTTAAAAGATAAACATTGGCTTATCTTTTAGCGGATGAACGCTTTCATTTGTGCCAACAACATACTCCTGAAATCGAACACAGCAGTTTTATCTGCTCCAGTGAGCTGTATTTAAAGTGTACTTAAAGTGCAGAATAGCTAATCACCATTTTACATTACACTGTAATCAGTAGTCGAGTTGCAAAAAAAATTCAGGGGGGATGGTCAATGTTTTTCACTTAAAAAAAAAAGTGGCAGGGGCAGGGCTGTAAATTCATTATCAAGACAAAACACTGTAAATAAGACTTCTGAATCCTTTCAAATCAAGTCAAGCCAATTTTATTTTAAGTGCAAAATCATAACAATTATCTCTTTTTTGTGTTATTAAAGACAGTACAGAAGTACAGAAAAACTCTCAACATTTTACAATACTTTTCCTTTTCTCCCCTCTGGTGCACAGTTTTTTAGTTTTTTAGACTTGAAACTGAGTTTCAAGTCTCAGTATCTCATAGCAGTTTCCAAAGACTGTCGTAATCATGTTTTTTGTCGACAATTTTTCGTGTTCTTGATTTCTGATTGTTAGCTAAGCAGTGACTTTGAAGATTAATAGATTAATGTGCCTTATAGCCACTGAAATAATGAGCTACATACTAATAGGCCTACATATGAATTGAAAAGGGTAAGTGTGTAAACTAGAGGTTGCACTAGACTTTTTTTTTGCAATTGGTCATTTTGACAGTCATGAAAATTTTGTTATCAGTTTCTACATTAACAATTATTTAATTACACTAAAAGATTACTAACAGTCTTCAGATTTTTCAATTATTGTGAGGGGGAAAAAAGTCAATTACAGGGAATCCCCAGTTAAAATAACCCCTTGTCTAAACCCTAAAGGTTTAATAATCAAACCTGTACCTTCTGCTCTTGATCCTCCTGCTTCCTGGCCATGGCTTTCCTCTATGTGAAGAAAACAACATTATAGAGTTTGATAGAATGTGCAGACATGTCATGCTAAAAGCACATGACCTTGCTCTTGGATAATAGACAGAATGTACAGTATAGGTTAAAATCACATTTATCATATTCACTGTAATATTAAATTACAGGCCACAGCAACAGGCTGACGAGTCCTATTGATGAAAATAATATAGCCGTGTGAAGAATATTTCATCATTAATTCTGGTCAAATATTTGAGACAACTCTCATCTAACACTAACAGTAAATATCTGTTTTACGTTTGCCACGCTCATAAACCAGAATCTAACGTGACTTAATGACAAGTCCTGTGTTTCATCAAGCTAGTTAACAAGATAGATGAACGTTAACATGAGTTCATCTCAGCTAGTTTGCAGGCTACACAGTAAGCTTGGAAAACTGGCTGTGTTGTTATTGTGCAACCTGTGGCGATTCTGGAGACTTTTGTATAGATTAATAAAAAGTAGTGATTGAGATTCTTGATTTATAGCTCACCTGTCATTTGAGTCTTTTTAAAAAAAACTCCCTGACATCTCGTTGTCCAGCCGCTCGTTTCCTCATGCTCACATTGCAGTGCAGTTAATCCTCAAGATGTCGCTCTGCGCAGCAGCTCGTGTCGCTCCCTCTGGCATCAGGCATTAACCAATTATAAATAACAATCATGTTGCGTCATTGCATCTTTGCGTGCCCCTGTGCCCTCAGATTTTATTATTTCTTTTACTCAACATGCAAACTACTTTCTAATGATGAAATAATTATAAGTTATATTCCCAACATTTACTGTAAAAAGGGGAGGGATGGAAAGGGAGGATGGCAGTTTTACAGGGGGGATGATTTTTGATCGTTTTTATTTCAGGGGGGATGCCATCCACCCTCATCCCCCCTCAACTCGAGTACTGACTGTAATCAGTCTGTAATTAAAATCTGAATAGAATATGTTTCTACATCTTGCAGACCAAATTTTCCCACGGTTTCAGGTGTTAAAGGTGTGTTGGTGTGATCTGCATTTGTCACGACTTTACCAACATTAACACGGAAGAAGAGCAGAAAAAAAACATAATTCCTAGAATTTTTGTTGTATAAACCTTCTCACTTCTTCTCTCTTCTTTTTCAATGACTCAAACTTAATGAGCACAGTGACGAATGAGAAGAAATCTATGTAAAAACAAGAGGTATTCTCCCATATTTGCGCCCACTGGTAAATGATGTGTTACTCTAAACCCTTGTTAGATCCCTTAGTTGTGGTTCAGTCTCTGACTAGCAGAGTCTGTCACCGGAACCAGCTCTCCGTCTCTTCAGGTAAGAAGTTTCGGTCTAGGGGGGGTTTATCTCGCTAGATTTCCTCAACTTATTTAAGCTGGTGTCGAGGGGATACGCCTAGCTCTCACTGCATACAAATCCAAATGTCTACCCTTCTTACCCCAATAACTGACCTAAGAGGAATAGCCTGGTGGCTAAAAGTCCAGTTATCGGTCACGTTTGTTAACTGCAGCTCTCCTCTTACGATCTGGGCTCTTGTTACCGGCTAGGATAAGTTTAGTGGCTTGGACAGCAAGCCCCAAGGATATGTGAGGATATATGACTAGAATAACCTATAAGAACCTGTGTTGTTAGTGCAGAGGCATAACCAATGTCTTCACAATTGCGGATACAAATGTAATTTCCACCACGACGTCTTATGATAGTTTTATATTTATTAAAGCAGATTAGCAAGGTTAAGCAGCAGCATTCATTGGTTAACAAATTCTAATTCTACATGGAAAAGACAAATTAAGCTGTGGCTTACAAATCGATTCATCTGGTTGGTCCAAGGACAGGCTGAGATGTACGCAAATGGCCACTTTGCGTTGTCAAGGCTGCCGATGCAGGGCAGAAAGAGAGCTAACAGTCAGGCCTGTAGGAACTCTGATATCCGACCCCTCCTCCTTGCTTAGCAGTGAGCTAGGCTAACCCAAAAGGGCTCTGATCTTTTCTTCAAAAAGTGGGAAACTGGTCAATCCTGTTCTGAGCATCTTCTGTCTTCTTTTCTTGAAGAATTCCCCCAGGTTACACCTCGAATGATGGTCAGCTCTTCCCAGCTCTTGGTCCTTCTTCTGTTCTTCCTTTCTTGAACGACGCTCCAGGAATCCAACCCCGAATTCTCCTGATTCCCCCTTTTTATGCTGTTCTCTTGTTTCTCTCATCAGCCTGCACCAGCCTGCCCAATGTCCTTGGTTGGGTCCACAATTTGCTGATTGGTCAGCTCACATTTGCATAGGCATACATAATTTCCCCCAGACTCACATAACACTTCTGATTGGTTATAAACATATACAGAGGCGTGCATAATTTTACATAACCCTCCTTGTTTTGGTTACACATCATGCATAATTAAAAAACAGTGCCACACAGTCATTTGATAGGTACATACAATCAGCAAAGGCGTTTACCATGACATCATCCACTCTCACAGACATCTTTCTTATCATTTTTCTTGGTCAAATAGCTCATTAAGCTAAAGCTAATAAGCTAAAGCTAACCCTTATTTAATGATCTATGCACCATGGTCTGTCCCACAATTTTATTAACTGACAAATTTATGGATCCATCTGCTCAATACTCAGAATGTAATCCTATTCTGCAGCCTCACCGCTCGCCACTCTGTCAAGGTTGCTCTGAGCTGCTACGCTACTAACATTTAACCCAGAACAACATCTTTTACACCTGCCTCCATTATTGTGTATTGCTAGGATCCCATTGTTTACAACTAACAGACTCCTCTCCTGCTTTCTGTTGTGTCTTCAGTAGCCCCGGGCCTGCAGATTTGTTTGGGATAACCAGTCACCTCTCTCTCAATCGAAAAGTAGCCTAATTATCAAACCCTGATTCATACTTCGTTCAAATCTATTTCCCCTCTATTTTAGGTGTATCCTGAGGGCTAATTAATTTTTTCATTGGGATTTTTACCTTATGAAAACCGATATAATAACTTATTCAGTTTTCATCCATCTCTGCTCCTGTTTGATAAATATAGCCATTGTTTTCCATTCCATTGCGGCACACAGTGCCCCGCTGTTCTCGGCTTAACCTAAACAACACTTGGCAGCTCAGACCAGCGAGAAATGTTGATCATACAGAATTAACAAATGATCTTCATCCCAAAATCAACTAAATCATCTTGTTTCTGGTCATTGACTAGAATCACACATTTCATTGATTAGAGATTGATCACAAATCACACCAATTACCATTTTTCTGTTACTCCACTACACTATGATCAGGATTTTTTTTTTTAATTAATTCATTGTGATGGATATCTCAGCATTTTGTGGCCTTCTTAGCCTGTGAAAACACATTCATAAAAATTGTAAAGACCATTGATAAAAAAAAAAAAAAGGCACACTTGTAATTTGAGCTAAAATAGCTAATATAAAGAAAACTGAAATATCACTTGCTGTTATGGAACAAAATGTTTTAGTTCTGTAGTAAATAAATTAGTAGAAAACAATTAAGACATTTCTGAAAACTATCATTGAATTTATCTTACTCTTTGGGTGAAATTTTTGTTCACAATAAAAACATACATATTTGAACTATCCCTACCCCTGCATACTGAGAATGAGTTTTAATGCCTCACGAAATATTCACGTTAATCAGTAATTTATTTATTTGATGTATTTGACCAGTATTTAATTTATAAATTACTTATTTATTTATTTTTCGAATATTGGTATGCCATTTATTTTCAATGACCAAATTAATCTGGAGAATACTGGTTCTGCATAAATACAGATGCCGAGAAGTATCTTTGTATTTTTCAGATGTATCTTTTCATATGATATCTGCTCCAGCGGTTAATATGCTTCACTTTTTTCTTCACAATACCACAAATGAATTCTATTAGATATACAGTAAGTCAATTTTTATTTGGCAAGGTCATGGTTTTCTTTTTCTTTTCTTGTTCTCTTTCTTTAAATAAATTTCTGTGAGTTGGCAGACTGCCATGACTTATTCTGAGGCCAGAATATTCTTCTTCTCACGAACTTGTGGAAAGTTGGATTCTTATCATTATTTATTGTTCACGTTTATCCAAAGGCATTCACGGAACCACCTATAAAGAGCATATCCCCAGCACTTCTTGCATTCATGCAACTACATATAATCACAATGCCATTAATGAGCATTAATACCAGAAATTCACTTCCAATGTAGCAATTCTGGCCAGGTTTACATTAAACTTGCTAGAACCATCTCAGCCCAAAAAACTGGTCTCATCTGACCAAATATTTTGCTTCTAACAATTTTCTGGCTTGTTTAGTTTAAAATCTAAAAAGCATGATGGATGCCAACATCACCGTAGTGGAATGCATTGCTCTTCTCACTGAGCTGTGACAGACGCTCATTTCCACAGATATCTCTTTGTGCCAAGTCAGAAGTGCATCCTATTTGCTAGAGCTTTTGTTTTGTCTTAAGCACGATCCATGGCATCACTTGAGTACTAACCTTCTTTGCATGGTATTTCAACTTCATCTTTCCTATAATGAAGATTTTAATCTTTTTTTTTCTTTTTTTGCTGTATTTTAGTTGACAAGTAAAACTGTTTGGGATCTGTATCCTTCACTGTATGGGTTCTTTTTTCTCTCAGTTTATATGAGAGATCATCTCTGAGTTCTGTTCATTTTCATCTGGTTTCTCCATCTCACGCAGTGTGTAGAAGTCTGTGAAAGTGTAAAATGCTTCATGGTTTGATGCTTTCTTCACTGTTGAAGTGGGTAAGATCCTTGCTGGCGTGCACAGAAGTTTCAGTCTCTAAGTGGTGAGAGAGAAATATAGTTTACCATGTGGTAAAATAATCAAACTTTAGGACTAATAACAGTATCAAGGAACAGACAATGGGATACTGTGGAGTAAGACAGCTGTCAAAAACAATACGCTGTAGAAGTTAGGATTTGTGCATATTTACCTAAAGTTGTACTTTGTCTGTGAGAATAGGATTTAAATAGTTACAGCCTTAAAAGATTATAAAGACGAAGTACAGTTTCATGATTGTGGTTCCTTCATTATGAATAGAGATACAACTTAGAATTTACTGTTAAAATCACATCAGAGGGTCACAGGCATCATCTATGAAACAGACTATTCCTCAAACTGCGCATGCATTCAAAAGCAGTTGAACCCATAGCCTGTATGCAGTGTTGCCAGATGTACGATAATTATCGTATTGGTAATTTGTACGATAACTTTGATCTCTGCACAATGTACGATCAATAATTGAAAAAAAATCCCCAAATGTACAATAATTTCATAATTCCGTTAAGAGAGCAGCTGATAAAGGGTTTCCTCTCAACTGATTCACTATCAATTTGATTTTGTGTGTATTAATCTGTCATGACGGTCTGTTAATGAAAGTACAGGTAAACATATTCTCTTTAGAATATGACCGTGATCTCTTTTTATCCACAGCTCAGAAGTCATTATAATGCGAAGAATTAAGTTACTGAAATCATAACAGCAACAGAAAAAGGTCAAGTGATACACGGGCATCAGATTGGTTTAGTTAGCTTTATTGCTTAATATAAATTTGTCTGATGTGGAACAATAATTATAATTCTGTGTGGGAAATTACCTGTGATAGTCTTCCTGGAGTAATGCTCACAGCATACAACATCCACAGTGGAACCATTAATGTTAAAGAGAGAGTTAAGAATCCTCCAATGGCATATCCCCACCATGGGTATTCATAAGTGTTGTTAAATTTGAGAGGTGTATATTTAATTAAAGAGAAGAGAAATGTGCACTATATGAAAAAAGAAAGAAAGAAATATAAGCAGTGGGTGTACCATGAAGAAACCATAAGATCACACAGAACGTCCTTTTTTCCCCATTTCTTGACTAATGTGAAAAATAAATCAAAATTTACTCACTAGCTTGACCAGATTTGGATTTTTTTTTTTTTTTTTTTTAAACTTGAAGTTGAAAATAATTGCCAATCTTGGGCTTATGTCTTCTTAACATTGAGACCTGAGGGTCCCTTCAAATGCATACATAAGTCCACTAATTTTATATTATGTCCCATGATGTTAAGTATATATCAAATTTGATTGTTTTTGACAAATATCAAACATATATTCACCCCATCAAAAAAATAAATAAATACTGGTCCCATCTGGTGGAAACAGGACTAATTTCAGAACCAGGTCGCTATATTCAGAGAAGGACTGTCTACATTTCCTGTACTTACGGTGCAGATAGCTGGTGTGAAGTATTTCCAACAGTATTTCATAAAAGGCCAGGGACGATATCCAATCATATCCTGCATATTATCATAGTGACGATCTGCACCTGTAGAAAACCATGTTAATTGCATGATCTTTAATATCTAGCACAATGTAACAGACCTCAAACTGTGGCATCAGAGCTCTTTACAAAGGTGAAACTGCTCCCTACCATAGACCCATCCGATACAGATAGACTGAAGAATGGCAAAAAGTAGAAGTGTCATCCCACTGCAGGCATAGCAATCAAACAACTGGAAAACATACAGACCTCCCTGCAAATGCACAATATAGAATATGTTACTAAAAGTCGACCTAACACTATACAAAACACATAGTTTGAGGCAGGGCCGGCTCTTGGCATAGGCGATATAGGCGGCCGCCTAGGGTGCCATCTGCTGGAGGGGCGCCGCCACGCCGCCAGTCCCCCTTGGCCTTGAGGGAAAGTAATAATAAAATAACCCTTACCCTAACCCTAACCCAAAATGACAACATTTGAACGTCTCAGTTTCCTACAGGAGAAGAGATTGAAGGAAGTTTACCCCAATATGTGGGTCGCCCTGAGGATTGCTGTCACCATTCCTGTGACAGTTGCTGCTGCAGAGAGGAGCTTCTCCAAATTGAAGCTCATCAAAACATACCTGAGATCCACCATGTCTCAGGAGCGTTTAAATGGACTTGCCCTGATGAGTATAAACCGTGAGATGTCTAGGCAGTGTCATTTGATGACACCATAGATAACTTTGCCGCCAGGAAGTCCAGACATGTAAACTTGTAGTCTTTAGTTAAAAGACAAGTTTAGTTGAAAGTAACTGTTGTTACTGTTTTAATTAAACTGTTGTGGTTGCTCTGTTGGTTGTTGTCATTAAATTCCAGTGGGGTAGTGGGGAACATTTGAACATTTCCTCATTTGAATCCATTGATATTGATCTGCCATCCAGATGGACACCACTTATTCACCTCCTACAGTCTTATCCATTAATACAACTAAAACTACCTTTCAGTTGTGTAGACATGTAGGTAGCTAGGCTGATTGACTGATTCACCGATTGATTGATTGATTGATTGATTGATTGATTGATTGATTGATTGATTGGTTGATTGGTTAGTTGGTTGGTTGATTGATTGATTTACATTTACCTGTTTTTTCATGTATTTATGCCAAGCTTGGTGTTTGCACAACAGAAATTGTCAAAAAAAACAAATTGTACTATTGTCAATTGCACTATCAACAAAGGCTTAACTAATTATACAAAATCTCACCTCAGTTACCATTACAAGGCCGACAAAGAAACTTCCAACACAAATGGCAAGAAGAAGGAATTTTCGGTGACAGGTGTTTTGAAAGATGGAAGGATACATGTCAGAGATGGTTGTGACCATGGTCTCTTGACATACAAACTGTGGTGATGACAAACATTGTATATTATTTCAAAAGAGTTGTGTTTTAATATAAAAATCTAAGTTGTTCATTGACTTGATGCTAGTCCTACCTCACTATCTAATCCTAAAAAGATGATCATGATGAAGAAGAAAATCGCCCAAAGCTGAGGAAGTGGCATTAAAGCGACAGCTCGAGGATAAGCAATGAATGCCAAGCCTGGGCCTGTTAAAGGACATAAAAAAATAGTCATACTCACAACAGCATCAGATTTATGTCAACAATGGACCATAAATCTTCAATACCTGATTCGGCCACCATGGATATATCCACACCTTGCTCCTTTGCCATGAAACCAAGAACAGAGAAGATAGCGAAGCCAGCTACAAAGCTGGTTAAACTGTTTAACAGGCACAGGTAAAGACAGTCCCTGTTGGAGAGATAGTCATACAAATGAAGTCATCTTAACTTTAATAGGTGATCAAAAGCAATTTATGGATTGAGCAAGAGGTATGGCATACAAACCTATAGCAGTTATTGCTGTACTTGTTGTAACTTCCTAATGATGTCAGAACCCCTGTGCAGAGTCCATAAGAGAAGAAAATTTGACTGCCAGCATCCATCCATACCTGAAGGATTTAAAAGAGTTTATTAGGAAAATACAACCTCACACAAAAAACCTTTTTTCACCTTGCCAATATTGATTTAGGCAAAAATAATAATAATTCTTTGAGGTTATGCTTATGTCTCACTACAGAATTTCAGTTGGGTTGAGATTTAGGCTTTGACTGAGCCACGGCAAAACCTTGAATATTTTGTTTTTCAGCCATACTGATGTAGATTTGCTGTTGTAGTTCAGATCATTGTTGTATGACTCAGTTTTGACCAGGTTTTAGCTGTTTGATGGATGGCCTCACATTTGCCTTTAGAGTACTCTGGTATACAAATGTGTTCATGGTCCTGTCAGTGACTCCAAGAAGCCCAGGTCCTTTGGCTGTAAAACAACCCCAAATCACCCCCACTGCTGTACTGGGTATGTTGGTTTTCAGCAAACATGGTGCTGGGCATTAAGGCCAAACATCTCTATTACGGGGATACTTAGTTTTGTCCACTTGATTTTGTTTTTGGCTTCATTTCTGTCAAATAAATAATGGTGTGGTGAAACAAAAATGCAAATGCTGTTTTATATCTGTAAGGTTGTATTTGCCCAATACTAAGGTCCACTGTGGTGATTTTTTTTTTTTTTTATCAGCTGCTTGAACTCAGCTTCAAATGGCTGCTGTTACGGCCAAGGTCTTCCGGTCGGGGACTTCTGTGTATTATCTGTTGCCTAACGTGTGCGTGTGTGCTGATCGCCCTGTGCCAGCCCCGGAGGGTGGAACTTGCTGCTCTCTCCGGTCCGGAGTCCGTTGACGATTGGCTCCAGCAACTGGATGTACCACCTCCCGCTGTCACCGAATGGACCAGACTCCGCCCTCTTTTCATCAGTAATGATTCCTGACACCTGGAGCTGATGGCTTTAAAAATGGACAGATTCCAGCATTCGGCGGAGGAGCCTGTGACTGGGCAGCTCCTCCCTTTGTTTGTGACATTTGTCATTTGGTTGTTTTCTGGACTTTGTGTTGGCATATGTAAAGGTTGGGATATTATGCATTAAAGCTCCCTAACTCCATTTACCATCCTGAGTTCTGTTTTATGTTACCTCTCTCTTTACTAGCAGAGCCGTAACAGCTGCTAACATTTATAAGCCTGTACCTTTTTAGTATTTACTTTGGTAAATATCTCAAATCAGTTCTTCTGCCATCACCTACCTCTTTTTTTTTCTTCCCATTATAATCAACATGTTCAGGGTTTAATAGGTAGTGAGAGCGACAGCTGAATTTGTAATGTAGTACCTCTGGGTCAGTGAGGCGTGACGGGTCTGGATAGAGGTAGAACATAATGCCGTCTTTAGCTCCTGGTAATGTAAGTCCACGAACAAGGAGCACTGCCAACATCACATATGGAAATGTGGCAGTGAAGTACACCACCTAATGCACAATTAAACATCAATATTTGTGCAAGTTTTTAGGACAAGACACTTTATAGAAATAAAGAAGAGTTACCAGAGTCAGACATTACAATTTCACATCAGGTCTGTGCTTTACCTTTCCTGTGGATTTCACTCCATTCCAGACACAAAAATAACACAATGTCCAGGCAAGAAGAAGACAAAGGGCCAGGTCCCATCGAATATTGCCAATCTTATCAATTCCATCAGACAGTCCCAAGATTCTTCTCCTGTAGCAAAGATTAGTAAGTAACATTTGCCAAACAGAAGCCCTGATATGGTTGTTTCATTATTGATACCTACTCCCAAAATTCAACAACTGAAGATGTTGTGTTTCCAAAGAGGTCTTGGGACGTTTGATTGTGACTATACTGAAAACAGAATTCTTTCATAAAAGATGGAGAGATGATGTGATTAAGAAGGAAAACATGAGAAGCACATGGATGTGCTCTAGAATCAGAATAAAGTCTTGTTACCTGTGTTCCAGTAGTTATTACAGCTCACCCACGGAAGCTCAGTCTTCAAGGATGAAAACAGGTAGAGGAAGGACCAAGCCAGGATGATGATATAATAAACCCCAGTGTACATAACGACCACTTGACTTCCATAACCTAAACCTGTAAATACATGGTTATGACATTCTACAGTGCCACAATTTCAAAAATTATTAAGTTTAGATACTAGAAAAATGTCCAAAAAAGAATGTCTGTGTTGGAGACAGCTGCATTGATCAATACTGCTTTCTTGAAACCTAACATCATATATAGAATTACAACTGCAATATTTTCTGGTCAA
The DNA here is from genome assembly GCA_018398805.1 of Hirundichthys speculiger. Classification (NCBI taxonomy): domain Eukaryota; kingdom Metazoa; phylum Chordata; class Actinopteri; order Beloniformes; family Exocoetidae; genus Hirundichthys; species Hirundichthys speculiger. The sequence goes on along the minus strand of JAGFBZ010000074.1, from coordinate 51,528 downwards.
ATTATTTAAAGAATACCTTTTTTATCAAACAGTTGGCAAGCAGGTTAAGATCACCTTTTTTAAAACATCACACTGTATTGGTTGTTTGTTTTTGGCTTGGGTGACCCACTGCTGGCTGTCAATAATTAAAATGTGCTGGCAACATCACCAAATCAATCTCTTTGTGCGCTTGCTGGGAAAAACACTGTGCTGCAACAAAAACTACTACTTAGATTCATCACTGACCTTCAAACAGAGGGCAGATTTTTCTCCAACAGGTTATTCCACCCTGACTGGTGAACTGGCCCAAAGAGGTTTCCAGGAAGAACAGTGGGATGCCACAGGTAAACAAGAACAAAACATAGGGGATGAAGAAAACCCCTAAAAACAAACATATCAGTGAATATTCATATTTTAGAAATGTTTTTCACTGAGCATTTTTCTCCTGAAGTGATTGTAGGTAGGAGGTGAGACAATATTTAATACTTTAAACTTTGACACTCCAGCTTCTGTCCTATATCTACTGATCAAAAGGTGAAACAAGACAAGTGTGTCTCGTTTTGTAAGGACAGTACTAGCATTTTCTCTACTATATAACACACCTTCTTACATTAAAATCGTGGCCATTCATACCATTTACTTAGGGATATGATTTATGTTCAAACTGACTTGTGTGCTTGTTTTCTCTGAGACAGAAGATCTAAAACTTATAAAAGGTTACACCAAAGTTTTTTACTTTTGATTTAGCTTTTCTTTTTCTACAACTGAACAACAAAATCATCTGAAATTTCAGCTCTGTTAAAGGTTTTTTTTTGTTTGTTTGTTTTTCACACAGATCTCACAAGAAACAGTTTATTTGATGATGATGATGAGACTTTAGCGAATGTGACAGAAAGTCTAGAGATTTACCTCCTCCATTCTTGTAGCAAAGGTAGGGAAACCTCCACATATTTCCCAGACCAATTATCTGTCCAGCCACTGCCAGGATGAACTCTGCCTTACTGGCCCACTGTTCTCTCTCCTGGGGTTTGGGTTGAATATGTTCCAGCCTGCTCTCAGGATTCAGATTTAGTTTCATTTGGGAAATTTGTTTTTGGTCCATTTCAGCCTAGGAAAAGATTAAATCGTTGTATGTCAATGCATAGCAAAGAGCACAACATAATTTAAGTTATTAAATATTAAATACTGTACATCTCCTCACTTAGAATATATTTTAGAGTCAATTCATTTCTACCAGACAGTGGATACTCTTTTTCTTAGTTTTTTTTTTTTTTTTTTTCATTTTCAAGTTCAGCATTTGGTTAAATACATCCTTTCAATAATACAATTATGCTCCTGCAAATACCTTTTTGATCAAATTTCACAGAAATAACAACAGATATACTTCCTTTTCATATCTGGTAGATCTATGTTATTTTCTTATATTACAATTATAGCACAAAGTGACAATGAAGTCAGACTGCATAATCTTGACAAAACCTTAATTTTACCTATTAAGTCAACAACAAAATGAGACGTTGAATTTTTTTTTCTTACTTGTTTCTCAGTGTTTCCATAATATTCTTATAGTCAGGCTATAACTCCCATGTGTTTCCTTTAAAAACTTTGATGATAAAGAATGAAACAAGAATTTGCAGCTGTGCTACAGATTAGAAGCACGTTAGCACATTTCTGCTTCGACTTCAATACCACAACTGGGTGACAGGGATGATATGGAAAGAAAGGATAATGCATCAATTTAATCTTTTAATCTTAATCGTTAACAAATGTAGCATCTCAGATTGGATGACTTTAACATAAAACACTGCAAAGCAAAATTCAATACACTATATTTCCTCAATAAAAGGTCAAACCCTTAATTATTCAAATGCTTAGAGTACCAGGTTTTTATTACAAAAACTGAATTTCAAGCTGTAATTTTTTTTATTTATTTATTTTTGGGGGGGGTTGTTAGTTTCTTTTTCTAAAAGAACATTTGCAAGAGTATTGTACTGTTTGTCATAAGGACATTACACCCAAAGCCAATCTGAGCACTACTGAATATGTGGTCCAGTGAGATGAGGATCGAACAGACTTTTTTATGCAAAAAACTAAACCTCCAAAAGAGTATTTACAGCCACAAAAACATATTGTGGACTCAGCAACAACCTCAATTCTGGGAGTAAGGGACATTCTTTTGAGAAGAGTAATGTACACACGGAAGGCTAAGAGAGCAGTGAAATAAGCCATCTATTTTAAACAGTTGACAACGTGATTAAAAGACTGGAAGACATGGATCGGAAATTGGGAGCGATTCAGAACTTGAATCAAACCCAAGGGATGATTCTGGACTTCTTTGGGCGCATGGACAACAATCTTGGAAGGATTCACGCGTTGATCAGGGAGAATGGCCAATAAATTCGGAATATTGAAGTATTCCCACCAGAGAAATCCAGCAGAACTTCAAGGCTAGACGGAGAGTGTGTCTCAGCCTGCCCCAAACAATCCTTTTCTGTTTTGGCTCCCTGGAAGCGCAGCCTTCAAGGCCGCTCCCTTATCTATTCTCCTGGATGCTGTGTGGCTTGGACGCTTCTACCCCCCCCCCCCCCCCCCCCCCCCCCATTCCCCCCTCTGCACCTGGAGACCAGGATCTTCAGGCTACATGACTGCACTCTCACTACACTGATCAACACGCACTCCCTCCCCCACTTCAACGTCTTCGCTGCCCCCCCCCTCCCGCCGTGCGCACCTCCCCCTTTCCCCCCGTGTGGCGATGGACTGACTGCGCGACTGGCTGCGCGCGCACAGACTGTCAAAACTGGGTTATCTCGCCATCATGTTTCTATCAATGTCCTGTGTTAAGTCTGTACATGCTTAATTAAATGTGCTGAGGTTTTTTTTTTTTCCCCTCTCACGACGTGTCCATTTGACACGTAGTGGGAGATGTTCTTTTTTTAACCTCCACCCTCCTCCCCCAATGTTATCTTTTTTCCTCTGTTAAATTGAAGCGCTCTTATAGCGCTGACCCAAGCACCGTTGACTCCTGTCCATATGTTGTGTTGTTTTGTTTTGTATGTTTCTTTTGGACGGTGAACTGGGAAGTCAAATTCTGCTGTGTTGGGACGCTGGCTCAGTGGCGACAATAAATTTGATTCTGATTCTGATTCTGAAAAACCAACATTAATCACAGGAGGTGGTATCAGGTTTCAATAGAATACAATACAATACCAGATGGTGTCACAACCATTCACACCCTAATTCATGTGACCAAAACATCTCGTACGCTGACCGGGAACAACTCACAGTGGGCAAAAGACCCACAAGATGTCCAAGCAGGACATGAATGAATGAAACTACAGGATCCAAAAGTTTGCCACCTTTTAAAGGATAATCAGTCGTGGCAGGATATCATTATCAGGCAAATGCGCTGATTAGTCCCCACCACCAAACTGAAACATCAGACTGATTTCAGTGAGCAGAGGAACTCGAGTTCAACAGCAGAAAAGATGACATATTCAAGACAGCGATGGCCTGTGTCAAGGTATTGGCTTATAGGTAACAGGCATCTCGCGAGAGAACAACGAGACTAGAACACGAGATATGTGGAGTGCTTGCTGTGACAATGGATAATAAAAATGGACATTGAGGGCCGCCCTGGTAGCACAGTGGTTAGGGCAGGCGACCCATGTACAGAGGCTATAGTCCTCGTGCGGCTGGTTGCGAGTTCAACTCCCTGGTCTCTTGAGTGCGTAGCTTATTATTATTATTATTATTATTATTATCATTATTATTATTATTATTATTATTATTATTATTATTATTATGCAACCTCAAATGATGAATTTGTCCATGAGAATAATATACCTCTTTCATGAGCATTTTTTTTGTTGTACTCTCAGCATTTGACATAATTGTAATACTATATTAATTGAATTCTATATTTCATCAAAAAGCTGTACCTGCTGTGTGCAGTTTTGGAAACGGCCCATATTAAGCAGTTACATCTCACTTCTTACACCATGCCAGATTTAATCTCCATCTGAATCTATCTGAAAATAAATCCTTGTCTTCTTTAGTGGGCTTTCATTGTGAAAGATGCACAAGCATACCTTCTGTAACAGCAGAACTGACAAATGCAATGTGGTTCAAAATTAATTAATCAAACATCATCACTGCAGGACAAAAATATATGACAAAATCCTTATTCTGGTACACCATAATTTACCTCTCTAATCTCTGGTATCCTCACTGTTAATGACATGGAGGGATTTTACTATTTTCTATTTCGCTCTTTACCCCAGCCTGTTATCGGGGTCCACATTTTGTTTCATGTCATTCATGCTCCAGGCTTTTATGAGAGGCCTATTTTTTACTTGAATCCTGACATTCATTTGAGGAAATATGGTATTTTCCAAAACATAAAATGTTTAAAACAGCAACGTCTTAAAGCTGAAAAAATAATGTAACATCTAGCACAATGTGCAGTAAAAACTGGCATATGATTTGTTTTAGGAAGACTGAAATACATTCCTAAGTTTAGTACATTTTTTATGAAAGAAACTTTCAAGCACATGTCTAGCATATGTCATGTCAAAATTCTAACTATTGTAATTAACAGATCAGTTTGTTGTAAACTCATTCACACTTTTGATTAAACCTCATATTCAGAATTTAATTTCTTTTGAAAAAACTGAAAATTAAGATAAAACACAGGATACCACACCAATAAAGCACGTTACATAACTTTGCATTTGTCATATATATATATATATATATATATATATAGATATATATATATATATATATATATATATCTATATATATATATATATATATATATATATATATATATATATATATATATATATATATATATATATACTGTTAGAAAACAATTTATCCATATTTTACCTTGAGTAGATGATGTGTCTTCTCCTGTGACAAATATCCTCTGACACAAGATGCCTGTCAATTTCCAAGAACATTGAGTTTCTGTGAGGAGTGGCCAGTGGAAAAAAAACACAACAGTCTTTTCTTAAGAACCAATTGAAAGTAATGGAGCACAAACACACACACGCACACACGCACCTACACACACACACACACACACACACATAGTATTGTGTTAGGGTCTATTAAAAAAAAAGTCTTGGGGGGCTATGAGGGTGGGGTTTCTGTGTTTGTTATCTTTTAGCTTCAAGGTTTAGCAGCAGACTTGTTCTTCTCTTGTAGTTTTGCAAAACGTACAAAAATCACATACAATACATCAAATGAGTTTTATTTCAAAAACAGTTTAGTCATGAAATTTTTAATGGTGAAATTATGTTGTGGTATTGTTTTGGTGGACATATTTCTGCAACATGGACATCAGTGGCAGGGCCTCAGGACTGATAATTTGGGGTAGTGGTTCGCTGTTTTAAGACTGGTAACCACACAGTGTGTCATTGTTAAAAGAGGTACATTCACATTGCAACAATGTTCGATGATGGGTCATGGCTTCATGCCCTCGTCATACCAAAAAATAGCCTATTAAATTTTTTCCCGCTGGATACAAACATAAGCTGGCATTATCACAGCCCATGTATGATTTCTGTGGATGTGAGATGAGCTCCCTGGAGCTTCTCTTCTGCTATCTCAGCCCCTTCCTCTTCACTGGCATTTCTTGACCCACGCCTCAGTCATCATCAATGCATTCATTGCTCTTCTTCTTCCTGGTCTCCTGGAGGTGCGTGACAGCACACCGATTAAACTGGCAGCATCACTCCTCTATTCACTTCACAGACTGATCACTGATCATTATCATTGCCTACAAGAATGCAAACAATAAAAGTAAAAGTAAAAGCAGAAATACAGGGCAGTGTTCATCACCAGTAGATTCAATGACAGAATGACCACTCTGATGGTCATCTTCCATTAACCCATTAAAATAAAGTGTTACCAAGTTTGAGCTTTTGAAAGTGTCACATATTGATACCCAGTATTTACTGTCAACATGTTAGGGTTGTTTGAGGTGATACTGCTTAGATACATAATGGTAGGGTAACATGTGTCAAACAGGTATAACTGGATCTGCGTCTCATTCTCTCTTTACATCCACAATCTGGTGTAAATGATCGTGCTTTACTGTAACTCATCTTCATCAGTTGCTGCTGGCACCCCTCCAAAAAGGTTACAGTTAATCTCTGACAAGTCTATTGTTTGTTGTGCAAATTGTCTTTGCATCAAGTCCTTGCCCATTCTAAGTATTCAGCACCTCAGATTAGAGGAAAAGGGCTTGACAGAGTCTCTATGCCTTTGTATCTACTTGAGTGATAATGGAATGAGACATTTCTCCCATAGTTCGGTCCAAAATAATGATTATACTGCGTCTCTGAGCTCTGAATGAAGTATCTGAGCACATCCCCCTTCTTGGATCAGTTAAGTGGAGATAAATGAACCTCAAAATGGCCTATAAGGGATTAATAGGTGTTATGACAGATATGGTGGCAGTATAAAATCTGTGCTTCTCAGTAAAAGGACTCAGTTAGTGTTCAAAGAACCAGAGTAATCATTCTAAGAGCACACTTATATGTGGTATGTAAGCACATAAACAGCGTGACATTTCAGAGTTTCTGCTTCAGCTTCAATTTACCTGAAACAGTTAGAGACAGCAGATTATTCTCTGAAGACAGTTACCTGAAACAGTTAGAGACAGCAGATTAATCTCTGAGGAGAAATTATGAGAAAAAAAACATAAATGTGATAAACACACCATTGGTGGGTAGGCTTGGCAGCAGGAAACAAGAAAAGAGCAGAAAATGCAAAAATGTATTCTAAAAAATAAAACAAAAAAAAAAAAAAAAACTCGCGCATAGTTACTGCATCAGCGTATCATTAATTCATTTTATATCCGATTTAGAATCCAAAATCGGAAAATGGATAACGACCTGGTATTTCATTACTCATGTACAAATCAAAAATTGAAAAACAAATATGGGCTATTTTTCTCTGTTTTTATTTTGTTCTGAATGTTAAAAAATAGAATATGAGAAAATGGAATCCGTTTTTCGTTTTTTAATCTAACACAAAATACTAAAAATTGCCTGGTTTTTCAATCCGTGTATCATTCGTTCATTCCATTTTCAATGAGAGGGACCTGGTTGCAGGCAAGATGGCCGACAAGGGCACCGCCATATATCCAATCCATACCGGAAGTCACAAGCGGAAGATTATTCCATGTGAAGTGCCCTCACTGCCCCACTGTTCTGTTCAAAAGGAATTTGTTTTTACATATACAAAGAAAACATGGTCAACCTAAAGATATCACAGCAAAATCTCACTTAAAAAGCATATGTGCTGACCCAGGTAATGGCCTCTATGCAGTCCGAAAAACATCTTGTGGCTTCAGTGTCCCAGTACATGTGCAGCGCAAGACATGGAGCCAGCAACATGTCACGAAATGTGAAATGGAAGATTGTCAGCAATACCACCTGCTTGCGCAAAGGAGTGGCCTCTCTCAAAGCCTGTGCCATCATATTCATTCTCAGGATTATTGCATTATTGCAGCAATTTTATTTATATAGCGTCTGTTACAATGACAATTGTCTCTAGGCGCTTTACAGAGACCCAGAGCATGACCCCCGAGCAAATATCATCAACTAAGATTATATAATTAAATCCAATCAATGATAATGGCAGGTAAAAAACTCCCACGTAGGGAGAAAAAAAAAACCTTTATACCAAACAATGGCAAGGATAAACTCCACTTTAAGAGGAAGAAACCTTGAGCAGGACCTGGCTCATATGGGGGGACCTTCCTGCCGAAGGCCAGCCGGGTAGAGAAAGAAAAGAGGGGAGACAGGACAGAGAGAGGATGTAGGACAGAGAGAAGATGGAGGACAGAAAGAGGATGTAGGACAGAGAGCGGAGAGCACAGAAAAAGTAAAAAAACATAATAAAGAAGTAGTGGAATTGTTGTAGGGTGAATGCAAACGGGCTATGGAGGGCCCTTGGGCGTGTGGTCAGCGTAATGAGCCATGATAGGCTCTTGAGTATCAATAATGTGTGGGTGGGGTGTAGGTGAGGTGTGTGCGAAAAAAGGGGGAGGAGGGGGGGGGGAGGAGGGGTTTGGGTTTAAGAAAAGAGAAGGGTAGGATTTCAAGCAAAAGGATGCAATATATAAACATAAACAGATGGAGGCAGCAGCACTGGGATGAGATGGCCAGAGGACCAGGTCGCCGATCACCACGCCAGTCGGCACCCAAACACAAGTGGAGGAGAACCCCGGGATGGACAGAGGATGGAACTGCAAGTCAGCATGAACCCAGGAAAACTCTGGCCTGCAAATACACAGAAAGAAAAGGGGGCAGAAACAGCACAACAAACACAGGAAAGCAAAGAAAATGGAGCACAGTTTTCAGTAACAGGGTGCTCCCAAATAATTATAAATGAGCTGGAGGAGGAGGAAGGGAGGAAGAAAGGGAAGAAAAAGGAGAAGAGCAGTGGAGACACCACCCGCAGACATGCTGGTGTCCCCCTGTAGCGTAGGCCTATAGCAGCATAACTATGACGAAGCTGTGATTAAGACGAGCTACTCAAGTCTTACTACTACAACTATAGTTATAACTATTAGCCCCTACACACTATAGTTTAGGACTAATTGTAGGCTTTACTGAACAGAAATGTTTTCAATTTAGTTTTAAAAATGGAGATGGTATCAGCTCCTTAACCCAAACTGGTAGCTGGTTCCATAAAAAAGGTGCCTGGTAGCAGAAGGCCCGTCCTCCAAACCTACTTTTAGATATTCTAGGAACGACGAGTAATCCTGCACTCTGAGAGCGGAGAGCTCTATTAGGAGCATAACATGCTATCAAATCTTGTAAATAGCGCGGAGCTAGGGCCTTATATGCGAGAAGCAGAATTTTAAACTCAATTCTAAATTTCACGGGAAGCCAATGGAGGGAGGCTAACACGGGAGAGATGTGATCTCGCTTGCGGGTTCCTGTCAGCACCCTCGCTGCTGCGTTCTGGATCAATTGAAGGCTATTTAGCGAGCTTTTCGGACATCCTGCTAACAACGCATTGCAGTAATCCAGTCTAGAGCTAACAAACGCGTGGATTAATTTTTCGGCATCACCCTGTGAGAGGATGCTCCTAATCTTGGCAATATTTCGGAGATGAAAAAAGGCAGTCTTGCAAACCTGATTAATATGCTGCTTAAATGACATATCCTGATCAAAAATGACTCCAAGGTTTTTCACAACTGTGCTGGAAGCCAGCGTAAACCCAGTCAATCCATTCCTCAGGTGTTTGGGACCAAAGACAATAACCTCTGTTTTATCCAAGTTTAGAAGCAAAAGTTAGAGGACATCCAGGACTTAATGTCATTAAGACACCCTTGAAGTTTAGCCAAAGGTTTTGTTTCCTCTGGTTTCATAGATAAGTACAGCTGCGTACATCATCAGCGTAGCAATGAAAGTTTATGCCATGGCTCTGGATAATTTTTTCCCAAGGGCAACATGTATAAAGTGAAAAGGATTGGTCCCAGAACTGAACCCTGTGGGACGCCATAGCAACCCTAGTCCGTGTAGAAGAAACGTCATTAACATGGACGAACTGGGAACCTTCAGATAAGTATGACTTAAAACCAGCCTAATGCTGTCCCTTTAATTCCAACAGTGTGCTCCAATCTATGCAGCAAAAGGCCGTGATTCAACAGTATCAAAAGCAGCACTGAGGTCCAGCAGACAAGGACAGAACTAATCCATTGTCTGAGGCCATGAGGAGTTCGTTGAGACTCTAATCAGTGCAGTTTCTGTGCTATGATGAGTTCTAAACCCTGACTGAAAGACCTCAAATAGATCATTTCTATGCAGGTGTTCTCCTAACTGGCTAGCAACTATTTTTTCCAGAATTTTAGAGATAAATGGAAGGTTGGATATTGGTCTATAGTTTGCCCAAATGTCCGGGTCAAGGGATGGTTTCTTGAGCAAAGGTTTTAATGACTGCAACTTTAAAAAACCTGTGGCACATATCCTAATGTAGAGATAGGTTAATCTGATCCAAAATTGATATACCAATAGAGGACATAACATCCTTGAACAGTCGAGTTGGGATGGGATCCAACAGACATGTAGATGGTTTAGCTTTACTAATAGTTGAGGTCAACTCAGAGAGGCCCACAGGAGAAAAACAGTCCAGAGTCAATCAACAAAACGGAAAGAAATCAACGAAGCTGCCGGGACGTTCACAGCCGTCTACAGCTGGGCTGGCCGATCTCCAATCTCTAATTTTGATTATTTTCCCACTAAAAAAGCTCATAAAGTCTTCACTACTGAGAGTAGCAGGAATGCATGGACCAACAGAGTTGTGAAATGTTGGAAAACCATTTTTTTGGTGACTCCAAAGTGGAAGTGTGCAAAAAGAGTACAGAAATCCTGGCAATAGCTCATGCATCATGGCAATACTATATCGGACAAAGTGTATAAATAATAATTATCCATTTGGGTCGGTCGACAGAAACTGTTCGAACAGGAGAAGACAACATGCCATTGGCTGTTTTGACATGACACTTTAGCAAGATCAACAACCACCACGCCGTGGTTCCAGTTCGCCCGACAGAACTTTGTGCGGACAGCAGCTAATGTTGAGGCTTGAGGAAGGACGAAGGTAGAAGGCAAGTATCAAACTGAAGCTAAGTAGCATTAGCTCTATTTACCACCATGCCTCTGAGTTTACTTACTCCGCAAAAGGTACTGAATCCGCTGGCATGTAGTCAATTGAAATGTTAGCTAACTATGATGCCAAAAGCATGGCTGTCGGCGTCTGCCAGCTGCATTTAGTATTCAGCCAGACCAGCCACTAACTTTAGTTTGCCATTGCAAATGCTTTTGCGAACTAACTAACACAGGCAGAGAAAAAGATGAACATTTATTTAGAACTGCAACGATGAAAAATATTCGATTATTAACCGAGGTGCAGTGGAAAGGCACTCAGTACAAAAAGAGACTCTTTCTGTGTTTAAACCAAGGTGAGGCACTTGAATTAGGCCAGATTGAGCTCATGCTTGTGACGCAGGACCAGCATGTGTACTTTATCATGACATCTCATGACGTGTCCTAAATGCCAGCATTTGCATTGTATGAAGTGAAACAAACAAGGCAGAGCATGAAATGTTGGAAGCCTGGCAGAAACTAGATTATTATCCTTTGCCTGTGTAAATCTTTGNTTTTTATGTATTGTATTGTTATTGTCCGTTCACTGTTGGTAAATTAACAATAAGTCATATTCCCATCACCATTCCACATCATTGCCCACTCGTTAACCATGTTCAACTGGGTTCCAATTTGGTGAATTTAGGTCAAATTATGCAAAGTAATCACTAAAAGCTCACACTTGGGCTTGTAGATAAGCTATTTCCCACATTTGTGAAAATATTTTCAAGTATACAATTATTTAACTATATTCCGAAACATTGTGTTGCAGATTTATGCATTTACATTGCATTGTCTGCTGCCTTTGTATGAACACAGCTGCTCCAATAATTCTCACTGTGTGATATTTGAATTTGGCTATGTTTTCCTTGAGGAGGATTGAAATGTTGAGTTATTAGATTTTCCATTAACTACGTTGGGAGTAGATCAGTGGAATTGGGGGTCATTTTTATAATTAGTATGACAATATTAGTCCAAAAACAGTTTTTGATAAAGTAACGTTAACCAGTCGTTGGTTCCCTGTTAACCTATGTATTTATCATCCTTTTTCTTGTTTTACAGCTCAGGGAATGGCGATGTAACTCTGCACATCCGTGGAGTCATCACTAGGGACTTCTCAGCATTAAAGTGAATCACGGTACTTTTGGTCGGGATATTCAGTTCCCTCTTCATTTAAACTGTCCTTGACATTTAAGACATGGGTGGTCTGCGCACACACTGCGTAGATGTCACGATTCTAAGGAAACTGAAGAGTGTGAATCGATGAAAAATCATTGGGGGGGTGAATTACCCTTTAATTGCTAATTACTTTAGTTACTAAGTATCCTAAAACGGTCATTCTATCCCCTGCGCTCTCCCCCTGTCGTTTCCTGCTAGACGCATGCTGTCTTAACATCACTGTTTTTGATCCTAAAACTGTCGCAAACAATTGTATACAACTGCATTGTATTATTTTCATCCATTGTAATGTTAATTCAATTGAGACAGAGTAGACTTTGATTGGTACAGTAACAAAAACCCAGCTTGGATTTGTAAATATTGTTTAATGTTTAAACTGTTTCTGTCTGCAGAGTGAAACCCCATTCAGCAAATCAGAGGGGTCGTGATCGGGTGTTCATCGACCATCTGGGAGAAGATCCCCTTGACTTGATCAAGGACTTTGAAGTTAGTAAAATAAAGTGTTTAACAAAAGTAGTTTTATAAGCTATAAATCACGAGAGACGTGGTTTATTGGTGAATATATAATGGCTGCGCACCTTAACACCCCGACTCGTTAGCGTTGGGTGTTTTAGTGCGGAGTGTTTATAATAATAATAATATAATAATAACATTTATTTGTGGCCGCCTTTCAACACTCAAGGCACCTACAGTGCAAAGTAAAAAGACAGCGTAGAAAACATGTTAAAACACACAATAAAACATAAAGGAAAGAACCAACAACAACCAAAACCCAGTGAGAGCAGGGAACTGGGGGGAAGGGTCAGAGAGAGTAGCAAGTGTGCTAGTGAGTTTAAGTCTGGATTTGAATCGGAGAGAGAGTTGAATTGCGGAGGTCTTGGGGAGATCAAGCAGTATGTACACAGCAGCAACAAGTTTAGAATGATAATACCTTAAACATCATCATTGCATTTTATTGATGAGATTTATTTTGCTTTATTCCATGACTGCATCTGTGAAAGCAGCTATTGTTGCTCATTGTGTGTTTGGTAACAGAAACGGGAAAGTGACTCTTACTAATTGTCTAATGTGTGCAGGATGCTGCTGGTGCACCTGTCAGTGTAAAGAGGAGTTGTCTGCAGAAGTGATGAAGATCTACCTGCTGCCAAACCCAGAAATCAACTGCTGATCCTACTGATGTAGGCATTGTGATTGAGGGAATCCTGTCCTCACCAACCTGGGGATCTTAGCAGAGCCTGCTGCCATCTCCTGGACTGACCACGTCTTTGATTGAAGTACCCCCCCCGAAGCTCAACATAGCTTGAGGTTTTCCAAAGTGCTGCTCGAGCTAGACTCTCTACACCTTTCACCAAAGTTCAGAGACTAAAAAATGTCTGCTTGCCTAGTTGCTGACTACGATCAGCTAGATGCTTTCGGGTATACCCACTAAAAGTGGATTCATCGTCAAAACAGCTTTTGCACTGGTATTTTTGCCATGTAAAGAAGAGCCACTGTTCCAGATTGTGATTGAGGAGCTCACGTCCTTTATGTTCACTGAAAGTGGATTTGTCTAGTAACAAATGTTTATGTTTACAGAGATAACAGTTGGATGTTTGAAAGGAAAAAGGGGAAAAAGAATGTTTTAATGTTTACATTAGAGTTTTAAGGCTGCATTTGAAACTGCCAAACAGCGTCTGGCTGCTTTTGTGGTAATGACTTACTGTCATTTTGAAGAGCTCATAGTTCCTGTTGCACTATGTTTGAGAGACACACAGCACACAAACACTTTTACCCATACGTTTTTGTTTAGCCAAAGTTGTTAAAGTTTAAGCTCTATATGTGGTAGAAATAATTGCTATGGAGCTCCAACCCTACCCATCAGGCCTCCAGGTTGGTCAGATTGCAGAGGCATTAGTCAAAAAGCACCCGTGTCTCACAGATCGGTCGTAATGGCTGGATTAATTGGCACTATTTAGGGCCTTTTCTAATCCACTGGTGCTCTGGCCTTCAGTACCCTAAAAGGGGTGGAGAGTTAAGGTGTGTGATGTCATGGATTGGACTCGAAATGCACTTTTTTTTTTTATTGTTGTTTTCCTGAAGTGTTCACTGGTCAATGTGGTCTATTAAAACTGAATTGACTGTATAATTGCCTGTGTATTCATTTTGACAAGGGTGAATAAAGATTTAATTTTTATAATTATTTATTTTTTTTATATATCTAATCTATATATATATATTATATATCTATATATATATCTATATATATATATATATATATATATATATATGCAGTTAATATTGAGTAAATAACAATTCGCTTTGTTAAATCATACACTCATATTTAGGATCAACCTAGCATTAATATATACTCAATATTTTATGTGGTTTTGACCTAGGTTTTCTATTGCATATTTAGCATATTACTCAATTTATATGCCGAGGTGCTTAACCTTGTTATTTAGATTTGCTTAAGGTTTAGTTGCACTTACTCAATTCTTGAGGTTTATTTACATTTATAGCGTCAAATTTACTCAATATGTTTGAGTGTAAAAATGGTTCACCTAATTAATTGAGTAGATAGGCGTTTTTGTTTTTAAAGTGTATATTTCATCAAAAGGCTGTACCTGCTGTGTGCAGTTTTGGAAAGGGCCTATATTAAGCAGTTACATCTCACTTCCTACACCATGCCAGATTTAATCTCCATCTGAATCTATCTGAAAATAAATCCTTGTCTTCTTTAGAGGGCTTTCATTGTGAAAGATGCACAAGCATACCTTCTGTAACAGCAGAACTGACAAATGCAATGTGGTTCAAAATTAATTAATTAAACATCATCACTGCAGGACAAAAATATATGACAAAATCCTTATTCTGGTACACCATAATTTACCTCTCTAATCTCTGGTATCCTCACTGTTAATGACATGGAGGGATTTTACTATTTTCTATTTCGCTCTTTACCCAGCCTGTATCGGGTTCCACACTTTGTTCATGTCATTCATGCTCCAGGCTTTTATGAGAGGCCTATTTTTTACTTGAATCCTGACATTCATTTGAGGAAATATGGTATTTTCCAAAACATAAAATGTTTAAAACAGCAACATCTTAAAGCTGAAAAAATAATGTAACATCTAGCACAATGTGCAGTACAAACTGGCATATGATTTGTTTTAGGAAGACTGAAAGACTCAGCCATAAATTCCCTCCAACACTGCTTTTCTGATTTCCAAGTTGCACTCAATAATCATCATCAAACTTTAAACATCATGTTTCTAAGCTGGTGACGTCTTTAAGAAATAAAATTGGTTTCTTTTATAGAAACAGGCTCTCATTTCCGCCACATTGCAGGAAGATGCTTGTTGAGGCAACTTTTTTATCAGTGTTGGACTTATGGTGATATTTTGTACATGCATGCCTCTGCTGCGACTCTTAAACCCCTGGACTCTGTTTACCACTCTGCATTAAGATTCATCACTGGAGACAGCTATGACACCCATCATTGTGACTTGTATTCTAATGTTGGGTGGCCCTCTCTTTCTGTAAGACGTGAAAGACACTGGGTTTTATTTATTTATAAAGCTCTTAATGGTCTTTTACCCCCTTACATCAGTTCCATGCTTTCTTTTAATGAGGGCTCTTATCAAACTCGGTCTCGTGATTGGATTACGCTGCAGGTGCCAGCTGTTTTTAGTGAACTTGGAAAATCCAGTTTTTCATATTGTGCACCTGCAACTTGGAATAACATGCAGAACTATTTCAAGCTTTCATCATTTTTATCCATAGGGCAATTTAAATCTTTAACTGTATCACATTTTACTTCTAGCTGTTCCTGTTTTACCTGATTATTGTTCTACATTTTAACTACATTTTAACTATATTTAAATTAAATTTTAATTATTCATGTTTTTATTTATTTATTTTTTAATTTTAATTGTAATTTTACTGTGTTTTTAAATTCTTGTCGTTACTTTTATGTAAGTTTCTCTTTGGCATTTTTTTTGTGTCTAAGTGCCTTAATTGTTGTTATTGTTGTTTCACTCGGCTGCATTGTAAATGAGGTCTCTACCTCAATGTATCTCCGAGTTTAAATAAAGGTAATAATAATAATAATAAAATACATTCCTAAGTTTAGTACATTTTTTATGAAAGAAACTTTCAAGCACATGTCTAGCATATGTCATCTCAAAATTCTAACTATTGTAATTAACAGATCAGTTTGTGGTAAAATCATTCACACTTTTGATTAAACCTCATATTCAGAATTTAATTTCTTTTGAAAAACTGAATATTAAAGATAAACACAGTATACCACACCAATAAAGCACATTACATAACTTTGCATTTTGTCATATATATATATATATATATATACTGTTAGAAAACAATTTATCCATATTTTACCTTGAGTAGATGATGTGTTTTCTCCTGTGACAAATATCCTCTGACACAAGATGCCTGTCAATTTCCAAGAACATTGAGTTTCTGTGAGGAGTGGCCAGTGAAAAAAACACAACCAGTCTTTTCTTAAGAACCAATTGAAAGTAGTGGAGCAAAAACACACACGCACACGCAGCCACGCACACACACACACACATAGTATTGTGTTAGGGTCTATTAAAAAAAAGTCTTGGGGGGCTATGAGGGTGGGGTTTCTGTGTTTGTTATCTTTTAGCTTCAAGGTTTAGCAGCAGACTTGTTCTTCTCTTGTAGTTTTGCAAAACGTACAAAAATCACATACAACATCAAATGAGTTTTATATCAAAAACAGTTCAGTCATGAAATTTTTAATGGTGAAATTATGTTGTGGTATTGTTTTGGTGGACATATTTCTGCAACATGGACATCAGTGGCAGGGCCTCAGGACTGATAATTTGGGGTAGTGGTTCGCTGTTTTAAGACTGGTAACCACACAGTGTGTCATTGTTAAAAGAGGTACATTCACATTGCAACAATGTTCGATGATGGGTCATGGCTTCATGCCCTCGTCATACCAAAAAATGGCCTATGAAATTTCTTCCTGCTGGATACAAACATAAGCTGGCATTATCACAGCCCATGTATGATTTCTGTGGATGTGAGATGAGCTCCCTGGAGCTTCTCTTCTGCTATCTCAGCCCCTTCCTCTTCACTGGCCTTTCTTGACCCACGCCTCAGTCATCATCAATGCATTCATTGCTCTTCTTCTTCCTGGTCTCCTGGAGGTGCGTGACAGCACACCGATTAAACTGGCAGCATCACTCCTCTATTCACTTCACAGACTGATCACTGATCATTATCATTGTCTACAAGAATGCAAACAATAAAAGTAAAAGTAAAAGCAGAAATACAGGGCAGTGTTCATCACCAGTAGATTCAATGACAGAATGACCACTCTGATGGTCATCTTCCATTAACACATTAAAATAAAGTGTTACCAAGTTTGAGCTTTTGAAAGTGTCACATATTGATACCCAGTGTTTACTGTAAACATGTTAGGGTTGGTTGAGGTGATAGTGCTTAGATACATAATGGTTGGGTAACATGTGTCAAACAGGAATAACTGGATCTGCGTCTCATTCTCTCTTTACATCCACAATCTGATGTAAATGATCGTGCTTTACTGTAACTCATCTTCATCTGTTGCTGCTGGCACCCCTCCAAAAAGGTCACAGTTAATCTCTGACAAGTCTATTGTTTGTTGTGCAAATTGTGTTTGCATCAAGTCCTTGCCCATTCTAAGTATTCAGCACCTCAGATTAGAGGAAAAGGGCTTGACAGAGTCTCTATGCCTTTGTATCTACTTGAGTGATAATGGAGTGAGACATTTCTCCCATAGTTCGGTCCAGAATAATGATTATACTGCATCTCTGAGCTCTGAATAAAGTACCTGAGCACATCCCCCTTCTTGGATCAGTTAAGTGGAGATAAATGAACCTCAAAATGGCCTATAAGAGATTAATAGGTGTTATGACAGATATGGTGGCAGTATAAAATCTGTGCTTCTCAGTAAAAGGACTCAGTTAGTGTTCAAAGAACCAGAGTAATCATTCTAAGAGCACACTTATATGTGGTATGTAAGCACATAAACAGCGTGACATTTCAGAGTTTCTGCTTCAGCTTCAATTTACCTGAAACAGTTAGAGACAGCAGATTAATCTCTGAGGAGAAATTATGAGAAAAAAAACATAAATGTGATAAACACACCATTGGTGGGTAGGCTTGGCAGCAGGAAACAAGAAAAGAGCAGAGAATGCAAAAATGTATTCTAAAAAATGAAACAAAACAAAAAAAAAACTCAACAGCGCATAGTTACTGCATCAGCGTATCATTCATTCATTTTATATCCGATTTAGAATCCAAAATCGGAAAATGGATAACGACCTGGTATTTCATTACTCATGTACAAATCAAAAATTGAAAAACAAATATGGGCTATTTTTCTCTGTTTTTATTTTGTTCTGAATGTTAAAAAATAGAATATGAGAAAATGGAATCCGTTTTTCGTTTTTTAATCTAATACAAAATACTAAAAATTGCCTGGTTTTTCAATCCGTGTATCATTCGTTCTTTTCATTTTCAATTGGAAATCAAAAATTTAAAAAGGAAAAAGGGACGAATCCATGTATCATTCGTTCATTCCATTTTCAATGAGAGGACCTGGTTGCAGGCAAGATGGCCGACAAGGGCACCGCCATATATCCAATCCATACCGGAAGTCACAAGCGGAAGATTATTCCATGTGAAGTGCCCTCACTGCCCCACTGTTCTGTTCAAAAGGAATTTGTTTTTACATATACAAAGAAAGCATGGTCAAGGTGCAGTGGAAAGGCACTCAGTACCAGGGTTATTATAGTTAACGAAAACTAAGACTAAAACTAAAACTGCAATAAAAAATATTTCAGTTAACTGAAATAAAATAAAAACTACAATTAAAAAAAAAACGAAAACTAAATAAAAACTACAATGAAGGATGTAAAACTAACTAAAACTAAACTGAATTGTAGATAAATTCAGCTTCGTTTCGTTGTCGTTCGTTTTTCCTCGATTACTGCCATAGAGATTACTGGCCTGCAGATTGCTAGAGAGGGGGCAGCATAGCATATAGACCTTTTCGGCCGCCCCCCCGGAAGTACCCCATCCACCATTACTGGGTTGTGCTACAGAGCGACACTTTCACGGCTCGCAGATAACCAGTATTTTTCTCTTCTACAAAAATATTTTTATAAGTCGACGGTCGAGTGGGACATTTCCGTCATCGTGCCAACAATGGCGTGATTCAACAATGGAAGAAGAAAGTATGTGAAATACACAAGTTTACTGCACGATGCCTTGTTTGCAGAACAAGAAGTTAGGAAGACTGGGTGAAAAATACAACAGAAAGGACTTTGTTCCAAATGAATCAGCCGGGTGAGTTTTCGTTAACATTCAATCTCGTACTACTCATAGTCTCGCTGAAGTCCTGGATTCTGGCCAAAAACAGCAGTATGAGGCTACTGTAGCCTCGCACTAGCAAAG
The DNA here is from genome assembly GCA_018398805.1 of Hirundichthys speculiger. Taxonomy (NCBI): domain Eukaryota; kingdom Metazoa; phylum Chordata; class Actinopteri; order Beloniformes; family Exocoetidae; genus Hirundichthys; species Hirundichthys speculiger. The sequence goes on along the minus strand of JAGFBZ010000074.1, from coordinate 32,227 downwards.
CCTATAAATCAATGAATGAATGAATGAATTAGGAGAATGAAAAATAAATTAAATATAACATTAACACATAGCCAATTTACCGCTAGCGTTAACGTTACAGTAGCATAATCTTTATGGCTTGTTGAAATAGCCAGCGTTCCACAGTTTTTAGTGTTTGATTATGGGAATAGATCATGCTATTTCCATAACCAATCATTAAAAACAGCGATAAACTACATTCATCTGTAACTGGAGGCCACTGCCTAACAACATCAATCCAAGACATGTCTGCGTTATCAGTAACAGATGCTCCACGCTGCTGTGTTTGGGTAGTTGGTAGAGCACCGCACACTCCAGTTATGGCTGGCCACTAGGGGGCGCATGTCCACAATTTTAAGTCGAAAAGGGGTATAATCTGCTGCATACTGCAAGAAGAAGAAAACTAAAACTAAACAAAACTAAATAAAAACTAAACTGGTCAATTCTCAAAAAAAACTAAACTAAAACTACTAAAGTTGAACTAACTAAACTAACTGAAATAAAAAAGCAAACTGAAAACTAAATAAAATAAAAACTAAAGAAAATTTAAAAACTATAATAACCTTGCTCAGTACAAAAAGAGACTCTTTCTGTGTTTAAACCAAGGTGAGGCACTTGAATTAGGCCAGATTGAGCTCATGCTTGTGACGCAGGACCAGCATGTGTACTTTATCGTGACATCTCATGACGTGTCCTATATGCTAGCGTTTGCATTGTATGAAGTGAAACAAAAAAGGCAGAGCATGAAATGTTGAAAGCCTGCCAGAAACTAGATCATTATCCTTTGCCTGTGTACAATCTTTGTGGGACAAGGGCAATTTCACTAATCTGGAGTTTGAGAGATTAAAATCTGGCAGTAATGCTTGAACAGTATTTTTCATCCCTTCTAGTCCTCCTAGTCATGGATACAGAGAGTCCGCTCCTGTCTTTCATCAAATCAAGTCCTCCTAAACTGAGAGACCCTCAGCCTTTGCTGGAGCATCTGCAAGGTTTAGGAGTTGAGGACCTGGAGGACCTGAGCTACCTGCAGGAGAGTGAAACTCCTTTCTGTCCTGAGACCAGTTGAAGCCAGGAAACTTCTGTCACCGCTCAAAAAGAAAAGTATGTGTTTCAATTTGTACATAATAAACTTTCACATTAGAAAAATGTACATAGTCAAAATACACTTATTAGGTACACCTGTTCAAATTAATGCAGTCCAATACAGCAGTTCTACTATGAATTATACTTCAAAGAATCTTCTCTACATTTTTGTTGATGTTTTCAAAAGGGTGATAACTATAAACTATACCTTGTTCATTATTGATTTCATAGTGAGTGTTAGTGGTGGTGTACTGCACTGCATTATACTGAAAAAGGAACACTTTGAAATATATCATTTGGCTACTGAGTATATAATTATGTTGGGTATTAATTAGGGATGCAACGGTACTCGGTAAAATACAGTGCAGTACGAACCTGAACGGGACACAGGACAACACAGGCTTTTATGTCCCACGGTATTTATGTTCCAAAAACTTTGCATTAGACTTGCACGTGAGCGTGCGTGCCTTTTAGGCAACAGGCCCGCCGCTGCATGTCAATGTCCACTCGCCTCCGCTCACTCACAGTGACCAGCCTATCACACTTTGGCCAGTTGGCTGCAGCTCATAGATGCAGAAAAAGAAAAAAACAAGCAGGCATGGCCAGCGGTAGTGGAGAAATTGGGAAAAACTTTTTTTAATCACCAGTGTGGGAGCATTTTGGTTTTGCTGTTGAATACACTGGCGAGGGAGTTAACAGTTAACAGTTGACAGAACGCAATCTTCCACCTCCCTTAACCCGCAATCTTACCTGCGTAAGATCCAGTTGTTACCAGTTGTGCGTCTTGGCGCAGCTGATGTGCTTTTTAAAACACTGCAGAACGAATTATTGTATCTTGCAATCGCGGGTAGCGGGTGGTCTGAAACTGTACCGAATCCGTACCGAAACCGTGACATAAAAACCGCGGTACGGACCGTACCGTGAGCCACCTGTACCGTTGCACCCCTAGTATTAATATACCCAGATTGAGCAATGTAAAGTCTGTATGGTTTAAATATTACTATTATCTGTCCTTTATTAAGGCAGCAATATGTCTTGGACAGTCTTCCAAGCAACCAGAGCAACCAACAGCTCAGCAGAGCCAGCACCAGTACAAGTCCAGTACCACATTCTGACGAGATGGCCCTTTCTGGTGAGTATATGGGTTTATTGCACAGAATCACTCTTTTGGGTTAGATGGGCTGAAAAATTATATAATCTACCTGTAATTTACTGTAAAATAGTACAATCACAAGCAGTGAATTGACAGTGTGCCTATAAATCAGTATCATAAGTTGGGTCTATCTTCTCTAGATTCTGATTCGGTTGCAAATCACACATTAATCAGGGATGAACACAGGATATTTTATTACAAAAAAAAAAAAAAAAAAATGTACAGAAAAAATTGACTTTTGTATCCACCAGTAGCAATACTTCCCCCAACAAGAATATGTTGTTCATTTAGTTCCCATGTATAGTCAGTCTGCTGTGTATTTTCTTTGCTACCCTTTGTGGTGTGTTATATTAAGATCTCGCAAGCTTGTCTGTCCTAAAGCAACAGTGTCATCTATAGTGTGACTGCTGTGGTGTTGGAAAAGGCTGAATCTTTTTGCACCTTTATCCTGGTCCTGGCTCGTAAACTGGATCCCTCGTAAATGTTCTCAGACTCAATAAAAGCTCCAAGCTAACAAAAGAAAAACCACACACAACAAAAACAGTCAGGTCTCCCAGCCAACAACAGTAAGGAAAAAAAATGAAAATTTTCAGCCCAATGCTGATAAAGAAAACTCATGAACTCACCCATGTGACCAGGCAGGTAATATTTCCACTGTTGCTCTGCTGAGTTGTTTTTTTTTTTCTTCCATTTCCATTACTCCAATCAGTATCAGAACCACTAACTACATGCTGGGGTTAAAATGGTATCCACTGTCTGTTTGTGGAAAGATACAGATGTTTGAGTTAAAATTATGCATGTTACATTATACAATGTGTAAAATTGGATAGCTTTAACTTTTGCATCAGTAAGTGGGTTTACAAGGAGCCAAATAATCTGATTACAATCAGCTCAATCAAAATAAACAAGCCCAGAGAGGTGGAATAAACATTTTCTTAAACCAAAGAAATGAAAATTTTGTCATGTAAACAATGAAACTAAATGTTGTCTGGTTCTATTGTATCTGCTCCATGTCGACAGAAATCAAAATGTAAACATCACTATGCATTTACAAGTTCTTTATGGGTCTGAAAAATAAAATTCGACCAGAACCATGGGTGTTGAAGCCTGGACTCAGCACATCTCACTACCATTAAGTCTCGGTCTGAACACTGCTAAAAAAGAGGACAAATGTCCCAAGTCATTTCTATATAGTTTTGGCCGGAACCAACATCCTGAAAGAGGAAAAAGGCTCCATGAAAACCCACCTATTATTTAATAACAGCTAATGTTCTCTGTGTATTCTCTCCAGGTGGTTACAGCTCAGAAACTGCAAGTTCACCACGGTCAACAAGTAGTTCAAGTACAGATATCACACCTCGTCGACTGTTTGACAACAGCTGGCATTTAAAATTTCAAATTCCTTGGCAGAAGATTCCATCTGAGATCATCAGAAAGTTGGAAAGTTGGAAAGGGGAAAGCGGCCAACAAAAGTGAGAGACATGAAATCATACGGCTCATTGTCAGTGAAATCTTAACCGTGTGCCCAACACCTGGGAAGAAACATATCAGTGAGATAGCAAGGAAGATGACAAAGGCCTACCCTGTGGCATTGATGTCATTGAAGGTAAAGTTGTAGGCAGCGGATATGACTCACTCACCAAACAGATGGTCAGCAGAGTGGACAACCTGAAGATAGGAAACACTTCACTTTCTTTAAAGAGACAAAGTATTAGCAACAGTGAAGGAGAGGATACCCCAACTCAGAAAAAAAGACTAGACACTTATGGGTGTATAAACTGGGAACCAACACGGCTGCCACCTGATGAAGCCCCTGAATCTCAGAAACATGCACAAGAAGAGTTAAAGAAAATGTGGAGAGAAAGTGATAGCAAAGCCATTGAGTATATGATGAGAGCCACTTTCTTCACTCAGAGAAAAGACATTATCAGTGGGACTGAGACTTCTGACTTGATAAAGAAATGGCCATATCTGTTTGAGACAACTGGCATGAAACTCATTTTAAAGAGCTTACAGGTGTGGACATGGAAGACAAAAACATAGCTAATAAAGAGCTTACAGGTGTGGACGTGGAAGACAAAAACATAGCTAATAAATGTGCCAGAGTCATTTAATTTCTTAAATCAGGTGACAAGACAGGAAAGATGGAGACCATCTTCAGTGGAAACATCAAGCAAAACTGTTGCAGATGTAAATGTTGCTGTGTTTCTTCAACTGCTCCTCAAGTACTTCAATGAAGAAGAACGGATGTTCTACAAACTGGATCAAGTACACCATGTATTGTTGTTTACAATATGAATATTTGTCTTTTTCCACCACAATACATTAAAACCGAAAAACAGAAAACGATTAGTACTATTACTTTGTTATTGTTGTACTGGACTCAGCTGTAAGATGATTATTTAATTGTACTTTTCTCTTGTCCTTCTCTTGTCCCTGTACACAACAGACAACTCAACTTTGGCAACAGAGAATTTCATGCTGTCTGTTGACCAGACCACTGTGAATGGCCACTTTAGAATCTTCAGTAAAGCTCTTTTGCTGATGTTTGGTTCATACTACTGTATGAAGATATCTTACCTAGCAGCCCAAGCATCAACTTTCCAGTTCCAACTTTCCAGCTTGTGACGCAGGACCAGCATGTGTACTTTATCGTGACATCTCATGACGTGTCCTATATGCTAGCGTTTGCATTGTATGAAGTGAAACAAACAAGGCAGAGCATGAAATGTTGGAAGCCTGGCAGAAACTAGATCATTATCCTTTGCCTGTGTACAATCTTTGTGGGACAAGGGCAATTTCACTAATCTGGAGTTTGAGAGATTAAAATCCTACAGTAATGCTTGAACAGTATTTTTCATCTCTTCTAGTCCTCCTAGTCATGGATACAGAGAGTCCGCTCCTGTCTTTCATCAAATCAAGTCCTCCTAAACTGAGAGACCTTAAGCCTTTGCTGGAGCATCTGCAAGGTTTAGGAGTTGAGGACCTGGAGGACCTGAAAATTTTCTTTAATTCAACAAAAATCATACTATTTTGAAACTGATTATGGTGGCCCACCTGCCCACAGTCTGGAAATCACAGATTAGTAGATCGATAGATAAACAAAAAAGAAAAACAATTAACACAGTAAAAACAACAGCTCTAAAAACTTTTGCCTTGTTGAGGTGATCTGTTGTACCGCCTGCAGGAGCACCTGAGGTGCAGTTGGAGTTCCAGGGGCAGCCACAGGCTCTCCTGGTTCTTCACAGAGCAGAAACCAGAGCTCTCCTGGCATTAGGCTTGGGTGGTATCCAGATTTTGATACCGTCAAACTTTCTTCACATTTTACCGTGGTATACGGTATTACCATAACTATTATCATGACTGGCTTGTGCCTTCACCTTCAGAAATTGAATTCTAAACTTATACAAATTTATAAATTGCTTCATCAGTATTTGCCAGCTCTCCTTTCTCGTTTGCCTGGAACCCGAAATACTCCCAAACTGCATAAGTTGTGTTCTTTTTTGACCCCAAGTCACTCCGTGCAGGATCTGCCTTCTTTCTCCCCCTCTCCTCCGTGCTGTCACGTGACAACGTCACGTTCATAAACTTTATGGAAAGTCTCCAAAAGTAGGCTAAAACATAACTGTTTAAGTAAAACTGAAAATTCAACCACACATAAGTGCTACTGGACATAGAATCAATTTTAGCATTTAGCATTAAATGACTTTTAAATAATATTTAATCCTTATCTCCTGTATGCATTGCATTTTTTTCATGACAGTATTGGAACTGATACCGCTGCTATTTTTAAACACCGCGGTATACAGTATTGCTGTAATACCGCTCAAGCCTACCTGGCACACTTCACAGGTGTTGGTAATTATGGGAAGCTTTGATGTATCTATCTGTTGGTCACAATGTGGTACATTCTCACACCGTTAAGTTCATGATCCATCTTTGGGCAATTTATTTTATTTGGATATTATATTTATTTGGGGGAATGCTTTGAGATTTGTGGAGGTTGCAGGTGCTTTACTTTCAGCCTACATGCAGAGCAGGAAAGCCTGACCACCTGCTGTGCATGAGCACTGATGCCAGGAATCACTCAGTAGTGATGGGTCGGTCGCGAACGAGAGCCGGAAAAGAGCCGGCTCTTTGAAGTGAACGACGGGAGCCGGCTCGTGGTCGAGAGTGATTTTTTTATTTTTTTATTTTTTTAATTGTCTTTTAAAGCCACATTGGGTGCGTTTACATGGGAAGTTTAATTCCTCTTTAATTCAGAATTAAAGTTAAAGCCGAATAAAAGTTACCATGTAAACACTTAATTCCATATGAAAATGTCAATTCCGAATTAACTTAATTCCGAAGTAAGTGGCTGGTTTATTCCCATTTTAATTCCGCATTAAGTAATTCCGCGGTCATGTAAACACTCATTCCTCTTTAAATTAATTCCCGTCTTTCTGCGCATGCTCGTTCTCTTGCCCGTCGGTCGCGATGACGCTTATATTCCGGCAGCACGCAGTAAACGGTGGTCTAGAGCAGAGACGATTTATTTAATAAATAGCTTGGAGGAACTGGAAATAATTAAAAGAACAGATGGCAGGAAACATAAAAATTGTGAGCTTTTCAAAGCGGCCAGGTTAAATGAAGGAGGTTTTCGCAGATAGAGACGCCACCCAGGTCAAAAATAAGTGGAATGTTGTTGCTAACCCCGTTAGCTTGGTTTGTTTTCTTCCGGTAGATGTAAAGACGTCCGCCCCCCCTATCCAATCAGAACCCTTCCCAACCCCCAGACCTAAAGCGGAGTTGGATAAAGCCGAACAAACGTGTTTTCCGTGTAAACCTTAATTCGGAATGACTATTTCCATGTAAACTCGAAGGAAAATAGTTTAATTCGGAATTATTTAATTCCTAATTTTAATTCCGAATTAAAAAACATCATGTAACCACAGCCATTGGTCAACATGTGTGGCTGTGGGAACGTCTGTGTGACTACACTGAGCAGGGGGGGGGGGGGGGGCAGAGTCAACAACACTCTGCTCAGGAGTGGGGGGCGGCACACGCACAGGAGGCAGAGAGACAAGAGCGAGAGGAGTGCAAGAGGATTTGACCATTTCATCAAAGATGAGTGACAACAGGAAAAGGAGTAAAATTTGGACACATTTTAAAGTGTTAGACTCCGGAAAGGCAGAGTGTACACTTTGTAAAATACAAATTTCATATCGAACAGACTCCACAAACAACCTGCACAGGCATATTCAAACTAATCATCCAACAGTGCAATTAGTTGGGGAAAAGACAAGCAAGGGACTCTGCTAATGAAGGTTTTTCACTGTAAATAGTTGCACATTTTAATTTATATTTTGTTGAGTGATGTTTAGTTGATTTTGTTTTTTCACAAATTGAAATGAGTCTTTTTTAAATTTAGAATTTATTCATGTATATCCATCCATCCATCCATTATCTATACCCGTTTCATCCTTGAAGGGTCACGGGGATCTGCTGGAGCCTATCCCAGCCGTCTACGGGCAAAAGGCAGGGGTCCACCCTGGACTGGTTGCCAGTCCATCGCAGGGCTACATGCAGACAAACAACCACTCACACTCACTCACTCACTCCTCCTACGGGCAATTTAGAACCACCAGTTAACCTGACATGCATGTCTTTGGACTGTGGGAGGAAACCGGAGTACCCGGAGTACCCGGAGGAAACCCACGCAAGCACGGGGAGAACATGCAAAAGGCCCCTGTATTCATGTATATGTTAAGTTTATTAATAAAGCCATATAAATGCTATACATGTGTTATATTTTATGTTTTTTTAACATTAGTTATTCATTTTACACATAATTTGGTAATAAATTAATTTAAGTAACAAAAAATCTGAGGAGCCACTTGGGAGCCGAAAGAGCCGGCTCTTTTTAGTGAGCCGAGCCAAAAGAGCCGGCTCTCCACAAAGAGCCGGAATTCCCATCACTATCACTCAGACCAGACCGCACTGAGGAGGCCCCACTAGGAGGTGGAGTTGGGTCGTGGAGAGAAGCAGCGTGGAGCTGCCCAGATGGATCTGTGTTGTGGATATTTCTGTGGGCTGAAGTTAGTTTACTGTTCTGCTTAGCTGTTGGATAACGTTATTAATCTCTGAGGCTGGAGGGACATTACTGAAGATGGTGCTGGGTCCTGTCCGGTCTGGGAGACCCGTCTCCTGCCATGAGTGCTTGAAGTCTGCAGGCAGTCGGCAGATAGATCTCCAGTCAGGCTTTTCTGCTGTGCATGTAGGCTGAAAGTAAAGCGCCTGCACTTCCACAAGTCTCCAGGCAGGGCCGGCTCTACCCAATTTGGTGCCCTAGGCGAGATTACATCCCGGTGTGCCCCCCCCCCGACCCCTGAGCCCACCGCAATTCAATGACAACAACCAACTGAGCAATCACGACAGTTTAATTTGAGTATTTGAACAACGACAAACTCAACAGTAACAAGTTACTTTCAACTAAACTTGTCTTTTAACTAAAGACTACAAGTTTACAGAATACTATTATTTTATTATTATTTTCCCTCAAGGCCAAGGGGGACTGGCGGCGCCCCTCCAGCAGATGGCGCCCTAGGCGGCCGCCTATATCGCCTATGCCAAGAGCCGGCCCTGTCTCCAGGCATTTCCTGAATTTATCAAAATGTCACAATAACAAAATAATAAAATCAAAAACTTAATTTTAATTTAATGTTCTGATTTTATTGTAAGAGAAAAACACAGCCTTGTTTCTCTTTTTCTGATTGAATTATGAAAAATTAAATCAATCAATCAATCAATCAATCTTTATTTGTAGAGCGCTTTTCATGCAAGGACATGCAACACAAAAGTGCTTTACAGAATTAAAAACAATTATCACAATAATTTTAAAAAAGAAAAAAAACGTTATGAAGAAAGCCCCTCCCTCCCACCCTCCGTACTAGACACACACACACCCAATAGGGAGACATGGCATAGCACTGAGGATCAAGGAAACATCACCTTTGGGGCCATCCAAACTGGGGTTAGCTGCAGACCAGCACCTGGGCTCCCCGACTCTAACAGACAGGCGGACCCCAGAAGGAGGAGCCCCAGCCAGCCAGGGCAGAGGGAGCCAAGGACAGCACCCCCATCACCTGACAGCCCCCAGTGTGGAGGACCCCCCTGAGGAAACACTGGAGCTAAAAGATAAAAACTAAAAGCATAAAATAGCAGGATAAAAGCAGCAAGATTAGCATCATCTTAAAAAGCAAGTTAAAAGCAGCAACATAAAACAGGATAGCACCAAATAAAAATGCAAGAAGAGTTTAAAATATTAATTAAAAGCCTGATCAAAAAGGTGTGTCTTTAATTTTCTTTTAAAAATATCAACAGTCTCTGCAGTCCTGAGGCCCTCCGGCAGGCTGTTCCACAGGTGGGTTTTGTTCTAGGTTTTGGTATGGTTAAAAGGCCAGTGCCGGAGGACTGCAGGGTCCGCGAGGGTTGATATGGTAAAAGCAGGTCAGATAAGTAAAAGGGTGCAAGGCCGTTAAGACATTTAAAAACCAGTAAGAGAATCTTAAAATCGATCCTGAAATGGACGGGGAGCCATTGCAGCTACTCTAAAACTGGTGTAATGTATTCCCGCCCTCTGGTCCTCATCAGCACGCATGCGGCTGAGTTCTGTAGTAGAGATTGACCCATACACTGAGTAGGACAATGTATTTTTGACCTCTTTGAATTTTTTAGAAGTCATTTTCTATCACAAGGGAGAGTTATCACTAAAAAATTAGTGAAAAATGCCCCCTACTGGATGAAAATGGTCCAAACTTTACCTGAGAGTTCATTTTTGTTTTTCAGATTTTGAGACTGACTGTGTCTTTTATTTATCCTTGATTCATGGTCATGTAAAGTTACAGAAACAGGAGCTTGTAAATCCTTATTTATGAAATAATGACAAAACAAAACTCAAATACCCAAGAAGCCTTTGAGTAGCAGATCCTCCCAACCGAAGTTACATTCTTCTCCCTGAAATAGTATTTACACTACTACTACTAATACTAATACTAATAATAGTAATAATGGCTTGGATTTATATAGTGCTTTTCAATCACCCAAAGCACTTTACAGAAACCATTATTCATTCATTCACATTCTTACCAGTGGTGGTAAGCTAAGTTTGTAGCCACAGCTGCCCTGGGGCAGACTGAGGGAAGCGTGGCTGCCATTTCACGACAAACAGCCCTTCTGACCACCTTTAACCCTTGTGTGGTGTTAGGATTTTCTGCATTCTCGGGGTGTTAAGGGGTCCTTTGGACCCCTTGGGGTTTCATACCATAACTCAGCCCCTGTGCAGGCTAGAGACATTCTGTTTTCACCGGACGAAACTTGAGGATGTCCTTTAGGTCACTGACCTACCACTAGGTTTCTCCAATCTGAGGGGACGGAGCCTATTTGAAACGCTTTTTCCACGCCACCAGCCCCACTTCTCAGCGTCTGTGTGGGCTAGAGACACACTGTCTTAACTGGAGGGTTACTGGTGGGAAGCTGTGACATCACTGACCCTCCCTATGATGACCTTGACCTTTGGGGGCGGAGTTTCGCCATCACGCACGCCACGAATCCCACTTCTCAGCCTCTGTGTGGGCTAGAGACATGCTATTTTCACTAGTGGGTTACTGGTGGGTAGCCTTGACATCACTGACCCTCCCTATGATGACCTCGACCTTTGGGGGTGGAGTTTTGCCATCACGCACGCCACGAATCCCATTTCTCAGCTTCTGTGTGGGCTAAAGACATGCTATTTTCTCTATTGGGTTACTAGTGGGTAGCCTTAACATCACTGACCCTCCCTATGATGACCTCGACCTTTGGGGGCGGAGTTTCGCCATCACGCACGCCACGAAATCCCATTTCTCACCTTCTGTGTGGGCTAGAGACATGCTATTTTCATTAGTGGGTTACTGGTGGGTAGCCTTGACATCACTGACCCTCCCTATGATGACCTCGACCTTTGGGGGCGGATTTTCACCATCACGCACACACCACGAATCCCACTTCTCAGCCTCTGTGTGGGCTAGAGACACGCTGTCCTTCCCTGGAGGGTTACTGGTGCATTGCTGTGATGTCACTGACCTTCCCTGTACTGACTGTCACCTTGGGGGGGGCGGAGTTTTGCCATCATGCATGCGACGATTCCCACAACTTAGCCCTTGTGAGGGCCAAAGACACACTGTCTTCACCAGGGTGTTGCTTGTGGGTGGTTTCTGACCAGTCCCCAATCTACATTGGTCCAAGGGGGTGGAGTCTGACCTTCATGCCACTATTGATACTATTATTAGACCATATCAGGTACCATGTACCTTGACCTCTTCTATATTATCTATAAATACATCATATACAGTAAAACAGTTATGATTAATACTGCAGTCAACTTGCTTATAAATAAAGGAAAGCAGGCCTTCAGTACTATTGATATTTATTGCATGGAATTGATTTCACACAGGGGCTTGATTGTGGGATTTGTGTTGCGCGTGGCGTGGTAGCGAAACCCCACCCCCTTTGATCAAGGGTGGTTGTGGGACAGTAAGGTGCACTCAGGGCTGTCCCTGTTGACCCCCTGGTGCATGCATCATGTCTCTAGCACACACAGGGGCTGGGATGTAGGATTCCTGTTGCATAATGGCGTGGTAGCGAAGCCCCGCCCCCCTTGGGTCAAGTTTGATTGGGAAAAATATATCCCCCACTCCACCCTCTGTTCAGGTATTCTAGTCTCTGGTAGAAGGAAGGCAAGTAAAGGTATGCAACAATCTATATGGTCCTATTCCAATGTTGTAAAGCTGTAGAGTAGACTACTGCCCTATTGTTTTACATTGGGGTCCTTTGGACCCAAACACCCTGAGTGTGATGTAAATGTGAAGAGGGGGTGTAGAGTGGGAGCTCCCCCAAAAAAAGTTATCCTCCATGCCCCTCACATAAAATAAGCCAAGGACAATGAGTTTCAAGTTGAAAAAAGTATTACTTGTATGATTTTTATTTTAGTAAAGATTGAAAATGGGTCCAAAAGACCCTAACATCGCACAAGGGTTAAACATTCAAACACATTCATACACAATACACATAACACTCACATGTTAATCTTTTCATTACAATACTGTTCCACAGGTCCTGTCTGTCTAAATACTCTTTCACAAGCAAGCTCTGTCTAGACTGTTGTGTAACCTTTTTGCAAATGTATGAGAACATTACATTAGAGTACAGTGTATATGGACTTATTGATTTTCCTACTGTGCAAGGAAAAAATGGTAAAGAAAAATAAACTGAGCTTTAATTAAATACAGCAGTCCCATTTGGAAATTCACCTCATGAGATACTGCTGCAGTAGCAAGTAAACAAAATAAATGACAATTGTGAATGCTGATGCAGGATTCACACAATAATTCTGCTTGTACAAATTTACAAATCATGTAATTGTTTGACTCTTGGTAAATGTATTACTTGGGTGGCCTAGGCAGGTGTCAGTTTAACAGTTTACATGTACAGGATGTGTTGTAAGCTGTTATACAACACAATACAACTTGATTTAAATGTAGCAGAGGGCTGTGGTTTTGACCACAAGGCGTAAGTGTAGGACAGAAATGTGTCTTTTCAAAATTGAACATTTTGTATGTACTGTAACTGAATTTGGTAATTATTTGTCTTAACCCAGAAAACATCTGTGATTTGTAAACATCAGAAATCCTGTGCAGCCTATGAAAAGTTGGCAAAAATAATTCATTTACATCCAGTATAATGATTTGTCAACATCAACCCTAAGGTGACAGGAAGTGTTTTAAAACTGACAAAGCTCAAAGGACTCCCAGGACATCAAGAGGCTTCACAGGGTGGCAAACAGTGAGTATACATAAAATTTCCAGTTTTCAGTGGCAGGAAGGCAGGAAATGAGTGGAACAATGTTTTTTGGGCCAAAATACCTTGTTTGGCTTTCATAAGTATTTTTACATGTGCAAGGCTCAACAAACCCTGAAGTCAAAAATCTAAGGCAAAGTCAGTAAATTCAGTAAATTTGAGTTAAGAAACTCTGGGTTTTCAGTTTCAGAAGAGGTGTTCAGAGTTACACTGTAAAACTAAAACAGAGAAGTGAGGTGGCAGCAAGCCTGAGAACAAGACAAAATGAAGTGAACATACAGCAAATCCTTCACGGTTCTTCCCCAAGGGATCACGTGAGGATGAGCCATCAACAAAGAGAACCAAATCAGGGTTAGGGAGAGGTGTGTCAGACAAGTCATGTCGAGGGGTACACACTTCCAAAAGAACCTGACCACAAGAATGGGGCATGCCATCCTCCGCAGTGAGCAGAAGGGTGGCTGGGTTGAGAGTGTTGCATCGCTGAACAGTCACGTTAGGCATGTCCAATAGGACAGACATGTATTTCAGCCATCTGGCTGCAGACAGATGAGATTTTTTTTTGTTCTAACAAAATGACGGAGACAGAACGAGGAACCATAACAGTCAAGGGAGAATATCCCACTATGTCTCTAGAGGCCAAAACAGCTTTTTCGGCGGCAGCAACGGCTTGAAGACAGCCAGGAAGTCCTGCACCCACAGGGTCCAATTTAGAAGAATAATATGCAACAGGCCGCAGCTTGTCACCATGTTGCTGCAAAAGAACAGATGACATAAATCTTTGTTTTTCATCAACCATTTCCACAAATGGCTTTGTGGAGTCTGGCAAAGCCAGAGCAGGAGCTGACAGAAGGCCTTGCTTCAAAGACACAAAAGCTTTTTCTGCCTCAGGTGTCCAGGAAATTTTGTCATGAAGCAGTGAGAGAATGACCATGAATCAGACCAGATACTTCCATTGTGGAGTAATTTGGGATAAAATTCCGACAATAGCTGGTCATCCCTAGAAATGACATCAATTGTTTTTTTGTTTGAGGTTTTGGGATGCTCTGAATTCCCTGAAGACGTGTTTCTGACAAGCGTCGAGTACAGTAAGAAATGACATGGCCCAAAAACGTCACTTCGGATTTCAAAAATTGCAATTTGGACAAACTGGCCTCATGACCTTTGTCGTGCAGGTGAGTGAGCAACCGGACTGTGTCATACTCACATTGTCCAACAGAGGGCGCACAAAGCAAAAAGTCATCAACATACTGTAACAATACTGTCCCTGGAGACAGAATCAGATCAGTCAAAGAATCTCTTAGAGCTGCATTGTAAATTGTGGGGGATTCACAATAACCTTGACACAGCCGTGTGAAGGTGTAAGGCTTGCCGTTAAATTCAAATGCAAACCAAAACTGACTGTCTGGATGAACTGGGACAGAAAAAAAATGCATTTGACAAATCCACAACTGTAAAATGAGTGGCATCAGGAGGAATTTGGGACAAGATGGTATGCAGATTAGGTATTGTGGGTGATCGGGGAACAACTGCCTTATTCACAGCCTGTAAGTCCTGTACAGAATCTCCACTCAACAGACTGGTCAGGTCCTCTGACTTTTTTCACAGGAAACAGAGGAGTTCTGACTGGAGATGTAGGACATAGAACAATCACACCAGCTTTTAATAGGGATTCAGAAATGGGCGTGATACCTTTTACAGCGTCAGGTTTCAAGGGATATTGCTTTTGACATGGCCGAAAGGAAGATTTAGGTGTGATAATTAGTGTCCGACCAATAGGGATTTTTTGGCCCGATAACGATAATTGATTTTGGGGGGGGGGGGGGGGGGGGGGGCAATCACCGATAACCGATATGCAACCGATATATATTTTTATATATATTTATATATATATATATATATATATATATATATATATATTTTTTTTTTTTTTTTTTTTTTTTTTTTTTTTAAGAGACAAGAAAAAAGGAAGAAAAAAAAAAAAAGAGGGGGTTTTGTTTGTTTGGAGTGCATGGGGGGGGGAGGGGTAATGGGAGGATGGCTTTGTGACTTTGGGGTGGTGACGGCTTTATTTTGTTTTGTTTTTAATTTTTATCTTTATTTTTTTTTTTTTTTTTTTATTTTTTTTTTAATGTAAAGCACTTTGTGTTGCCTGAGGGCATGAAAAGCGCTGTATAAATAAAGTTTGATTTGATTTGATTTGATAGTGAATTTTTTAAATGGAATTAAAACAGGCCTTGGATTGTGCAAAGATTTTGCCCCGATATGATTATGCAAGGGTACAGTCACAGTAGTACAGACAGCTGCATTATTACAACAATGTCTTTATTCAAAACTTAATGTTTTTTAAATTACACTGAACTTGTTTAAATGAACATTTGTAGTTTTTCAGTCAAGCAAAAAGAAAAAAGTGGAATGCCACAGACAACAGATTTGCACATAAAACCGTACACTGCAACCGTGGGTATGATGCATGAGATGGAAGCATCCGCCCTGCTCACCTCCTTTTTGATGTCTTCTATAGGAGCCAAGGTCTCAATGAGTTTGCTCACTATGTCCCACTCATCAGCAGTTAGGCATGGAATATACCCATGATCTGCAGCATACAGTGCGAGCACTTGTTTTTTACTCCAGCATTCTTTTGAGCATGTGTAAGGTCGAATTCCATCTCGTTGGTGATGCCTGAAGGATGGCATGATCAGGGGCACCAACCTGCTTTTGGATTGCCTGAAGCTTCTGTTTGGCACAGATGGTGTGGCTGAAGTGCGTGGCAAATCTTTTCAGCCTGGCAAGGACATCACCTACAACCCTCTGTGATGCGAGGGCATCCTGTACTACCAGTTGGATTGTGTGGACACAATAGCTGAGCCCTGGCATTTCCATTATCTTCATCGCTTTCACCACGTTGGCACCACTGTCACGAAGTACCAGCAGTACGCGCTGGGGGTCAATGGCCCACTCGTCCAGCATCTCTAAAAACAGGTCACTTATGTATGTAGCAGTGTGGGATCCTGTCATTGCTTTTACATTAAGCATGACTTGTACTCTTTCCCACTCTCTGTTAAAATAATGAGCGGTCAAACTGATCAGTGCCTCGGTGGTCCCTGACCAGCAGTCTGTTGTAAATGCAATGTTTTCTCCAGCATTTTCAACAGAGAGAAGCTCTTTGATTTTTCCCACCAGTTGGCCATGCACTTCATCCAGCTTCTTTGCGCGGAAGAACTTCTCTGTTTTCATGGGATACCTCGTCTCTAGAGCAGGAATAAGCCTTTTAAAACCGACACCTTCAACCATGTTGTATGGTTGTATGTCTGTGGCTATCATCTCCCTCACCAATTTGTCCAGCTTCTTTGTTCTTGGATCAGCAAGAGTCCATTTTGTTATTTTGTCAAACATCTGTGGTAGACTCTGCTGTATTGTTGTACTGGCATGCTTTTTTGGTGCAGCTGATTCAGCCATTCGCATAGCCTCATCATGGAGAGCTTTGTGGTTTTTTTTCAGGTGATACCACATATTGCTGGTATTTTTTTGGCTAGGTCTGTCAGACCCCTGGCTTATCTCTGCATCGCATGTGTTGCATGTCACAGTGCCGTTGCTGTCTTTTTTGAAATAGTCCCAGACCTGGCTCCTTTTTGTAGCCATCTGTGTAATAAACAGGCATGAAAATCCCTCACCTTTCGGTGAAATTCGCCGTTTTGAAGTCAAAAAGGGTGACCTACGTGATTCGTGTAGATCCGAGGAGTTTTCTTTTTTGAGGGGGAGGGGGGGTGTCAGAGTCGGGAGATTTTTTTTTTTTTAATTATCATATAATTGCCCTAATAAGCAAACTGAGCACTTCAGAAATCAGCCCTTTAAATGACACTTGGACGGTCAGTGAATCCTGTCCAGAACCAATCAGGCCAGATTGTTCCATTATTCCAGTCATAAGAACATTCTTTATTCATGTGTACTTGGAGTACTCGGAGGATACATTGCTAAGCGGGACTAGAAGCAGGAGCTAGTGATGTCCACGCCGGGGATGAGGCAGACGAGCGTACGTTCACATTTCCTACCTGCATTTACCAGTGGATTGAATTTGGTGAGTTATGGTTTCAGTCGTTTTCATATTTTGCGGTAAAACAAAATTACTGCTGTTCGCTACAGCTAACGTTGAAAAGGGCCCTATGGAATCCGTGATCACGGAATCGCGCATTTGAAAATTAAAAACGGAATTCACTCTAAATCCGCAATATGACAGAACTGAAAGTTAATTTGCGTAAAACCCGCACACTTTTCTTCAAACGCAACCTGCATCTCTGCGCGTACAAGAGCGCGTCCAAAATGGCATCAATGTGCGTCCACCTGGTCACATGTGGACGTGCACAAACGGCTCCACCTCTGGAATTAACTCTTGTATTAAAAAGCGTGATTTGGCCTCAGTTGAACCCCTGAGAAAATAGCAGAGATCGTCTTAAACGGCTTCCTCGCCAGTTAAACCATAGACGACCAGAGCATGTTTACTGGGAGAACACCGACTATCTGGGACTTTCAGGTAGCCACAGTGTTGGGAAAGTTCACTTTCTACACGAACTAGTTCAGTTCATAGTTCACAGAAATTAAAATGAACTAGTTCAGTTCATCATTTTAAAAAAAATTAACTAAATAGTTCTTTTTAAATTCTTTTTTCTTATTCTTTTTCAATGTTGCTGCGAGCAATAATTTGTCAAAATGATTACCACTGCCCATATACTACACCACCACAAACAGCAATTATTTTATCCATTTTATCTGTCAAAAACTATGTGTCCAATTCAGAATCTTTATCCAACCAGGGTTCACATTAGCATTGAAGGAACAGCTCATGTAAAACTGTAATTTCCCCCTTCTAGCTTNAAAAGCAAGTCCCAGATACACCCAGGATGAGCTAGAGTACACAGCCATTCTATAACTTATTCACAGTTGCTTTACTGATAATTAACTCCTATGAATTTGTTCTTTACTTATTTTTTAACCACGAAGCTTCCAGGAAGCAGATGCTGGATGAAGCTCTGCTAACTTTCATCTTGAAGGACTGCCAGCCCCTCAGCTTTGTGGAGAGCAAAGGGTTCAGGGAACTGGTCCAGGTCCCAGGATCCTTTGAGATACTGGGACAACCAAAAGCCAATGTATCCGCACCTCTTCCAGCTTGCTTTGCAGTGTCTTTGCAGACCAGCATCATCTGTGCCTTGTCTTCTCCAGTCTTTTCGAAAGCTGGAGAACTTTTGTCCAAAAAGCAAAATAGACTGAAGTTCAAAACATTTTTTTTTTTTTTTTATAAAAATTTGTGAAAAAAAAAAATAGATCACAGTCCACAAGCATCTTCATTCCCAACACGGTCACTTAGATTTTCAAGTTATGATACATGCATCTGTATCTAAAGATATCAAATATACTTTAAATTTAAATTCAAATATGCAATGATGCCATATACAATGCAATGACTTATATTTTATTATTGCATACTAGGTCATCATATTGTTGTCAGTTGAGTTTGGGAACTCGGTTGCCTGTAGGGATTTTTAAGTGTCCAGCAGGGGCGCAGTATATCAGTGACACAGTAAAAAATCAAAATACACGGTAAAATTATCAATATCAGTTTGCCAATGTGTTGAAACGTTCCATGGCGCGCCATCAACCCATCACTGCGGTACACCAGTTTTATGGAACAACAAAAAATGAATTGTGACAATTGGGCATCACACTTCATTGACTGTAACTCAAAATATTACAACAAAATCCTCACCTACAAACCTCGGTCCCTAAGCTCATGAGGGTGAGAAATGTACAAGCTCACTTTCTCACACACCCGTTTTTTTTCACGTAATCAATAACCTCACTAATTGAACTCGGCACTGCTATTTTTTTTAACACGCCCATTTCAGCAAATCACTCAGTTTCACAGAATCAGCAGTATGCCTGTTGGGTCTGTTGGTTTTCTATACCTTTACTGAACCTACTAGAAACTTACTTTCAGTGTAGAAGTTGAAATTCTAACAAAAACAGTGATTTATCTTGCTAGTGATGTGGGACTGCTATTATTTTGAACACAACTGTATATTGTATAGATGGCATATGTCACACCATATAGATCTTTTTTTATTGATTCATCTGCTTGTCTTGGTAGCCTCTCACATTGCTGTTTGGGACGTTTTGCCTTATTCTTCAACTTTGCTTCAAATCATTGAGGTTTACAGGCACTTGATTATCCATGGCTCTCTAAAGGTTCCACGACAACATTTCAAATGGATTGAGGTCTGGACTTTTTCTGGACCATTGCAAAACCTTGTTTCTTTTCTTTTTAATTCATTCTCTTGTAGTTTTTCTTAACTCTTTGAGACAATTTTCCTGTTTGCTTGACCCAGTTTGGAACATTTTTGGCTGCCAGACCAACCTATTTTCATCTCCAATTTACAACTTACCGGCACTTGGTCAGATGCCCACTACATTTGTTCTGACTGCACAAAATATCTTATCATGATGTTTTCCCAACTACAACCAAGTGTTTTTAAAGTCTCCCCTTTTATTTCTTAACCATAACTTTGAATGAGAAACAAAGCAGTTAACTACTAGTAGAGCAATGGACATCAAAATATGGACAGAAAGTTAATATCAAAACTAAATAAAGAGGAAGTGAAAATCAGCATTCTCAGTATTGGACTTGATCATGAGTGTCATTCTTGTGAGTCAAGTGGCTTTCCCAGTCTTCCACTTTATACAGGCTTTCTTTCTTTCTTTCTATGATAAACCAGCACAAAAAGGGACATTTTTTGTTGTCCTGTTTCCATTTAATATTGGCATAGCCAGTGCATCAGTTACTGGTGCAGAGAGATTATAGGCAATCTGCAGCTGCAGAGCAGTTCTTTGCGCCTCAGAAAGTGATGGTTTGCTTAGTCAAGACTCTTTTATGTCAGTGTGTGACAAGTTTGAAACTAGCATGTGTTGGTCAGATAGACGGCATCACTTTTAATTAGAATACTTCATGGTCAACTCAATTACTGCAAAGTCTATAGAATGTGAAACAAACCAAAATTGTTCTTCTTGCATCTTCATGTTTTAAAGTTGGTACAAGGTGTTTGTGCTCTTCCATTTTGTTTGGTGTTTGCCAAATGTACCCCTATGCATTATGGCTAGATATCTTCTACAATGGTCTCATCTCTCCAAGGAGCATTGTTACAGAAGTCTTGTAATTCGTGCTTGTGCAACTTTGCACATGTTCTTTTTAGAGAGAAGAGATTTGACTAATGCCCTTTCAAACAGGCCATGATAGTTTGTACCATCTTTTTCTTATTGCACTGCCTTGAACCTTAAAAGTTTACATGGTCACTGAGGGCTGCAAAGTTTAAGATGTAGCTCTTTGTTTCTCTAAGTATTTCACCATGACAATAATCTCAAAGTTCCTTCTAAGACTCAAAACTGTATTGAATGTTTTTCATTTGTGAATTTTCTGTCTCTTTGTAGAAAGATGGACTGATTAGTTTGACAAATGTCTAATCTGGCTCCTTTAAGAGATTCTTGTCTACTCCTGTAGACAAGACTACTCCTGTCAGCAGTGGCTGACAGGAGTAGTCTTGTCTACTCCTGTAGACAGACTACTCCTGTCAGTAGAGTATACTGACAGTTTTAAAAAACTGTTTAAAAAAAAAGGATTGTAACAGGTGTGGAAAGAACCCAATTGCAGCACAATTGACCTGGGTATTAGTTCCTGAACAGTCTTTATTAAACAGATCAGCAGGCACACAGCAGACCAGAGGGTGGCAGCAGAGAACTGGGTCCAAGGGGATATGGCAGGCAGGGAGTGGGGGTGTGTGGGGCTTGTGAGCAAGTGACAGTCCAAAAGTCTCTTAACCAGCTCAGCGAGGGTGACAGAGGGGATGTGAGGCACACTCACTGGTGATGGGTGTCTGGCAGTGATGTGGTTCAGAGCTGGAGATGTGGTTGGTGGAGCTGGTGTCGCCAGAGGACGTGAGCAGGACAGGCGTAGGTGATCAAGTGAGTCTTTGATAGAACAGGAACAGCCAAGGTTCCTACCAGCCACAGGCAAGTGATGAACAGAGAACACGGCAGGCAATATTCATGGTCAGCGACAGAAGGCTGGTGGATTTACCAGGGCTGAGACAGAGACGACAGTCAGAGGCAAGACAGGTCAGTACAAGGTCAGCAATCTTTAAATACATACTGGAGAGTCAGGCATGAGAGCAAAGACAATCTAGGAGAGAGTGAGTGGAGTGAGGCTGCATATATCCTGGCTTAATTGGGGATGGAGAGCAGGTGAGAGCAGCAGGTCAAAGCTGTAGGCTGACGGGGGTGTGGCTGAGCAGCAGAGCAGGGGAGGAGCAGAGCAGACTGTGACATTAATGTGGTTTGACTTTATTTTCAAATACAAATGTAAAAACGGACTCCTTTTTTGTCATAAATGTCAACAGTTAGAAAATAATATTCATTATGGACCCATCAGACATTCTAGTGTGGAGAATAAAGTTTCATTTTTCAGTTATTTACATTCATCTAAGTATATGACTTAGATGAATGTAAAAAGTGTGTATTGTTTTGCACCAGTCTGTACTGGCCCAACATACCAGCACCAGCTGTGATCCAGACAGCAGTTCTGGTTGTGGTCACTGGCTGATGCTAAACAAACATTGGAGTTCTACATCACTGCTTTATGTCTAGCTGCTGGGCTGCTCTAGCTCTGGTGTGGTGACATTCATTCAAACATTCATCTATATGCACCACAGTACACCACACAAACACTGCATACACCAGCATACTACACACATCACATCCATCTCTGCCTGTCTTTTGTCTTGAGTCTGTATGTGTCCTCTCCTTTTGTGCTCCACTGTCGATGAGTGAAAAAACCAGTCAACACTTGTTGATGATCACGTAATCGGACCTGGCAGCTACTTACCTTCTTAATGCGAAAAAAAAAGTGTATTTTGTTTTTCACACAGTTTCTGCATTTTTACTTCTTTTTTATATCATTTAATTCATCATCACACAATGTAATGTGTTATTGTTCTGTAAGGGGATTTTCACATGTCTGTCCATCAGTCAACTTTGTGACACGTTTGACTACCCATTCCCGGTTCTGATCAAGCACTCAGTTACTGAGAGAGCAAAAAGCTTTGTTTTCCAACTACACCAAGACCTCTGCATTGCACACACATTAAAAAGGTTATACATGAACCTTATTTATAGAAGCATTTTGTGTTTGTCTTGCATTTTTTTATTTAATGTTGCAGGATATGACTTGGACATGACTACCTATTTATAGTGTAGGAATCGGGGTGTCCCAAACTGTCATGTGGTATTGTGTATCTAGAGTCTGCCACAAACTGTTAAAACCTGCTGAAATCATTGCACCCTATGTTTATTTTGGTGCTGAGGAGAAAGTGAAATGATCATGAAAGCCATATTTATCTTGGAACTGAGTGGCAGACTTTCTGCCAACTGTCGCTATGGGCACATTTGCAGTTGTACAGCTGGTATAGCTATTGTGCAAATCCCCTCTGTCTTTACTGTGTAACCATGTGGAGTGGTGGAACAGTCCCCGCCTTAAGTTGAACATTCAGCAACAACCCCACCCCCTCCTCTCTCTGTGCTGTTTGCTCTTTCATACTCATTGTCACACCATGCAGCTCTGTTAAACCGCCACACATGGACTCACTCGTGGCCAGAGCTAGAAATAACACTTGTCCTGGTGAGACTTGTGGGTTTAGATTTGTATTCTCCTCCAAAGGTATTGAAGTGGAATGGATGCCTAAGCTACGACTGCTGTGAGGCCTATTTCTCAGGTACTCTTACCATTTTTCTGAATGGCATACATTGTTTTATAATGAGTGTTCTTTAAAAAAAAAAAAAAACATTACAAGTACTTTTTCTGTTGTTATATTTTTGGAAAAGGAAGTACGAGTAGTACGCTTACACTTTGGAGCTGCATTAGACTTGGCACTTGTTGCTGAATTATGTAGGGCAAAGGTTATTGCTATGCTGCAGTGAGTGTACTTTTTTTCCCTTGTTTAGTGTAACACCTAATGCTGCTCTATGACAATAGCTACAAAAAGCAAACACTTTAATCCACTATCTTAGCTTCAGGTATTTGAAAAGACTGCACGATAAGCTCTTAAAAGGTTACCTTAATAAAATTGTGTATATGTATGTATGTATATATATATATATATATATATATATATATATATTTATATATATATACATATGTGTGTGTGTGTGTGTGTGTGTAATTGTGAGAAAATACAGACTGTATTTATACTGATGTAAAACTGCTTTTTGTTACAGTTTGGTTATTTTAAAGGTTTTTTAAAAAGCAAACTTTACAAATTTGATTTGCAACTAAATAAGAAAAAGTTGTATCAAAGAGTGTGTTTTTACACATTGTCTGGAGCGGTTATGTAACCAAATTAAAAAGAAAAAAAAAAGAAGAAGAAGAAAAATGCCCCAGGAGCCCAGATTTCCTTGCAGCTGACAAGCTGGAAAAAAAGAAGAGTGTAGGTCAGCACTAGTTTACATATAGGTCAGTAGTAATATTAGATGTATTTTGCATTTTCACATGCATTTTGTAAAAAAAACACCTAAAGTTGGTGACAGTTGTTAGTCTTATCACTGCACTTGTAAACATTGCTCAGGCCAGGACACTGACAGATTTATAGTCAGCATTAGTCATTTAGTGTGAGTGGATATTGTAATGTGTGCAAGGATTTTATTTTATTTTTTTACATGCTTCTTACAGCTTTTCTGTCTCCACACAAATCCCACACAACCCAGTTTAGTTTACTTGTTCCTTCTTATGAAAGTGCTGTACCTGTGCAGGAAAATATTCCACTGAAATGTTTTATTTTTGGTTCTAAGAAAATGTTGGTTCAGGTCTTGTGAAGCAAATAACCTCAAAGGAGTTTCCATACCACCTCATCTATGGCATCATTGAAAGACAGACTTATGATTCCTCAAATCTGAAATATTTATCATGAATTAGAACTTAGTACTTTATAAAAAGAGAGGGCTTTGGACAAAACAAACTATATATATATAACTTGGTAAAAAAGAAAGTAGCCTCCTAGCCCTTTAATATTAGATTTTATGTGTCAGCTATTTAGAAAAAGTAAGAAACAAAAGAGAAGAGAAAAAAAATCATATTGTCCTTCCAAATTTTTAAAATTAGATGTATACAACCTTAGATGAACAACAACACTGGACATTTTACAGTGTGTCATTATTAACTGAACAAACATTTAACCGAAATGTGTGTGGAAAGTAAGCACACTTCTACTGCTTACTAGCAAATAAGAGAGTGAGTGGCAGCCAGATGTTACTAACAAACAGGGGCGCCGCTAGGGATTTTGGGCCCCATGAAATGAATCTTTACCGGGCCCCCCAACACAGCGGCGAAATTTGTTGATGCTATTTTTGATCATCATTAGGGGCCTCTCTGGGCCCCCCTCAATCATGGGCCCCTATAATCCGTATCCTTTAACCCCCCTTTTCGGCGCCCCAGCTAACAAAATACATCTTCAAATGTTGCACTCTGTACAAAAGTTTTGTTGCTGGTCAGGAGCATTCAGGTGTGAGTTAACACAATACTAAGTAGGAAAGACATCAACAGTGGCCGTAGAGAAGCGATTGTTTCTGCTCCTCAATCTGGGAAGGATTATGAGACAATTTCCAAACAAGTTGGAGTTATTCACTGTGCAGTGAGAAAAATTTTATTTACACATGGAAAATATACAAGACAGTTGTTAATCTAACCAGGCATGGATATTCCAGCAAATTAACGCCATAGTCAGAAATTGCTCTTCATTGCCACATTTATTTCTTATCCTGGCTGTGGTTTCCGCATAGCAGTCTGATGAGATTATGTGACCTACTGGGAGACCTTGTTTTCAAGTTTATCTATTTTCTGATGGAAAGCTCTCTTCACTTTGTGGCCAGGTGCATTATCCTTCTGAAAAACAACTTCATCATAACCAAATTTACTTTCAATGGCTGCTGGTTCCTGTCCAGGGTCATGGTCCTCTGGAGTCTATCCCAGCTCTGCCCCGGGTGTTGCCAGCCCATCGCAGGGTCACTTTCAACTCATGGAATTAGAAAAATATCAGACCCGTGTGCATCTACTGTGGAGTTAATGGCTCCCATCTCCCCTGGTCCTTTATGTGACATGCAGCCCTATTTCACCGATGACAGTAGAATTATGCTCGTTTTCCTCAGGTGGTCATCTCTAGATGGGTTTCAATGCACCCAGCTCCCTTTTAGTGGGTACCCTCAGTCAGTATTGTACCTGAACGCGTTCATTGAACGAAAGTTCACGAACTAGTTCACATTTTGCGCGAACGTGAACTGAGCACGCTCACCTTCCCCTTCACGAGCCTGGGGCGTGAACAAGTTCATTTGGGCAGTTGTGAACGATGCTCTTTCGTGCCGTGCCAAACCGTGCCAGGTTTCCGGCGAACCCCATTTAAATTACACCACAAACGAGCCTGATATGTATCTGAGGAAAGCAATCAAACATGGCAACACGGGCTGTCGCTTCTGACATGCTAACAACTGCGTCATCAAACGTTTAAAACGATCATGAAGGACAATGAGAGCTGCAGTTACCCAGACCTGGAGGAGCGCCCGACTCCCTGGGGGAGATTGAAATATTGAAATGGGGGGAAAAAACATTTGCACCTTAAGGACCTGTTTTTGTCTTAAAATAAAGACCATTTGGCAGCAAGTTTTTCCTCATATTTTTTATATACTGTAGAGTAGTGATTCCCAAATTGTGGACCGCGGCCCCCTGGTGGGCCGTCGTGGTACTGCAGGTGGGCCGTAAGAGGTCATTAAAATTAAACAAATGTGTTTTAAATCCTTGATCTTTTTTAAATATGTTTTTAATTACTGTAAAATATTCATGACATGATTAAAAAAAACCATTAAGAAGTAATAAAACAAACCAGTTAAGTGTTATTCAGCTGTCATCTTAACTTAATATGACAAGTGTCACTTTATTTGTTGACCCCTTACATTAATATCGGATCATGGTTCCTTGTCCTGTATGTTGATCAAAGTTGTGATTAAAGGTTTTGGTGGGCTGCGGAGATTTTTCACATTTCAAATTGGGCCTTGGTATTCTGAAGTTTGGGAATGGCTGCTGTAGAGAGAAGCTGAAACGGAAATTACAGTTTTACATGGGCTGTCCCTTCAATGCTAATGTGTACCCTGGTTGGTTAAGGATTTTGAATTAGACACATAGTTTTCGACAGTTAAAATGGATAAAATAATTGCCGTTTGTGGTGGTGTAGTGTATGGGCAGTGGTAATCATTTTGACAAATAATTGCCAGCAGCAACATTAAAACAGAATTTAAAAAAAATGAACTGATAATTAACTATTTAGTTCATTTTTTGAAATGGTTAACTGAACTAGTTCATTTTAATTTCTGTGAACTATGAACTGAACTAGTTCATTTTAATTTCTGTGAACTATGAACTGAACTAGTTCATTTTAATTTCTATGAACTATGAACTTAACTAGTTTGTGTAGAAATTAAACTTGCCCAACACTGCCCTCAGTACAACACATCACTATCTCCATAGTGATGTTTTGTAAGACATTTTTCTCCTATCTGGGAGCATTGGATATAAAAGTAAACTCCAGTTGAACCCAATTCAGATTTTTGATTCATCACTGAACATCACTTTTGCCTGATCTTCCATAGTGATGGATTTCTCTCTTCAGTTTTTTTGTTTTCCTGTTAATGATGATTCAGGTTTGGCTTTTCTGTTTGAAGAGTTCTTTGAAGAAATCTTTCCACACAGTTCAGTTTTATAGCCTTACTCTTCAATGACTTAGAAACAACTTACTGGAAAACAAACCATATATTTTACTCCATTTTGTGCTTAATTGCCTTTTTAGTTTAAATTTAAAATCATTTTCATTCTTTAACTGACAGCTCCTTACCTGAGGGAATCTAAAAGTCTCCATATAGTGTGGGATTGGAAGAACTGTTTAATTTTTATTTACAATTCTAGTTGAAGCGCCCTCTGGTGGTTCTGTAAGCAATTCTCATTTCCAGATGACGTCAGTTTCTCTTCTATTTTCTGTACCCAGCTGTTATCAGAGAGTGACTGCCCCTGGACAGGTTGCCAGACCATACCCCAAATCATATCAAAGATGGTGAATACAATAATATATTTATCCATACTGATTTTTTAACAGGTTTTAATGCCATTGTATTTGCATCATGCCTCTATCTGAAGACCCCTCAGAATACGTCCTCTGTTTGCACTAATCTAAAAACATAATAATAGATGTGGTGTTGGTCAAATATGTGTCTTTTAATTATTCACAAGAGAATTCAGTTATACTTGTTTATGTTTTCCAAGAGTTTAGGTAACTATGGTGTCTGCTCAGAACATATCAGACTATCACATTCTCTGTACTCACACTCAGGATGGAAAATGTAGCACTTTACATGATATATGGCAATGTATCCGCAACTCAGAAGCACAGTCTTAACTGTGGCTTATTCAGCGTTTCAAATACAGACCTCAAGCGCCTCCTAGAGGCCAAAATCTGAACATGACTAATAGTAAATACAGTGCATGTGTTGTATGTTCATCCTGCAGTTATATATATATATATATATATATATATATATATATATATATATATATATATATATATATATATATATATATATATATATATATATATATATATATATATATATATTAGTTGTCTCTAATATATATACATATTATAGAGACAACTTGCATTGTAATAGACACTATTCAATAATAAAATAAAATCCAACAAACCAACAAAACCAAAAAACAGAAACCAAGAAAACCCTATATGCACACAATTACACAAAATGCACAATCAACTTTTCAGAATTTGTTCTTTTTTTTCATAAGTTAGAGGACTTAGACTTGGATCATCAGCTGGATCAGTACTGAGGTGACACCAAAGCATGTATCACTAAGCACAAATGTTATTGTTATTTAGATGAAATAACCCTGCTAAGAGCCTGCGATGGACTGGCAATCTTTCTCCCAATAAGAGCTGGAAGAGGCTCCAGCAGATCCCTATGACCCTGCATCGGATTGGATGGGTATAGATAATGGATGGATGTTGTCATGAGATGGAACCCAATATTCAACAGATGTCTTTCTGACCAGAACCTCAGAGAATTCACCACAAGGTGTGAATCCCTGGTTAACCTTTATCACAAAAAGGTGAAGTTACAAAGCACAAAACACAAAAAGAAAGAAATTTGGAAACAAGTTCAATACACAGATGAAAGAAATATTGCATTGTATCACAATGATGGAAAGTCTCATTTAAGACCAGACTGCATGAGGAGAAATTGCATAACAGGCAAAAGCTGAATGTGTCAGCTGTGTAAACTCCTGCTGCCCTTGGATTAAAGACTGAACAATGTCAGTATCAAATAAAATTTGAATTATTATAATTTTGTTTGACATTGTGTTCCGATATCTACATTTTGGTTTAAAAATGATCCTACTCTTTTTTCTGTGCTCTGACTTTGTACTCTAATGTACAATCCATTAACACAAAATTTTACAAGTCACTTTACTCACTGGCAGCAATTTCAAGAGTAGAAAATGAATTCCCTACTGTCATATTTTATCAAGTGTCTACCTGCCAAGAGAAACACTTTTTGAGTTTATTTGACACATTATTGTGCAATTAAAGCCCTTTTTATGGTATTTCCTCATGCCAACACAAGAATATAGAAGGAGTAGTCTCAGGAAGCAATCATTAAGCAGTCCAATGGGAAAAAACACCCTAAAAGTCTGTCATTATTTTGTTAAAAGATAAACATTGGCTTATCTTTTAGCGGATGAACGCTTTCATTTGTGCTAACAACATATTCCTGAAATCGAACACAGCAGTTTTATCTGCTCCAGTGAGCTTTATTTAAAGTGTACTTAAAGTGCAGAATAGCTAATCACCATTTTACATTACACTGTAATCAGTCTGTAATTAAAATCTGAATAAAATGTGTTTCTACATCTTGCAGACCAAATTTTCCCACGGTTTCAGGTGTTAAAGGTGTGTTGGTGTGATCTGCATTTGTCACGACTTTACCAACATTAACACGGAAGAAGAGCAGAAAAAAAAAACATAATTCCTAGAATTTTTGTTGCATAAACCTTCTCACTTCTTCTCTCTTCTTTTTCAATGACTCAAACTTAATGAGCACAGTGACGAATGAGAAGAAATCTATGTAAAAACAAAAGGTATTTTTTGCGCCCACTGGTAAATGATGTGTTACTCTAAACCCTTGTTAGATCCCTTAGTTGTGGTTCAGTCTCTGACTAGCAGAGTCTGTCACCGGGACCAGCTCTCCGTCTCTTCGGGTAAGAAGTTTCGGTCTAGGGGGGGGTTTATCTCGCTAGATTTCCTCAACTTATTTAAGCTGGTGTCGAGGGGATACGCCTAGCTCTCACTGCATACAAATCCAAATGTCTACCCTTATTACCCTAATAACTGACCTAAGAGGAATAGCCTGGTGGCTAAAAGTCCAGCTATCGGTCACGTTTGTTAACTGCAGCTCTCCTCTTACGATCTGGGCTCTTGTTACCGGCTAGGATAAGTTTATTGGCTTGGACAGCAAGCCCCAAGGATATGTGAGGATATATGACTAGAATAACCTATAAGAACCTGTGTTGTTAGTGCAGAGGCATAACCAATGTCTTCACAATTGCGGATACAAATGTAATTTCCACCACGACGTCTTATGATAGTTTTATATTTATTAAAGCAGATTAGCAAGGTTAAGCAGCAGCATTCATTGGTTAACAAATTCTAATTCTACATGGAAAAGACAAATTAAGCTGTGGCTTACAAATCGATTCATCTGGTTGGTCCAAGGACAGGCTGAGATGTACGCAAATGCCCACTTTGCGTTGTCAAGGCTGCTGATGCAGGGCAGAGAGAGAGCGCACGGTCAGGCCTGCAGGAACTCTGATATCCGGCCCCTCCTCCTTGCTTAGCAGTGAGCTAGGCTAACCCAAAAGGGCTCTGATCTTTTCTTCAAAAAGTGGGAAACTGGTCGATCCTGTTCTGAGCATCTTCTGTCTTCTTTTCTTGAAGAATTCCCCCGGGTTACATCTCGAATGATGGTCAGCTCTTCCCAGCTCTTGGTCCTTCTTCTGTTCTTCCTTTCTTGAACGACGCTCCAGGAATCCAACCCCGAATTCTCCTGATTCCCCCTTTTTATGCTGTTCTCTTGTTTCTCTCATCAGCCTGCACCAGCCTGCCCAATGTCCTTGGTTGGGTCCACAATTTGCTGATTGGTCGGCTCACATTTGCATAGGCATACATAATTTCCCCCAGACTCACATAACACTTCTGATTGGTTATAAAGATATACAGAGGCGTGCATAATTTTACATAACCCTCCTTGTTTGGTTACACATCATGCATAATTCAAAAACAGTGCCACACAGTCATTTGATAGGTACATACAATCAGCAAAGGCATTTACCATGACATCATCCACTCTCACAGACATCTTTCTTATCATTTTTCTTGGTCAAATAGCTCATTAAGCTAAAGCTAATAAGCTAAAGCTAACCCTTATTTAATGATCTATGCACCATGGTCTGTCCCACAACTTTATTAACTGACGAATTTATGGATCCATCTGCTCAATACTCAGAATGTAATCCTATTCTGCAGCCTCACCGCTCGCCACTCTGTCAAGGTTGCTCTGAGCTGCTACGCTAATAACATTTAACCCAGAACAACATCTTTTACACCTGCCTCCATTATTGTGTATTGCTAGGATCCCATTGTTTACAACTAACAGACTCCTCTCCTGCTTTCTGTTGTGTCTTCAGTAGCCCCGGGCCTGCAGAATTGTTTGGGATAACCAGTCACCTCTCTCTCAATCGAAAAGTAGCCTAATTATCAAACCTTGATTCATACTTCGTTCAAATCTATTTCCCCTCTATTTTAGGTGTATCCTGAGGGCTAATTATTATTTTCATTAGGATTTTTACCTTATGAAAACCGATATTATAACTTATTCAGTTTTCATCCATCTCTGCTCCTGTTTGATAAACATAGCCATTGTTTTCCATTCCATTGCGGCACACAGTGCCCCGCTGTTCTCGGCTTAAACTAAACAACACTTGGCAGCTCAGACCAGCGAGAAATGTTGATCATACAGAATTAACAAATGATCTTCATCCCAAAATCAACTAAATCATCTTGTTTCTGATCATTGACTAGAATCACACATTTCATTGATTAGAGATTGATCACAAATCACACCAATTACCATTTTTCTGTTACTCCACTACACTATGATCAGGATTTTTTTTTTTTTCAATTCATTCATTGTGATGGATATCTCAGCATTTTGTGGCCTTCTTAGCCTGTGAAAACACATTCATAAAAATTGTAAAGACCATTGATAAAAAAAAAGGCACACTTGTAATTTGAGCTAAAATAGCTAATATAAAGAAAACTGAAATATCATTTGCTGTTTTGGAACAAAATGTTTTAGTTCTGTAGTAAATAAATCAGTAGAAAACAATTAAGACATTTCTGAAAACTATCATTGAATTTATCTTACTCTTTGGGTGAAATTTTTGTTCACAATAAAAACATATATATGTGAACTACCCCTACTCCTGCATACCTGAGAATGAGTTTTAATGCCTCACGAAATATTCACGTTAATCAGTAATTTATTTAAGAGAGAATAACCAGGTTCTTTCCATCAGGCTGACAGTTTTATTACCCCTTTATGACCTTTCATGACCTTTATGACCTTTTTATGACTTTATGACCCTCACCAGATTTGTTTCCGGGCGTTAAACAACAGTTTTATTGTCAAACTTGACAGGTTTATGACCCTTTATGACTTTATGACCCATCCTTACACATCTGTTTCCGGGTGTTAAACAACAGTTTTATTGTCAAACTTGACAGGTTTATGACCCTTTATGACTTTATGACCCATCCTTACACATCTGTTTTAGTGTGTTAAACAACAGGTTTATGACTCTTTATGACCTTATGACCCTTTTTATGACTTTATGACTCATCC